>CM028382.1:92634463-92761075 GCA_013146195.2 Codonopsis lanceolata
ATGATATTTTCTCTACTTTTCGGTATGGTGGGGCGGTGGATTGATAGACGAGTTCTTCAGATGTCGAGATCTGGAGGCGTCGTGTCGGGCCGAGCTCGTTCGGTGAGCAAATCCACCTTTATTGTCTCTTTTCTTTATTATTTATTTATGCACATACATTTTTTTTTTCTTTGAGGCGACATTTTTATTTGCATATTTTCATCATTTTTTAGGTGAGCGTGTCTACTACAAGCTGGCTGGGGCTTCTTCGGCATCGGCAAATTATATCAAGTTGGGCGATGAATTTTCTTACAAGGAGGCTTGACTTCGATCTTGACGAGTCGAGGCCAGCGGCGATGATGATGATGATGGCGATGATGATGGCCAGGTCAAGCAGTCGAGATTATGACGGGTCCAGAGTCAGGGTGGTGGTTTTCGAGGAAGCGGTCGTCTGAGCACACTAGCTTTTGATTTCCTGCGAACATTAGTATCTTTCTTTCTTTTCTTGCATTTTTTTTTGTATATATTATTTTCTTTTACGTAAAAGAAATGCTGTACAAACATTATGAAATAATGCAATATAATGTATACGATGCGGTATGTTACACATGCAAAAATAAATTCACCGAGAAAAAAAACTATACCAAACATCTAAAATGTAATGGCGTGTATTTTGAGGAAAGGGATTTTGAGAATACATCTTTGGATAAGAAGCGGGCTTTTCGGGTGATATCGGAATGGGAAAATGGCAGAATCTCTTATTCTTTTCGGTGCATTGTGGTACATTGAGTCCGTGGCCGTAGCTTCCTTTATAGGTTTTCTTTTTTTTTTTTTCATCGGGCGCCAGCGATGAAGCGATGGAATTGGGCAGGATATCATGAGTACCGAGGCGGCACCTCTATCGAGGAAATGGGGACATTGATGATGAAGAGACACATCGGTGGCTCTCATCTTGATGAGTCTAGAGCTTCTTCGCCTCGCTTGAGAAGAGTATATGGGCCGGCTCGGTGGGCGCATGAGCGATGGACCGCTTCGGGGCTATGGGCAAGAAAGGATTGTTTAAGGGGAAAACAACGGGGGTATAGGCGGTATATAGATATGTACAAATGCAAGTAATATGTAATATAAATGTCTTAATAAGTATTCTAAGTTGCACCTTAGGACTGTAAAATTATATTTTAATGTTTTAATGTGAAATTTGCTTTGTCGTGGTTTTCTCTTTTGTCGGTCGAGTCTCGATGTGTTGAAGGCCAGGAGGTAGTCTTGATGGCTTCAAATAATGCCTTCCCTCTCCTTTTATTATTTTTTTTTCATCATTTTTTTATGCTCTAACTTTTGCCTAGGCCGCCCTTTCGGGTTTTCAACCTAGCGAGCTCTTTTTTTTTTTATTTTTTATATGCTCTAATTTTTGCCTAGACCGCCCTTTCGGGTTTCGACCTAGCGAGCTTCTTTTTTTTTTATTTTTCTTTTGCCTAACTTTTGCCTAGGCAGCCCTTTCGGGTTTTGACCTAGCGAGTTTGGAGAGGAAGCATTAGGCTGGGCCAGGGATGGCTCGGGCGTAGTACCTTTTGAGTTTGTCGAGGTTGAAAGGCTGGACAAGGTCTTCCCGTCTTGGTTTGTGAGAAGCACGGCACCTCTGATCGGATCTCATAACGATGTATGGTCCCATCAGTGAGACTTCCATTTTCCCCTAGTATCAACATAACTAGGGGGTTTTCTCAGCACGAGGTCTCAGGCTTGAATATCTCGGCCTTTGACTTTCTTGTTGAAGGCTCGGGCGTCGCCTTTGATATGCCGGGTATGCTCCAAGGCTAACGGCGTCGTTCATCAATTAGGGCGATTCTTCGTATCCGCCCTTTGACCCGATCAATTTACGATATATCGACTTCCATCATCACTCTTAATGATGGAATTTCCACCTATTGGTAGTACCGCTTCCATGCCATATGCTAGAGAGTAAGGGGTAGCCCGGTGGGTGTCTTGCGGCGTGCGGTAGCCAGAGGGCTAGTGGCAATTTTACGGCCGATCTCTTCTGTATCGGCCATTTTTCTAATGATGTTCTCGAGAGTTTTATTGGGCGCTTCAACGGCACGGCACCATTGGCTTGTGGCCGGTAGGGGAGGATTTGTGTCTACGGATCTTGAACTCGTCCGGCGAGGCGGTTCACGTCCCCTTCAAAATGAGAGCCGTTGTCGGAGATGATCTCGAAAGGTACCCGTAGCGGTATATGATATTGGCCTTAATGAATTCGGATACCTTTCGGGCGTTTAAGACCTTGTAGGAAGAAGCTTCTACCCACTTTGTGAAATGTCGGCGGCTACCGGGACATATTCATGGCCATTGGATCCCCGGGTGAATTTGGCCTATGGCGTCGATACCCCATGTTGAGAAGGGCCGAGGCGTGGAGTTGTATAGGGCGTGTGGGGGCACATCTTTGTAGATTTGACAAGCGTTGACATTTGTCGCAATGTCGCACCAGAATCTGATCGGTTCGGCGTACTCGATAGTACCCACGTCGAATGACTTTCTTTGATAGCATATGGCCGTTCATGTGGGGCCAGGGTACCACCATGCGTTGATCCATAATTTGCTCGGCTTTGCTTTGATCGACACATAGTAAGTTGAGGCCTTGATAGTGCCTCTTATCATATGAGTGCAATTGGGAGGCCCGTCTTCTCGGGGAGACTCTTCCCCTTTTGTCTAACCCGGGGGGATAAAGATTCTTACGGAGGCGATTTAAGATGTCGACATACCGGGGCTCGTGATGCGCCGAGGCTGCGTTGATTTTGAAGCGATGCAGGGAGTGACCTTCTTCCCGACTATGAATGGTTGGACTTTAGTTTCGGGAATCTGGACTAGTGATGCCTTGAGTGGCGAGCATCGGCGAATTGATTCCTATCTCGTGGCGGGTAATGGAGCGAGATAGAACCAAATCGGGCGGCGATTATTAACTTGGCATGATAGAGTTGCGGTAGAGGATCTGGGTCTTCCACCTTCCTTCGACTTGATTTATAATCGGGGAGTCTCAGTAGACTTCGAGATCTTTAGCTCCCCTTTTGAGAGCTTCTTCTAGGCCGACAATACGGGCTTCATACTCATTGTATTATTTGAACATTCGAACTCCAACCTTATGGCCGGCGGAGTATGAGAGTCGGCGGGATCGATTAACAAGATTCCTATGCCAAAGCCTCTTTTGTTTGCGGCTCAGTCAAAGAACATTTGCCAAGGTGTCTGGTCGGTGATTTCAGGGATACCTTCGTGCAGGAAACCGGGCTCGGTTGCATCTTCGGTCTTGAGGAGGTAGATCGGCTAAGTGGTGCAATGGCGCTCCCTTTGATAGACTTGAGAGTGACATAGGTTATGTCAAACTCATTAAGAAGAAAGGACCACTTGGCTAGTCTGGGGCTGGTGATGATGGCTTACGAAGATGTATTTGATAGGGTCCATCACGGATATGAGCTTGATGGACCTTCCTTGGAGATAGGTTTTGAGCCTCACAGTGGCCCGGACTAGGCAGGTGCGGCTTTTTCTTAGTGCCGAATAGTTTAGCTCGCTTCCTTGTAGCTTCCTACTTATGAAATATATGGCGTTTTCAATGTAGGAATCTTCTTTCTCTTGGGCGAGCATAGCCCCTCTTGAGGTGTGCGTGACGGTTAAGTATATGAGGAGAGGTTTATGTGTATGAGGTGGAGCTAGCACGGGGGGATTGGTAAGGTAGGCTTTTATTTTCTCGAAGGCTAGGCGGCACTTGGCGTCCCAGACTTGATCGGTATTCTTTTGAGGAGTTTAAAGAGGGGCTCGCGGGTTGTAGTCGGTATTTGTCGATGAAGCAGGTGATGTCTTTGCCGGCCTAGGAAGCCTTTGACTTCGATGGGAGTTTTTGGGTGTGGCATTTCTAGGGATGGCTTTGATTTTCTTTGGCTCGATCTCGATGCCTTGCTCGATTACTAGAAATCCCGAGGACTTTGCCTCTGGTAACCCGAATGTGCATTTGGTGGGGTTAAGCTTCATCTGGTGCTTTACGAGTCTTTCGAAGAACTTACGGAGATCTTTAATGTGAGCACCATAGGCGTCATTTGGAATGCACGATCATATCATCGACATAGACCTCCATCTCTTTGTGGATCATGTCGTGGAAGAGGGTGGTGGCGCCCTACGGTAAGTGGCTCAGGCATTCTTTAGTCGAATGGCATGACGATATAACGATAAGTCCCCGAGGAGTAGTGAATGAGGTCTTCTCTGGTCTTCTGCTGCCATTTTGATTTGGTTGTAGCCCGGCATGCCGTCGACGAAGGATCGGACTTTGTGAGCTGCGGCGGCATCTACCACAATATCAATGTTGGGCGGGGAAGTCATCTTTGGGCGGCAGCTTTGTTGAGGTCGCGGAAGTCTACAGTCGACTTTCCGTTGGGCTTAGGAGCAGGTCACTATATTGGGCGGCCAGTCGGGTATTCAACTACCGGATGAAGTTGGCTTTCATGATTTCTTCTTTGACTTGTAGTGACCATTACGGCTTGATGCGGCGGAGCTTTTGTTTGGCCAGGCGAGCATCAGGGTATGTGGGAATCCGGTGCTCGACTATAGGCTGGATCTAGGCCGGGCATATCTTCGTAGGACCGAGGCAAAGATGTCTGAACTTCTTTGAGGAGATCAATAAGTGCCTTTCTTTACGGACCTTGGAGGTAGCTGCCGATTCGATTTCTTTGATTTCATTGTCCGGCCCAGGTTGATAGTGGACAGTCTTGATATTTCTTGATGAATGGCTTTGTTCACAGTACTCGGCCCGACTTTGCAAGCTCAAGCGATAATTTTTATCTTTTGGGTCCATTTTATTAAATGACTCATTATCATAATTATTATTATTTAATGCGTCTTTTAAATTAGGTGCAACTAAGGAATAAGCAAAGACATCCATATTATTATTAAAAGCACATTATGCGGGGTTATTACATTGTTGAGGACACGGGGTTTGAGATCCTCAATTATAGGTAGCGGATTGGTAGATGACCAATCAGTAAAGCTAGAAAGGATCGGGGATAGTGTATCAGAGCGGTCTACAGTGCGGGTGTCGGGAGGCGGACCGGTCGTGGTGTACCAATGCAGAGGCTTATTAGAAATAGACTCGAACTTCGGCGAGGGAGCTTTTCATAATCGGTGCCTCAGTCTATCATACCCGAAAGCTGTCTCTAGGCCGTCATCATCTAGCGGGGCAAGCATAATCATCTTGGTCTATAGACCAAGCATTTTCAATGGTGGCAGTCTTATAATTGGTGCTACGGGGCTCGAGGTAACTTGTTCCATATCATCGAGATAATCTTGACATCATCAAAGACTTCCCAACCGGGGCATCTTTTCCCATTACGGTCTATCCGGGGTTCGGGAAACATAAGATAGGCTTCATTTCCCCCTTTCGTACAAAATAACCATTTAAGGTTTTTGATAGGGTTTGGAGAGGGATATTCATAAGGAAGCTTTTTCATTTACGCCTTTCTTTTCTTACGTTTACGTTTCATATTTGCGGCTACTTAATTTGGAGTAGGCGTGTATCTAGACAGAAAGGAGGGATACATTCCTTAAGTTCATCTTGGACTAAATTAACTAGCCCTTGCGATTTACTGAGACCTAGACCGGGCATATAATTCATTTTCGGAACATGTTTAAAGGGACCATGTTTCCTAGGGAGGTAACTTTCTTACCAATGATGTCGGTTTCTCGGCCATATTGATGGCGTTGACCACGCTTGGGGGATAACCTCAAAGCCAGCGAGGAAAATACCGGTGTCTTCATGTTCTATCTCGAGGATTGGGACATCCTCGCTTTCCTTATTCTCCACGATCTTGTCGGCGGAATAATTACTATGTGATCATCGTGGATGAATTTGACACTGGTGTAATGAAGAGGCTACCCCTTTACCCCATGAATCGAGGCGTCCCAACAACGAGGCTAAAGGTGGTGGTATATCGGGACTTGGAACTCAAGCGGCATGTTTAAGGGCCCAACAGGTTAACATTAAAGTGACCACCCCAAGACACATCGGTGGTGTTGTCGTATGCCTTAGCTTGTCTGCGAGGAAGGAGTGAGTTCGATATTTTTATCCCGGTTTGGCTAGTGTCTTGGCGGGACATACATTCGGTGAAGACCCATTATCTATCAAAACTTCGGGGAACCCGTTTCTCCAAAATTCCCACGGTGATGTGAAGAGCATCAATGTGGTTAGTTCCTTCCCTTGGCGAGGTCTAGATCGGTAAACATTATCACGTTCGAAATGAATGTTCCGATCATCGAGTGAGCTCGTTGGGGGAGGTTTCAATAGGAACATTGCTGGCTTAGCGACTTAGCCGGTGTATCACGGTGGGTCTTGGAAGCACAGTAAGCCCGGATGGAAATGTTGGCTTGAGTTTTCTTCATCGAGCTAATAAAGAATCTTCCACCGTTTTAGCCCGATATACGTTACTTGATCTTTTCGAGTGGTCACCTCTTTCGGGGTTTGGTGGTAGGCTCGGCGGATCGGGTAAGGTGGCTAACATCTCCACCAACCCAGTGGCTTTTCAATGTTCAGGGTTTTTGGCTACCAAGGATGGTGTCCCAGAGAGCATATTACAGTTAAGCTCTTTTATGAATAAGGGTGGAGGAATAGGAATGAGGATATATGGAAGTGGGTGTTTATTTATTTCAAACTTGGGCACGGAAGGGTTTTCATCAACCTCAATCATATTGATTTGAGGTAGAGGGTTATTGACTACATTTGAGTGCAGGTGGAGGCTTTTCAATAACCTTGTCATCTATTAGGTCCTGGATAGCATTTTTGAGGGTGTAACATTTGTCGGTGAGGTGACCATTGGAGCGATGATATTCACAGTACTGGGCATGGTTCCAAGTCACAGGCGGGGGGTCGAGTGGCTTATAATTTTCAATGGCTTTAACACTCCTTGTGCCATTAGCCTGTAGTATCACGAGGCGGGGAGCTTGCGGTTCATCAAAATGCCGGCTTTCCTGTTACGATTTACGAAGTTTACGGGGCCATTATTTGCTCCCATTGTATTGACCGTCGACCCATAATACCATGGAGCAGAGCTATAATTTTGGGTAGAAAATGGGGTTGAGGCATTCCCTACCATATTGGCCAATTTGGAGGCGATGCGGTTGTCTTTCCTTTGGAGTAACGGAAAGAACTAGAAGACGTATTGGTTTTTAGTTGGCCGGTCCGTATATCATCATCAATACGGGCTCCTATCTCCACTATTTCTTTGAAATTGGTATAGGGGAGGTACCGCATATGTTCCAGGTAAATGGGTTGGAGGTTTTTGATGAACATCCGGCATGACTCGGCCGGATCGAGATGCATCAGTGCGCCCGCCACTTTCTCTTCCACATTGCAAACTTCGGCGCGGGTTTCCTTTTCCGTTGGGTGCACGATTCAAGGTCCCTCTATTTTCGGGGCTGGTATTATCTTTGTATCTTTCGAGGAATGCTTCGGCTATCGGTCCCGGTATTCATGAATGCGCTATCGAGGCGGCATTAACCATTGCTTGGCGGCTCCTACCGGGGTGAGGTGAAAATTGGAAGCCATAGCTTCAAAGCTAGCTCCCGTATTTGCATGCTTAGGTGGAATAAGATCTTAAATGGGATATGGGGCATCGGTCCGTCAAACTTTTCTATGTCGGGCATTTTGAACTTTGAGGGAAGTATTGCTGATGGTTGCAATGTTAGGGCCCGAGTAGAAAATTCCCCTTTATTGAGGAGTTTAAGCATCATGGCCTTCATATTTTCCATGTCGGCCTCCATTTTGGTGGTTGGGGAGTTGGTTTTGGTATATCTTGTTTGGATTTGGGAAGGTGGGTTATTTTACGGTTGAAGGTAGGGATTTTGGGGTGGTGGGTTTTGGGTATATATATGGATTACGGGTTAATGGAATTTGGGCATTATAAGGATTAAATTTGGATATGGGTATTGGGTTGGATAAAGGTCTTGGGTTATTGGGTTTTGGATAATATAGGGATTTTGGATTTGGTTGGCTTTGGGTAGTATATGGATTTTGGTGGGTTTTGGGTAGTATATGGATTACGGATTGGTGGGTTTTGGGTAGTGTATGGGTTACGGATTGGTGGGTTATCGGTAGCCGGTAGGGCGACCGGGATCATTAGGAGGTAAATATGTGGTAACTTGGCACAGGTGGGTTAAAGCTTTTTGGGTCCATGTGTGGGCTATTTAGGAGTGGGTTAGTCATAGGAAAAGGGAGGTCATTTGGGTTCTGGGTGTTTGGGAGAATATATTGTGGATAAGGCGGATAAGGGTAGATATTTGGGTAATAGGGACTTGGTGGAGGATTGGGATTTGGGATAGTGGTAGTATTTGGTGGGTTGGTGTTTGGTGAGGATTGGGTTTGGAGGCACCTGAGATGTGGATGCTTCTTGGGGAATAGTAGGGGAAGAATTCACCTCACCACTGGATTTTAGACTCTGTACCAGACTAGCCATCTGACTCATTATTCGGTCAGCCTGTGCACCCAAATTCTGATCTAGCCATTCTGCATTCTTTGGAGTCGGAGCATATCCACAGGAGCCCACGAACTGTACCCATAGGTGTTCACTTTCTTACGCCATACTATCGGATCGTATCTGTTTTACGTCGTCGATCTGGCGATACCCTCGATCGATTTACGCACTATCTTCAGAATCAACAGGCGATCTTGTCTCGCCTTTCCAAATTCGGGCAGGTCTCGAGGAAAATGGGGTTTGGTAGGTATCGAGAAATTTGGATGGAGGCTATACGGGCTTGAAGTGCAGCGTGCCTTTTTATTAATATTTTATTATTATTATTTTCATGTTCCTACAATTGGCCAGGATAAGCACACCTTTATTTTGGCAGATCTCGGGACTTTTCTGGAATAGTGGATTCTTTCTCGAGTATAGGACCAACGTATTCCACGCCTTTCGACTCCCAGGGTGGGTGGTCCCGAGGCGAAGGGCCTATACTCTTTCGAGGATCCACCATCAGAAATGGTCTAGGTCGAGCATCGAGAATTATAAATCGGCCCTGTTTATTATTTTATTGATATATTTTTTTGTGCTTATTATTATTATTTTTTTTGAACTTGCGCATTTTTTTTGACATATATATATTTTTTTGATTTTTTTTTTTTGAGGTGACCCATAATTCAAAATGCAAAAACCGGTCGATCGTGAAGTGTCACGAAAAACTATATGCATTCTAACGTTGGCTTATGCGGGGGGTAGAGGTGGCCATGGTGTAGGAGTAACGATTCGGAATATATTTACATGCGTGCACGTGTGTGCGGTATCTAAGCGATAAAATCTTTATTTATTTTACTGATATATGAAAAAAAATAAAGCAAATATGGCTGTCTTCTTTGTTATATGTGGATTTTCTCGGCTTTTTATTTTTGGCGCAAGCAAGCTAAGCACACCATTTTAAGAAATAGAAAGAAAAGTGGGGAAACTATCTATCCTATTAATTACAAATTTTGGTCCTATGTCTCCAAAATAAAATGACATAATGAATGCAGAAATGTACGAATATACAGAATAAAGTGAAAAAGAAAATGGACTGGAATAAATAAATAAAAGAAAATAGAGCCGGAAGTAAAGCCCTAGCTCTTTTGTTGTGCTGCCCGGAATTTATTGTAATATATATAATATGTATTTTTTTTTATTTTTCGAATTTTTTTTGTATATATATATTTTTTTGAATTTTTTTTAATACTCTTAAACATATCCGTAACAGGTATCGGAACGAGACTGCTGCCAGATGGAGGATCATATCCACAAATATAGCCACGGCCGTAATGGGAACACTTTATTGAAATGCGTAAATTAATATAACGAGCATCTTGCGGCCGAGAAACAAAGAAAAACAAAAAAAGGTTTTATTTTATGAGTCTAGCCCTCCATTTTATTTAAAATAAAACAACTCCCAGCAGTCGCCCTTTGTGAGGTTCAGGGGTGTGTCCCCGCGCCCCGCGCGCCCTTGGATAGGGGTGCGCGTACGTGCGGATGCGTGACACCATTGCTCTCGTTCCACCCTCCCTTGTTTAGGGGAAGACGAAATCCAAAGTGCGAGAGGAATCTTTGTCTATGTTAGCACGTTGGAATGTGCCTCGGTTGCCTTGAGTGGATTTTGTATCCAAAATGGGAACTAAAGGTTTCCTCATGTCGGGTTATCCCTTATTTCGGGGATAACGGGATATGAGAATGCATTACCTTTCCATTCTCATTCTCCCTTTTTATCTTTCGGGGAAAATAGAAGTGCAAGAAAAGATATTGCGGCGCCCCCACTTATGGATTTATTAAAATAGCCTTATGGCCCAATCGGATCGCTATGGGAGCTATGGGTTTCCGCATCAAGTTATCCCTTGTTTAGGGGATACCGGGATATGGGAATACATCACCCCTCCATTCCGTATCTCCCTTTTTTAGGGAGAAACGAGGAAAGTGCAAAGAGGAATGTTGCGAGGCCCATTTGGATCACGAAAGTTTTAGAGTCGCCACCTTTATTTTAAGGCAAAAATAAAGGAAAACCGAGAAAAAACCGAGAGATTTTAGAAGCGGGTTCGGGGGCTAAGTTACGAGTTGGGAAGGTGCTAGGCACCCAACTCGCCCTTTCGATCTCAAAAGCGTTTTTGGTGAAGTATGCTCATTGTTATATTAATCTAGCAAATAAATAAGGTCTTATTTTGACAAGGGAAATTTAAGCAGATACATTCGTGGCTACATTATTCTGGACTCGCCGTCTCCTTCCAATAATTACAAACATATTTAAGAATATTTGGCCATTATAACGGCTCTTTTACATAATATTTCCTAATCTAATCCGGGCGGCACAACGGCTTATATTGGCTACATTGCGGATTTAAATAACAACTTTTGAAAATAAATAAAAAGGAAAAATGTAAATAAATAAAAATAACAACGCTCTTAAAGGTTTTACCTTTTAGAGCGGTGGTGTCTTCGCTACGTCCTTGGGAGAGGAGTCTTTTTGTTTTGAATTGAGCTGGCGTTGATTGTTTGTTGATTTTTTGAAGTTTGGGCTTATCAACTCGGGCGAGTGACAACTTTATTTGGGTAGGTTTTGGCCTTTTTGGTTGGGCGGAACCTAGACTTAGTTTGACTTTTAGCTCGTTACTCGGGCGGAGTAACGGCTTATTTTGGGATTTTTGAATTGGGGATTTGAGGTGGATACCTAACAACTAGGCTAGGGATCACTTATAACCTATGGGTTTTGATTTGGCGAGTTTGGACGGGGTTTGGAGACTATAGGGGCTTCCACTCACCTATCTCGCACCTCTCGTACTAATATTATCGGAGGAAACGAAGCATAGCATCGCTGCGATCAAAAATCGCGGATGAAAATGTGTCGGGCGGGGCCGAGGCCTCTATTTATACTTGAGGAGAGGGACGCGGCAGGAATTTCCAAATTTGTTTCTCGTGCATCAGCCGCTTGTACCTTGCGCATCAAAACTTGTACCATTTGAATGTGAGAGAGATGAACAGAAACTTGCATGGTGCGGCCAAGCACAGTGCGGCACCAAGGGCTTTGTGCGGCACCATCAAGCTTTACAAGTTTGAAAATTTTGCACTTTCCCCCTGCGGTTCAGCATCAAGCGCATCCTGCTTTCCTTTCGCATTTTTGACTCGCAACTTGACATTTGTTAAGTTTTAACAGTTCATGATATTTTATGTCAGTCACATACCAGGGGTACGAAATTGGGGTGTCTACAGTATCATGTCGTGGAAAAGGGTAATGGCAGCTCTTTGGTATGTAGCCCCAGCATTTGTCAATCCAAATGGCATGACAGTGTAGAAATAGGTTCCCCAGGGGGTGATAAATGATGTTTTTTCCTGGTCTTGTGATGCCATTTTGATTTGGTTATTGTAGACACCCCAATTTCGTACTCCTGGTATGTGACTGACATAAAATATCAAGAATTGTCAAAACTTAACAAATGTCAAGTTACAGGAGTTAAAAGTGCGAAAGGAAAAGCAGGATGCGCGAAACAGTGAACTAAAGGGGGTGAAAGTGCGAAAAATCAAACTTGAATAGTGCCCATGGTGCCGCACCAAAGGCTCTTGGTGCCGCACCAAGGAATCCTCGTCGCATCTATGGACTTCACTGTAGCCTCTCTCAGAGATGAAATGGTACAACCTTTGATGCTTATGGTACAACTCACCAATGCAGGCTGAAGAAACTCAAGAATCACGATGGATCCCTGGTACTCAACTATAAATAGAGACCTGACCTCCTCCTCATTTCAAATTTGGCCCGCGATTAAAATCGCAACGGTGCCTTTTCGTCTTCGACGATAATATTAGTACGAGAGGTGCGAGATAGGCGAGTGGAAGCCCCTAAAATCTCCAAACTCCGTCCAAACTCCGCCAAAATAAATACCCATAGGTTATAAGTGATCCCTAGCCTAGTTGTTAGGTATCCACCTCACTTCCCCGACCCAAAAATCCAAAAGTAAGTCGTTACTCTGCCCGAGTAACGAGCTGAAAAGTCAGAAAACTAAGCCGTTATTCCGCCAAACCAAAAAGGCCAAAACCTACCAAAATAAGCTGTCACTCTGCCCGAGTTGACAAGCTCAAAGTCTTAAAATAAGATACAACTTGCTGATGCTGAAAAAGCCCCGCAGCAGTTTCTTATAAGTAGACACGTTCACTTGAAAAAGAAAAAAATGTTAGTCTCGGAAAAAAATAATAAAAAAATAATAATAAAAGAAAATAAAGAAAAGAGACAATAAAGGTGGATGTGTCTACCGAACGAGCCTGCTCTGGGACACGACGCTCCTCCGGGATCTCGACATCGGGAAGAACCTGCTCTACTAAGCCACCGCCCCACTCATACTGGAAAGTAGAGAAAATATCATCGGGCTCCGTGAACATCAGGTTCTCGTCGAGAAATGAAGTAGACGACCCTGGCCTAGCAGAAGCATCAGAATGCCGCCTGGGTGCAACAGGAGCAGGAGGAGGGGGATGCAGCTCCAATCTCAGGAAATCCTCGTATGCCATCACTGGATAGTCTGTCGCGGGAACGAGGTATTTCCCCTGGGCAATCTTGATGCCGGCTGAAAGGGCCGACGGCTCTATCACCTAGGAAGGAGGCCGAAGAGGCACCACTGGAGCTACTTGAAAAGACTAATGCTAACGGTTCACCCGCTCACCCTTATATAAATAGTCCACCATGATAGAAACCATCAATATTCGGCAGCGGCTGAACATCAAAGTAGCAGAATAATGACCCTCCAGGCCCTCCCAAGGAAGGAAGTGCACTGAACCAGGACTCGAGCCAATAATTCTCTCCAGCACTCTTTCCCTATTATTACAACCATCGTCCTCGGCCGGATCCACCCTGTTACTATCAACATACTGAGACAGGTATGGAGGCTGGTAAACTTGCCGAATGAGGCGACTCGGCGAAAATGCGAAGAATGAGAAGGCCCAGACTTGCAAAATAAATAAATAAATAAATAATATGTTATAAAAAAATGTGTGTGTATATGTTGTCAAAAATAAATAAATAAATAAAATGATACATTAAAAAAAAGAAGATGAAAAACAGGAAAAGACATGTACCTCCCACGCCGGGGCAAACCCATTCAGAGTCGGCGAGTCGTTCCGGCTGGCCCTATCCATGGAAGCATACAGTTCGGCCAAACCAGCCTGTCCCCAGTCATATAAAGGGATCCGATCAAAGTCCGTGAGACAAGCCAGGACGGAAGCTCTCAGGGTGACAGAGGAATTGGCAAAGAGCGATGTGCCAAGAAAGAAAAACAGAAACGCTCTTGCCACTCGAGTTACAACAGCGTCATCATCAACCGGCACCCGCCTGGCATTGTTAAGAAGCCAACTTCGAACGCTGCTAATAAAAACCTCATCTGTCGATTTGAAACGAGGCTCGAAACCCAGGAGGTCCACAACCTCCTCCCTACGATGACGGAGAGTAAAATCAGGGGCCAGAGTCTCCCCTATGCTGGTAGGGATTCCCGTGATCGCAGCAAAGTCGCACGGGGTCATGGTCGCCTCCCCCCAGCTGAAATGGAAAGTATGGGTGGTGTCCCACCAGAAGTCCCTAAGCACGTCAAAAATGGGCAGATAGCTGGTAAAGTGGGTGAATGAATGCATAAAGACGCTGAAACCAGAACCTTCCACCAATAACTTTGCCGCCTCGGGTAGCATGGCATAGATCTCAGCGACATTGGTACATGATACCCATGCCTTTTCGAATTCCCTGCGAATCTGAAAAAGAAGAAGAAAAAAAAGGTAAGTTCTCTACCCTCATTTTCTTCTCTGTACAGTCTTTTAAATAAGCAAAAATAAATAAATGATGAATATATTGCATACCTCATACTTCATATTTTTTTTTTAAAAGGGGAAAATTATTAAAGTAAATAAAAATAATAATAAAAAATAATAAATCCTTTTTGACATAAAGAAAAAATCATGTTCATAACAAAGAAAAAAATAAATAATTCTTCATACATGTACATAAATTTACATAAAAATAAACATCATTTTTTTACATTAAAAAAAACATAGGAATCTACATGTTGTACATACATACTATATTCTTTTACAAAAAAAAAAACAAAAACAAAAACAAAATAAAAATAAAAACAAAAGAAAAATAATGATATGTTCGAAAAATGAAATAAATAATAAAACAATTTTTATGTGTAATTTATTTTGCATGTGAATAATTTATTTTACATCATAAAAATGCACATTAGGACTGCAGTTACCATGTGTATAATAAAGTATGAAAATATTCATGCATCATCTTATAGTTATTCTACATTGCACCTGCATCAAGTAGAATAATTCATGCATCCATTATATGCATTTCATTTATCCAATAAGTTGCCATAGGAGTACGATAAAAAGGAGGTAAAGTGTCACCAATCATCAAAATAAATATCTTTGTGGCATTTACTATATCCCTGTAGCAGTTGCATCTTTGAAAAATGAATCTAAGGGCATGAAAAATATCTGTTTTGTCCTGTTTTTATCCGAAAATATGCCCGAAAATGTGTTTTGGAAAAATTTAAATTGTACTTCGAAAAGTCCGTTTCGCGATTCTATTGCATGCAAAATATGTTTTAGTGTAAAACATGCATCATATAGTCTCATTTGCACTTAGAATATAAATCATGCATAGTAGGGTCAAATAGTGACCACTAGTTCAAATCATGCATCGCAAAAATAAATCATAGAAATTTCATGCATTATCACTTAATTACGTCATTTAGGCATAAATAGGACATGCATATGCATTACTAATAAAGTCAGGAGTGCTCCAAAAGTTTCAAACAGTGCAGAAATTTAGTAGATCTGAAATATAGCTAGGAAAGTCTCGAAAAAAGAAAAATCTTACAGTGGTGGGAGGAAGATTGGATACGTGAGTGTTCCGATCTCGTAAAATATTGCCCCAGTCATTATCAGAGTACCGGTAGATGAGTTTATTCCGGACCAAGCGAGGAGGCTCTCTCCTCCTCTCGCCAGATTCTGGGTGCATGGGTGTCTTCCCCTTCCTAGATCGTGAAGAAGATGTCATCTGCTAAGTTAAACACTGAAATTGGCGGAAGGAAATCGAGAAAAGGAGCTAAAATAAAGAAAAAAACAAGAACGAGCAGCAGCAACAATGACGGAGGAAGAATTCAGAAATAAGAAGAAAAGAAAAAGAAGCAGTAAGCTTCTCCCTTACTCCCGTCCATAATAAGGGAGGAAAAGGGAATTTTTCCCTTTCCTCCCTCCAAAGTTTGAAGCTGCGACACTTTGGTCCTCAAATTTCAAAGTTTCCAAAATGGTCCCTTAGCCTAACGGAGAGTTAACAAAGTTAATCTTGTTAACCAAAATTGACAATCATTCACCAGAGGACAAAGAAAATAATATCCCCAGCGGGTCAAAAAAAAAAGAAAAAAAAAGAGAAAAGAAAAAAAAAAGAAAAGAAAAAAAAAGAAAAAAAAACAACAAAAAACAACAAAAAGAAAAAAAAAAGAAGAATAAATTCCCCAGTAAGAGTGGCAAAAATGTCAAGATCAGCCGAATCCGCGGCAGCCACCCGAGCGCAAAAAGGTAAGTCAGGTATAGTATTCTTACCCTGACTTTAGAATAATTTCCTTTTAAGGAAAGTTTGTTTTAAAAAAAAAAAGAAAAAAAACTTTGCTTTGTTTTTCAAAAAAAAAAAAACTCTTTTCAAAATGAGTTTTGATTCCAAAAAAAAAAAAAAAAAAAAAACTTTGCTTTGTTTTTCAAAATAAAAGAAAAACTCTTTTCAAAATGAGTTTTGATTTCAAAAAAAATACAAAAAAAAAAGGAATATTTCAAAAATACAAATAAAGAGGAATATTTCAAAAATATAAAAAAAAGGAATATTTCAAAAATACAAAAAAAAAAGAGGAATATTTCAAAAATACAAAAAAGAGGAATATTTGAAAAGAAAAAAAAACAACAGAGAGAGCGAGAAAAAAAGGAAGGAAAAAGAATGTTTTCCACCTCACAATTTTCGAAAATACTTGAAGAATGTTTACTTTGCCGTGCTCGGCGACGGATCTTTATCGGTCGAGTGCAGTTTTCTGGATATTTGAAAGTTTTCTGGTTATGTTTGGAAACAAGGTAGCGACCAGTCAGACACAACTTTGAAAATTCTTCTTAACATGTTTCAATGACAAGGTATTGACCGGTTGAAATATGGTGGCAGAAAAACATTCAAATCTTTATACCGTATTTGACAATGGTTTCGGACCGGAAGAATACGACTTTTTCAAAAAACACAAAAATCTTTTTCCGTTGTGTTCTCGATCGGGCTTGACCCGAACAACATGACATCCTCACTTGGTTGTAGTTTAGGTTTTGGCATGAACTACGTTTGGTCTGATTTCCTTTAATGGAGAATACGTAGGCAGCCTACATTAGTAGGTCCGACCATCAGAGCACTTTAAATTCTTATCTGCTTAAAAACTACGATAACTTTTTATAACCGACTAAAAATGTCTAGGTTATGGAGTTTGGATAGCATGATAAACTGTGCATTATAACTGCTACCAATTGCATTCTCCTGTTCTTAAATGAACGAAATTGGAGAGTCTATTGTTTATCAACGATGTTCGTCTACTTAGTAAGCCTTGGGTTACCCGTAGACTCCATCGTTGAGGGGCTCTGTAGATACCCCAATTTCGTACCCCTGGTATGTGACTGACATAAAATATCAAGAACTGTAAAAACTTAACAAATGTCAAGTTGCAGGAGTTAAAAATACGAAAGGAAAAGCAGGATGCGCGAAACAGTGAACTGCAGGGGGGTGAAAGTGCGAAAAATCAAACTTGAATAGTGCCCATGGTGCCGCACCAAAGGCTCTTGGTGCCGCACCAAGGAATCCCTTGGCCGCACCATGGACTTCACTGTAGCCTCTCTCAGAGATGAAATGGTACAACCTTTGATGCTCATGGTACAACTCACCAATGCAGGCTGAAGAAACTCAAGAATTCCCCATGGATCCATGGTTCTCAACTATAAATAAAGACCCCGGCCTCCTCATTTCAGCTGCTCAGTTCTGCGATTAAAAATCGCAACGAAGTTCTGTCTTTTCGTCTTCGACGATAATATTAGTACGAGAGGTGTGAGATAGGTGAGTGGAAGCCCCTAAAATCTCCAAACCCCGTCCAAACTCCGCCAAAATAAATACCCATAGGTTATAAGTGATCCCTAGCCTAGTTGTTAGGTATCCACCTCACTTCTCCGACCCAAAAATCCCAAACTAAGCCGTTACTCTGCCCGAGTAACGAGCTGAAAAGTCAGAAAACTAAGTCGTTATTCCGCCAAACCAAAAAGGCCAAAACCTACCAAAATAAGTTGTCACTCTGCCCGAGTTGACAAGCCCAAAGTCTCAAAAATAAGCAGTCACTCTGCCCAAATCAAAACAACAACCACACAACAAACAACAAAAAAGACTCCCTATCCCTGAAGGACAGAGCGAGCACATCACCGCTCTAAAAGGTAAAGCCTTTAAGGGCGTTGTTTTTTATTTTTTTATTTTTCTGTCTTTTATTATTTTTAAAGTTGTTATTTAAATCCGGCACAATGTAGCCAATATAAGCCGTTGTGCTGCCCGGATTAGAATAGGAAATATTATGTAAAAGAACCGTTATAATGGCCAAATATTCTTAAATATGTCTGTAATTATTGTAAGGAAATGGCTGCAAGTCCGTAAATAATGTAGCCACTGATGTATCTGTTTTAATTTCCTTTCTTTTAATACTTTATTTATTTGCTAAATAAATATAACAATAAGCATACTTCAGCCAAAAACCATTTTTGAGACCGAAAGGGCGAGTTGGGTGCCTAGCACCTTCCCAACTCGTAACTTAGCCTCCGAACTTGTTTTCTTCTTCTACGGTTTATTTATTTTTTTTCTTTTGTTTTGCTTTATTTGCCTTAAAATAAAGATGGCGACTCTAAAACTTTCAGATCCAGTGGGGCCTCGCAACATTCCTTCTTTGCACTTTCCCGTTCTCCCCTAAAAAAGGGAGAAATGAGAATGGAAAGGTGATGTATTCCCATATCCTGGTATCCCCTAAACAAGGGATAACTTGATGCGGGAAACTCAAAGCTCCCATAGTGATCTGAATGGGCCATAAGGCTATTTTTAATAAAATCCATAGTGGGGACGTCGCAATATCATTTTTTGCACTTTTCCGTTTTCCCCTAAAAAAAGGAAAATGAGAATGAAAGGGTAATTTATTCCCATATCTTGGTATCCCCTAAAAAAGGGATAACTTGATGCGGGAAACCATAAGTTCCCATATTGGATACAAAATCCACTAAAGGCAACCGAGGCACATTCCAACGTACTAACATAGACAGCACTCCTCTCGCACTTTTGATTTCATCTTCCCCTAAACAAGGGAGGGTGGAACGAGAGCAGTGGATGTCCTGCATCCGCACGTACGCGCACCCCTATCCAAGGGCGCGTGGGGCGCGGGTCGCACCCCGGGAACCTCACAGTTATAGCTCAACATGTCGTCTACAAAGGATCTTATTTTGTGAAAGGCTACAACATCTACCACAATATCAATGTTGGGTAGAGGGAAGTTGTCCTTGAGTGATGCATTGTTGAGGTCGCGAAAGTCTACACAGATCCGAACCTTTCCATTGGATTTCGGCACGGTCATTATGTTTGACAGCCAAATTGGATACTCAACTACCCAGATAAACTTGACGTGCAACTGTTTCAGGATTTCTTCTTTCACTTTCAGTGACCATTCTAGCTAGATTTTGCGGAGTTTTTGCTTAACTGGCCTAGTGATCGATTGTTTTATTTTATCTATTTCCTTGCAAGTGTACAAGACTATTATAGAATAGACTCGGAAGCAAGGGTCGAACCCACAGAGACAAGTGATCACGAACAGTGCGATTATAGATAGCAAATTATTAACATAAGGGGGGTTTTTATGTTTAATTCTACTCTAAATTACTAGTTATAGATGTTTAACTAATTAGACAGTAATTACAGATATGAAGATCTTATGGTGAGTGGAAATCTAGGATTTTGGGTTTCACTTATATCTCCTTTATGTTCAATTCATAATAATGTCATTCAATGTCTTGGGTTCGTTCACTAAAAATAGATATAGTCTGTTGAACAATTGGTTCAGCCTCCATCCCCGCAAAATTCACCCATTCTATATCCTAAGCACAGGAACTATCAATCTAGCTGTCACCTAGATTTATGATCTATCTGTCACCTAGATCATGTAAGAACACCGGTCCTAACTTATCACTCGTGCATCGATAGGTCCAATTTATTGTGTTGGTGAGCCAGTGTACGACATATGCACTTGGTCATGTAGTTATCCGCACCTCTAAGCCTTTATTATTTGCGATTACATTCATTTGTTCAAAGCAAAATAATATAGGGATTGATAAACAACACAATCAACAAGCATTGAATAGACATATATATATGAATCAAAACATAAATTCGATACAAGTTACCTCCCACCTCCTAGATTAGGGATGATTTAGTTCATCATAGATGATGAACAGCACATGGAGATGATGGGAGACATGATTTGATCTTCAATACTTGAAATTACAAAACCTAACTATGTTATACAATCTAAAACTACCTAAAATCTATGTAAAGAGAGCTTCCAGCCGTCCTCCTTATCTTTAGGCTCGGCACCTGACTTCTATATATACCCGGGAGTTGCGATTGAATCGAATGACTGTGTGAAAATCCGAAAAGGTCGCATTCTGCCTACCTTGCGGTCGCAGGTGCTTTGGATACCTGCGTCCGCATAAGGTCTCCAGTGTGTGGTTTTTGACTCTTTGATTGCCGACTTCGGGGCCTATATCGCCTACCTTGCGTCGCAGCAGGAGGCACCTTGTCCGCAAGGTGTCCGATTTGTCTTTCTTGTTTCTTCAATTTTCCTCTTTTGCCCTTTCTTGTAATTTGCACTTAAAACCCTGGAGTTTCGCGTATTTTCACAATAATCCTGAAACTTACAAAAATCACCGAAAACATATATTAGTACTCAAAAGACTCGTGAAATAGCATAATTTAAGTCATAGAAGTATATAAAATCGACGTATAAAATACATCGATCACCTAGCATCTGAGTATGTCGGAATTAAGTGCTCTACAATCGTTGGATCCAACCCAGGCATGTCTTCGTAAGACCATGCGAAGACATCTACAAACTCTCTGAGTAGACTGATCAATGTTGCCCTTTCTGACCCTTGCAGATAACTGCCAATTCTGACCTCTCTGATCTCACTGTTCAGCCCCAAATTGATCACAGATAAGTCTTCTTCTGATGCTGCTGATCGGTGCTTTTCTCGGTGTTTGACTGATTTAGCGAGCTCGATTAGGTATTCTTTATCTTTTGGGTCCATTTCGTTAAACGACTCATTATTTATGTTAATTAATTCGTCTTTTAATGTAGGTGCAACCAATGAATACGCGAAGACATCAAGATTTTCATTATTAATTTCAGGCTTTATAGGGCTGATTACATTATTGAGGTCCTGGGGTTTGAGGTCCTCAATTTCAGGGAGCGGGCAGATAGATGACCAGTCCGTAAGGCTAAAAGAAATAGGGGGAATGGTATATCCGAAACGGTCCACCAAGTCTACTGTTGTCAGGAGCGGTCCTGCCGTTGTGTACCAATTCTGTAGGGGGTTACCAGCAATGGACTCAAATTCTACCGGGAGCTTTTCATAGCTAGTCCCTCCATTAATCATACCCAGGAAACTATCTCCCATAAATTCATCACTAAACAGGGCTAGGGCATAGTCATCTTGGTCTATGGTCCAGGTGTTTTCGACTGTTACAGTTTTATATGCGGTGTTGCGGGGCTCCAGGGTAACCTGTTCCATTTCATTGGTGGTGAGACTGACGTCTTCGAACATTGACGTCTTTTCCCATTTCGGTCTATCTAGGGTTCTGGGAACATGAGATAGGTATCGGTTTCTTCGTTTCTTACAAAGTATCCATTTAGAGTTTTTCTATATGGCTGTAGAGGTGGATCTTTGTAAGGATGCTTTTCACGTTATGCCTTACTCTTTTCAAGTTTTTGTCTCATGACCACAGCTAACTCAGTTGGCGTGGGTTTGTATCCTAGACCAAATGGAGAAATACATTCTTTAAATTCATCCTGGACTAGATTGATAAGCCCCTACTGATTTCTACCAAGCCCCAGACCATGCATGTAATTCATTTTTCGGAGCATGTTTAGTTGGACCATATCTACGAGGATTGTGGTTTTCTTTCCAGTAATGTCAGTCTCTCGTCCGTATTCAATGGCGTTGACTCTAGCTTAAGGGATGACTTCAAAACCACTTAAGAAGATACACGTGTCATCATGCTCTATTTCGAGGATTGGGATATCCCCACTTTCTTTGTTTTCCACGATTTTATCGGCGAGTATGATCACTATATGATCATCGTCGATAAACGTGACACGTTGATGTAGCGAAGAAGCTACCCCTTTTACGTACCCCAAGGATCCAAGGACGTCCCAGCAACAAACTGAAAGTAGCAGGAATGTCTAGGACTTGGAATTTCAACTAGCATATTCAGTGGCCCAATGGTCATTATCAGAGTCACCACCCCTAAGACACATCGACTAGTGTTTTCATATGCCCTTACTGTCTGCGATGAAGGAGTAAATTCTGATACCTTTGTCCCCAGTTTGGCTAGTGTGCTGGTGGGACATACATTCAGAGATGAACCGTTGTCTATCAGGACTCGAGGAACTCTTTTTTCCATGACCCCTACAGTGATGTGAAGAGCATCAACATGGTTGGTTCCTTCTCTTGGCAGATCTAGATCGGTGAACATAATCACATTTTCAAAGTGTATGTTTTCGATCATTTGGATTAGCTCATTTGGAAATGTTTCAATAGGGATGACTGCTTGACTTAGGGATTTGGCCAGGGTATCACGATGATTTTTGGAAGCACATAGCAAGCTCAGATGGATATATTTACTTGGGTTTTCTTTATCTGAGTTAACAGGGTATCTTCCATACTTTTAGCCCCATTGTCTATTTATTTGTCTTTGCCAGAGTGGTCACTACTTTCTTGGCTTGGTTGATATGCCCGACCAGATCTGGTAAGATGACTAACATCCCCACCGATCCAACCGGTTTTCTCAGTGCTATTAATAGTTTGACCGCCCAAGATAGTGTCCCAAGAGAGCATGTTGCAGCTAAGCTCTTTTTATTCAAAGGGAAATGATACAACGTTTTTATTCTAACTGAATATACATTTTTGATCCTGTCAAACTTTCTTTGCTTGATCGGGCACCAGGGTTTGTTTTCTTGTGTCTGCTAGCGTGATGATTTTATTGTCGATGAGGTCTTGGATAGCATTTGCGTCTCTGAATTATGAGCCAGCCCCTGTCAAAAAAAATCAATATATATATATATATATATATATATATATATATATATATATATATATATATATATATAATAAGTGCGCACAGAAAAGAATATAAATATAAATAACAAACAGGGGCTGACTTATAATTCTCAGATGCTCGACCTAGACCATTTCGGATTGTGGATCCTAGAAAGAGTATAGGCCCTTCGCCTGGGACCAGTCCAGTCCTGGGGAGTCGAAAGGCCGGTGGAATACGTTGGTCCTATACTCTGGAGAAAGAATCCACTGTTCCAGGAAAAGTCCTGAGACTGTCAAAATAAAGCAGGGGCTTATCCGGTCAATTGTAGGGAACAAAAAAAAAAGTAATAATAATAATAAAATACTAATAAAAGGCACGCCTCAAAGCCCGTAAATCGAAATACGTACTTAATACGCAGGATACGCAGGATATCGGTTAATCGACGGACGCATCCGAGCAAAATGGCAGCAAAGAACAAACAAGCTATAACGGGAGATAGTGACAACTGGAACGGCTGGGAACTAGAAGGGGAAACTCCTGCGTATGCACCTCCTCTTGGGCTTGAGGCTTGGTTAAGAAAGGAACTGGACGCCCATGCAAAGAGAATAATGGATCAGGTGGTAAGTGACCTTGGCCGCCGTAAACTCTTGCCATTTTCTCACAAAAAGCCAAACTTCCAGAGTATGCTCCTAATACTTCCCACTCTCCTGAAATAAACTCCCCTGATACCACCGAAAATATCCTTTTCCAAGCCTCCAAAAAACCATCAAGTGCCAGCTACCAACCTGGTGATGACCTCCTTGATCAAGGAAACATGATTTCTGATACCCATAACTCTAACCCCTATTCTCCATGAATCAGCCTTGATCCTCCCCACCTGAATGCCTATTACCACGACCCAGAAAATCATTCCCCCTTTGATCCTTCAGATACCTATTTCCACATGATCCCGAGGAACTTAAAAAGAATCATTTGCATACCAGAAAAAGAATCCCTACTGGGCCCAGGTCCAGACAAGCCAATTTCGCTCCAACTATACCCAAAGAAGAAAACCCCGCTCAATTGCCTGACCAAAACTCGACCTAGCCATATATCAAAGCCAAGAAATCGAAAAGAAAGACATTACGATGACTTGCCTGCCCCACGATCCGAAATACTCCAAACACTGTGTGCCCATGGGATACTAAAACCCATGGATAATTACCGTCCACCCAAACCATTGCCCATCACTGAACCATGCCCGCTTTGTGAGTATCATAAATGCAATGGTCATCTTACCAATCGCTACATGCTCGAGACGCCATTCAGGACCTCATCGACAACAAGGAAATTACGGTGGCGGGTACAAAAATCTTTGAAACCAGCCAAGCCAAGGAGGTCTAAGTAAAGCAAGTTAGTCTAAATTAAGTATGAATAAAGGTGCTGTAAAATATGTTAATCAATAAAGGAGTTTCCCAATAAGTGTTCAGAGGAGACAACTTTCTGGGTATGCTACAGAGAGGCGCTGATTATGAAAAGCTCCCTGCTGAGTTCGAGTCTATTTCTAATAACCCTCTGCAGAATTGGTACACCACGACCGGTCCGCTCCTGACACCCGCAGACTTGGTAGACCGCTCGATATACTATCCCCGATCCTTTCCTAGCTTTACTGATTGGTCATCTACCAATCCGCTACCTATAATTGAGGATCTCAAACCCCAGATCCTTAACAATGTAATAACCCCCGCATAATGTGCTTTTAATAATAATATGGATGTCTTTGCTTATTCCTTAGTTGCACCTACTTTAAAAGACGCATTAAATAATAATAATTATGATAATGAGTCATTTAATAAAATGGACCCAAAAGATAAAAATTATCTACTTGAGCTTGCAAAGTCGGCCGAGTACTGTGAATGAGCCATTCATCGAATATCAAGACCTGTCCACTATCAACTGGGGCCGGATAATGAAATCAAAGTAATCGAATCGGCAGCTACCTCCAAGGTCCGTAAAGAAAGGCACTCATTGATCTCCTCAAAGAATTCGTAGACATCTTTGCTGGTCCTACGAATATATGCCCGCCTAGATCCAAATTTATAGTCGAACACCGGATTCTCAGATACCCTGATGCTCGCCTCAAACAAGCTCCGCCGCATCAAGACATAATGGTCACTACAAGTCAAAGAAGAAATCATGAAGCAAATGCTAAACTTCATTCGGTAGTTGAATACCCGACTGGCCGTCCAATATAGTGACTGCTCCCAAGCCCAACGGAAAGTCGAACTGTAGACTTCCGCGACCTCAACAAAGCTGCCGCCCAAAGATGACTTCCCCGCCCAACATTGACATTGTGGTAGATGCCGTCGCAGCTCACAAAGTCTGATCCTTCGTCGACGGCATGCTGGGCTACAATCAAATCAAAATGGCAACAGAAGACCAGGAGAAGACCTCATTCACTACTCCCTGGGGGACTTATTGTTACACTTTCATGCCATTCGGACTAAAGAATGTCTGAGCCACTTACCAGAGGGCTGCCACCACCCTCTTCCACGACATGATCCATAAAGAAATGGAGGTCTATGTTGATGATATGATCGTACATTCCAGCGACGCCTACGGTGCTCACATTAAAGATCTTTGGAAGTTCTTCGAAAGACTCAGAAAGCACCAGATGAAACTAAACCCCACCAAATGTACATTCGGGGTTACCAGAGGCAAGGTCCTGGGATTCTTAGTAACTGAACAGGGCATCGAGATCGAGCCAGCTAAGATCAAAGCCATCCTAGAGATGCCACAGCCGAAAACTCCCACCGAAGTCAAAGGCTTCCTAGGCCGCAAAGACATCACCAAGCTTCATCGATACCGACTACCACCTGTGAGCCCCTCTTTAAACTCTTGAAAAAGAATACCAACCAAGTCTGGGACGCAAAGTGCCAGCTAGCCTTCGAGAAAATAAAAGCCTACCTTACCAATCCCCTTGTGCTAGCTCCACCCCATACACATAAACCTCTCCTCATATACTTAACCGTCACAGACACCTCAGTAGGGGCTACGCTCGCCCAAGAGAAAGAAGATTCCTACATTGAAAATGATATATATTTCATAAGTAGGAAGCTACAAGGAAATGAGCTAAACTATTCGGCACTGGAAAAAAGCTGCACCGGCCTAGTCTGGGCCACTCAGAGGCTCAAAACCTATCTCCAAGGAAGGTCCATCAAGCTCATATCTAGGATGGACCTTATCAAATACCTCTTCGGTAAGCCGTCACTATCCAGCCGACTGGCCAAGTGGTCTTTTCTTCTTAACGAGTTTGACATAACTTATGTCACTCTCAAGTCTATCAAAGGGAGCGTCATTGCAGACCACTTAGCCGATCTACCTCTGAAGGCCGAAGATGCAACCGAGCCCTGCTTTCCCGATGAAGGTATCTTGGAAATCACCGACCAGACACTGTTGGCAGATGTTCTTTGATGGAGCCGCGAACAAAAGAGGCTTTGGCATAGGAATCCTGTTAATCGATCCGGCTGACTCTCATACTCCGCTGGCTATATGACTGGAGTTCGAATGTTCAAATAATACGGCGGAATATGAAGCCTGTATTTCTGGCCTAGAAGAAGCTCTCCAAAGGGGAGCTAAAGATCTCGAAGTCTACGGAGACTCGGCACTAATCATAAATCAAGTGAAAGGAAGATGGAGGACCTAGGACCCTCGGCTGCAGCTCTATCATGCCAAGTTAATAACAGTCGCCGCCCGATTTGGTTCTATCTCGTTCCATTACCTGCCACGAGATAGGAATCAATTCGCCGATGCCCTAGCCACTCTGGCGTCACTGGTCCAGATTCCCGCCGAAACTAAAGTTCAGCCATTCATAGTCGGGAAGAAGGTCACCCCGGCATACTGTTTCAAAATAAACGCAGCCTCTGAAGCAGACCACGAGCCCTGGTATGTTGACATCTTAAATCTGCTCCAGAAAAGTATTTATCCTCCTGGCTTAGACAAGAGGGGAAGAGTCTCCCTGCGAAGATGGGCCTCCCAATTCGTGCTCAGCGGTGGCAGCCTGTATAAGAGGCATTATCAAGGCCTCAACCTTTTATGTGTCGATCAGGCCAAAGCTGAGTAAATTATGGATCAACTACATGGTGGTACCTGTGGGCCCCACATGAATGGCCATATGCTATCAAAGAAAGTCATCCGACAGGTACTATCGAGTACGCCGAAACTAATCAGACGGTGGGTGCGACATTGCGACAAATGTCAGCGCTTTGCTAATCTGCAGCATGTGCCCCCACACGTCCTATACAACTCCACAGCCCCCTGGCCCTTCTCAACATGGGGTATCGACGTCATAGGCCAAATTCACCCGAAGGGATCTAATGGCCACGAATGTCTTGGTAGCCATCGATTACTTCACAAAGTAGGTAGAAGCTTCTTCCTACAAGGTCTTAAACGCCCGAAAGGTGTCTGAATTTATCCAGGCCAATATCATATACCGCTACGGGGTACCTTTCGAGATCATCTCCGATAACGGCTCTCATTTTGAAGGGGACGTGAACCGTCTGCTTGACGAGTTCAAGATCCAGAGACACAAATCCTCCCCCTACCGGCCACAAGCCAATGGTGCCGTTGAAGCAGCCAACAAAACTCTCAAGAACATCATCGAAAAATGGCCGATACAGAAGAGATCGCCGTAAAATTGCCACTAGCCCTCTGGGGCTACCGTACGTCAGTCCGCACACCCACTGGGGCTACCCCCTACTCCCTGACATATGGCATGGAAGCGGTACTACCAATAGAAGTGGAAATTCTATCATTGAGAGTGATGATGGAAGCTGATATAGCAGAAGTTGACTGGGTCAAAGGGCAGTACGAAGAACTGGCTCTAATTGATGAACGACGCCTGTTAGCCTTAGAGCCTACCCGGGCATATCAAAGGCGTATCGCCCGAGCTTTCAATAAAAAAGTCAAAGGCCGTGATATCCAAGTTGGAGACCTCGTGCTTCGGGAAAAACCCCCTAGTTATGTTGATACTAGGGGAAAATGGAAGTCTCCCTGGATGGGACCATACATTGTCAAGAAGATCTGATCAGGAGGCGCCGTTCTTCTCACAAACCAGGATCCGATTAGGTTTGGTTAAGTGTTTGGGGGTCTTTTAGGTTGAATTTTGAGCCATTTCGGGTCTGCCGGGCTTGCCCTCGCAAGGTGAAATGGCCTTGCCCCCGCAAGGTCAATGGAAGAAGTCTCCTAGAGTTTCTGGAGAGCTTGCGGTCACAAGCTATAGGGGACCTTGCGACCGCAAGGTGCCCCGAATCCTGTTTTGCCCTGTTTCGTGTTTTGGCGAGAAATACCTATCCTACCCTCGTTAAACCCCCTCTAAACCCTCTCTAACCTCCCATACTTAGCCCTAAACATGTCCTAACATTAGTTGGAAGTTAATTAAGGTTAGATTAGTGATTGATTAATCCTAATCTCTACTAATTGTACCAAGGAATTCCCTATTTTGCCCTCTTGATTTGTGGAGGTATAAAAGCTCAAACCCTTTACAATTTTCAGAAGATCCTTTCATTTCTTCTCTTCCACAATACGTATTAGAGAGAGAGAGAGGGGCTTGGAGATTTTTGAGCCCTAGCTTCATTCTTCCTTCGATCCAAGACGATCCAACCGTCCGATTGCCTTCAAACTTCAGATTTGTGAAGCCCTCGACGAGTAGAACAAGTTGACCGATCGGATTTGCGTTCTTTGGAGTTTTCATCCGAGCTAGGTAAGTTACCTTCTCTTTTATTTTGGTTCATTGGCCCTAAGGAAAACAACCTATGTGCTATTTGTGGGCAATGAACACTTGATATGCTCTATATGCCCATGTTGGGGATTTTTGGAAGTATGAACTTGTTAGGGGCATTTGTAGAATGGTTTCTATGATTGTTGAAGTATATGATTACTCCTCACCTTGTGTTTCTAGGCTTATGAGCATGCTAGAAATCATGTCCATATGTTATTTGGGTTTATTGTGAAAATGTGCCTATGATTGGGGCTTTAAATGAGTGAACTCACTAGATATCATGAGTAGGATCATTTAATTGAAATTAAGTGATTTATGAAATGTGTTATGATTTATGTTGGGTTTTGTTGTGAATTTTAGGGCTTGAGGATTAAGCCCGGATTATTGGATAAATTGTTGTTAATTTAAGTGGGTACTAATGTTGAGGTGGATGAAATGTGTCATGAATGAAACTTAGTATTTAGACTCAACGGAGTCGTAATAAGCTCAATAATGTGTTAGTAAACTTGGGTTGAAATCCTACGACATTTGGGTTTCGTTTAACTATGGTTATGATGAGTTCTTGGATTTTTAGGCTTGGGAAACAAGCCCGGATTATTTTTGGGACAATTGTTATAAATTTGATTGATGTGTTCATTTTGGGATTTATGAAATATGTATTTACTGGAATATGATGTTAAGACTCAATGGAGTCATTTTAGGTTCAATAAGACGTTAGTGAGCCTTAGGTTGAAATCCTACGATGTTCGAGTTTGGTTGGCTATGATTGTGAGCACCCGAGCATCTCGAATTGTGTCCAATCGTGACACCCATGACTTAGAGGTTCATTGGGGATTTATTTAGAGTATGCTTGTTAGAGCACGGAGAATTAGAGACCACCCTATGATCTCGAATGCCTTTAAGAAATGATTGTTTGAATGAATTCTGTCTTAGGAAATTTGGTCGCGTGCACATCAAAGCACTTGCGAGGTTATGACTATGGGTTGGTTTTGGTACCCTTGAGATTGGTTTGAGAATGTCGAGTATATATGACGATTGGGACTATGGTTGAGTCCGGTGTACCTTTAAGCGAAGCTTAAATGCTAAGTCTTGATTTATGATTGTTCTTAGACTAAAATAATAGTCTTTGGTTGAATCTCGAGTAGAGGACTATGGTAGACCTCATGTTGTGATTTCTTGAGCTTATATGCTACTTTTGATTGGGTGATGACTTGAGGATTAAGAGTACCTCATTATGTGGTTCTTTGACTAAACTTATAAGTTGGTTGGATTTGTTAAGTATGTGCAAATATGTGCATTGTTAAATTGGTGTGTAGAGCTTTATGTCCTACTTGATTTGATATGTCCGCTATGGTCGGTCTTGATTCTTGTTTGAGCATACGAGTAAATATCTACTTGTGCATTGCATAAAAGTCCAGCTGGCATTATTTGGATTTGGTTTTTCTGTCAGGGTAGGACGATACATTGCCTGTACGAATCGTAAGATTCGTATTCGCTATGGATCGCCGTACCTGGGACCCCACACACCCCTCCATTGTTGGCCGCAATGGGGAAGTAGCCCCTTTGCCGCCGTAACAATACGTGCGCAATCGGCTGCTAGCTAAATCGAGTGGTTCTCGATGAAAGTCGATGACATCACAGAGCATCGATGTTGCACGATACAGTATAACATTGTGTATTGCAGGAGCAACACAACGGCACTATTTGGGTATCTTCTCTATCCCTTATGTGGCTTACTATAAGCACTTATATGAAAGATAATGTGCTATGTGGTTTATGAAGTTTATGTTACTCGATGACTTAATACAAGTTTATTAATTGGTATGCTATTAAGATGCCATGATTTTATACATACTTGTGCATTATGCCATGCCACGCCATGTTATGCCATACAATTGCATTTAGTAACTTACTGGGTCATTATGACTCATTTCGTGTGTTTGTTTTCCTTAGTTTGTGCAGTGAGCTCGCTAGTGCGCGTTGCAGCTTCGGATAGTGATTTCAAGCAGGTGGTCTTCCGAGCTTTAAGCTTGGAGATTTTAGTATTATTGTATTTATTATCTTGTGAGATACGGATGTAAAGTTATGTAAACTTTACTTGGGTAGTTATGTTAGTATTTTATTGTCGTTTATTTTGGGAGCCGGCTTGTTTGGTCGAGCTATTGTATTTATTTAGAAGTTTATTCCGTTGTCTTTCCGAGCAAAGTATTAGCTCGCTTGTTCTAGTATTTTGTCATTGTTATTTCTATCTCCGACAACTTTAGTCGAGAGACATTGGTTTAGTTGTCTAGTATTTAAATCTCCTACTCTTTTAGTTGGTTTGTCCCTCCGGCATGTTATAGCCGTTGAGTGGTTGTTTATCAGGTTGGGTACTTGTTGTTTGCCGGCCTTTGGTTGCCGATGGTTTGTTGTCCGTGCGCAATGTTGCGTCATGCGCGTCGTAGATTGTCGAGAGATAGTTATCTCTCAGCCTTGCGTTCCTTTGTTTAGGATTAAAGGCTTGGGTTCCACTTATGATTTGCTTCCGCAGATTTTAGTTTTTGGTTGTTCCGTATTGCCGTTATGGCTTTACCTTCCTATTCGAGCTTGATGGCTCATCTTTTGACTCGCACCATTATGCTTAGCGTGTTCTTGTCCGTCTTTTAGCTTGTCTTGGTGGCACGACCTTGGGATTTCGTATTGAGTCCTGGGTCCGCCACGCTTGGTATCGAGCTATAGGTTAGCTATTTCGCCAGGATAGGTTCCTTGGCCTAGTTTGGGTTGGGTTTATTGTTGAGTTATTAACGCCGAGTGTTCTTTGTAGGCGTATTATGTCGAACTTGGCGTGGAGCTAGTTCTAGTAGATGCGATTCGGATACAACTCGTTGCGAGAGGGAGAGAATGTTAATGATCCGCGTGTGACTCCTCAACGTATGTTTGGATTGAAAGACGATTCTACTGTTCTTGCAAGGTTCTTGAAGTTGAAACCAGAAAGTTTTGATGGAAAGCCGGATACTACTAAGGTGAAACATTGGCTAGAAAGCATGGAGAAGATCTTTGTAGTTTTGGGTTGTACATCGGAAGAAATGGTGACCTTAGCGGTGTTTAGATTGGATGGTGCGGCCGAGCATTGGTGGTTTGAATTACGAGATCGTTGGAGACGGCATGGAGTGCCTCGAGTGTGGGAGAACTTTGTCAAGGAGTTTATGGTACGGTTTAGTCCGTAGTAATTCGAGAAAGAAGAGAGATGGAATTCTAGTGTTAGAACAAGGAGATATGACCGTGGCTCAAGATTCAACAAAGTTTGCGAGTCGGCTCGCTATTGTGGTTACTTGGTACCGGATGAGGCTAGGAAGACCGAGAGGTTTGTGAAAGGCCCGAGGACTAAATATCGAAATATCGTAGGCCGCTTATTCCATTACAGCTTACGGATTACCAAGGAGCTGTGGATCGTGCACATGCGATGGAGTTGGACATCGAGGAGTACGCTCAAAAGAAAATATCGAAGACTAATAGAAGCAATGACGTTAAGAGAGGACAGTCGGCACCTCAAACAGTTAGTCAAGGAAAGGTGCGTTCGGGTGGCCGGAGTGGTGTTACTACTTCTACTCGGAGAAGACGAGGTGAGGAGTTGACATGTAACTTTTGTAAGAGGACAGGACACACCGAGGATAGGTGGGGTACAACAGAAAATGCTTTGTTTGTGGCGGCGATCATGTTCAGAAGATTGCCCGAGGAGGAGAGTTAGTCGGCCTGGGAGTATTAGTCAACAATCCAAATGGCTCCAAGAGAGATGGTGACGGCCCTAGAGTTTGAGGCAGACGCGCGTGGCGCTTGGCCATCATGAGTTTTGAGACCTTTCCGAAATAGGAAGGTACATTCTTGTATATATGTATATATTATATCGTCGTTACTATTATCGTTATTCTGAGTATGCGATTAAATCGGTAGCTCATGTGCATTCATACATACATTACATGGTGTATTGTGTAATATTGGTTATTTGCTCGATCGGGAATAATACCCCAATGTGAGATCGATATATAAAATGGTTTGTTTTGTGGATTACCGGTAGGTAATCACACGTGGTGTATGAGTTCTTGTTTAGTCTATATATGTATAAGATTATGCTATATATAGAGTTGTGGTTTTGTGTGGTTATATACAAAGGCCATAGAATGTATATATATGAAGCATGAATTGTATGATGATACTTATTGGTTTGGAATGATACTTGTATATTCTACGGAGATATGTTTAATATGACGAATAATATAATACTATATTATTGTTAGTGGTTATTATGCGAGTAGAATACACTCGATTAGTACGAAGGTTAAGTGCCGCGACTTATCAGTTGATTTCGGTTGCACGGGAGTGTATGACGCCTCGCCGCGAGTAATGAGACGTTAACGTTGCGATAGGATGTTTAGAGTATGCGTTGGTTGTAGACTTGGTCTAGAGCTTAAGAAAGGATGGTCTTACGAAGTATAGATGTTTCGAGTATCGGTAGACGTGTCGATTCCTTGTGATTCCTAGCGAGTTATCTTGGTTGAGTGTACTAGGTACACGAGTTTTGTGGTAGCTATGATTGTCATTTGACAAGGTAATAGACCTTGTTACTTGGTTTGATTTTATTCAATTACGTGCATTAGTTGTAGGAAACACCTACTTGATGCATTTACATTGTAGTATATTAAATTCTCATTTCGTCATTATTATCTCCTGTTCATTCATTTCACTAGCATAGGAGACTGTTTGAAGGATGCTTAAAACTTTTTATTCATGAACCTTTGCATCCTTACGACGGAAACTTTTGAAGCTAATTCAGTAGGTACCCTGAATTGGTGACCAAAAGGCATTCGTCATTGGACTAGGATTGGTAAGAATTAAGTTAGAAATTGACTATACCCGTTACCAAATCGAATGGACTGAAATGGAATGAATTTTCAAAACGTTTCATTAACGTGCTCTTATGTGTTGTTACACGCGATAGGAAAATCGCGAGTATGATTTACATGGTTTGAAATGTTGACTTGATTATCTCTAATTTGCAAATTGCTCCACAGGCAATTATTATTTATTTTAACTTGGAATCTTTTGTGATTGAATTTCATGTTGTGCCCCGAAACAAATAGTTTCGGTAGTTGAATGTGTTCTTATGTTGAAGTTTGGGATTTTGCCTACTTGATTGGCATAGTGTTGTTCGTATGGTATTCGCGACTCAAGTATGGGTCGTAGTATTTTCAATCGTAAGGGTTAATGTCGTTGAGTCTATTGAGATTTCGTAGACTTTTGAATTTGGATCATTGCAGTTTGAACCTCGTGCGTATTGTGGTTGAGTGCGGACCTAATGTTGGTTTGTACCATGATTTAGAATTCGGGACGAATTCTTTTTAAGGTGGAGAGAGTGTAACACCCCGCTCCTTCGTTAGCTCGGTTTGCGTGCCATACTCGCATTTCTTCTTTTGTGGGATGTTGATTGGTTAGTGAGATCTTCTAGATGTGTATGAGAGACCATATTAAGACCAAAACACTATTAAGAGACTCCATATAGTTGTTGACTTGCTAAAGTCACAAGTCGTGACTCGACGATAGTCGGAGTGCGACGCGATTGAGAGTTTGCTTGCATTTTGTGTTCGTGACCTCGGTTTGGTCCTAGACCTTTATATGATGATTGATTAACATGCTTATATGTATTAGACTTCAAGTTGGAGGTGTTCCTTAAGTCTATTGATGATTTGGAAGCTTTGGAGATAGCGTTCGTCTCTATCGCGTAGTTCGGGGATCGAGTCGCGTGATCGTCTCTCCTTTGGAATTCTTATTTCCCTAGATGTTATTCAACTTTCTATAAGTATTCAAGCTTCTTCATTAGCCCTTAGACTTGCCTTTAAAGTCTCCTTTCATTGCTCGTTCAATTGCTAGTTCATTCGCGCTCCGTTGCGTTGTTGCACCTCTTCCGGTTTCGCTCCGAGTTGTTTCGGAGTTGTTTCGGGGTTATTTGTGAGTGTTTTAAGGGAGTTCTAGACCTACTTTGGTTGAGGTTTGAACCTTGTTAGGTTTGGTTAAGTGTTTGGGGGTCTTTTAGGTTGAATTTTGAGCCATTTCGGGTCTGCCGGGCTTGCCCTCGCAAGGTGGAATGGCCTTGCCCCCGCAAGGTCAATGGAAGAAGTCTCCTAGAGTTTCTGGAGAGCTTGCGGTCGCAAGCTATAGGGGACCTTGCGACCGCAAGGTGCCCCGAATCCTGCTTTGCCCTGTTTCGTGTTTTGGCGAGAAATACCTATCCTACCCTCGTTAAACCCCCTCTAAACCCTCTCTAACCTCCCATACTTAGCCCTAAACATGTCCTAACATTAGTTGGAAGTTAATTAAGGTTAGATTAGTGATTGATTAATCCTAATCTCTACTAATTGTACCAAGGAATTCCCTATTTTGCCCTCTTGATTTGTGGAGGTATAAAAGCTCAAACCCTTTACAAATTTCAGAAAATCCTTTCATTTCTTCTCTTCCACAATACGTATTAGAGAGAGAGAGAGAGGGGCTTGGAGATTTTTGAGCCCTAGCTTCATTCTTCCTTCGATCCAAGACGATCCAACCGTCCGATTGCCTTCAAACTTCAGATTTGTGAAGCCCTTGACGAGTAGAACAAGTTGACCGATCGGATTTGCGTTCTTTGGAGGGTAAGTTACCTTCTCTTTTATTTTGGTTCATTGGCCCTAAGGAAAACAACCTATGTGCTATTTGTGGGCAATGAACACTTGATATGCTCTATATGCCCATGTTGGGGATTTTTGGAAGTATGAACTTGTTAGGGGCATTTGTAGAATGGTTTCTATGATTGTTGAAGTATATGATTACTCCTCACCTTGTGTTTCTAGGCTTATGAGCATGCTAGAAATCATGTCCATATGTTATTTGGATTTATTGTGAAAATGTGCCTATGATTGGGGCTTTAAATGTGTGAACTCACTAGATATCATGAGTAGGATCATTTAATTGAAATTAAGTGATTTATGAAATGTGTTATGATTTATGTTGGGTTTTGTTGTGAATTTTAGGGCTTGAGGATTAAGCCCGGATTATTGGATAAATTGTTGTTAATTTAAGTGGGTACTAATGTTGAGGTGGATGAAATGTGTCATGAATGAAACTTAGTATTTAGACTCAACGGAGTCGTAATAAGCTCAATAATGTGTTAGTAAACTTGGGTTGAAATCCTACGACATTTGGGTTTCGTTTAACTATGGTTATGATGAGTTCTTGGATTTTTAGGCTTGGGAAACAAGCCCGGATTATTTTTGGGACAATTGTTATAAATTTGATTGATGTGTTCATTTTGGGATTTATGAAATATGTATTTAATGAAATATGATGTTAAGACTCAATGAAGTCATTTTAGGTTCAATAAGACGTTAGTGAGCCTTAGGTTGAAATCCTACGATGTTCGAGTTTGGTTGGCTATGATTGTGAGCACCCGAGCATCTCGAATTGTGTCCAATCGTGACACCCATGACTTAGAGGTTCATTGGGGATTTATTTAGAGTATGCTTGTTAGAGCACGGAGAACTAGAGACCACCCTATGATCTCGAATGCCTTTAAGAAATGATTGTTTGAATGAGTTCTGTCTTATGAATTTGGTCGCGTGCACATCAAAGCACTTGCGAGGTTATGACTATGGGTTGGTTTTGGTACCCTTGAGATTGGTTTGAGAATGTCGAGTATATATGACGATTGGGACTATGGTTGAGTCCGGTGTACCTTTAAGCGAAGCTTAAATGCTAAGTCTTGATTTATGATTGTTCTTAGACTAAAATAATAGTCTTTGGTTGAATCTCGAGTAGAGGACTATGGTAGACCTCATGTTGTGATTTCTTGAGCTTATATGCTACTTTTGATTGGGTGATGACTTGAGGATTAAGAGTACCTCATTATGTGGTTCTTTGACTAAACTTATAAGTTGGTTGGATTTGTTAAGTATGTGCAAATATGTGCATTGTTAAATTGGTGTGTAGAGCTTTATGTCCTACTTGATTTGATATGTCCGCTATGGTCGGTCTTGATTCTTGTTTGAGCATGCAAGTAAATATCTACTTGTGCATTGCATAAAAGTCCAGCTGGCATTATTTGGATTTGGTTTTTCTGTCAGGGTAGGACGATACATCGCATCGCTTTAATCGTAAGATTCGTATTCGCTATGGATCGCCGTACCTGGGACCCCACACACCCCTCCATTGTTGGCCGCAATGGGGAAGTAGCCCCCTTTGCCGTAACAATACGTGCGCAATCGGCTGCTAGCTAAATCGAGTGGTTCTCGATGAAAGTCGATGACATCACAGAGCATCGATGTTGCACGATACAGTATAACATTGTGTATTGCAGGAGCAACACAACGGCACTATTTGGGTATCTTCTCTATCCCTTATGTGGCTTACTATAAGCACTTATATGAAAGATAATGTGCTATGTGGTTTATGAAGTTTATGTTACTCGATGACTTAATACAAGTTTATTAATTGGTATGCTATTAAGATGTCATGATTTTATACATACTTGTGCATTATGCCATGCCACGCCATGCTATGCCATACAATTGCATTTAGTAACTTACTGGGTCATTATGACTCATTTCGTGTGTTTGTTTTCCTTAGTTTGTGCAGTGAGCTCGCTAGTGCACGTTGCAGCTTCGGATAGTAATTTCAAGCAGGTGGTCTTCCGGGCTTTAAGCTTGGAGATTTTAGTATTATTGTATTTATTATCTTGTGAGATACGGATGTAAAGTTATGTAAACTTTACTTGGGTAGTTATGTTAGTATTTTATTGTCGTTTATTTTGGGAGCCGGCTTGTTTGGTCGAGCTATTGTATTTATTTAGAAGTTTATTCCGTTGTCTTTCCGAGCAAAGTATTAGCTCGCTTGTTCTAGTATTTTGTCATTGTTATTTCTATCTCCGACAACTTTAGTCGAGAGACATTGGTTTAGTTGTCTAGTATTTAAATCTCCTACTCTTTTAGTTGGTTTGTCCCTCCGGCATGTTATAGCCGTTGAGTGGTTGTTTATCAGGTTGGGTACTTGTTGTTTGCCGGCCTTTGGTTGCCGATGGTTTGTTGTCCGTGCGCAATGTTACGTCACGCGTGTCGTAGATTGTCGAGAGATAGTTATCTCTCAGCCTTGCGTTCCTTTGTTTAGGATTAAAGGCTTGGGTTCCACTTATGATTTGCTTCCGCAGATTTTAGTTTTTGGTTGTTCCGTATTGCCGTTATGGCTTTACCTTCCTATTCGAGCTTGATGGCTCATCTTTTGACTCGTACCATTATGCTTAGCAGGTGCTTGTCCGTCTTTTAGCTTGTCTTGGTGGCACGACCTTGGGATTCCGTATTGGAGTCCGGGTCGGGCTGCCACAACTAAGCAGAGAAAAAGTGCTGTTAATCTACGCCGCTGATAGTCCACGTCAACTTCAATATATTCTGTGAAGGCTCCAGGAAGAACCATCAAGTTAAGAAAGTCCCCATTGATAAATCCTGGAGTAGCCCGGCGGGTAGAATTGAAAAGCTCCCGAATAGCCATGTACGGACGCCTTCTGTAGGCGGGTACCGCGATCTGACGAGTAGGTGCCACTCCAAGCATAGCACAGAACTCCTCGAATGTGGGACACATCTCGTTCATGCCAAAATTAAACAAGTGATCCTCAGGAGACCAAAACCTAGCGGCTCCCCTTAACATGTCCCAATTAATTATAACATTTCGCCAGGACAGAAGGCACCTGAACCCGAAAAGATGTTCGAATAAATCCCTTTCATCAGATCGCAAAGAAAGGATCCAGAAATCCAGGGCATTTTCATAAACCTCAATCTCCAGAGCCGTAGGAATGCGGGCGTCCATTTATAAGAGAAGTGAGAAGATTTATTGTGGCTGAATAAGGCTATGGCAAGTGAGGCAGAAGCTGGTGAATTTAGAAAGAGGGAATGAAATGAATCGGTGAAGAACTGAGCTCATTTCCGCCAGAATTTTTACCGCAAATTAAGAAGACTGACAATTCAGTGCACAGTACCCAAACAGTGAAGAAAACAGTGGCTGCATAGGAAAAGTATGGTGCCACCAAGATGTCTCTTGGTGTCGCACCATAGGTCTCAATGGTGGCACCAAGGATGTCCACTGTATTGTGAAAATCCTACCCGGTATCCTGGTTTGGTAATCCGACATTCTGCTATTCCTGCGTCTGATCGCGAAAAGAAAAGAAAACCTATTAAAGGAGGCTACGAGCACGGGCTCAACAGATGCAAGGCACTGAAATTATAAGGGATTCGGCCGTTTTCCCGTTTCGATATCACCCGAAAAGCCCGCTCTTATCCAAAGGTGTATTCTTAAAAATCCCTTCCTTTAAAGTACAGCGTGCCATTACATTTTAGATGTCTGGTATAGTTTTATTTTCTGTGTGAATATATTTTTGCATGTGTAACATACTGCATCATATACATTATATTGCATTATGTCATAATGTTTGTACAGGTTTCTTTTACAAAAATAAAAAAAATATATATATATATATATATATATATATATATATATATATATATATATATATATAAAGAGATACTAATGTTCGCAGGAGTCCAAAGCTAATGTGCTCGGGACGACTGGCTTCTGGGAAAACCACCACCCCTGACCTTGGGACCCGTTGTGAATCCTCGACCTCTGCCCCGACCGCGGCTTGACCCATCATCATCATCGTCGTCATCATCATCATCGTCGTCATCTCGACGTTCGGCCAGACCGAGCCGCTCCTTGCAAGAGAATTCATCAGCCAATTTCTGATACAACTTGCTGATACTGAAGAAGCCCCGCAGCAGTTTCTTATAAGTAGACACGTTCACCTAAAAAAATGAAAGAAAAAAAATGAAAATAAAAAAAAAAAAAAAAAAAGATGTTAGTCTCGAAAAAAAAAAGTGTGCAAAAAAAATGTGTATATAAAAAAAATATAATAATAATAAAAAGAAAATAATAATAATAAATAATAAAGAAAAAAAGTGGATGTGTCTACCGAACGAGCCTGCTCCGGGACGCGACGCTCCTCCGGGATCTCGACATCAGGAAGAACATGCTCTACTAAGCCACCGCCCCACTCATACTGGAAAGTAGAGAAAATATCATCAGGATCCGTAAACATCAGGTTCTCGTCAAGAAGTGAAGTAGATGACCCAGGCCTGACAGAAGCATCAGAATGCCGCCTGGGCACAACAGGAGCAGGAGGAGGGGGATGCAGCTCTAATCTCAGGAAATCCTCGTATGACATTACTGGATAATCTGTCGCGGGAACGAGGTATTTCCCAATCGCTTTCCTGGCCGACAATCGACGGCTCTATCACCCAAGCAGGAGGCCAAGGAGGCACCACTGGAGCCATTAGAAAGGACTGGTGCTGACGGTTCACCCGCTTGCCCATATACAAAGAATCCACCATGATGGAAACCATCAATATCCAGCAGCGGCTGAACATCATAGTAGTAGAATAATGTCCCTCCAGGCCCTCCCAGGGAAGAAAGTGCACTGAACCCGGACTCGAGCCAACAATTCGCTCCAGCACTCTTTCCCTAGTATTACAACCACCGTCGTCGGTCAGATCGACCCTATTGCTATCAACATATTGGGACAGATACGGAGGCTGGTAGACCCGCCGAATGAGGCGACCTGGCGAAAATCTGAAAAATGAGAAGGCCCAGAGCTGCACAAAAATAGAAAAAGAAAAATAAATATGTTGTCAAAAAAAATGATGCATAAAGAAAAAAATGATACATAAAAAAAATGATGGAAAAAATGAATAAATGATGAAAAATCAGGAAAAGGTATGTACCTCCCACGCCGGGGCAAATCCATTCAGGGTCGGTGAATCATTCCGGCTGGCCCTATCCATGGAAGCATATAGTTCAGCCAAACCACTGCCCCCAATCAATCATACGGGGATCCCGATCAAAATCTGCAAGACAAGTCAGGACGGAGGCTCTCAGGGTGACAGAGGAGTTGGCAAAGAGCGATGTGCCAAGAAAGAAGAAAAGAAACACTCATGCCACTCGGGTAATAGCATTATCACCCAAGACGATTATTAAGAAGCCACTTCCGAACGCCGCCGATATATATCTCGTCCGATGATTTGAAACGGGCTCGAAGCCCAGAGGTCCACACATCTCCTCCCTACGATGTCGGAGAGTAAAGTCAAGAGCCGTGGTCTTCCCCTATGCCGTAGGGATTCCCGTGATCGCAGCAAAATCGCATGGGGTCATGGTCGCCTCCCCCCAGCTAAAGTGAAAAGTATGGGTGGTGTCCCACCAGAAGTCCCGAAGCACATCGAAGATGGGAAGGAAGTTGGTAAAGTGGGTGAAAGAGTGTAGGAAGGTGCTAAAACCTGAACCATCTACCAACGACTTTGCAGCCTCGGGTAGCATGTCAAAAATCTCAGCCACATTGATATATGATACCCGCACCCTCTCAAATTCTCTGCGAACCTAGAAAAAAAAAAGAGGTAAGATCTCTACCCTTATTTCCTTCTCTGTACAGTCTTTTAAATAAATAATGAACATATTGCATGTTTTATACTTCATGATTTTTTTTACAATAAATTCTTTTAGTAAAAAAAATAATAATAATAAAAAAATAATAATAATAATAAAATCTTGTTCATAACAAAAAGAAAATAAATAATTCTTTAAATTGTTACATACCATTTTCATACATATACATAAATTTACTTAAAAGATAAACATCATTCTTTTACATAAAAAAAAAGAAAAAAAAACAATTTTGTGTAATATATTTTACATATAAATAATTCATTTTGCATCTTAAATGTCATAAAAATGCATATTAGGACTGCATTTGTCATGTATATAATAAAGTGTGGAAAAATTTATGCATCACCTTATAGTGTTCTACATCGCATCTGTATCAAGTAGAATAATTCATGCATCCATTATGTACATTTCATTTGTCCAATAAGATGCCATAGGAGTACGCTAAAAAGAAGATAAAGTACCACCGATCATCAAAATAAATATCTTTGTGGCATTTACTATACCCCTGCAGCAGTTGCATGTTTGAAAAATAAATCTAAGGGCATGAAAAATATATGTTTTGTCCTGTTTTTATCCGAAAATATGCCCGAAATGCGTTTCGGAAAAATTTGAATTATACTCCGAATATTCCGTTTCGCGATTCTATTGCATGCAAAAATGTGTTTTAGTGTAAAACATACATCATATAGCCCCATTTGCATTTAGAATATAAATCATGCATAGTAAGGTCAAATAGTGACCACTAGTTCAAATCATGCATCACAAAAATAAATCATAGAAATTTCATACATTATCACTTAATTACATCATTTAGGCATAAATAGAACATGCATATGCATCACTAATAAAGGCAGGAGTGCTCCAAAAATCCCAAACAGTGCAGAAATTTAGCAGATCTGAAACATAGCCAAGAAAATTTCGAAAAAAATGAGAAATCTTACAGTAGTCAGAGGAAGGTTGGACACATGAGTATTCCGATCTCGCAAAAGATTGCCCCAGTCATTTGTAAAGTACGGGTGCTTGAGTTTATTCCGGACCAAGCTAGGAGGTTCTCTCCTCTTCTCGTCAGATTCTGGGTGCATCGGTGCCTTCCCCTTCCTGGATCGCGAAGAAGATGACATCTGCTAAATAAAACACTGAAATTGGCGGAGAAAATCGAGAAAATGAGCAAAAATAAAGAAAATAAAAAAAAGAAACGGAGGACAGTGGCTATGGCGGAAGAAGAAAAGAAATGAAAGAAGAAAAGAAGGAAAGAGAAGCAGTAGGCTTCTCCCCCCACACTTTCCCGTCCATATAAGGGAGAAAAAGGAAATTTTCCCTTTTCCCCCTCCAAAGTTTGAAGCTGCTACACTTTGGTCCTCGAGTTTCAAAGTTTTCAAAAGGGTCCCTGAGCCTAACGGAAAGTTAACAAAGTTAATCTTGTTAACCAAAATTGGCAACCATTCACCAGAGGACAAAGAAAATAACATCCCCAGCAGCAAAAAAAAAAAAAAAAAGGAACAAGACCAAATTCCCCAGCAGGGGTGAACAACGTTTGGTCTGATTCCTTGGATAAGGATACGTAGACAGCCTATTTCGGTAGGTCCAACCATCACAACAATAAAAAAAATAAAAAAAAAAGAAAGGAATAAATTCTCCAGCAAGAGTGGCAAAAATGCCAAGATCAGCCGAATCCGCGGCAGCCACCTGGGCGCAAAAGGTAAGTCAGGTACAGTATTCTTACTCTGACTCTAGAATAATTTCCTTTAAGAAAAATTATTTAAAAAAAAAGAAAAAAAAGGGTTTGCTTTTGTTTTCAAATAAAAAAAAAACTCTTTTTCAAATTGAGTTTTGATTTCAAAAACACAAAACAAAACAAAACAAAAAAAAGAGGAATATTTCAAACACAAAAAAAGAGGAATATTTCAAAAACAAAAAAAAAGAGGAATATTTGAAAAAAACAAAAAAAAACAGAGAGAGCGAGAGAAAGAAAAAGGAAGGAAAAAGAATGTTTTTCACTTCACAATTTTCGAAAATACTTGAAGAGTGATCAATTTGCCGTGCTCGGCGACGGATCTTTATCGGTCGAGTGCAGTTTTCTGAATATTTGAAAGTTTTCGGGTTTATGTTTGGAAACAAGGCAGCGACCAGCCAGACATAACTTAGAAAACTCCTCTTAACACGTTTCAACGACAAGGTATTGACTGGTTGAAATGTGGTGGCAGAAAAACATTCAAATCTTTATACCGTATTTGACAACGGTTTCGGACTGGAAGAATACGGCTTTTTCGAAAACACAAAAATCTTTTTCCGTTGTGTTCTCGGTCGGGCTTGACCCGAAGAACATGACATCCTCACTTCGTTGTAGTTTAGGTTTTGGCCTGAACTACGTTTGGTCTGATTTCCTTTAATGGGGAATATGTAGGCAGCCTACACTAGTAGGTCCGACCATCAGAGCACATTAAATTCATATCTGCTTAAAACTGCGATAATTTTTATATAACCGACTAAAAATGTCTAGGTTATAGAGTTTGGATAGCATGTTAACTGTGCATTATAACTGCTACCAATTGCATTCTCCCGTTCTTAAATGAACGAAATTGGAGAGTCTATTGTTTATCAACGATGTTCGTCTACTCAGTAAGCCTTGGGTTACCCATAGACTCCATCGTTGAGGGGCTCTGTAGACACCCCAATTTCGTACCCCTGGTATGTGACTAACATAAAATATCAAGAACTGTTAAAACTTAACAAATGTCAAGTTACAGGAGTCAAAAATGCGAAAGGAAAAGCAGGATGCGCGAAACAATGAACTGCAGGGGGTAAAAGTGCACAAAATTGGAAGTTGAAAGCAAAGATGGTGCCGCACTGGGTTGCCTTGGCCGCACCATGTCCCTCCACCGCTGCCTCTCGTGCCGATTGTACAAGTTCTGAAGCACAAGGTACAAGCTGTTGATGCGTGATGCACAAATCCAAGAATTCCCAGCGTGTCCCTCTCCTTCAGTATAAATAGAGACCCCCGGCTCCCAGTTTCAGTGCTCAATTCCGCGATAAAAAAATCGCAACAAAGCTCTTCTTCTGCGATCTTCCGATAAAAATAGTACGAGAGGTGCGAGATAGGTGAGTGGAAGCCCATAGAGTCTCCAAACCCCGTCCAAACTCTACCAAATCAAAAACCCATAGGTTATAAGTGATCCCTAGCCTAGTTGTTAGGTATCCACCTCACTTCCCCAGTCCAAAAATCCCAAAGTAAGCTGTTACTCTGCCCGAGTAACGAGCTGAAAAATAAAAAAATTAAGTCTAGGTTCCGCCCAACCAAAAAGGCCAAAACCTACCCAAATAAGCTGTCACTCTGCCCGAGTTGATAAGCCCAAACCCTCAAAAATAAAGCAGTCATTCTGCCCAAATCAAAACAACAACCACACAAACAACAAAAAGACTCTCTCTCCCTGAAGGACAGAGCGAGCACACCGCCGCTCTAAAAGGTAATACCTTTAAGAGCGCAATTTATTTATTTATTTATTTTTCTGTCATATATTTATTTTTAAAGATTGTTATTTAAATCCGGCGCAATGTAGCCAATATAAGCCGTTGTGCTGCCCGGATTAGAATAGGAAATATTATGTAAAAGAGCCGTTATGATGGCCAAATATTCTTAAATGTGTTTGTAATTATTGAAAGGAAACGGCTGCGAGTCCGTAAATAATGTAGCCACGAATGTATTTGTTTAAATTTCCCTGTCATTTTAATACTTTATTTATTTGCGAGATAAATATGACAATAAGCATACTTAAGCCAAAAACCATTTTCGAGACCGAAAGGGCGAGTTGGGTGCCTAGTACCTTCCCAACTCGTAATTTAGCCTCCGAACCCGTTTTCTTTTTCTCTGGTTTATTTTTCTTTTCTTTGGTTTTGCTTTATTTGCCTTAAAATAAAGATGGCGACTCTAAAACTTTCAGATTCAGTGGGGCCTCGCAACATTCCCTCTTTGCACTTTCTCGTTCTCCCCTAAAAAAGGGAGATATGGGAATGGAGGGGTGATGCATTCTCATATCCTGGTATCCCCTAAACAAGGGATAACTTGATGCGGGAAACCCAAAGCTCCCATAGTAATCTGAATGGGCCATAAGGCTATTTTTAATAAATCCATAGTGGGGGCGTCGCAATATCCTTTTTTGCACTTTCCCGTTTTCCCCTAAAAAAGGGAAAATGGGAATGAAAGGGTAATGCATTTCCATATCCTGGTATCCCTTAAACAAGGGATAACTTGATGCGGGAAACCATCAGTTCCCATATTGGATACAAAATCCACTCAAGGCAACCGAGGCACATTCCAACGTGCTAATATAGACAGCACTCCTCTCGCACTTTTGATTTTGTCTTCCCCTAAACAAGGGAGGGTGGAATGAGAGCAATGGTGTCCCGCATCCGCACGTACACGTACCCCTATCCAAGGGCGCGCGGGGCGCAGGTCGCACCCCGGGAACCTCACACCTAGGTTTAGCATTAGACATTGCTCGCAATCATATTCATTGTAATGATTGTCTTTCTAATAAAAGTCATAAACTTCTTTTTCATCAAAATACTATTGTGTCTACTCTCCCTCTTCAAACTATTTATACTAATGTTTGGACATCCCCCTTCCGTCTATTGATGGGTTCAAATACTATGTGATCTTTGTTGATCAATATACCCATTACATTTGGCTTTACCCGCTCAAACTCAAATCTGAGGTCGCCACCATCTTTCCCAAGTTTAAAGCCTTGGTGGAAAACTATTTTAAAACAACCATTGTCACTCTTTACTCGGACAATGGAGGCGAGTACATGGGGTTTGCCCGGGATTCTGGCTTGGCCGCCTACCTCTCCGCTCATGGCATCTCTCACCTCACCTCGCCCCCTCACACCCCAGAACACAATGGGTTCTCGGAACGTCGCCATCACCACATTGTTGAAACTGGTCTCACCCTACTCTCTCGTGCATCTCTTCCGCTGCCTTTCTGGTCGTTTGCCTTCCAAACCGCGACCTACCTCATAAATCGGCTACCAACACCCATTCTTGCTCACCAGTCTCCCTACCATAAATTGTTTGGCTCTCTGCCTAACTACTCCAAACTTCATGCCTTTGGTTGTCTCTCTTACCCTTGGCTCCGCCCTTACTCCGCTCACAAACTCGCTGCTCGCTCCACTCCGTGTGTCTTCCTTGGTTACTCGCTCACTCAAAGTGCCTAATGCCTATCTCTATTATGATCCGAGCACCACCAAGCTGTACATTTCGCGTCATGTTCGATTTGTCAAGTCTACCTTTCCTATGTCCACCCCGGCCACCAGCCCTGCTCGCCCAGATACATACGCTAGCATTTCTTGGCTACCCCCTCATGAACTACTCAGTCATTCATACACACCGTTGGCTCCTCGCTCCAGTGTCTCCCCGCCAGTTTCTCCTTGCACTAATCAGAATGTGGTTGATCTCCGCTCGCCCATACACTAGCCTCACCCACCATCACCACTGCCCGCTACTAGTCCTTTGTTGGCTGCTCAACCCACCTCGACAACCTGCTCTATGCCCGAGGATAGCACTATGCCCACTTGCACCATGCCCGCTGACCCAGTTCCTGTGCCCGCTGAACCTCGTCATGTGCATGTGCCCGTGTTCGCTAACCCTGTCCCTGTGCCCACTACTTTTGGTACTTCAACCATAGTTACTCGATCTAAGAACAATATCTACAAACCTATCACTAAACTGAGTCTTTCGATTCAACTGGCAGCGGACATTGAACCAGCATGTGTCACTCAGGCTCTGAAAGATGAGAAGTGGCGTCAGGCCATGTCTGAGGAATTTGATGCACTAGCTTGCAATGGAACTTGGGATCTAGTCCCTTCGGCAAATGCTCGTAATATTGTTGGTTGTAAGTGGATCTACCGCATCAAAAGACATACTGATGGCACTATTGATCGCTACAAAGCTCGCCTAGTGGCCAAGGGATTTCACCAGCGACCAGAGGTTAACTATCACGAGATTTTCAGCTCGGTGGTTAAACCGACCACTATTCGGCTTGTTCTCTCACCGGTCGTTTGTCAAGGATGAAATCTTCGACAACTGGATGTGAACAATGTCTTTCTTCAAGGCAATCTGTCAGAGGAGGTATTCATGGCTCAACCACCTGGGTTCACAGAAAAGGACAAACCTCAACATGTGTGTCGGCTTCACAAGGCTATTTATGGTCTCAATCAGGCTCCCCGAGCATGGTATAATGAGCTGCGTTAGTTTCTACTTGCCTCTGGCTTCAAAAACTCAGTGGCTGACGCATCACTGTTCATCCTTCGTACTACGGGCAACATCATCTATCTTCTTGTATATGTGGATGATATCATCGTCACTGGCTCGCTACTCGTTTCTCGCTCAAGGACCTTGGTGATCTTCACTACTTTCTTGGGGTTGAAGTTGTTAAGCGCCCAAGTGGTCTTATGTTCTCCCAGCGTGGGTACATAGCTGATCTCTTTGCTCGCACAAACATGACCGATGCTCGCCCAGTAGCTACGCCCCTTGCTACCTCTCCTACCTTTACTCTTCACACAGGCACTGCTCTCACAGATCCGACAGAATTTCGAGCAATGGTCGAAAGCCTTCAATATCTGTCTCGGCCTGATGTTGCCTTTGCTGTCAACAAACTATCTCAGTTCATGTATAGGCCGACCACTGAGCACTGGAATGTGGTCAAGCGAGTTCTTCAGTATCTCTGTGGCTCTATTAATGCGGGTATCCTCCTTCATCGCCAGTCTCCTCCACCTCTCCATGGCTTTACTGATGTGGACTGGGCTGGCAACAAGGATGACTACATATCCACCAGTGCCTACATTGTCTATCTTGGAAGCAACCCGATCTCTTGGAGCTCCAAGAAACAACGCATTGTAGCTCGCTCCTCGACTGAAGTTGAATACCGGGCAGTGGCTGCCACTGCGGCTGAGGTCAGGTGGATTGTGTCTCTTCTTGGCGAACTCGGTTTCACCTCTTCGACTCAACCAGTTATTTACTGTGACAATGTGGGCGCCACGAGTCTCTGATCGAACCCAGTTTTTCATACTCGCATGAAGCATGTGGCCCTGGACTTTCATTTCATTCGGCAACAGGTTCAGGATGGGCTTATGCGAGTTTGTCATGTATCCTCGACCAATCAATTGGTTGATGTCTTGACCAAGCCTCTTGCTCGCCAGTGGTTTCATCAATTACTTCATAAGATTTGTCTCTCCTCTCAGACGTCCATCTTATGGGAGCATATTAGAGAATAATATATTTATTATTATTCTTATTTATTTGTGATTAGTAATTAATGGTAATTACCTTGTACAGTTATTTCCTTATTTGTGTAGTTATTTCATGACCTATGCGGTTTTGTCTTCTCAAAGGGCCCAAACTTTATGTGTGACTACCACGATGCAATAAGGCAAACATTTTTTTTATTTGTTGATAATCATTCTCAATACTATAAAACATGTCTAAAAGTTACAATTTTTATTTTAGATACACTCATTGAAATGATCCATAATTAAAAAAGATGAGCGAGATAAGCAGTGTTACTCAATAACTTATTTTATCGAACCCCTCTCACACTTGTTTATAAGGGTATGTTGACAAATACCTAGCCTAAACTCTGTCAAATTGCTTACTCTATAGTGTGTTGTACTAATTCTCACATCAGAATGTTTTTGCTTTGAAAGCCTCTGCCTTATTCCTTAGAATTTCTGGTAGTTTTGACTGGTTTGGAGCTTGGATTACACAAAGCCCAGATATTATATTATATTGAAAGCCCAGCAACTCTAGTGTACCATGTTTCGATACATCATGACCTATGCGGTTTTGTCTTCTTAAAGCGCCCAAACTCGATGTATTACTACTACAATGCAATAAGGCAAACATTTTTTTTACTTGTTGATAATCATTCTCAATACTATAAAACATGTCTAAAAGTTACAATTTTTATTTTAGATACAGTCATTAAAATGATCCATAATTAAAAAAGAAGAGTGAGATAAGCAGCGTTACTCAATAACTTATTTTATCGAGGATTTCTTTGTTATTATTATTGTTGATGAGGCATCCGTAAACATAGGTAGGAAAGATGAGCCCGTAAGTCATAACATTTGAGTTAAAGGAAGACACAGTCTCGAATGCGCTCTCTTTTACGACCTTTCTTGCCATATTTTGTTTTTGGTATCCTCGGATGCCCATTTTGTTTTGTCTCTTCCGTCATCATCCTCCTCTTCCTTCTGTATGTATTTGCAAAGAGCTCCATTTCATTAGTATTCATAACAAATCTCTCTCCAAATTGAAGGGGTATTTTCTTTTCTTTCATTTTTTATATTGTAGAAAAACTTAGGAAAAATCATCTTATAAGTATATTTAGTAAGGCAGATCACCCTAACCCAACACAACTCACGGTATGTTGATGAGTTGATGTGTGAGAGAGTGTGGCTCGATCCTATGAATTAAGATCTATAAAACGATCTCATATGAGACCTACTCTTCATCTCGGTAAAAGGCATACTCAACCCTTGCAATGAAGAACAAACTTTGATATTATGCAAATAGGGCACTATACTAAATTTTCACCAAAAAAGGAGTATATAGGGGTCAAAATCTCAATTTACATTTTACATACCAATTTGAATAAACTCAAATCTTCTATCACACCCCATGATATACTCTTCAACTTTGAATTATATTTATACTCGTGTTCTTGTTATTTTGTATGACGTTCTTTTTTACGAAAACACGTGTAAGGATAAAATTTAATGAGACAAGGGTGGGATAGAAAATTTCAAACATATTAGAATAACTTGATAGCTTGAGGGCTCATTTGAAAAATTTTGAAAAGTTTGTTGACCAACATATGTATGTCTTTATTATTTAGGGAGCCACTATGCACCCCCACCTTACGGCAACCCTCTACGGTATAGAATGTGAAGTATTTTGAACAAGAAAAACAAAATATCAACAAAGTACAGTTGAAAAGTAAAACGCTAATATCAATTATGTATGGCCCAATCAAAGTGTCTATGTTCAACAATAGTCTAACTTATTCTTAAAAAAAAATTTAGTCTTTTTTTCATTTGAAAACCCAATAATACCCTTTTAGGGTCGTTCGAACAACTCACATCGAATGACTCAGTTAAACAACCCACCACTGAGAGACTGGGACAAAGATCCTAAGGAGTGGCCCAACTCACATCGAATCGAATGACTCAGTTAAACAACCCACCACTGAGAGACCGGGAAAAAGATCTTAAGGAGTGGCCCAGTGGTTGAATTTTAGATTTACAAAATGTAAAGGCCCCTTAAAGAAAAGGTTTACAAAATATTAATAATATTAAAAAGAGAGAGGGAGAGTGAGAGAGGCGCAAAGAGATGGAGAGAGAGCCAAAGATGCTTACCAGACGGTCGCGTAGCCTAGCGCCAATGGCCGGATCGTCGGATAGGACTACGATTGCAATTTGGGGGGGTGGGGGGACCAAAAACCAAAGTTCAAGAATTTTGCGTCAAGAACAAACCCAAGACATAAAGCTACCAATAAAAGGTTCATGCCAATTTCCCTCCTCTCCGTTGCGTTCTTCCATTAATTCTACTTTAGTTGAAAATGTAAAACTTTTAGTATCATATTTTTACTTCTATTTATTTCCTTTATATTAAACAAATCATATCTTTATTTTTAGAATAGGTCTTCTGTAAGGCCGTGTTACTAATCTTAATTCATAAGACGATAGCCCACTCTCTCACAATATAACCCATCAATACACAATGAGTCAAATAAAAAAGATTCATCTTACAAACATATATGCAAAACTATCTTACCCAAGTTTTTATTTATTTATTTATTTTTTGTATCGTACAAAAGAAGTGTATTATACTTCCGAAAAAACTTAAAAAATAATATTCACTCCCTTCTTAAAAATCTCTCCTATTTATTTGAGGAATAAAATCAAACGTTAGCTTAATAAATAAATTGTACTCCATCCATGCGAAAAATCCACTATACGTACTATTTCAATTTTTTTAGATGTATCACTTAAAAAACACACTTTCAAAAATCAAATCTATAATCTCAAAAACATTTCAATTTTAACCCTCCACAATTGATATTTATATATTGATTATGCTCACACATTATTGTAATTAAGATCAACTCTCATAAGAATTATAAATCCTTTAATGATTAAAAATTTTAGACATGGACTTGAGGAACAGAGGAACTATTAAATATTGGGAAATATTATCTTTACAACTCAATGTTACAACAAAGTTGTTACGGAGAAAGACAATTTTGCCCGTCTTCAAAACTCAGTTATAAGGCTAACAATGTTGTTAAATATTTAGCCGCCACGTAATGTCCATTCATAAACACAAATAAATTCAAAATAAGTCTTGTATTCAAATCAAACAAGCGTGTCAAGGCGTTGTAGAGAACAATATTAGAAAGGGAAGTTTAAAAAGGAAAAAAAATAACCTTTCATTTTTATATATTTTAATCTAAAACAATATTAGAAAGAAGGGGAAAGTAAAATGTTCCAGGACAATAAATTAGAGACGGGGAGTAGTAAGTATAACATAGAGTTTCTTGTTACTCAGTTCTCTCAAAATATCTGGGGGGCAAACCCAGCAAAGTATTCGAAAATCAAAAGGAAAAAAGGGCCATGGGTGCTGCTCATTTGGTGTGCAAGAGTCCCCAGCATTTGAAAAATGGAAGGAAAATTTTGGACCCAAAGTTCTCCTCTGATACACAAGAAATGGAATGCCCACTCTTCCTTAACTGGGAGAAGTTAAGATAAGTGCAGGAATACAAACTTTGAAGCAGAATCATCAAGACCAATAGTACCTTGTATATCGTGTTACAGTTTTCATAGCTCAAGAATGGAGTCATGCACTTTCTTCTATATGGCAGAAGAATAACCTCCTAGGTGCAAGTACGATTCAACCCACCTAATATCGTTATTAGCCACTTAATGCAACATGCACGCTCATGCAAGGTTCATATGCAATCAAGTAAGGTAACCTATGCAAGGCTTAAGGGAGAGAGAAAGAGACGTTGACAATCAACTAGGCACCAGGAAATGTGCACAAGAGAGGAAGAGCTAGAGTTTACATATAGAAACTATGGTTGGCACATTGTAAACAGTTTGTGACTAACTGCGGGCAAGAATCTTCAGATATCTGGGCGAACTTCCATGTCAGTAACCTGGAGACTTGGGCAGAAATACAGATACTACAGGCATGACCATTTCTAGCAAGAAAAATATGGACTCAAAAGACTTTTCATGGAAGGACCTATTTGAAATGGCAGCAATATCAAATGACAGATGCTTGCAATGATGAAATTAAAAAAAAAACAAAGGTCACAATTTTTACCAATGAATAGGAGTACTAACAAAACTAGTCACTCACAAATATATTAAAAAAAAAAAAAGGAAAAAATCTACAAGAGCTCCAAACCGTCTAAGTTAACAATACCAATTTTAAACGGTAATACCAGAAGGAAGAACATACTAACAACCCCAGACTAATAAAACAAGATACAGGGCAAACAAGCAGATAACTAAGAGCAGCACTACAAACAAATGCAAACAGGAAAGCACCCAACAAAGGACAAAAACATGAAATGGATCCTGACAAGAAATAGAAATCTCATCCAACTTATCTGCCCTGTGAAAGTCTTTAAATTTTTTTTAGTTTTTACTGTTTGTACGTATTAGCTTTGGGTTGAAGATCCTCACTTGGCCATCATGACTTTGACGAACTCCTCATAGTTAATCTGACCATCACCGTCCACATCAGCCTCACGAATCATTTCATCAACTTCCTCGTCCGTCAGCTTCTCCCCAAGATTTGTCATAACATGGCGAAGCTCGGCTGCAGAAATGAAGCCATTCTGGTCCTTATCAAAAACTCGGAAAGCTTCCTTCAACTCCTCTTCAGAATCGGTGTCCTTCATCTTCCGAGCCATCAAGTTGAGAAACTCCGGAAAATCAATGGTCCCATTCCCATCAGCATCAACCTCGTTGATCATGTCCTGAAGCTCGGCTTCTGTTGGGTTCTGCCCGAGAGAACGCATAACTGTCCCAAGTTCCTTGGTAGTGATGCAACCTGCAGCAGTATCAATAAACAAATTACAAAAGATACTCAGTGTTAACTCTCACCAATGAATATAGCATACTAGCATCATGCATCATCAAAAGGGCCACAACAAATGTGTAGAAGAAGAAAAGTCAGAGAGATCTTCCACTTGTTTACACAAGTGGAAAGAACTCTTACGAATGCAAAAGTCAACACTACAACAGACTTAGAAGTGCTTACATGCATTCAAAAACAAATAATCAACAATCACTCATTCAAAATACTCCTTCCAGCCTCACTTTTTATTTGTTTGTCTCAAAACATAATCTCGTTTAGTTGTTTAGCCCCCTATAAACTTCCATTATTTTTCAAAAAAATTGTCTTTCAAAGGCAAGAAGTTTATTATATGTATCACTCACAAAAGATGTCATGTTAGCACATAATCCTGCCGTCCCAAAAATTAGTCCCTCTTTCTATTTTGGTTTGTCCCAAAATAAATAGTCTCATTTCTAAGACTAAATAAACTTTTAGTGAATTTTGTTGAAGGTACAAGTATATAAAGCTACGATCCTAAAAGATTTGACTTGTTAAATGGGACTATTTTTGGGGTCAGAGGGAGCATTAGTAGGAAGTATGTAATATTAAAAGGTTTTACTTGTCAAATGCAACTGATCATTTGGGACAGAGGGAGAAATAATAATCACACTGAAATATGGCTCTCGTTCGCTTTAATCTGATCAAGATGAAAGCAAAAGCAGAATTCGAATTTAAAGAAAGAAACCAAACCACCATAACATGGAAATGATAATAAGAATCCAAAACTTTATCCAATAATCTACAAAAACAAATGATATAATTACAAGAGCTTAATGACCCACAAACATCCATTAAATTAAGATGCACAATCATAACAGATCCCACAAACTTGAACAAGTAGTACGTCTAAGAAATGAGTAGAATGATATACAATTAAGTAGATCTGTTCATAGCCCACAATGATATTTGTTGAAAAGAATGCTCACATCATGGATCAATGAATGATCTGTTCCGCAGATAGCAACATAAAGAATTAAAAAAAATTAAATTTTAAATAGATCGATCATCCAAACAGTTCTCATACATACAAGAATTATAAAATCAACTGAAGATCAATTAAAATTAGATTCCAAGAAGTTTATTAGATCTGAAACCCTAGAAGATCAACAAGTAAAATGGGAATTCAAGAAAACGAGAAACTGACCATCTCCATCCTTGTCGAATAGGCTGAAAGCCTCCTTGAATTCGGAGATCTGATCATCGGTGAGCTGATCGGCCATCGTTGAGGGGAGAGAGGGAGAGAGAGAGAGAGAGAGAGATAGAAAGAGTGGGAGAGGGAGAGATTATGGAGAGAAATCGAACAAAATTTTTGCTGGGCGACCTCAATAGAAGGGGAAGGAGAAAATCAACGCGCTATAAATAATAGGAGTGGCAACAGACCATTTTCTTTGACTATTTGATCAAACGGATCCAACGGCTAAGAATCCTTGATCCACAAAATGTAGCTGTTTTTCCTTTTTAAAAAAAATTGTATTCCCTCGGTTCCTAAGCTATTGTCCTTATATGAGTCTTCCGCTTACTTTTTTTTTTTTTTTTCAAAATACTATATTTTTTCTGATAAAAAGTTTATTATTTTATTTTTATTATTTTTAAAAATTAAGATATAGAAATATAATGGCTTAAATAGTGAGTTGGTCACTCTATTTTTTAATTTTTTTCGTTAAGCTTACTTTATTTTTTTTTTCTCAATTTAGTGACTATACTTGGTCAATTAAGTCAATAAGATTACTGAGGATCATTTCTGTTAGTTTGATGAACGGAAATATTTAAAATGACCAAAATGTTCTTACTAATATTAAAGGTTTCAATTTTAAATGTTACTCCCTCCGTTCCTAAATTATCGTCCTCATTTCCTTTTTCGTCCGTCCCAAAATAATTGTCCAGTTTGAAACTTACCTTTTTAGAACATCACTTTTATCACTTTATTCTTACTTTTTCACTCTACTTTAATTATGGGTCATATACACATGGGCTTTAAAGGAAACTACATTTTAAACCAATATAAATAATCAAGTCAATTGTTTTTTTCTTAAAATGTGAGTCGGGTCAACTAGGACGATTATTTAGGGACGGAGGGAGTAATAATTAAGGGGCCAACTAGTACTCCCTTCGTCCTTAAATAATCGTCCTAGTTGACCTAACGTACAGTTAAAGAAAAAATAATTGACTTGATTATTTATATTGATTTAATATGTAATTTTCTTTAAAGCTTATGTGTATGTGGCTCATAATTAAAGTAGAGTGAAAAAGTAAGGATAAAGTGATAAAACTGATTTTCTAAAAAGGTCAATTTCAAACTGAATAATTATTTTAGAACGAACGAAAAAAGAATGAAGAACGATAATTTAGGGACGGAGTGAGTACATAATTTTATTTTCTACCACTTACTATATTTCTTTTTCTTTTTCTTGCATCCAAAAAGCAGAGAGACGATTGAAGACTCAACGACGAAGACTTTTTGCAACTCCTCTCTCTCCCCCTCTCTCCATCCTGATGTGTTCAGGTACAGCAGCAAGTCAGCAATGGAATTTGGGGTTCTGAAATGTCACAAATTTGGGCAAAACCCCTTACTGTTCGACTATTTAGATTCCATTAAATTAATCATTTCACTCTGTTTCACACCGTCAAATATGTCTACTTCACCGGAGCTCACTTCTCGTCCACTCCGGCGACTCCGAGTTCTGGATTTCCATCATCAACAAAGCTAATTACTTGATTCTGATTGGATTAATATATAATTTAGTCCCTAAACTTGTCATTTTCGATTTATATGGTAGCTGATGTTAAAAATTTCCCACGATGGCTTTTTAACCCAACTTTGGATTTCATGTTAGTCCTGGTGGTGTTATCTTTTGAAGGGACGTTAAACATTTTATAAAAAGACAAAATTTCCTTCACTAACTCTAATGCACATCTACGTTGTCAATTTATTGCTGAGTTGTAAATTAAGTATAGAGCTCCTTTCCTTGCATTTAATTGAAATTAGTGAATAATTTGTAGATTGCTCATTCTGCTTTCTTCGATGTGATTTAATTGTATATTTGAAATTTCAAAAATTTGTTTTGGATATAGACTGCTGCCCAAAATGGTGGTGGATTGGTGGGTGTTGGTGGGGGAAGGGACGAGCACATCTTAAGGTTGAAGATAAAGTTTGAGGTGTGGGTATGGTAATAAACGTGATTAGCATGTGATTTATGTTGAGGTGTTTTTGTATTTTTTTAAAAGATTGTAAGTTTTTCTTTCAAAAAACTGGATGGAGTGATGAATGTGAAACAAATGTCAAGTACAGTGTTTAAAGTGAGAAAAAAAATAGAGTGAGCTTAACGAAAAAAGTTGAAAAGTAGAGGGACCAAATTCCTATTTAAGCCAAATATTATTTATTACTAAGGCAAAACACACCTCCGGGCCACTGTACTATACAAAAGGTTGCAATTAGGCCACTGAGACTTCAAAATTTTCGGGATGGCCACTGTACCCGACTTATCTTGCACGTTAACCCTTTTTTTGGATGGACGTTAAGTTTGGACGTTAAGTTAGGTTAAATGTCTATTTTACCCCCGTCTTCATCATCAACATCTTCAAACCCAGAAAATCAAATCCCGGCCTCACTCCAGCCGTCCTGCCCCTCTCCTTTCTCTCTCCCACCATCTCCATCAACCCAGCCGCCATCAGCGATCTCCTTCCTCTTTCTCTCCCGTATCTCCACTCCAGCCGGACCTCCTTCTTCCCCGGTGAACCAGCCGCTTCTCTTCATCGTCCAACCGTCCTCGCCCGCCGCCAAATCCACGGCCCGACCAGTCTTCATCTCCGCCCGCCATCTTCAATGCCACCACCCCAATCTCACCCATCTCCGTCTCCATCTCTTCCCAAGCCGTCTTCAATCGCCGCCTTTGTTCGATCTCCTTCATAGCCGGCCTTCATCTCCGGCAAATCAAAAGCTCCAGCAGTCCGATCTACAACGCCAGCCGCCATCCCGTCTTCTTCCTTCACTCATCTTCATCTTCTCCGATAAATCACTACATCCAGGCGGGTCCTCCACATCCAGCTCGCTCCAGTTTCTAATTCGGCCCAGCATCCAAGTCGTGGATTTACGTTTCTTCATTCGCCTAAAGAATGCTCCTTCTCTAATGCATCAATGCAACACATCAACCATCTGGACTATCTCTTCAAATTTGGGTTTGATTTTGGTTTTGGATTTGGTGTCTATTGGTTTGATCTAAGCATTCAAATTGCTTGTTTGAGTCTATTGGTTTGATCTGCTCATCTGTAGCTCCAAAGAAATGATGTTTAAGTGATGAAGGAGAGGGCAAAAAGGGTATTTCACTTAAAGATAACGTCAAAAGGTAACGTCCGTTAAAAAAATGGTTAACGTGCAAGATAAGTCGGGTACAGTGGCCATCCCGAAAATTTTGAAGTCTCAGTGGCTTAATTGCAACCTTTTGTATAGTACAGTGGCCCGCAGGTGTGTTTTGCCTATTACTAATTAGCTACTAAAAGTGTTATTTTTTCTTATAAATTTTAACTTTCAAACGAGAACTCTTTGCCTAGAACGGATGGAGTAATAATTTTTTAATTTAAATTTCTTTTTTAATAAAACATTTCTATCATTTTACCTTCATTTTTTCTTCCAATTTTAATTATGAATCTCATGCACATGAAAGTTAAAGAAAACTATATATTATTATTATTTTTTTTTTTAACCAGGTTGAATCCTGGGGTAGTAGTTCCGGTCCCTCATTGCTACTACCAGGAAAATCGCGAGATGTGCCCGAAATGATCTGAGGGTTTGAAACAAGATACACCGATAACACATACAAGGTCCAACCTCAGAAGAAAGCAAAGTGCTTCCACCAAGTATCGAACCCACGCTGCATGCCTCCAGCATCTTATGTCCCTCTCCTTTTACCACTCGGCTATGCCTCGGGGGACAGAAAACTATATATTATATCAATATTAAGAGTGGATCTCATTTGAGAACATCTTTCGAATCATAATTCGTAAGATGGAACCTCACTCTCAGACAGCTCAACCCACTAACACACGGTGAGTCCGATCGTGAAGATGCATCTCACAAAATACATGTAATACGATTTTTCTTAAATTTTTGCTCAATATTAATAATCATGTCTACTATGTCAAATAAGACAATAATTTTAAGATGGAAAGAGTATATTTTCATATTTGTTCGAAAAAAATCTATATATATATGTATAATGACAATGGTGATTTTTATCGCCTAAATTATTTACCATAAATGAAACTCAAATATAACTTTTCAGCTATACATTAGAAGTTAAGATACTTTAATTAGTATGAAATTTGTATTTTTCATATACATTATTGTATATCATTCGTTTTCAAATTAAAGTCTTCCTTCTTTTTTTCGTTCGTTCTAAAATTATTGTCCTCTTTCAAAACTTTATCTTTTAAAAAACCATTTTTACCGAAAAAAAATCAAAAAAATTTAAATGAAATAACACAGACACAAAAATTATAATACAGTAAATTATTTTTTTTAATGGTGTGTCGGGTAAAAAAAGACGATAATTTGAAAACAGATAGAATACTAAAATAATTATATAATCTTATTATAAATAATTTAAACTAACAAAAATACTATTCAAACCTCGTATCGTACGGGTATAATAGGTTTTGAGGTGGTGTATTGCTTATATATAATATGTTAAAATGAGCAACTTACTTGACATGAGGCTTAAAGGTGGAGTTGAGATTTTACTGTTGTAGTTTTATAAATAGTAAGCATTTCAGTGTTTTTCAATGAGGTTTTTTTTTTATTTCTCATTTTGGAAATAGTTATAAGAAAATAATACTCTTCATTAATAATTTTTGTTGAAGTCTTTTGAATGAGGTGTATTCAAGTCTTTTGAATTATTTAGTATGCGAGTTGAAAATAATAGTATGTCTGGATGATTTTTTGGTGTTTATTTCTTTAATTTAATAATCTTATATAAATTGTGTTGCATAAAACATTGCTTCCCAGTAATAAAATATTAGAGGTTTTAATCAAAATGTTTCGCATCCTACTTTAGTTCTTCATTTATTGAATATCACGAATGAGACGATATATTATACTATTTTAAAGTAAATTTTATTAAAGATTTTATTTTTTATATTTTTAAAACATTACACATTTTTTTTCAGCTACTGCACAAGTACATGATACAGGGAAGAACAATTTCTATACTCAGTTACTCACTCACATTTCATAAGTTCAAGTATCTCGCTCATTGTTGATTCAACAAATCATGACAAATGTTCAAATCCTACTGTCATTTTGAATAAGAATAAAAGTTTAATAGATCTCTCTCGCTTACTCAATGTAAATTTTTGTTATGTTTGTTACATCTTTTAATTTTTAGTATTAAGTAGATTCAAAGTTATTCATATTTTATCTTTTTTTATACCTTATGATATTATTTTTTTACTAAATAAATAATATCTCATATTTTTAGTCAAACGTTTGATTTTTTATAATTTAAAAATATAATAATAAAGATATCATAAAAAATAATGATATTTAATACAAAGCAACTTAAGATTAGTACTTTACACAAAATGTAATTGACTTTCTTAATTAATATTTTTGTTTATATAATAAGTTAAAGTGGAATATATGAATCTTATCTTTAATGTAAGAATGATGCGTATTTTTCTATGATGTAAATGTTAGAGTGAGGAATAATAATAAAAAACTGACTCAAATCAATTTCTATACCTACACAAGTATATGATACAGGGAAGAACAATTTCTATACCTACTCACCTTTCACAAGTTCAAGTATTTCGCTTATTGTTGATTCAACAAATTATGAAAAATGTTCAAATCCTACTGTCATTTCGAATAAGAATAAAAGTTTAAATAGATCTCTCTCGCTTACTCAATGTAAATTTTTGTTCTGTTTGTTACATCTTTTAATTTTTAGTATTAAGTAGATTCAAAGTTATTCATATTTTATCTTTTTTTTCTACTTTATGATATTATTTTTTTACTAAATAAATAATATCTCATATTTTCGGTCAAACGTTTGATTTTTCATAACTTAAAAATATAATAATAAAAATATCATAAAAAATAATGATATTTAATATATTGCAACTTAAGATTAGTACTTTATACAAAATGTAATTGACTTTCTTAATTAATATTTTTGTTTATATAATAAGTTAAAGGGGAATATATGAATATTATCTTTAATGTAAGCATGATGTGTATTTTTTTATGATGTAAATATAATAGTGAAGAATAATAATAAAAAACTGACTCAAATCAACATGAAATATTATATTAAACTTTGAATAATTATATTTATTTTTTCATTTTGGTTAAATATTATTTAATTAAAAATGATTTTTATCCGTATGTTTAACGAACAAATATAAAACTAGTTATAAGGAATATAGTCGGGATGAAATGAACTATGGTCGCTTAGGTAAGAAGTCTCGATATCAATGCAGAAAACTTTTTTATAAAAAGCTACCAATGGAAAAGAGAAGGTTTTAAAATAGAGAAAGTTTGCGGGAATAAAAAAAGAAAAATTCAAAATTACAAAATCAAGTTACTAAATCGCTCAAAGAGTGGGACGATGAAAAAAAGCTCAAAATTATAAAAGTCATTCACTAGGAAAATAGAACATTAACACATTTAGGTGCCGTTTGATAGTCATGATTAAGGTCAGTTATGATTAATAAGACGAGTTGTCTAATGTTTGGTATGCAATAGGTGGTCGGGACTAATAGTACAAGTTATCCGGATAAAGTCAGTATTCCCTCACTATTAATACCAAGGGAGAGGTGGTATTATTAGCACCCTCAAAAAAAAAAAGGATTAACATTTATAATATCAAAACTATCTCCGATATACAAGTGGGGATTAATAGCGAGGGAATTAATAGTACTTGAATTAATAATACTGCGTATCCTTGTCCGACTACTGAACAAGCCCTTATGTCTTATACTTTAAGGCAGAAGGATTACGCTATTTGTTTCATCAAAATAGTACTCTTTTCATTCAGGGTAAAGAGTTTCCGTTTGAAAGTCAAATTTTTTTTTACAAAAGATGAATCACATCATTGGTCCCTCGACTATAGTAATCTCTTAACAATTTTTTTTGTCAAATTTGGGTCATACGAGTATTAAATTTTCACAACTACAGTCCTTTTGATAGATATCATTAAAAAATTACTATTAAGTTGTCATGTATATTACATATTCTTTAAGTAAGGGCTAAAATAAAAATTTTTAAACCTAACTTATATCATAAATTTCAATCGAGTCCATAGGGTTTGAAACAAGACCAAAGGCCTTCATCCCCAAACTCATTTGAAATAAAACAAAACCCTATTAATTCAATACAAGTCAAACCATCATGATCTTGAAGCACCAGATCTAGAATATTTAACCTTATTTCGAAAATCAATAATCATAACTTCAAACTAAGTTCAAAATCTAAAATAAAATCAGGAAAACTCACAACTTCAATTCAATTCAAAGAAATTCATATATATTCTTTTATACATCAATCAGATAAAGATATAAATCTAAAACTATCTCTTGCACTAAAAAAATATCTAAAATCAACCTAATTTGAAGAAGGCTCGCAAATCGTTTTCACCATTATATATATTCGGAGTTGAAAATATCAAAAAGAAAAACAGAGGCATATTGTGCTTTTTTACCTGCCTTCGCAACTTTCTCGTTATCTCCATAGCCGGAGTTGCAGAAAACGGTTTCTCCCCTGATATCGTCGTCGTCGACGTCGAAGACTTGAAGTTTGGCTTCTAGCAACCGTCGTCACCTCCTTTCACCACCACCGCTTCGGTCGTCCCCACTCCCAATTATTTAAAGGTATAAGAGAATATAATATATTTAATATATATTATATTTATAGTACTAGTAAATATAATATATGTGTAATATATTATAATTATCTTTAGATTTACTTTCCTAATTTACTTGTATTTAGGTTTCATAATCCCTCTTGTATTTAGGTTTCCAAATCTCTCTTGTATTTAGTCTCTCTAGGTTAAACTTGTGTAGCAAATATTGTACTCCTATAAATATGTTCACAATATCAATAAAAAAGTCATGCCATTATTCCTAAACTTTATCAGTTTCAACATGGTATCAGAGCCTCGCTCTTAAAACCTACAACCACCATCTTCCGCAAAACCCTAAATCATCCTCCCATCGCAGCCGTCACCAACCCAACCTCTTTCAGATCCGGCGGCCCTCCACAGCCAAGAAGATTTCCCTCTCCCGTTGAGCAACCAAAGGACACCTTGGCCAACCAAGCTTTGACAAGCTCGCATTGGTCCTTCCTCAACCGTCTCTCCGTCATAAACCTGCCCACCAACACCGTCGCCAACTCTAACCCCTAAACCACCAACCTTCCGCCTCCTGATACCTTCCTCCCACCAAAGCCGCTGCCAACCAGATCTGACCACCAAAACCAACGTTCAGATCCGGCACCGATCACCTATGCAACGCCAAGTTCCCCCTGCGCAATAACAAGGACACCTCGGCCAACCAAGCTCTAACGAGCTCGCCGAGAACCTTCATCAACCACCCTCAACCACACTTTCTGCCTTCATATATCTTTCTACACCTTGGCACCTCATTACTTATCACACCACCTGTCAAAACCCTCTTCACGTTACTCGAGCACCCCAAGGACTCCTCGGCAAACCCACTCGGATCGCCGACGCCTCTCCCTAACCCAAATGCCTCCTTACGCTAGAATCCGATTCCTTGGCAAACCCAGCTCGCCCTCCTCGGAAGGCAAGCTCGCCAACTCCCTCCCTCAACAGCTCGCCGAGGCCCCTCTCTCTCCACACGCCCTTCCTTACCGCTCGTTCCTCGAGCAATTCTGGCATCCTTGGCAAACCCAGCTCGTCCTCTTCGGAGGGCAAGCTTACCACCGCCCTCTCCACAGCACGCCGAGGCCCCTCTCTCTCCACCCGCCTTCCTTAATCCGCTGCCTCGAGCAATTCGCATCCTTGGCAAACCCAGCTCGTCCTTCTGGAAGGCAAGCTTGCCACCGCCTCTCTCCGCAAAGACGCCGAGGCCCTCTCACCACCCGCCATTCCTCAACTCGCTGCGTTCTCGAGTAATTACGGCATCCTCGGCAAACCAAAGCTTGGCGAGCAGTGCTCGACGTCCTCCCTTATACAACTTGCTTCTCAAGCAACCAACGGACTCCTCAAAGCCCGGCTCTCGGCTGCGCCCTCCATAGCTCGCCCATCGAGCAACTCACCTGACTCTTCAAAGAACCCGGCTCACCGGCCAGCTGCCTCCTCAAACAGCCGCCTCGAGCAACTCACGGACTGACTCTTCAAACTTCGGCTCACCGGCTCAGCTCCTCCCTCAAACAAATTCGCCTCGAGCAACTCACGGACTCTTCAAGAACCCGACTTCACCACTGCAGCCTCCCTCGAATGCCGCCCATCAAGCAACTTCACTGACTCTTTCAAAACTTCGGCTCGCACTGCTGCAGTCCTCCCTCAAACAGCCGCCTCGAGCAACTCACTGACTCTTCAAGCCGGCTCACGGCTCATTGCGGTCATCCTCAAACAGCTCGCCCCTCGAGCACCTCACGACTTTCACGGCTCGCTCATCGCGCACACCATGTCTCCTCGACAAACCGCACTCTTACCCGCCGAAAGACCCCTCAACCAGCCGTTCCTCGAGCAACTCAGACTCCTCGGCCAACCCAACCTCTCACACCGACGACACTTCTCACTAACTTGCTCCTCGAGCAAACCATGTCTTCGGCAAACCGGGCTCTCACCCGCCGAAGACCTCCTCAACAACTTGTCTTCCTCGAAGAAGACCCACTCGCACCCTCCTCACCTCGGCCGATCACCCTCTCAGTTTTTCAACTCGCCGCTGTCCGCATATTCTTTACAAGATTTGTCTCTCCTAACGGTGATCCATCTTGCGGGAGCATATAAGATAATATAATATATTTAATATATATTATATTTATAGTACTAGTAAATATAATATATGTGTAATATATTATACTTATCTTTAGATTTACTTTCCTAATTTACTTGTATTTAGGTTTCATAATCCCTCTTGTATTTAAGTTTCCTAATCCCTCTTGTATTTAGTCTCTATAGGTTAAACTTGTGTAGTAAGTATTGTACTCCTATAAATATGTTCACAATATCAATAGAAAGGTCATGCCATTATTCCTAAACTTTATCAGTTTCTACAAAAGGACCACAAAATTTGATGGTCTAAATTCTCATTTCTCAGTTAATTTTAGTTTCCTTTGGGTTCAATCAGTCTTGCCAAACTAGGGGTGGAAAAATAGATGTTATGAATAATAATGGATTAGTTTATAACACCCATTTTATCATCCATATGCCAGACTGACCCTTCCCGCCTCTAATTGGGGGTTTCCTATTTCCAATTCCGACCCCATTAATTTCCTCCCCCTTCCAATTGTGTTTAATTCTGAAGAATTTTCAAAGAAATTTCACTGGGTATTGATAATACAAAAGAGCTTAGTGATTTTCAAGATTTCAGGTATACGTTTGATTGTATGCCTTTGATGAAATGAAACTGCCAATTCAAAAGCTATTTAAGTTAATAGACATGTAAATATGTAATTCAAAATTTCTAATTTTGCAGTTTGACCCGAATAGCACACTAATCTTTCTCCTTATATATTCATAATTCATCATTCCTGCAAAATTAAAATTTTTGAACCGTAACTCCATGGCCCACTCCGGCTTGATTTTATGCTAGGCTTGTTTTGGAACCCCTCTCTTAATTTCAAGCAAGATTGCTTCAGTTTCATTTATTGGGAAGAAGGTCTTTTTTCAAATTATAGGAATTCGATTGAAAATTATGATATAAGTTAGGTTTGAAATTTTTTTATTTTTGCCTTTATTTAACGCACGTGCGAGGCATATGACAATTTAACGGTAATTTTTTAACGACATTCATCAAAAGGACTGTAATTATGAAAATTTCATACTCGTAGGACCCAAATTTGACAAAAAATTATTAAAAGACTATTATCGTGACCAAGATATAGTTGAGAGACCAATACTACGATTTGTCCTAAAAATGACACTTTAAGTAGTTCATTAGTAATAAAATAATAATTTTATGTTTTAATTTTTAAAAACGAAATTTTTGAGTAAAACATCCAAAAATAGAATAATAAACTCTTTGTTCGAAATGGAAGGAGTATATGTTTGGAAAAGCTCATTAGATCTTTTCGTAATTATAAAAATATTTTTAAAAAATCAATATCATACGAAAATTTTGGTTGAAAAGTATTTCGAGATTGTGAACACTATTTGTCATGAATGGAAAGGGTATGAGGTTAACTAGCAATGTGGGACCCATGTATACGATAGTGGTACTCAAAGCATCTTATGCTTTCCCCTCTCTGATCCGGACCCATTATACACGTCTAGTGGCGAATCATATGCTTCCTCTCTTCTTTTTCCCCCTTTTGCCCTTTACCCTTTTCTTTAAAACCTTTTTCTTTTGTTTTGGAAAGAGCAAGGCTTTGTCTGTTTAACGGAAAATTATTTTCGGAAAACGTTTTTCTCATTTTTTGATATTTAGTTACGTTAAAAAAAAAGTAGTAAATGTAAAATGTTTTTTGAATCAACGGAAAATAAACCCATTTTTTCTTTCAGAAAATGACTTACGGATTCATTTTTTATAAGTCATTTTCCAAATGTTCGAGCACCCTCTGTCCCTTCTAAAATTACACATATTACATACACGCATAATATTTCACTCAACAAATAAATTGCTAAGAAATATAAATGGAGTTTTTGTACACTATTTATAAATTTTAATTTTAATAAATAAGCACTACATCCTAAATTAGTGTCAACTATATTATTTAGAGACGTCACAAACATTGTCTATTTTATTTTTATTTTATTTTTTATATCAATTATCAAATTTTTTATTTGTATTTGTGCGATTGAAAAAAGATGGACATTATTGATTTGACACCACTAATGATAAATTGAGGATTACTAAAAAACAAATTATTTAAAGTTCAACATTATCTTATATTCAATAAGGGTAATAATATTATAATATAATTTTTGTATTCATTCATATATTTTTTACCGTAACATTTTTCGTGTGTTTGTTAAACACCCGAAAATATTTTACAGCATAGTTTCAAAAGATTTACCAAACACCTGAAAATGAAATATTTTCATTTTTCATAAATCATTTTTTGGAAATCATTTTCCGTGAAACAAACGGAACCTAAGTCTCATCTAAAACGTTTTTACTGATCTTAATTCGTAAAACGAAGTTTCACTCTCTCACAACTCAATCCACCAACACACGGTGGGTCGGATAAAAAGGATCTGTCTTATAATAAATGTGTATATACCACTGTCTTACCTAAGTTTTTGCCCCCCCCCCCTTCGAAAATACCCCCATTCAATTTTTCCTTTTGCATACACGGTATCTTTTCATGATTTTCATTTTTTCTCTTTTTTAATTGGCAAAAACTTCGGTAAGATGGAGCCCCAAAAAAGAAAAAAAATAAAGTTATTGGGGTGGACAACCCAAAAAAATGACCGCAAGTTATTCAACTAAAAAACAAATCAAAATGAGAGAGAAAATTGGATTGAAAATAAGGCAAAAGTGACTGAAATCCGTGGGTCAACCCGAATCTATTTAAAAACACGCGGGTCATCACAAGGGAAGTCAGCCACGTTGCGCGATGAGAAGCCGACAAACTTGGGTGTTTAATTGCTCTGGTGATACGATCTTCTCGGAAGGCTTCGTTGAAGAACGATTTACACACGCGGCGGAAGCTAGGGATCGAAGGATGTTTACTGGGGGATGACACCTCGACCCGGCACAATTAGCACGACAGAACCTTGGCATGTACAGCCGCAACCCGCAATCGAAGCAATTGAAGAACCTAAGTATGGTGATAGATGCCACAATTGATATGGATGAATCAATTGATAAGTCAATATTGAACACACAAGCTTCACACCTGTATACTCTCAATAGTTCAAGAAGAACCAATAAGTTTTGATAAAACTCACAAAATAACAATCTCATAAAACTGTCTATTCAATGAAAGAAAACCCCTATTTATACCTAAACTAGGCTGAAAAGTCGTACTACTGAATTAGGGTAAAGTTTAGCAGAAAACCTAATTAACAAAAGCGAAAAAGCGGCGATTCGGGGGACCTTGCGGTCGCAAAGCCCCATGACACCTTCGTCCGCAAGGTCGGCGAAAGTCGGGCGAAAATCACTTGGCCTTGCGGTCGCAAGCCTCCATAATCCTTGCGTCCGCAAGTTCCGAAAAGTGTTTGCTCGCGAATAACAAGGCATGAATCGTCCTTCTTGACTTGGATCACGTTCGCGGCTTCCTTTGACCCTTTGGGGTCTTTTCTTCATGGCTCATTGCTCGTTCTTCCATCTCCATTGTCTCACGAACCATGCCATTGACTTCTTCACGGATTTTCTTGGCTCGAGCTCTTGTGACCGGTCCAATGGTTGTCGGCATCGGTGTTGAGTTGTTGTTGTTGGGGATGTCCTCATCATTCCTCCCTCTTGAAAGGATTTGTCCTCAAATCACCTACATCATACGGACGCAAATCAGCAACATTAAAAGTAGCACTAACATTATACTCACCTGGAAGATCCAATTTGTAAGCATTGTCATTGATTCGTTCCAACACTTGAAACGGTCCATCGCCTCTTGGCATCAACTTTGACTTCCGTTGTTGGGGAAATCTTTCTTTCCGCATATGCAACCAAACCCAATCACCTGGTTCAAACACCAAGTGTTTCCTTCCTTTATTGGCTTGTTTTGCGTATTGTTCCGTCCTTCGCTCAATGTTGAGCCTTGCCTTCTCATGCAACTTTCTTACAAATTCTGCTTTTGCTTGGCCATCTAAATTCACAAACTTAGAAATAGGTAATGGTGATAAATCCAAAGGGGTTAGCGGATTAAAACCATAAACAATTTCAAATGGAGAATATTTAGTGGTGAATGAGCAGATTCTATTATATGCAAATTCAATATGAGGCAAACAGTCTTCCCAAGCTTTTAAATTCTTAGAAAGTATAGAACGCAACAATGCAGATAATGTCCTATTGACAACTTCCGTTTGACCATCAGTTTGTGGGTGACATGTAGTAGAAAATAACAATTTCGTACCAAGCTTACCCCATAAGGTCTTCCAAAAGTAGCTAAGGAACTTGGAGTCTCTATCGGAAACGATAGTCCTAGGCATGCCATGGAGTCTAACAATTTCACGAAAGAACAAATTCGCAATATGTGAAGCATCATCGGTTTTATGACAAGGTACAAAGTGTGCCATTTTGAAAACCTATCAACTACCACAAATATAGAATCACTCCCATGTTTGGTTCTAGGCATCCCTAACACAAAGTCCATGGATATATCCACCCAAGGATGATCTGGAATAGGTAGAGGCATGTACAACCCATGGGCTTGCACCCTTGACTTAGCTTGTAAGCAAGTCACACACCTCCCACAAATTCTCTCTACATCTCGTTTCATGTGTGGCCAAAAGAAATGTTCTTGCAGAATTGACAAAGTCTTAGCCACCCCAAAATGACCCATTAATCCCCCACCATGGGATTCTTTCACTAGCAAGTCTCTCAAGGAACAATGAGGTATACAAAGTTTATTCTCTCTAAACAGAAAATCCTCATACCTATAGTACTTTCCACATGCAATTCTTTCACAATTTTTATACTCTTCATTAAAATCAAGGTCATCATGATACAATTGCTTAATATGTTCGAATCCTAGAATTCTAGCATCTAAAGCAGAAATTAAAGTGTACCTTCGAGAAAGGGCGTCGGCTACCACATTCTCTTTACCTTTCTTGTACCGGATGGCGTAAGGAAGCGTTCGATGAATTCCATCCATCTTGCATGTAAATCGGTTCAGCTTGTGTTGTCCCTTTAAATGCTTCAATGTCTCATGATCCGTGTGAATGACAAACTCCTTAGGCCACAGGTAGTGTTGCCATGTCTCTAAAGCTCGTACCAATGCATATAACTCCTTGTCGTAAGTAGGATAATTCAACGATGCCCCACTTAACTTCTCGCTGAAGAATGCAATTGGTCTACCCTCTTGCATCAAGACTGCTCCAATTCCAATGCCGGATGCATCACACTCTATCTCAAATGCTTTCTCAAAATTTGGTAGGACAAGTAGTGGTGCATTTGTTAATCTCTCCTTGAGCGTCACGAACGCTTTCTCTTGTTCTTCTCCCCACTTAAATCCCACACTTTTCTTTATTACCTCGGTCAAGGGAGCAGCAATACTGCTGAAATCTTTCACGAACCTTCTATAGAAACTAGCAAGTCCATGAAAACTACGAACTTCTCCAACATTCGTTGGGCTCTTCCATTCTTGTATAGCTCTCACCTTTTCTTCATCAACTTTGAATTCCACTGTGAACTAACAACAAAGCCAAGGAAAACCAGACTATCCGTGCAAAAAGTACACTTTTTAAGATTAGCAAATAACCTTTCTTTTCGCAAAACATCTAAAACAGATTTCAAATGATTAACATGCTCATCCAAGTCTTTGCTATAAATTAAAATGTCATCAAAGTATACTACTACAAATCTACCAATGTATGCACGTAAGATGTGGTTCATTAATCTCATGAAAGTACTAGGTGCATTAGTTAACCCAAAAGGCATAACTAACCATTCATACAATCCATGTTTAGTCTTAAGCGGTTTTCCACTCATCTCCCTCTTTAATCCTAATCTGATGGTATCCTTGTTTTAAATCAAGTTTTGTAAAATATCGAGCACCATGCAATTCATCAAGCATATCCTCTAACCTAGGAATAGGAAAGCGATACTTTACCGTGATGTTATTTATGGCTCGACAATCCACGCACATCCTCCAAGATCCATCTTTCTTTGGTACCAACAAGACTGGTACTGCACAAGGACTCATGCTCTCCTTTATTTGTCCTTTGATCAAGAGCTCATCAACTTGCCTTTGAAGCTCCTTAGTTTCCTCGGGATTACTTCTATATCTTGGTCGGTTAGGAATCGATGCTCGGTACAAAATCAATTTGATGTTCAATACCTCTAGCGGAGGTAACCCACTCGGAATCTCTTCGGGAAACACGTCCTCATAATCACGTATGACATGAGATATACAACTAGGCAAAGCATTAAGTAAATCATCGTTAGTACTCAAATTGCCTCTCGATACATAAGTACGATCATAGGCTTGTTAAGAAACATTGCCTTTTTTACCTCACTTGCCCTAGCATAGAAACTCTTATCTTTTCTCTCTTGGTTTTTCCCCTCATTTCTCTCTTTTATATTTTTATTGCTCACTTTGCTCTCCTTTTGCCTGGCTATCTCACTACTAACTCTCATGTTTTCAGCCAGCCCCTCACTCTTGTTTTCTCTCAATCTCTCCTTTTGTTCGGCTTCTTTTATCTCTATGTTCTTTTCCTCACAAGCCGCACTCTTTTGTATACTAAGCTGATCTTCATACACTTGCTTTGGAGAAAGTGGTGCAAGTATAAAATTTTTGTTGTTGAAAACAAATGAGTACTTGTTCGTGTACCCATCATGGTGAACTCTCCTATCAAGCCAAGGCCTCCCTAGCAACATATGACTCGCTGCGCATAGGCACCACATCACATAACACCTCATCCTCATATCTCCCAATTCTGAATTGTACCATCACTTGCTTATTCACCTTCACCTCTCCACTATCATTCAACCATTGCAATTTGTATGGTTTCGGATGTCGAATCAAAGGTAACTCCAATTTTGTAACCATGGTAGTACTAGCCACATTAGTGCAACTACCCCCATCTATGATCACTCCACAATTTCTACCCTTCACGACAACGAGTATGAAATATGTTCTCCCTTTGCAAAGTCTCATCCTCCTCTCTAACTTGGACATTCATTACCCTCCTAGTCACCAAACTCACCCTATCTACTATCTCCTCCTCAACCTCCTCAACCTCCTCTAAAGGTGGTATTTGTGAACACGCCTCCACCTCATCCTCGGATGAGAACTCTCCATTCTCCCTCATAACCATCACCTTCTTGTTCACACACTCATTGGCAAAGTGCCCCATACCTTGACACTTGTAACATCGAATGTCTCTCGTCTTGGTTCTAGTGTGTTCGGGTTTTGAAGTAGAAGTAGGTGTAGATGCTGTAACCTTTGGTGTTTCAAACCTAGACTTCACAACTGTTTTATCTTCCCTTTGACTTCCATAATTAGACTTCCAATTAGAGTTAGGGAAAACCCGTGCATTACCCCTCCTCTTGTGTTGTTGCTCCACTTTAATGGATTTTTGAACTAATTCATTAATGTCAACATACGACTGCAACTCCACTACATTGGCAATCTCCTTATTCAACCCCATTAGAAAACGTGCCATGGTCGCCTCACTATCCTCCTCTATGTGTGCCTAATCATAGCAACCTCCATCTCCTTGTAGTACTCCTCTACACTCTTAGTACCTTGCCTCAAGGTTTGTAGTCTTTGGTGTAGGTCCCTATAATAATGAGATGGTATGTACCGTTTCCTCATCAATCTTTTCATCTCCTCCCAAGTCTCAACTTGAGGTTCCCTATATCTCGCTCTATCCACCCTCATCTTTTCCCACCAAACCGCAGCATAGTCGGAAAATTCAATGGCGGCTAGTTTGACTTTCTTCAAGTCGGAGTAGTTATGGCACCCAAAAATTCTCTCCATCTTCATCTCCCACTCTAGGTATAATTCTGGATCATTTTTACCCGTGAAAGTAGGCACCTTCAATTTTATCCCATTCATATTATTATCTTCTCTATTTCCTCCCCATCTATTCCTGTCTCTCCTATCATTTGAATCCCAATTCTCTCCTTCAAACTCTTCCTCTAGATTACGTTTAGGTTCAACCTGGACTTTGCCTCTTACTCGCACTACCTATCACATCAAGTTTTCATTAAACTCCTCACTCATCTTACCCATCACCTCATGCATCTCCTCCTTTTGCTCCCTCATCATCTTTTCCATTTTAGCCATCATGGCTTCCATGAACAATTTATTATCATTAGCCATTTTTAATTCCTCACAAAACTCCCTTACGTGTATCTCTCCACTCGTGTATCACACAAAAGATTTTAATCACTCAAATCAAAACTTTAAGGGTTCTAAAAGAACTATCAAGTATTAACAAGTGCAAATCAAGTGGCAGTTCAACACAAGACTCAACAATTGATAACGTATAGAGAATCAATTAAAGAGTAAGAAATTTGAAGAAACGAAGACGCACAACGTTTAGAAAGCTTTTGATCAGAATATTCAATTTTCGAACCCACAATTTGATTCGAAATATATATATTTTTTTGTAAATGATACTATCCGAAAATCTGCCCAACTGTACGGATGAACAATAATCGATGAATAGTGACAATGAACAGTGTCAATGAACAGTAAATTTCAATTTTAATTTTTTTTTTGTTTCACAATCTAACCTTCAATTCGGTCACTGGTAAGGTCCCTTTTCTTTTCTCCCAAAATTTTTTTTTGTCAGGAGATTTGTACTCTTTTTTTTTTTTTTTTTTTCCAGGGACTGCCGAGTTTAACAGGCAGCAACAATAACAATAATTTTTTTTTGATAAGATTATAACCCTAGAAAGATGTTAGGGTTTGAAAGAACAAATAAAACACGAATTATGACGAACAAACGTAGGATTGATGATCCTAGTTCCAAGGAAGAAGAGAAAGAAAAAGATAAACTATTTAAGAACAATTTTAAAGACAAGATAGATTATGGACGAACCTTTGCTCTGATACCAAAATGATACGATCTTCTCGGAAGGCTTTGTTGAAGAGCGATTTACTCACGGGCGGAAGCTAGGGATCGAAGGATGTTTGCGGGGATGACACCTCGACCCAACAATTAGCACGACAGAACCTTGGCATGTACGGCCGCAACCCTTAATCGTAAGCAATTGAAGAACCTAAGTATAGTGATAGACGCCACAATTGATATGGAAGAATCAATTGATAAGTCAAGATCAAACACACAAGCTTCACACCTGTATATTCTCTCAATAGTTCAAGAAGAACCAATAAGTTTTGATAAAACTCACAAAATAGAATACTCAAAGTTAGCTATTTCAATGAAAGAAAACCCCTATTTATACCTAAACTAGGCTGAAAAGTCGTACTACTGAATTAGGGTAAAGTTTAGCAGAAAACCCTAATTAACAAAACTGAAAAACGGCAGTTCGGGGGACCTTGCGGTCGCAAGCCCCTTGACACCTTGCGTCCGCAAGGTCGGCAGAAAGTCGGGCCAAAATCACTTGACCTTGCGGTCGCAAGCCTGTGATGACCTTGCGTCCGCAAGCCTTCCAGAATGTTTGCTCGCGTAATAACAAGGCATGAATTCATCCTTCTTGACTTGGATCACGTTCAGCAGCTTCCTTTGACCCTTTGGGGTGTTCTCTTCATGGCTCATTGCTCGTTCTTCCATTTCCATTGTCTCACGAACCATGCCATTGACTTCTTCACGGATTTTCTTGGCTCGAGCTCTTGTGACCGGTCCAATGGTTGTCGGTATTGGTGTTGAGTTGTGGACGTTGTTGGGGATGTCCTCATCAGGCGGGCCCCGTAATTCATCTGGACGTGAAAGTTATGCTCCGTTAAAATTCTGCTGACCGTTAAATTATTTCTACTAGTGCATAACGGAAACTAATGGAAAACTGTGAAAACTACCCGTCGAACCAATTTGCAATTAGATTTCAGGTGACTAAAATTATGAGTAGATAAACAGATCATATATTTTAGGTGACTAAAAAATTACTTGGCATTAGTAAAAATAAATGCATCTGCAGTAAGAACAAGATGAGGTCTGGTCATATACTTTATTGATACTTTAGTAAACCAAGAAGCTAAATAATTTTGAAACTTTTCTGTATTAAAAATTTGTTGTATGACATCTTTTTGAAACTTTGCTGTAATAAAATTTTGAAACTTTGCTGTATGACATCTTTAGAGAGATTTTAAGTGAGTACTAAAACTGCTTGGTACCAATTGGCAGTTGTAACATAAGTAATTGAAGTATGGAATGACCTCATTCTAAGAGGAAAATCTGCAGTTCATTAGTTAATAGTTAATGTTATCCTCTGCGTAGCCTGCAGCTCTTTTGGGTTGACGGCTTTGGTCTAGGTCTGTAATACCCCGATTCCCGGTTAGCTTGAATTGCGTGCAATGCTCGCATTTCTTCCTTGGTTGATTGCTTGTTTGGTTTGTGAGAGATTCTAGATGCGTATGAGAGATCACATTAAGACCAAAATACTATTAAGAGATGCCATATAGTTGTCGACTTGCTAAATTCACAAGTCGTAACTCGACGATAGTCGAAATGCGACGCAATTGAGAGTTTGTTTGCGTTTCGCGTTTCTGACCTAGATTTGGTCCTAGATCTTTACATGATGATGGGATAACATGCTTAGATGTGTTAGAATTCTAGTTGGATTTATTATTTAAGTCTTGTGAGGTTTTGACACTCTGAGGATAGCAATTCTACTTATCGTGTAGTTTGGGATTGAGCCGTGTGATCGTCTCGTCTTTCGGGAGTCCTTTTCTCCTATTTTTTGTTCATCATCTGAGAAGCATTCAGGCCTACTTAATAGCCTTTTGAAGTGTTTATAATCTTGGGTTGTTTCCCGTCGGTTTGTGGTTTCATTCGTCATTTCGTTAGCGAGTTCTTGTGCCTTCTACTGATTTTGCCCCGAGTTGTTTCAGGAGTTGCTTATGGGAGTCTAGACCTACTTTGAAGGTGGTTTGAGACTTTTTTGGTTTAGCTAATTGTTTGAGGACTTTAAGGGTTGAATTATAGGCCATTTCGAAACTTTAAGGCTTACGGTTGCATGCGGGAAGGACCGTACCCGAACGAGACAACCAGAAAATGTCACCAAGTGTAACAAGGACCCATGCAGTCGCTTCCTATGGCACCATGCGACCGCATGGTGCTTTGAACAGCCTACTCCCAATTTTGGTATTTTGAAGTGATTTTCCTATTCTACCCCCCACTAAACCCCCCCTAAACCCTTCCTAACCCTCATACTAAGTCCTAATCATGTCCTAACATTTTTGGGAAGTTAATTAAGAATTTTTTTAGTGGTGGATTACATCTAATGATTACTAATTGTGCCATGGAATTCCCAATTGTACCCTCTCTTATTGTGGAAGTATAAATAGACTAATCCTTCACAAATTCAGTCAATTCTCCTCATTTCCTCCTTCTTCTTCATACGTATTATAGAGAAAGAGTGGAGGTTCCATGGGGGCTTTCAATCCCTAGCTTCTTCTTCCCAAATCCATGGAGATCCGACCGTTAGATAGCCTCCAAACTTGAGATTCTTGAAGCCCTCGACGAGTAGAACGACTTCACCCTTCGGATTTCGATTCTCTTGAGTTTTCACTCAAGCTAGGTAAGCTACTAGACTCCTTTTTCTATGGATTTTGTGCTCATTGACCCTAAGGAAAACAAAGAGGCTTGCTATTTGAGGTCAATGAGTACACAAGCATGTTGTGTGTGATTTTATTTTTGAGTTTTTTTATTTTTGATGGGTGAACTTGTTAGAAGCATGAATAGGATGCTTTCTATGTTTAATGTAGTATATTATTGAACCTCATTTTGGAAGCTTGGACTTTTAACATGATAGCCATCAATTCCTAAAAAAACCTAGGGTTTGACTCTATGTATGTAGCAAATGGGTTGGTGATGTTATGAATGATTTTTGGAGAATTTTATGGAATATTATGATTTGTTGGAATCACACATGTTATGGTTTAAGGTTTGGAAGGATACTTGATGAATCCTTATTTTAGGTTGTGAACATGAAAGATGAATTTTCACAATGGATTACATGTTTGAACGTTTCGTTTGACTTTTATGAATAAGAGTTGACTTTATGCATATAAGACTATGATGCTATCTAATTCATGAATTTTTTGTTGTGAGCATGAATAATGAATTATCACTATGGATTACATGATTAATATGTAATGTTTGACTTTATTGGGTTGAGTTGACTTTTATGCATATAATAGTATGATGTTCAACTCTAATTCATGAATTGAAGGTTATGAGCATGCTAGATGAATTTATATCTTGGTTATGAGCATGCTAGATGAAATTACATCTTGTTTAAATAAATGGTTATTTTGGATGAAAGCATGCTTGATTAAATGCTATCTTGAGATACATGCTTGAAATGTGATGGTTGACTCTAAATGTTAAGTGTTGACCTATGAACCATGTTTTGGGGATTTTGTTGGGAAGGTATGGATTGTTGGGTTGCACAATGTTGCTAACCTTGAGAACTTAGCCATGAACATTAGCTAATGAATAATAGGAGGGCTATGATGCAAATAGCTTCCATGCCTTCAAGTTTGAAAAGAGTATAAATGACTCAACGGAATCGATTATGGGTTTATATGAACATAGAGAATCACGTATTGAAATCCTACGAAATTTGGGTAGTTTTAATGGAGGTTAAGCCTCCTAGCATTTTCAAGTGTATGAAGAACACTTGGGTATTAGTGACTTGATATTAATGCTCTAATGTGCTTGTGAGTTAGTTAGCATAGAAATGCATAACTAATTGATTTAAAAGTAAATATCTACTTGATTGGATTAGTACGGTGTGTTGTACTTTTCCTTTGGTTGAGCATGCGAGTATATATTACATGTGCTTGAGTTTGAGTCCAACTGGCGGTTTTTGGTTTGAGTTTTTGGCAGGACGATGCATTGTCTTCACGAATTGTGGGATTCGTGATCGCAATGGATCTTCGCACTGGGTTTGCACACACCCCTCCATCGATCGCCACGGTGGGGATGTAGCTGATCATTGCTAGACTAATACACCTACCTCTGATAGCTATAGAACCCGAAACAGGGACTGTTTTTGGGGACGTCAATATCCACAAAAGGGATATCGAGGACACGTTTGTTTCCACAGGAGTTACACGCTGGAAACGGAAAGGAAAATCATATTTTCTCTCTTATGTGGTTTATTTTACAAGCACGTATATGAATTGTTGTGCTATGTGGTTAATGATATGATTTACATGAGATGATGATTACTTGATGAAATGTTATAATAGAAATATAACATGCTAATAAAATAATGATTTTTAGAATATGATGTTATACGAAAAATATAACATGTTGTTCATGATTAGAATGGAAACAGTAGTCTCCCATATATGAATTATTATATGAGTTATGTTAAATGAAGATTTATGAGACTCATGGTATAATTGGGTTATGTGGTTGGTGGTTTGATGAGAGTTTAAATATGGAAAATAAAATACTACACATTTTTGGAATTTAGAATCATAATCTACTTGATATGATTTATTTTACGATAATTTATGAAGAACTATGTGACTATGGTTCGGTTGGTTTGTATTGAGGATCATACCATGAAATGATATATTATGATTACGACATGAGATGTACATGTTTTATTTGAGCATAATACCATGTCATGACATTGCATCTTTAGTAGCTTACTAAGTCATTATGACTTACTCGTTTACTTTGTTTTACTTAGATTCGAGCCGAGCTAGTAATTCGAAGGAAACCGCCGAGCCTACGATAGAAGTGTAAATTGTACGAAGGTTGCTACTATTATATTTTGTAACCTTGGTTTTGTTGGAAAGGACGTTTGGGAAGTGAAGTTATATAGACTTCACTATGGGTAGTAAGCTTGTGTTTATTTGGTTCTTGTATTTGTAAATTATTAATACTTGGTTTTTGTGAGCCGACGAATGTTAGTCGAGCCATGTTTGTTTAAGTACGTATCTATTCCATCTTGAGTAATATTGTTGTTGGTTTTTGTACTCCGGCATGTTTAGCCGTTGAGTGTGTAGACTAGAGTTGTAGACTTAGATTAATGTTGGGTTGCGGTTGTAACGTCACTGATGACTTGGTTATAATATTGTTTATAAAATTTTAACAGGGAGTTTGTAGTACGTGCCCAATGTTGCGTCACGTGCGTCGAATTTTTGGCCTAGAGATTTACTATCTCTTTGGTTGCTTTGTATTTCGGAGCTTGTTAGCTCGGGTCCATTTAAGTTATTCGCTTCTGCATTTGTTGAGTCGTTGGCGTATCGCTGTTATAGCCTTACCCTTTGTTTGTTATTTTGTGTGTTTTGACGGCACGACTTTGGGGTCTCATATTGGGATCCGGGTCGGGTCGTCACAGTTGGTATTAGAGCTATTGCTTAGCTGTCTGCCAGAATAGGTTCCTTGGCCTAGTTTGGGGGTTGGTTTTGTGTGATTTGTTATATCTTAACGTCGAGAGTTATTGTATGTTAAGATGTTTGAATCTAGAATGGGTGTTAGCACTAGTAAAGGTGCCGTTATTGATGGGTATAAGGTAGTATTAGTGGTATCTATGTTTGAGAATCCACCGGAGTATTGATGGCAAACATTATGAGGTTGTGGTTCAATATTTAGTGATGTTCACGGAGTTAACTCATTAGAGTAGATTACTTAGTACCGGATGAGACTAGACAGACTCCATGAATTGTGAAAGAGTTAATGATTAAGGATAAAATATTATAGGAAAGTTATTCTATTACGTCTTACGGATTATCTAGGAGCTGTGGACTATACTTATGAGGAAATGTTAGATATCAAGGAATGAACTTGAAAGAGGACCTTAGGGATAGTTAAGGATTATGGTGTGGTTAGAGGGCAGTTAGTGCCTCCTAAAATTGTGAAAATCTGTAGTCTAGCAAGCGGAGTGATGCTTTTACATATAGTCGTAGATGACGAGGTAATGAATCAATGTGTAAATTTTGTTTGGGAAATGAAGCACCGAGTGTAGGTGTTGGAGTAATGCAGGCAAGTGTTTTACTTGTGTCGGTGGTCACATTAGAAAGGATTGCCTTAAGTTGAGGATTAACAAGTTTAAGAGTGCTAATAAGCAGTCTAGTGACTATTAGTGAGATGGTTATAGATGACCTAGAGTTTGAGGTTGTGTGCGCGCGTGGTGGTGGCCATTGCGGAGTTTTGAGACCTACCTGGGATAGGAGGTAATTCCTTATACAGATATTATGGTTGCTATTATCGTTATTATGAGTACGCATCGTATCGGTAGCTCATACGTATTCATACATACATTGCATTGGGTGTTGAGATTTATTGATTTTTGCTTTCCTCAGTTATTGATATGATCGAGGGGGATGTCCCGGTATGGGATTGGTTTATGGTTTTGGGTTGAATCTTGATTTGTACCGGCAATAAATTATGGTATGAAAATGTGATTTTAGTATGCCTGTATATGTGGCTATGTTAAGTATACATGAAGAATTAATATGTGATAATGTTACTAGCGGTGATTACTAGTGGTGTGTTAAATTTGTATGCCCTATAGAGATATGTGTAATTTTGTAAGTAAAATAATTATACGTTATTGTCTTATTTTTAAGCGAGTAGGATACGCTTGAATCGCACGGTTGATACTTGGTGGTTATGAGACGAGTTAAGACTAGTACAGACGGGTGTGCCGTTTATCGCGACTAATAGAGTGTCGTTACCACGCGAGGGTATTTCGTGTGTGTTTGTTCGAAGACGAGATTTTTGGTTAAGGTAATGATAGATTTTACTGAGTTATAATGGTTCAGGGTGCTAAAGTGAATATTACCACTTCTCCATGGATTTATTATGAAATTGTCATTAGGCAAGTATACGAGATATACGGAAAATGTTATTTGATAAAATTTTAACCGCTCGATATATTATCATTATGGAAACTTGCGATTATGTTTTCTTGGTTTTGTATTATGAGTATGTATGATTGGATTAGTAATTGCACATGACATAGTAGTTGCTTGATTGTGCCGTATGCATGTCTAAGAGTTATATGAATTACATGGAGTATATGAGTTGAAGTATGATGATACTTGTGGAATACGGAGTATAAATATGACTAGTATCGATACATGTATTGTATTTGTTATGTGAATTAACATATGGATTTTATGCGAGTATGCATAGTAAATGTGCTTTGTTGTAAGTAAAGATATGGTTTACAAGAGTAATAAATATGTTTAACGGATATTAGTTGTATTTGATTATGAACATGCTTATGTGCATTAGAAATCAAGTTAACTTGTTTAGAGTATTGCATGATAAAATCTTGATTATCATTGCTTAATGATTATGTCATGTTTAAACTGTTGCATGATTATGTGAGACTGTAGTAAAGGATGCTTAAGATTTTCCCATAACCCTTCACATCCTTGCAACGAAAGCTTTTGAAATTCAATTTAGCCAGTACCCTAAATTGGTGATCAAAAGAGGTTCGTTGGTGGACTAGGATTGGTAGCAAGTAGGTTAGGAATTGACTAAACCTCTTACCAAAAGGAAAGGAAAAGAAATGGAATGAATTTTCATTTGATGTTATTATGCGCTCTTATGTGCTTTATCCATGATTTAGAAATTGCGAGTGTGACTTGCTTGATCGTGAATGTTAACTTACTTGTTTTAGGAGCGTGTTGTGGAACACTCTTCCTTAAGTTTGTGAATTGCTCTCTTGGCAATCCTTACCCCTTATCATTTAGAGTTCTTATATTTAAATTTCATGTTGTAGCTCCGAAGCAAATAGTTTCGATAGATTAGTGTTTATAATATCTTTGAATATGCTCTAGTGATATGATTGGGATTCACATGCTTAATTAATTATTAATGGACTTTGTGTGTGCTTTTGCGACTCATGTATGAGTCAAGTTATTTTCAATCTCAAGTGTTTGGTATTATGGTTATTGGCAATTTTTGAACTTGTGAATGTGAGATTTTTGGTAATTGATTTTTGACTATTTGGTTTGGTTATTGTGATAGTAGACTCGGAGATTGAGTCTAGGTTTATGGTTTTGGACATTGAGTGTTCACTTGGAATTGAGAGACACTGTAGTTGTATTTGGGTAATTGTTGTTGGGTGATGACCTAACGTTGGTTTGTGATACGGTTTAGAATTCTAGACGAATTCTTTTTAAGGGGGAGAGGATGTAATACCCCGATTCCCGGTTAGCTTGAATTGCGTGCAATGCTCGCATTTCTTCCTTGGTTGATTGCTCGTTTGGTTAGTGAGAGAGTCTAGATGTGTATGAGAGATCATATTAAGACCAAAATACTATTAAGAGATTCCATATAGTTGTTGACTTGCTAAAGTCACAAGTCGTAACTCGACGATAGTCGAAATGCGACACGATTGAGAGTTTGCTTGCATTTCGCGTTTCTGACCTCGATTTGGTCCTAGATCTTTACATGATGATGGTATAACATGTTTAGATGTGTTAGATTTCTAGTTGGATGAATTCTTTAAGTCTTGTGAGGTTTTGACGCTTCGAGGATAGCAATTCTCCTTATCTCATAGTTTGGGATTGAGCCATGTGATAGTCTCGTCTTTCGGGAGTCCTTTTCTCCTATCTGTTGTTCATCATCTAAGAATCATTCAAGCCTATTTAATAGCCTTTTGAAGTGTTTATAATCTTGGGTTATACCCCGTCGGGTTGTGGTTTTATTCGTCGTTTCGTTAGCGAGTTGTTGTGCCTTCCGCCGGTTTTGCCCCGAGTTGTTTATGGGAGTCTAGACCTACTTTGAAGGTGGTTTGAGACTTGTTTGGTTTAGCTAAGTTTTTGACGACTTTAAGGGTTGAATTATAGGCCATTTCGAAGCTTTAAGGCTTGCGGTTGCATGCGGGAAGGACCGTACCCAAACGAGACAACCAGAAAATGTCACCAAGTGTAACAAGGACCCATGCAGTCGCTTCCTATGGCACCATGCGACCGCATGGTGCTTTGAACAACCTACTCCCTGTTTTCGTATTTTTGAAGTGATTTTCCTATTCTACCCCCACTAAACCGCCCCCTAAACCCTTCCTAACCCTCATACTAAGTCCTAATCATGTCCTAACATGTTTGGGGAGTTAATTAAGATTTGTTTAGTGGTGGATTACATCTAATGATCACTAATTGTACCATGGAATTCCCAATTGTACCCTCTCTTATTGTGGAAGAATAAATAGACTAACCCTTCACAAATTCAGTCAATTCTCCTCATTTCCTCCTTATTCTTCATACATATTATAGAGAAAGAGTGGAGGTTCCATGGGGGCTTTGAAGCCCTAGCTTCTTCTTCCTCAAATCCATGGAGATCCGACCGTTAGATCGCCTCCAAACTTGAGATTCTTGAAGCCCTCGACGAGTAGAACGACTTCACCCTTCGGAGTTCGATTCTCTTGAGTTTTCACTCACGCTAGGTAAGCTACTAGACTCCTTTTTCTATGGATTTGTGCTCATTGACCCTAAGGAAAACAAAGAGGCTTGCTATTTGAGGTCAATGAGTACACAAGCATGTTGTGTGTGATTTTATTTTGAGTTTTTGATTGTTGATGGGTGAACTTGTTAGAAGCATGAATAAGATGCTTTCTATCTTTAATGGAGTCTATTATTGAACCTCATTTTGGAAGCTTTGACTTTGAACATGATAGCCATCAATTCCTAAAAAAACCTAGGGTTTGACTCTATGTATGTAGCAAATGGGTTAGTGATGTTATGAATGATTTTTGGAGAATTTTATGGAATATTATGATTTGTTGGAATCACACATGTTATGGTTTAAGGTTTGTTAAGGTTTGGAAGGATACTTGATGAATCCTTACTTTAGGTTGTGAACATGAAAGATGAATTTTCACAATGGATTACATGTTTGAATGTTTGGTTTGACTTTTATGAATAAAAGTTGACTTTCATGCATATAAGACTATGACGCTATCTAATTCATGAATTTTTGGTTGTCAGAATGTATAATGAATTATCATTATTGATTACATGATTAAAATGTAATGTTTGACTTTATTGGGTTGAGTCGACCTTTATGCATATAATAGTATGATGTTCAACTCTAATTCAAGAATTGAGGGTTATGAGCATGCTAGATGAATTTATATCTTGATTATGAGCATGCTAGATGAATTTACATCTTGTTTGGATAAATGGTTATTTTGGATGAAAGCATGCTTGATTAAATGCTATATTGAGACGCATGCTTGAAATGTGATGGTTGACTCTAAATGTTAAGTGTTGACTTATGAACCATGTTTTGGGGATTTTGTGAAGACAATTCATCGTCCCACATTCAACATGAAAACTCAAGTAATGCCATAATTTGTGAAGACAATTCATAATTCGTGAAGACAATTCATCGTCCCACCTTCAACATGAAAACTCAAGTAATGCCAGCTGGACTTATATGCAATGCACAAATAGATGTTTACTTGCTAATTCTCAAGTAGATATAATGATCTACTAAAATCATACGATTATGCACATTGTTACAATAATCACAAAACCACAATAGGAGCTCATTTGAGTCTCTAAATCATAAGTGTCAAGTTGTTCACTCTATTCGATTCAAGTCCCAAAAGCTAGTAATCTAGTCAAATGGAATATAATTATCATAGGATCTCACCACGATCCTCGTAAGGTTCAATTGTTCCTTAACTCGACTCCGTTGAGTCTTTACTACAATTCTAACCAAATAGAGTTTGAACACTATATGTGTTCTAAGGCTCTTCTCTATGTTCTCGTTTGAGGCATAGCAAGGTTCTCGTTCCATTTAGGAATCTTATTTCAAAGTCCCAAGCCAATTATATAAGGGAAGCCTAAGTTGATTATTGTGAAATCAAGCTTAGTTCAATTTTTATTTATAATTCCACTTAATAGTAGAATCCAAGTTCACCATAATTCATTAACTGTAGAACTGATCAGGCACGAAGGCAAATACATTCAATATGCTCATAAGTCATATCATAGAAACACGTAGAAGAATCAATTCTTGACAATGTAGGAAATCATGCATTTAGTCATAATATAAAATATACACAGTATTCCATATTCACTTATGAAATTCAGCAAAGTCACAATTTAACTATCAGTCCATTATGTACTATCCAAGACTACTCCGTTAGTCTAGGATCATGAAGCCATTTACTAAACCCTTCCTAGAGTAGTAACTCATTCAATAACGCAAAAGTCGATAGTAGTCAAAGACTTAAGCAACACTAGAGCGGTAATAACCCGTAAGGTCAAACCATACCCGTGAGTCTTAAATAACAACATGGTTATCCTAGCGACTTATACAAGTAGATTCCATGTATAGAGTACATAAGGTTGCACGTGTTTTGCACGAGCTACACGGCGGATGCAGAAAATAAATCATCTTCTCTCTCTCTTATGTGGTTTATTTTACGAGCACGTATATGAATTGTTGTGCTACGTGGTTAACGATATGATTTACATGAGATGATGATTACTTGATGAAATGTTATAGTAAAAATATAACATGCTAATGAGATGATGATTTTTACGATACGATGTTATACTAAAAATATAACATGTTATTCATGATTAGAATGGAAATAATAGTCTCCCATATATGAATTATTATATGAGTTGTGTTAAATGAAGATTTATGAGACTCATGGTATAATTGGGTTATGTGAATGGTGGTTTGATGATAAGTGAAAGTGTAGAAATAACATGCTACACATTATTGGTATTGAGAAGCATATTCTATATGATATGGATGACTTTATGATAAATTATGTTGAATTATGTCCCATATGACTATGGATGAAAATTGGGTTTATGTTGAGAATTATACCATGAAATGATATTTTATGAGTATGGCATGATATGTACATGTTTTATTTGAGCATTATGTCATGCCATGATATTGCATCTTTAGTAGCTTACTAAGTCATTATGACTTACTCGTTTACTTTATTTTCTTTAGATTCGAGCCGAGCTAGTAATTTGAAGGAATCCGCCGAGTCTACGATAGAAGGGTGATTTTTATGAAGGTTGCTACTATTGATTTATTTGTGTAGCCTTGGTTTTTGGAAAGGATGTTTGGGAAGTGAAGTTATATAAACTTCACTTTGGGTAGTAAGATTTGTGTTATGGATTTGGTACTTGTATTTGTTTAATTAGTACTTGGTTTTTATGAGCCGACAAATGTTAGTCGAGCCATGTTATTTAATTACATATTTTATACATCTCAAGTTTGGTTATATTGTTGGTCATGTTGTACTCCGGCATGTATAGCCGTAGAGTGTGTAGAATAGAGTTGTAGACTTAGTTAATGTTGGGTTCCGGCTGTAACGTCGTCGATGACTTGAATATATATTATTGTTTATAAATTGTACCAGGTGGTTTGTAGTACGTGTCCAATGTTGCGTCACGTGCATCAAATTTTTGGGCCGAGAGATTTACTATCTCTTTGGTTGTGTTGTATTTCAGAGCTTGTTAGCTCGGGTCCATTTAAGTTATTCGCTTCCGCATTTGTTGAGGTGTTGGCGTATGGTTGTTATAGCCTTACCCCTTTGTTTCTTATTTTGTGTGTTTTGGCGACACGACTTGGGGTCTCATATTGGGATCCGGGTCAGGTCGTCACATAAAAAATGCCGAGGCTACATATCAAAGGGCTGCTACCACCTTCTTCCACGACATGATTCATAAAGAAGTTGAGGTCTATGTTGATGACATGATCGTACAATCCAGTGATGCCAATGGTGCTTATATCAAAGACCTTCGAAAATTCTTCGATAGGTTAAGAAAGCATCAAATGAAGCTTAACCCCACCAAATCCAGATTTGGGGTTACCAAAGGCAAAGTCCTGGGATTCATGGTAACCGAGCAGGGCATCGAGATCGAGCCGACCAAAATTAAAGCCATTACAGAGATGTCGCGGCCAAAAACTCCAACCGAAGTCAAAGGTTTCCTGGGCCGATTGCAGTATATCAGCCGCTTCATCAGACAGTTGACATCTATATGTGAGCCCCTCTTCAAACTCTTAAAGAAAAATTCTGACCAAGTCTGGGACGAAAAATGCCAACTAGCCTTCGAGAAAATAAAAGTCTATCTTACCAATCCACCTGTGCTAGCTTCTCCCCATACACATAAACCTCTCCTCTTATATTTAACCGTCACAGACACGTCAGTAGTGGCTATGCTCACCCAAGAAAAAGAAAATTCCTACATTGAAAACGCCATCTATTTCATAAGTTGGAAGCTGCAAGGAAGCGAGCTAAATTATTCAGCATGGGAAAAAAGCTGCACCGGTCTAGTCTGGGTAACACAAAGGCTCAAAACCTACCTGCAAGGACGATCCATCAAGCTCATCTCCAGAATAGATCCTATAAAATACATTTTCGGCAAGCCATCACTATCCAGCCAACAGGCTAAGTGGTCAATTCTTCTCAACGAGTTTGACATAACTTATGTCACGCTCAAATATATCAAAGGTAGCATAATTGCAGACCATTTAGTATGCGTCCCTAAAAGCGTAAGATGCAAGCGAGCACGGCTTCCCGGATGAAGGTGTCTGAAGTGCCGACCATGACACCTGCTAGAAAATGTTTTTTGACGGAGCCGCAAATAAAAGAGGTTTTGGCATAGGAATCATGCTAATCGACCCAACTGATTCCTACACTCCGTTGGCTATAAGGTTAGAGTTCGAGTGCTCGACTAATACAGCTGAATATGAAGCATGTATCGCTGGCCTAGAAGAAGCTCTTTGTAAAGGAGCCAAAGACTTGGAAGTCTATGGATACTCCGCCCTGATCATAAATCAAGTCGAAGGGAAGTGGAAGACCCAAGATCCCCGGATGCAGCTCTATCGTGCCAAGTTGACAGCACTTGCCACCAAATTTCATTCTATCTCGTTTCACTACTTGCCACGAGATTGAAATCAATTTGCCGATGCATTGGCCACTCTGGCATCGTTGGCCCAAATTCCCGCAGAGACCCAAGTCTAGCCATTTGTAGTTGGGAAAAAGGTCACTCCGGCATACTGCTTCAAAATCAATGCAGCCCCTGAAACAGATCACGAACCCTAGTATTCAGACATTATAAATCTGCTTCAGAAAAGGATCTATCCTCTCAACTTAGACAAGAAAGTCTCTCTACGGAGATGGGCATCGCAATTTGTGTTTAGCGGTGGCAACTTGTACAAAAGGCATTATCAAGGCCTAAATCTATTATGCGTCGATCAAGCAAAAGTCGAGCAAATCATGGACCAGCTTCATGGTGGTACCTGTGGGCCCCACATGAATGGCCATATGTTATCCAAAAAAGTTATCTAGCAGGGGTACTATTGGAGTACACTTGAAACCGACTGTATTCGGTGGGTGCGGCATTGCGACAACTGCTAGCGTTTCGCAAATTTACAGCATGTGCCCCCGCACATCCTATATAACTCCACAGCCCCTGGCCCTTTTCAACTTGTGGAATCGACGTCATAGGCCAAATTCACCCGAAGGGATCCAATGGCCACGATTACGTTCTGGTAGTTGTCGACTACTTCACGAAACGGGTGGAAGCCTCTTCCTATAAAGTTCTAAATGCTCGAAAGGTGTTCGTTTTCATCCGGACTAACATCATATATCGATACGGAGTGCCTTTCGAAATAATCTCCGACAACGGCACACATTTTGAAGGGGACGTGAATCGTCTGCTCGACGAATTCAAAATCCAAAGGCATAAATCCTCCCCCTACCGACCGCAAGCAAATGCTGCCGTTGAAGCAGCCAACAAAACACCAGAAAATATTATCAGAAAAATGGCTAACACAGGAAGAGACTGGCAGAAAAATTGCCACTAGACCTCTGGGGCTACCGAACTTCAGTTCGTACACCCAGTGGGCTACTCCGTATTCTCTAGCCTATGGCATGGAGGCAGTGCTGCCCATAGAAGTTGAAATTCCATCATTAAGAGTGATGATGGAATTCGGCATATCAGAAATTGACTAGGTCAAAGGGCGATAAGAAGAATTAGCCCTAATCGATGAACGTCGACTACTATCCGTAGAGCACACCCGAGCATATCAAAGGCGGATAGCCCAAGCCTTCAATAAAAAAGTCAAAGGCCGCGACATCCAAGTCGGGGACCTTGTGCTTCGAGAAAAACCCCCTAATTATGTTGATACTAGGGGAAAGTGGAAATCTCCTTGGATGGGACCTTATGTTGTCAAAGAGATCCGATCAGGAGGTGCAATACTCCTCACGAACCAAGAAGGGGAGGATCTTGTTCAGCCCTTCAACCTCGACAATCTCAAAAGGTACTATGCTTGAGCCGATCTATCTGCATGTTGCTTCCCTCTCTATCCCGCTAGGTTGAAAACCCGAAAGGGCGGCCTAGGCAAAAATTAGAGTATAAAAAAAATAGCAAAAAGGATAAATAAGGGCTCGCTAGATTGAAAACCCGAAAGGGCGGCCTAGGCAAAAAATTAGAGCACCTATAAAAAAATGAATCAGGAGAAAAGGGGAGGGAATGCACTTTTGAAATCCTCTGCATACGACCTCCAGTCTTCAGCATGCAGAGTCTTGACTAACAAAGAAAGAGAAAAACCACAACAAAGGCTCGCATTAAAATACCAAAATATAAAACGGATCATTTTGTGCAACTTAGGAATAACTGCTTAAGATATTTAGATTATGCATTTATTGCCTATACATTCGATCTACTATTACTTGCTACCTCTACCCCCCTTGTTTCCCGCCAACTATCCTTCATTTGCAGCTCAGCCCTGAAGCGGTCCATCACTGCATGCGGCGTCCGCCCAGCCGAGCCCATATACTCCTTCTGCGAGGCGCAGGAAGAGGCTCCAGTCTCACCAACGTGAGAACCCCCAGAAGTGTCCTCGTCCTCATCATCGACATCTCCATTATCTTGGATAGCCGTGTTGCTCGGACCAGCGCCATCATTCCTGTGGGTAGTGCCCCATCCAGTTTGAGGGGGTGGGACAGCCTCATTTGGTTCCCAAGGATTATTATGCGGGCTTGCATTGCTCAGTCGAGGAGGTGGGTTACTGGGACCTTCCTCATTCGGATCTGGAGCCGTCCGGGCATCTAGGCCATGTACCCACCTAAAATTCTCACTGAGGCACGAGGGATCACCGGCCAGAACTCTACTATGTCCTCGCCTATCTCCATCGGGCGAGCATCGGTTTCTGCTTGGTTATCGATGGCCGAGCATACGCCTCGGTGCTTACTGGCGGGCGAGAAGGCCCCTCAGCTGCTACCCTAATCCATGATAAGTATTCATGGGAAAGGAGCATGTAATCAGAGTAGAGGTAGGCCACCTTCAGCGAGTCAAAGTCCAGTTGCCATATATTGCTGATAAGGGTGCCCAAGTCATTACTTATCTCCAACTCCACAGCCACAGGACGGCTCAGGTCAGGAATAAGCTGCTCCCTGCCAAATTGGCGCAAGACCCTGTCCGCCTGAGAAAAGGAGGTACGCTCAATACCCGGTAAAATGACCTGGGCATAGACCCCAGAGTACTTAAGAAAACGACGAATCTGCCAGTGGCTGATGACCCATATAATTTCCATGGAGCCCCTACGCAAGAAATTCTCAACCCAGTCGGACTCCGAGAAATTGGTATGGGTATGATGACCACGAGAGCCATAGAGCCCTGGGTCATATCTTGCTCCCGCCGGCACCGGGCGCATAACCCAATTAAAATGCTCCTCCAACCACAAGTGGATCAGAAGAAGGCTGCTATAAGGGAATAACTCGTCGCCTGTTGCAAAGACATCCATGCCCGCCAGGGTCTCTGCCAAGATCACCAGAATAATGTTCACCCAGCGATCCCGAGCCTGCAATGCTAGGTCCACGACCCGTACATCGATATATTCTGACTGGCCCACCAGCAGGTACCGCCCCACAAGGCAAAGAAAAAGAGACGACAACCGGCGTCGCAAGTAATCAGGGTCATCCTCCCTATAATCTGTAAAAGCCCCAGGAAGGACAGTTAGATTAAAATTTACTCCATTATAAAAACCTGGAGTAGCAGTGCGAGTGGTGCCAAAGAGCTCCCTTATTGCCATGTAAGGACGCCTCCGCGGAGAAGGCACGGCAATAGGACCAGCAGGTGCCATCCCCACCATGGCACAAAATTCTTCAAAAGTAGGGCACATCTCGTTCATGCCAAAATTAAAAAGATGGCCTTGAGATGACCAAAATCTGGAGGCTCCCCTCAGCATATCCCAGTTAATAATAAGGGTCCGCCACGATAGCAGGCACCTGTACCCATAAATATGCTCGAACCAATCCCGCTCATCTGACCGCAGGGAAAGGACCCAGAAATCCAGGGCATTTTCATAAAGTTCCATCTCCAAAGTTGTATGAGCTGGTGCAGCCATTTTTGGAGAAAATAAAAAATCTATCGGATAAAATAAGGAGAAACTGAGCAAAAGAGAAATCAAAAGCTTAAGCAGAAAAAGAAAAGGAAAACAAGCTGATGAAAAATTAAGTGCTGCCTCGTCCACCATTTATACCAAAAAATTGAAGAAACGGACGATTTCTGAGCACAGGGATTGCACAGGAGAGCCCCCGGCGCCGCCAATAAGCCTCCCTGGCGCTGCGCCCACATCCTTTATGGGTGGCGCCAGGTTCTTGGCTCATGTTCCCTCAAACTGCCTTGCATCCTGGTATTTTTGGTTTCGACCATTGTCTGCTGCTCTGTCTGATCTCAAAGAAAATGAAGAGGCTATCAGAATAGCCTTGCGGCAATTATGAGAGGTCAATCACAGGAAGAGGCAGCTGCCTCTTCCTCCTCACAGATAATCAACAAAGCCCGCTCGAACTCGAAGGTGTATTTTTCTAAAATCCATTTCTGAGCTACAGTGTGCCATTACCTCTAGATATTGATCTAGCTTTATTTTGTGCATGATTATTGAGTCTGCATTTTAATTTCTTGCATCATATAAAATTATATTGCATTGCATAATAAATACGTGCACATATTTTGGTACAAGGAAGAAAAAAAAAGGGCTAATAAATGCAAGTATCTAAAAGCTAATGGGCAAGGGAAGACAGGCTCCTGCCAAGATTTCCTCCCATGACTCGAGGGCCCTCTCCGCCAATCCTATATGCTCGTCCTCTCGTCCGAGCAAAGCTCGATCCGACAGTCGCTTCATCATCATCATCATCATTCCGGCGCCTGGTCTGCCGCACCGCATCATTTCCTCGGCAAGAGAACTCATCCACAAGCTTTTGATAAAGCTTGTTGATGCTGAAGAAACCCCGCAGCAACTTTTTGTATGTAGACACATTCACCTGAAAAAAAAATGAGACAGCAAAAAAGAAGATATATCAGTTTCCGAAAATAATATATGCATGATGAAAAAAAAAAAGAAAAAAAAGAGAGATGCAAAAATGAAATGTGTCTACCGAGCGAGCCTGGTCCGAGATCCGACACTCCTCAGGAATATCAGCATCAGGGAGAACTTCCTCCACCATCCCGCCGCCTCGATGATATCGAAAGGTGGAGAAAGCATCATCAGGTGTAGTAAACTCCAGATGCTTGTCAAGAGATGGAATAGAAGGTCTTGGCCTAGCAGAAGCATCTGAAGCAAGCCTGGCTGCCATAGGAACATGAGGGGAGGATGGAGCATAGTCCTTAGAAAATCCTTGTATGCCATAGGTGGGAAGTCACTCAGAGGCATAAGAAACTTCGACAGGTACTGATACCTGTTTGGCTGAAAGTCTGGCGCAATTACCCAAATGGGAGACATAGGAGGTACCACTGGGGGTGTCAAAAGTGGAGAATGCTGGCGGTTGACCTGCTCACCCATATAAAACGAGTCAACCATAATAGATACCATCAGTATCCGGCAGCGGCTCATCTCTAAAGTAACTGCATAATGACCTATCAGGCCCCTCCAGGGAAGGAAGTGCATGGTACCCGCACTCGAACTGGCAATACGCTCCCGCACCCAATCTATGTTCGAGCAGCGGCTGTCTCGGTCTACCGGACTCTGTTCTTGTTCGCGAACTCAGCGAAGTAGGGTGGCTCGTGAAAACGCTAATGCAACCGACCCGACGTGAAATGAAAAAATGAAAAGGCCCAAACCTGCAAAAAAAAAAGACGGAAAAAGAAAAAATCATCAGCAAAAAGAAATAATATGCTGTAAAAGAAAAAAAAAGAGAAAAAAACAAACAAAGGCAGGAAAAGAAAAGATACCTCCCACGTCGGAGCTAATCCATTAAGGGTCGGTGAGTCATTGCGGCTGGTTCTATCCGTCGAGGCGTACAGCTCGGCAGGCCTGCCTACCCCCAGTCGTAATCGGCAATATGATCAAAATCCACTAGGCATGCTAAGATAGAGACCCTCAGAGTAGTTGAGGAAAAAGAGAAGTGCCAAGAAAAAAGAACAAAAATTCTCTAGCAACGCGAGCTACGACCTCGCTGTCATGCTCTAGAACCCTCCCAGCATTATCTAGGAGCCATTTCTGCACGCTGCCAATATAGACTTCATCCGTCGATTTATATTCGGGCTTGAAGCCGAAGAGGTCTTCCACCACATCATGGTGGTGACGGAGGGTGTAGTCAAGCTCCAAAGTCCTACCGATGATGGTAGGAATGACGGTAATCGTAGCAAAATCGCAGGGGGTCATGGTCGCCTCCCCCCAGCTGAAGTGGAAGGTGTGGGTAGTATCCCACCAATAGTTCCTCAGCACCTCGAAGATGGGAAAATAGCTGCGAAAGGGCCAAAAGCCCATAGCGTCTTTGAAACTCGAGCCCTCAACTAAAACATGTGCCGCCTCGGGCATCAAGCTATAAATGTCAGAAACGTTGCCACAGCTGGCACGAATGCGAACCAGGGGCTTGCGCATCTAAAAAATAATAATAAAAAGAAAAAGAAAAGGTAAGTTTACTATCTTTTTATTTTTTCCTTCGCACATTATTAAATATAAGCATGTTACATATATTGCATTTTGCAAATCATCTTAAAATGTTTGCATAATAAATTCTATATTGCACTTTTGCATTAACAAAAAATAATGCATCTTTTTCCATTCAAAAATATATTTTGGCATTTCGGCACCATGAAAAAATATATAAATATAAAATGCATGTTTTGCATTTGAATATATAACGCATTTTTTGCATTTTCTTGCACATGCAAATAAAAAATGCCCATACATAATATTAGCAAGCATCCCATAACTTTTATATGTTACATTTGCATCAAATAAAATGATATATGCATGCATTAGCCATTTATCACTTGCATTTATTGTCTGAATAATTACATTTTAGCATTCGCAAAAATAAAAATAAAATGTTGCAAATCATGAAAAGAAAATATTTCCATGACATTTATCATGTCTCTGCAGCATAAGCATTCAAAAAAAATGAATTTTATCGGATAAAATATTCCTGTTATATTTTGCATGTATACGAAAATATACCCGAAAAAAATGCGTCATATTCCAAAAAAGTCTATCTAATAGGCATGCATCATATTAAAGTATTTTTCAGCCTAAAGCATGCATCATATAGCCATATTGCATTAATAATATAAAACATACATTGCAGGGCCAAATAGTGCCAACTAGTTAAATTATGCATCGCAAAAATAAATTGCATAAATTTCATGAATAATCGTCAAATTGCATCATTCTAGCATATATATTGCATGAATAAGCATTGTAAGCAGGGTAGAAATGCTCCAACAAGCCAAAGTAGCATGAAAATCTAGCAGATCTGAGAAATCATACAAATGGATTTAGAAAAGAAACTTACAGTAGAATTTGGAAGATTTCATACGTGGGTGTTCCAATCACGATGAAGATTACTCCAATCAACTTTGGAGTAGCGATATCTGACGTAATTTCGGATCAAAGGAGGGAGTTCCTTCCTCCTTTCGCCTGATTTTGGATGCATCGGAGCTTTTCCCTTCCGTGCTTGCGAAGAAGAAGCCATCTCCTAAGAGAAACACGCAAATTGGCGAAAGAAAATCGAGAAAAGGAGAGAAAATGAAGAAATAAACTTCGAAAACAGTGGCAATGTCGCAGAAGAAAGAAAATGAAAAGAAAAGAAGAAGAGAAGCAGTGAACTGCTCTCTCCCTGCTTCCCATCCTAGAATGGGTGGAAAAAAGGATTTTTTTTCCTTTTTCCCCCTCCAAAGTTTGAAGGTTCGGCACTTAAGTCCTCAAATTTCCAAAAATCCAAAATGGCCCGTGAAGCTTAACAATGGTTAACAAAGTTAACTTTGTTAACAATATTTGACGGTCATCCATCCAAGAGCAAGGGAAAGTCCATATCCCCAGCGAATCAGCCGCCAAATGAGCAGCAACGCGAAAAATATCAGCGGCAAATGTAAGCATGCAAAATAAAGAAAAATATATGCAAAGCATGCAATGAAAAAATAGAGGGAGAGAAGAAAAAAAAAATATATATATATATATATATATATGCAAAGCATGCAATAAAAACAAATGCAAGCATTCAAAATAAAATAAAAAATGTAAGCATGCAAAATAAAAAGAAATGTAAGCATGCAAAAGAAAAATGCAAGAAAAAATATATATGTGTGCAAAAAGCAAAAGGCAAGAAAAAAAGGGGCAATCAGTAGCATAAGAAATATATGTGCAGCAGCAAAGAAATTTTTTCCAGCTAAAGCCGAAAATGCAGCAGCAAAAAGAAGAATTGTCCAGCTAAAAGCCAGAAAGGCAGCAGCAAAGAAAAATCTTCCAGCTAAAGCGGAATGCGGCGAAAGGAGGAAAATTTCGACGAGCGAATGCGAAAAAGAAAGAAAATCCCAAGACGAGTCCGCCTGATGGAGCAAATGACAAGCGCACAAAATGCGGCGCAAAAGCAAGGCAATGGTAAGAAAAGGTAAAGTATTTTACCTTTTGCATGCATGATGTGTTCCACCATCGCATTCAATGAAGGACTGAGTTCCTGAGGATGCGATGTTTTCCTGCTTTATAGGAGTAGCATAGGATCATCTCCTCGCGGGGCGTAACCCCAAGAGGAATGATCAGCCTATAATGTGTTCCACCTGGTTGTCGGAACTTTCCCTGAATGGGCTGCAACCCCAGGTCAGAGGGAAAGGCTATCGTTCTCTGACGAAGGCTGAGTTCCTAAGGAGACGATGCATTCCACCATCGTGTTCGGCAAAGGGTTTCGACCCTTTAAGGATACGACATGCATTGTGATTTGTGTTTGGAAACTTTCCCTGAAGGGGCTGCAACCCCGGGTCAGAGGGAAAGGCTATCGTTCTCTGACGAAGGCTGAGTTCCTAAGGAGACAATGCATTCTGCCGTCGAGTTCGACAAAGGGTTTTGACCCTTTGAGGATACGACATGCATTATGATTTGTGTTTTGCCTTCCTCACGAAGGGTTTACAACCCCGGGCCAGATAGAGAGGCTATCGGGTTCCTACTAAGGACCCTGTCCTGAGGACACGATGTTTGATCTTGGCATCCCACCCAGCACTGTTTGTTTGCATTAAAGTACGGGGAACTACGTTTGGTCTGATTCCTTTGATAAGGATACGTAGGCACCCTATTTCGGTAGGCACGACCATCGCAGCAAACTTGTTTGTCAGCATTTTCGGGGAACTACGTTCGGTCTGATTCCTTTGATAAGGATACGTAGGCATCCTATTTCGGTAGGCACGGCCGTCGCAATATGCTTGTTTCGGCTGTTGGTCGAACTACGTTTGGTTTGATTCATTTTATTAAAGGATATGTAGGCAACCTATTTCAGTAGGTCCGACCATTAGAGCATTTAATTTGCATATCTGCTTAGAAACTACGATAACCTGCTATAACCGACTAAATATGTCTAGGATATGTGAGTTTTGGTTAGCATTATAAACTGTTGCATTATAACTGCTATCTGTTGCATTTCTCCCCCATTATAATTGCACGAAATTTAGGAGTCTATTTCTTATCAATGATGTTTGTCTACTCAGTAAGCTACGGTATACCCGTAGACTCCATCGTTGAGGGACTCTGTAAACACCCCAATTTGGTACCCCTAGTACATACGTAACTTTTACATGCTATATTAAGACCTGTTAAAAATTAACAAATGTCAAGTTACAGGGTGTAAAAATGCAAAAGACAAAGCAGGATGCGCAAAACAGTAAAATGCAGGGGCCAAAAGTTGAGCTGAGAATTGAAGGCTGGCGCGGCCAATAAAGGTCCTTTGCACGGCGCCTCAAAATAGTGGTTCCGACGCCAGACCTGCTACAGTGCACTCTAAAGTTAACGCATTGCACAAATCCTGAAGCACGCGGTACAAGCCGGTGAAGCCCAGAGTGAAATTCACAAATGCTAGCGATGTCCCTCTCACAGCCAATAAATAAGAGGCCTCGGATTCACTTTCAGTGATCACAAAAGAGAGAGAATTTATCTCACTTTCAGCATTGTTATTACGCCGATAAAAAAATAGAGCAATCGTGAGATAGTGAGCGCCCCCTCTTATAAAGCCTCGAAGTTCTGCCAAAACTTCTCCAAACGCAAAACCAACTGGTCAAAGTGATCCTTGGCCCCCCAGCTAGGTTTCCACCCTATTTCCCCGGTCCAAAAATCTCGAAAAGAGCAGTTGCTCTACCTGAGTAAAAAGGTCAAATCCACCAGAAACAAGCAGTTGTTCGGCGATTTCCGCCGGCAAAGCGGCGAAAAAAAGCAAGCGGTTGCTCCACGGTTTCTGATGCCCGAAGAAACCTTCAGAAGCAATTACTTTGCCCGAACCACAGCAGCAGCAGCAAAAAAGACTCCCTCTCTCGAGAAGGACAAAGCGAGCACACCACGCTCTTAAAAGGTGAGCCTTTAAAGGCATTATTTTATAAAAAAAGTTATTTTCCATCCGGCCCAATGTAAAAATATAAGTCGTTGTGCTGCCCGGATTTATTTAGAAAATAGCATTAAAAAGAGCCATTATTATAGACAAATATTTTTAAGTGTATTTGTAAATTATTGGAAGGAGGCGGCTGCAAGTCCGTAAATAATGTAGACATGGATGTATTTGTTTTCTTTTCTTTCATTTAATGCTTTATTTATTTGCTGAATAAATATAACAAAAAGCATACTTTAGCCAAAAACTGTTTTTGAGACCGAAAGGACGAGTTGGGTGCCTAGCACCTTCCCAACTCGTAACTTAGCCTCCGAACCCGTTTTTTGCATTCTCTGGTTTTATTTTTGGTTTTTTCTTTATTTTCTCCTTAAAATAAAGATGGCAACTCTGTCAAAACATTTTTTATCACAGTGAGGCCTCGCAACATCCTTTCTTATTATTTTCCGTTTTCCCCTAGACAATGGAGAATGGGAATGAAAGGGTAATGTATTCCTGCATCCTAGTATCCCCTAAAAAAGGGATAACTTGATACAGAAAACCCAAAGCACTCATAGTGATCCAAAATAGGCCTTAAGGCAATTTTTATAAAGTCCATAGTGGGGCTTGGAACACTCTTTCTTGCACTTTCCATTTTCCCCTACACAAGGGAATATGTGAATAAAAGGGTGATGTATTCATGCATCCTATTATCCCCTAAAAAAGGGATAACCTGATACAGAAAACTCAAAGCTCCCATAACGGACCAAAAATCACTGAAGTCACCGAGGCGTATTCAACGCGCTTCTTGACAGCACCTTTTCCGCATTTTTAATTTCGTCTTCCCCTAGACAAGGGAGGGTGGAATGGAAAGTGTGGTGTCCGCACCGCACGTCGCGCACCCCTATCCAAGGGTGCGCGGGGTGCGAGCAATTCCCGGGGCACCCACACCTGCAAAGTTAGCATAAGAAGCACCAGTGGGACCTATCAATTTCTTGGAAATAGACTTGTCTCATGGTCATGCAAGAAGCAATGATCTGTTGCAAACTCAACCACAGAGGAAGAATACATTGCTGCTAGCAGCTGTTGCTCTCAACTACTATGGATGAAGCAGCAAGTAGTGGACTACAACATCAAGACTGCAAATTGTCCAATTATGTGTGACAATACTTCGGCAATTTCAGTCTCAAAGAATCCAGTGATGCACTCAAAGACAAAGCACATTGATATCCGTTATCACTTCCTCAAAGATCATGTGGAATAAGGTAACATTAGTCTGGAATACGTTCCAACTGAACATCAATTGGCTGATATTCTCACCAAGCCACTGGATCCTACCAGGTTTGCTAATTTAAGGAGAAATCTTGGTATGATTGATCCTACAACATAAAGTTTATTTATAAAAATTTTCAAGCTTTCTTTCATACCAGTAGACTTAAATTGCTGCTAAACGACAGACTTAATCTCTTCATTATTACTAGGTGAAATCATTTGCAAAGACAAAAACTGACAAGAGAAAGGTGCTTGAACTCTAACAAGTCATTCACCCTGGTCCATCCGTCAACCTCCCAGGATATCCTCCTTTCCCTACCCCTCATGACATCATTATGAGCTGGAACCAAAAATGTATCTGCCTGGCATGTGCATTGATCTTAAATCTTTTTGCACTTTTGCCGCCGGAGCCAAAATGTGCGACGACATGAATGAGTCTGGGATTCTCCCCCTCTTCTGTCTACACGACGAAGACTACAGCAACCTCCTCGCCGAAGAATTCTACCAGCGAATGGTTATAAACCCCAAGACTCCGTCTATAATCCGTGGATGGATTCGTGGATGACCCATCTCTCTATCTGCGAAAATGATATCCAGAATCATTGGTGTTCGCTATGGTGGAGATTCTGAGCTGTCCATTGCTGAGGCTGACAGAGCCTGGGAAGCAATGAGAGGAACTAACACTCCAAGGGAACCTCAAGGAATTATGCTGAGGAACATCTTTCCTCTGGATGTATACTGCTCCAGTCATCTGCTGGACAAGTCTATCTTGTTCAAGAATGGAGCCCATGACAACTTCACGGCTTAACAACTCAACCTTACAAGCGCCATTTACTTACGAACTCACCTCAGCTACGACGCCATCATCCTTAACGAGCTACGCAACTATGTTGCAAAAGTGAAGGACAGCCCCAACTTCAAAAGGCCATTTGTCCGGCTCATCAACACCCTACTAAGGGGATACTCCTGAAATCAACTCTACCGTTACAGAAGAAGAGCTCATCAAAGTAGCCAAGGACAAACAGATGACATCTACCTTCTTCAACAAGTACATAGAGTACGAAAACAAGAGAAGGCAGCAACAAGGGCTAATAAATATTGATGTTGAAAGAGTGTCCAGGCCCTCGCCTATGGTAGTTACGCGTTTTGACATAGATGCTCATGATGCTGCCAGTAAAGCCTTCCATTCAGCCACGACAAAATTTGAAAAAGAAAGCTCTACCGTTGCTCGTGACATCCTGCAAGAAGCTCGAGAGCTAGTAGCTGAGTCAGCGCGTCTGTTTAAACAGAAAAAGGCTGCTCAAAATAAGAAGACAAAAGCTGATGTAGCCGAGAAGGCAAGGCAGGAAGCAGAAATAGATGAGCTTCAGGTCAGGCCAAATGGATTCGGCACGAACTTAAGGCCGGTAGACGTGACAAGTCTGGTGGCAGCTCCTCTGTCGCTGCTGGACAATCATCCACTCCCCAGCCATCTAACCCTGAACCAACAACCTCCACTCCCCATCCATCCCAAACCCCCAAACGAAAACCTTCATCTAACCAACCCTCACCTTCACCCAAGCCTAAACGCAGGCGATTGCGTAAAGGCCTACCGACCAAGCCACCAGCAGACCCTATCATCTCTGCCGATGAAGCTACTGGATCTCCTATTCAGCAGCTAAGGCAGCGAAGGAAATCTATTGGCACCCAACCATCTACACCTTCACAACCCAATCCTACTGAGTCATCTACTCAGGTGGATTCAACCCCTCCAGAGGAGCCTGTCCCTCAAGAGGAGCCAATAACTTTGAGCAAGCTCCCTCGTGAGGAGCCTACCAGATCCCCTCTCCAAATTCCTCCTTCACCCTTCAACTACTCTCCAAACCCTTCTACCCCATCTTCACCCCTCGTATCCCAACCAACTCAACTACACCATCTGAACGAAACCAGACCATTCCTTCCCCAACCAACCCTTCTTCACAATCAGACCCAAGCCAACCTATCCCCCTGATACTAACACCCTGGATTCCACCTACCCTTTCCTCTGCTTCTACGAGGTTCATCATCGAACTCTCGTCAATAGCAGACCTCTTTCCCAAACCTGCTCCCCCTCAACCAAAACCTACCTCTGTGAGACCAGAAGAAATTTCCTATCCCCCTCCTTCCTTCTGGTTCTCAACTGAACCCCTACCGTCCCCTTCAAATATTTGTCATCATTCGGACATAGATATTGAAATCCCCCCAACCCCTCCTTCATCACCTCCTCACTTAAACTACTCTTCTACTCATACCTTTCCAACACCCGACTCTTTTTCCTCCAACTCGACCACTCCACCTCTCCAGCAGCCATTCCGCCCTATCACCTCTGCCGATGCCACCTCGTCTGTCACCATTGAGCCAATTCATATAGGTCTAGATGCTTCTCCATCCCAAACAGCAAACTCAGAAATCCTCAGCCGCCTGGACGCTATTTACAACAGACTGGGAGAACTTACCAGTATCTCCACAGCTGCTGCTGAACTTGTAACTGCAACGTCCAAGGCTGCCGATAGGAATGCCGCCATCCTCCGCCAATTACAAAAGGATGTGTGGACCAAGTTTGGAGAAATGTGGCACGAGTCCACCGACCTCAAAATCAATATGGAAGCTCAATGCAACGAGTGTGTCAGACTCTGCTCTACTATGTTCCACCAGCTCTTCCACAACATAACTCTACATCTAGGTAATGGTCTCGCTCTAGTACTGCAGCTGAATGATGAGATGTTCAACTCAGCTCATGATCGTATCAATGCCGAGTGTGAACGTCACCTGGCCATCATGGAGGAGAGACAATTAAGATCTATGAACCAAACTCTGATGGAGGAGAACAATAGATTATGTGAAGAACTCGACTACCGTTCTCTCTCCACCAAACAACCAACCTCTGCTGATGATGAATATATCAGAAGAGTTGAAGAACTCGAACGCCTACGCAGAGAAAGAGAAGCAACCGACAGAGCAAACAAAGGAAAAGGGAAAAGGTCATGGTAGCTCATATTTCTTTCTATCCCTAATCATTTGTACCTATCTAGTTTTTGAAAACTCTGTACAATTAAACTTCTCATTTGAAATACAGAAGCTTATGCTTTTCAAAAATTGTCTACTATTTAAAATTCTTGCTACTTTAATTCATTCATCTGCTTAGAATTTAAACATTCAGTATAAATCTATTTTTGAACTGTTTATTAATAACCTTTGTGCCTATTCTTTACGTCTCTTCTATTTGTGAGCACTTAGATTAGTTGTTACACTTGAGGTGTTTTCTTTTTTATAGAGGCATGTCTGCAGTTATAAAACTAAAACATTTTCTGACATACTATTATCTATCTTCAAGCTTTCATAGCCCTCACTTGTAAGTAATGATGACCAGATACAAATAGGAGGAGATTGGTGTTTCTCATTATATATTGATTTGCATTTGTTCATACATTACATTAGGTTCTATGCTTAGTGGCTAATTGTACTGCTTACCAGTTAGCGTGGCAACGATGTATACAACTTTACCTTAGAAAAGTTTTTAGACTTCACAGGTTCAGCGGAAGACTTCGGTTGAAGGCTTCACCGGAAGACTTCAAACAGCCTCCAGCGGCAGACCTTGTCTGCATCAGGAAAGCATGATGTGTCCAGCCCTTCATTTGATGAAGCTTTAGTGGATTATTTAATTCAGCCCAAATCAGTCTGAATTTGAATTAAATCATCTCCAGATCAGTTCTTGACTTCTCAGACGCGTCCCTCCAGCTTTTCCAAAAAAGCATGAAGACTTTCGCCTCCTGAAAAGTGATAGAGTAGGTGAATAGACTAACACATGCAGACTGTACCAACTATTGCAAGTCTGTAACTCTGATTGCTCACCTGCTAGTTGCTGCAACAACTCTTCACCATTCCCTACTGAGTATCAGTTGAAGAATAAGTCCACAGATAGCTCCAGCCATTTAATGCATTCAACCTAATAGAGTTGTTACTCACTTCGTCTTCACCAATGATCTCAAGAATGCCCAAGCTATAAATACTGTCGTTAAAGTCTGAAGAAAAACAATGCTCTGAATCTTTACAACAACATCAAGCTTTATACACTCAGTGCATTCAAGAGATCATCAACTGATCAATGAATTCCTCAACAACAACAACAAGATTTGCATCAACCATTAATATGTTGCTTCTTATTGTTGTTCCTTCTACTCTTCTTCTGCACGTTGAATATTCTGTTTTGTCCAGATATTCAATACCCCCACCCCCAAACACAAGTTAAATATTTTGTACACAATCCATTGGATATTTCTGTAATAGAACTAGTGGAAAATATAGTACACATTTAAATCCAAGGTTGACTACCTTGGTGGTGGACGTAGCACTCTTTATAGTGCGAACCATCTCAAAATTCATGTGTTCTTTACTTACTGCATTATTTTGTTTTCATATCTGTTAACTTCTTTCCTTAGCTGCAAACTTGAGTAACTAGCTAAGTCTACCGGTAGTACTTCACCAGCAAACTTAGTTTGTCTTCCTTGCAAGACTTCCGCTACTTCAATCTTTTCAATAGATTACAAATGCTTGTTTTAGGAATCAATACGAAAATTTTAAGTGTTTAATAAGCTATTCAACCCCCCCCCCTTCTAGCTTATTATTGTGCCCTTTGGGACTAACACCCATACTCACAATTCAACAAAATAAGAAAAGAAAATTAGATAATCAAAGTTCTTTCATTCTTTGGCATGCTAGATTGGGTCACATTTCAGAAAAAAAGGATGCGCAAGTTGGGAAAAAAAGCTCGACCTTATGGATGAGAAAAAGTTGCCAACGTGTGAATCGTGTCTAAAAGGAAATATGACCAAATCACCATTTGGTGGACAAGCGGAGCGAGCCGATGGTCTGTTGGATTTGATCCATACAGATGTTTGTGGACCACTATGTGTTAGTGCACGTGGGAACTATCACTACTACATAACTTTTATCGATGATTATTCTAGGTAGGGATATGTGTACTTTATGAGGCTCAAATCTGAAGCATTTGAAATGTTCAAAGAATTTAGGTGTGAGGTGGAGAAACAAATTGGTCACAGTGTTAAGACTCTTCAATCTGATCGAGGAGGAGAATCTTGAGTACTGAGTTTCTTGATTATCTAAAGGAGAATGGAATTCTGTCATAGTGGACTCCTCCTGCTACTCCACAACTCAATGGAGTTTCGGAGAGTAGGAATCAAACCCTGTTTGACATGGTTCGATCTATGATGAGTTTCACAACTTTACCTCTTTCATTCTGGGGTTATGCCTTAGAAACAGCGGCACACCTATTGAATAGGATGCCATGTAAAGTCGTGTCCAGTACACCATATGAGATGTGGTGTGGTAAGACACCTTCCTACAAATACCTTAAGGTGTGGGGGTGTGATGCTTATGTGAAGCAGCAAGGGGGAGATAAGTTGGATATGAGATCCAAATTATGTAAGTTCGTGGGGTATCCAAAAGAATCTATTGGATACTATTTCTACGACCCTTTGGAACAAAAAGTGTTTGTTTCGAGGAATGCTACTTTTCTTGAAGAAGAATTTCTTTCTGAAAACGGTGGCAGGGTTGTGGAGCTTGAAAAAATTCAAGAACCATAGAATATTCACAATATTGTCGCAGATAACAGACCAGCCGAAGCTGGACCATCTGAAACACAACCTCTTTGAAAATCAGCAAGGGTGTCAAAAGCACCTGAAATAATGAATCTTTTGTTAGAGAACATAGTAGAGGGACTTATTTTGGATAATGATCCAAAGAGCTATGGAGAGGTGATGTCGGACATCGACTCCAAGAAATGGAAAGAAGCCATGGAGTCTGAAATGGACTCCATGTACTCCAACAAGGTCTGGACCATGGTGGACCCACCACAAAAAATTGTTCTCATTGGCTGCAAATGGGTATACAAGCAGAAGCTTGGAGTAGATGGAGAGGTAGCAACCTATAAAGCGCGCATGATTGCAAAAGGTTATACTCAAAAACAAGGTGTTGATTATGAGGAAACTTTTTCACCAGTAGCAATGCTTAAATCCATTCATATTTTACTGGTCATATCAGCATATTATGACTATGAGATATGGCAAATGGATGTGAAGACTGCTTTCCTTAATGGAAACATTAAGGAAGAGATCTATATGATGCAGCCAGAGGGCTTCATATCCAAAGAAAGTGAGCAAAAGGTTTACAAACTCCAGAGGTCTATTTATGGGCTTAAACATGCTTCTAGGAGTTGGAAAATTCAGTTTTATGAAGCGATCAAATTTGTTTGATTTTCACAAGAATCCAGATGAACCATGTGCTTACAAAAAGGTTAGTGGGAGCGCAGTTGCATTTGTTGTTTTATATGTTGACGACATTCTACTCATTGGTAATGATGTAGATATGTTGCATTCAACAAGGGCGTGGTCGTCTAAACATTTCTCCATGAAGGATTTGGGAGATGCATCCTTTCCCTACAATAAAACAGAGCAATTGAAACGAAAAATTCTGTTGCAAAAAATGAAAATCTGTTACAATTAGACAATTGAAACGGAAAAAGTTTGTTGCATATTTGGTTTGAAAAACGCTCGTTGCAATTTTTTTACAACCGTATGCATTCCGTTGCATGATATTGCAACGAAAACCGAGCATTACAATTTCAAAATTTTCAATTGCAAATGTGTTTCCAAGGGTAGTTGACATTTGCTGCAAATAGCAACTAATTTTTTATGTTGCATTCTTGCAACAAACTTTTTCCGTTGCATTCTTGCAACAGACTTTTTTTGTTGCATTCGTGCAACAGATTTTTTTCGTTGCATTTTTTGTTGCAAGAATGCAACAGATTTTTTTCGTTGTATTTTTTGTTGCATCCTTGTAACAGACTTTTTCGTTGCACTTTTTGTTACATTCTTACAACATACTTTTTAGTTCCATTTTTGCAACAGACTTTTCCGTTACAATGTGTATATATTTCTGTTGCTAGTTCGTATTGATTTTTTTAAAAAAAATATATTATTGCAACAGAATATATCATTGCAAAAAATATATATATATATATATATATATATATATATATATATATATATATATATATATATATTATCATACCTAATTGAACATTTCATATTTCACATTTTACAAAAAAAAAATAATCTAAAATCAAACATTTAAAACAACTCAAGTTTAAGCATTTCTGTAAGACCCCGAATCTTTAAGTATTGACTAGATAAAATAGTTTCGTACTTATTTCTTATGGGGACCGTTGAGGGATCCTAGGTGTTCGTGTACTCACTTGGATACATTTAATATCCTTATTCTCATGTCTATAATGTTTGCATGAGGTCACGACGTTCAAAGTATAGTAAGTTTGGTTTCACGATTCACGTTTAAACGTTTTTTCAGATTTTTGAGGGACTTAATTCTAAATTAAGTTTGAGTATGAGTTTGAGACTCTTTATTAGGATTTTAACATACTTTAAAATAAGTATGTATACTTGCTCGATCATTGTTTGGATAGTTAGTTGTTCCATGTGATTTCGTTGTCATTTATTAGTTACGGATCAAATATGGTACGCGACTGAATCATTTTGTTCGATATATCATACAAGATGGTTTTAGTTTGATTTGAGACTTTTAAGGCTTTTAGTTTAAGTCCTTAGGGTCAGCCTGGCGAAGAAATCACATCATTTCGTCGAATGGTGTGCAAACGGGAGCCGTCGGAAGTTAGCCTCGCGCTGGTGCCCACCAGCAGACTTGGAGCTGCTACTAGCAGACCTTAAGCTTCCCACCTGCAGACCTTGAGCTTCCCACCAGCAGACCTTGAGCTACACTACCGGTAGACCTTGAGCTACACTATCAGCAAACTTTGGACTGCACTACCGGCAGTCTTTTATGACTTGTTGTGACGAAATTTCCTATCCTACCCTTAATATAAATCCCTCATTTATCCCTTGTAAGGGTATTTTGAACCTTTGACCTCCCCTTAGGAGTATATAAGCCTCAATACATCTCTTCATTCATTTCAAAATCTTATTTTATTCACATCGTTATCTCTCCAACCGGTCAAACTTCGAGAGAGAGAGAAGTGGGTTCTTAGAGTGTTCCGCGACACGGAGCCGCCAACCAATCGACGAGCCGAGACCACCGTTGGAAAGATCTCGTCGAGGAGATCATTTCCCCTCTATCTATTTCAGGTTTCACATAGGTTTGAAATTCAGATCTGAGGTACGTTACTGAACCACTTTGCTTGCTTCTTCACAAATCTTGCTTAGATCATGCTAAGGAAGAGTTTTATCAAGTCTATAAAACGTTTTGATGTTTTTATGAAATCTGGAAACTTTTCCATGGATCTTGACTTGATGATTTTGGTCTTGGGTTTAGTTTGAAATATGTTCAAGCTTCGATTTGGAATCATTGTTGTTCATGAACTTGTTGGAAAACAAACCATACAAATTTAGTCTCTGTTTTAGGTAAATTTCGGGAAAAGTCTGGTACTAATCTACTAAAGGTATTTTTCTAAATATTTATTACGTTATACCTATACATATTAGCTAAATCTCTGTAAAGTTTCGTAAATTTTGTAGCTCGGGAAGTATTATTCATTGGTCACAAATCGTGGCTGTTCCAATAAGTTGTTACCAGAAAGTTAATTTGTTAACGTGATATTGAGGTAGTCATATTTTGATGAATACATATCCTAATGGAGTGTTTTAAAATGTTAAACTCTAGCTCAAAGAGTCTAGTTTCTGAAAATGTGAATTTTATAACATTTGGAGTAACAAGAAATTTTTGGTGAATTTTGTATGATAGACATGCAGAATGAATCACAACAGATACTCAGGTTTTTAACATGAACTTCGAGGGGCGGTATTTTGATGAATAAAAGTCATAATGTAGTAATTTAAAAGGATAAAATATAGTCTTAACAGTTTAGTTTCAGACTAATAAAGAATCACCTCCTTTGGAGTTGTGAGGAATTAATGGTCGAACTTACAAGTTGACTATGCAGAATGAGTTATAACAGAAAATCTGGAAAATAACTTGTCTTTGTGATAATCATAAATTGATGATTATAGGTCTGAATTGAATGATTCAAAATGGTGAATAACACCTTAAAATGTCTAGTATCTAATATGTGTGTGGATCACAGTATTTGAACATGCCAAGTGTGGTTTATGAATAATACATGAACCATAATGGATTTGGGAATATAGAATGAATGATCATTCTAGAATGAGTTTTAGTGAATATAATCTAAGTTTTTATTTGATCCTAGACCATCAATGAAGTCTTGGGGATGATATGAGTTGCTACTTTTTAAGTTGTGGGTTTGACCTAGATTCATAAAAGAAATGAATTTCTATGCTTGTGTGGTTTATTATTTGTTAAGTTATCCACTCAACTTGTATTTATGCTAGAAATAAACATCTATGCTTACTAGATATTATGACGTATGAAAGCATAATTGTGATACTTGTTAAGGATTGGGTTTTCATACTTAATGATATGACTTATAAGGCATAATGTGTATTTTGACTCGAAGCATAATCTGCTTTTGATTTCTCTGTGGTTTCATTGATAATTGATTCACCAACTTGTGTTAAATTTATATTTCACTAACAGGTGAAATTGTGAACTGTTGATCTACGGTTTCTTAATGAGACAAGAACCTAACTATGCTTGAACCGAGAATTTAGAAAAGGGTTAGAAATGCAAATAGCATTTATAACCTATTTGGGATGAATTGTAGTGAAGACTCAACGGAGTTGAGCTTAAGGAACAATTGAACCTTATGTGGATCGTGGTGAGATCCTACAACTTGTAGAATCCATTTGACTAGATTACTAGCTTTTGGAACTTGGATTGAATTGAGTGGACAACTTGACAATTCTGATTTAGAGACTCAAATGAGCTCCTATTATGGTTTTATGATTATTGTGACAATGTGCATAATCGTATAGGTTTAGTAGATCTGTATATCTACTTGAGAATTTGCAAGTAAACATCTACTTGTGCAATGCATATAAGTCCAGCTGGCATTACTTGTGTTTTTACGTTGATGATGGGACGATGCATTGTCTTCACGAATTATGAGATTTGTGGTTGCAATGTATCGCCGTATCGGATTCGGTTTACACACCCCTCCAGTGCTAGCTACAGTGGGGAAGTAGCCCCCTTTGTTGTAACCAAAAGAGCACATTGGCTAGTGCTATTTTTTCCGAGTAGACAACTCGGACCCGAGAAGAGAGTTCGGTACTTTGATACCCGAACACGAGTATCACTGGCACGATATGATTAACAGTTGTGATTGCAGGAGCGACACAACGACATTGATTTGGTACCTTCTCTATCCTTTATGTGGCTTACTATGGGCACTTATGTGATAACAAAGTGTTAGTTGAACATGAGATCTTATTGACCATGTTTTTATTTGCTGATGTTAAACGAAAGACTTGATGTGTATATATATAAATATGCATACTTATACATGATGATTATATGAGAGATTTGATATGTATATATAGAGATATACATAATAATATATGAGGTATATATGAAAGACTTGATGTGTATATATATAAATATGCACACTTTTACATCATGATTATATGGGAGATTTGATATGTATATATAGAGATATACATACTGATATATGTGTATATATATAAATATGCACCCTTAGACGTGATGATTCTATGAATAGCTTGATCAGTATATATGATGATATATATACTTGCATATGATGTTTTATGGGAACTACCTTCTAATTCATTTGATTTGTGTTTGAACAGTGAATTACACCCTGGTTCATTTGGACGGTTTAGTAAGTAAGAAGAAATGGTTACCTTGTGGAGTATCCAAACGATACGACGCCTCTGCACGGGTTTTTCTGTCATTTGTAAAGTGATACCATGATTATTTTTATGTTACATATCTCTTGTAGTAGCGTACTGGGTCATTATGACTCATCCCGCGCTTTGTTTTCTAGTCAAAACAACTTTACTTCATGTCTATCTGCTTTTGTATGCCTACTCTTTGATAGCATGAAATCTTATGTTTCTCTTATGGATTCAGTACTTGTGCTTTTATGAGGATCTCTTTTGTTCTGAATTCACAACAGCAAACATAACTCTGCTGTTAACCCAACAACAAACCAATCCTTAAACATCAATATTCTTATTTGACAATATATAACTCTAATGAGAAGAAACTAGGATCTACCTTTCAAATAGTAGTCTTATGAATCTGATCTATTTATAGAGATCAAATTCAGTCGTGCATAGAAGATAATGAATTTTCCCATTAAAAAATTCTAGTGCTTAAAGACTAAGTTGATTCTTATCATGATGACAATGTATAAACTGATGTCATTATGACTAGACCAACTGGTATCTTAAAACTGATTTCGACTCAATTTAACAGAACCTTCGTTCTTCAAAACTTCTAGAGTACTGGTAAAAATCTCATCAGAAGAAATATTGTTGGAATATGAACTGCTATGATTTTGGATTTCTTTAGAAAGGTTGATGCTCCCAGCACAATCCCTTTCTCAGGAATGTAAGATTTAACCTTAAGCCATGATGCTCTGGTGAATCTTCATTCTCCCCAAAAATCAGGTCTCAATGCAAAATGCTTCACAACAATATACTTCATATATGTTGTTGGCATGATGACCTTCTGAGGAACTAGCAACATCTGCGCGTCAAGTTCAGGTTAGTATTCACTGTTTCCTCTCATCGAGACAACTCTGCTCTGAAGCTTTTCATTCATTCCTTTGTCTTGATAAGATGACTAACTTTTTCGAAGAATAGTCATCATCTTAACTATTGATTCAGAAGTGAAATATGTACTTTCAACTCCTCATTAATTGACAAATTAAGAATGAGCAACTTGTGTCTTTGTGATATGAGTACTTTGACTAAGATGGTTGTTACTTTCCATTTCGCCTCCAATGCTCTTCTCAGTTATCAGGATTCTATTGAAGAGGAGCATAGTCATCAGTTAATCCTATCGATGAAGCCTCTGGCTCATCCTTCTAGAAGCCAAGGAACGAAAAGGACAACCTACTGAAACGCTCTTCATTTCAATTGGAATAAGCAGACCTTCATGTCTGCTGCTCCATCACTCTTCAGAAAACCTCATATCTGCTAAGTTCATTTATTTCCCATCAAACAACTGGTATCAGCATATATTAATCACTGCTGATCACCACATAGTTTACATTAACTGGTATCAGTAGATCTTCATCACTGTCGATCACATTCTTTTGATCAACTTTTGGTATCAGCAGACCTTCACCGCCGCTGAACAATTTTTTTTTAAACTGATATGAACAGATCTTCATCATTGCTGACCACATCATTGTGTTCAAACAATTGATAAACCTTTCTGTTCAACAATTGGTATAAGCAGACTTTCGTTCCAGCTAATCACTCCATTGCTTTTATCAAATTGGTATCAGCAGACTTCCATCACTACTGAGTACATCTTTGTTTTATCAGTTAGTATCAACAGACTCCCACCACTGCTGATTAGATCTCATTTCCACAATTGGTACCAGCAGACTTCCATCACTGCTGATCACAACTTCATATCAGCAGATCATCATCTCTACTGAACTTACCCGATTATTAACAAAGCTTCAGTGGACCTTCATCTCTGCTGGTCACCTTCTCGTGATGATATCTTTGACTTAAACAATAGTTGGAAATATCATTAGATTTTCAAAATGTATTTCAAAACTCTTTAAAAAAATTCTTTTGTCTCAAAAACCTTTTGTTTTTGTTCTTAAATTTCTGGAAGATTTGGGAGATTGCTGAGGATTGAAAAAGCCCCGTAAATTATCTTCTAGAAACAAAGAGCACAAAATCATTGCTGTTTTGCAAAATACTTTCTTGAAATATACATTAAAAACTCTTTTTGAAATATATTTATGTCCTAAATTTCTAGAGTTTTGGGAGATTGCTAAGGATTGCGTAGATGATTTAGAAAGCCCCGTAAACTATCTACTAGCAATTTGGGATACAAGATTATTTTTCAAAGTTGGTTAATTCTAAAAATCCAAGAGATTTGAGATATTGCTGAGGATTGTGTAGATGATTCAGAATGCCTCGTAAATCATCTTTTGGAAATTTAGAATTATAAAACCTATCTTATTTTCTAATGGTATGTATTTTCTTTTAAACTGTCATTATTTTCTAAACAGAAGTCATTGATATCAGCACCACTCATCTTTCTAAATACCGAATTCATCATCACTTCAATTTTTAGGACATACTTATTAGTATCTCCTTTAAATATCTTTTTTGGTATTAGAAAACCTCGAATTATGTCAAAAACCTGTCTAAAACATATTTTCAAGAATTACTTCATATCGTCATCATGAATCACCGCCTTCTAAAATAAATGTCCATTTAAATTTGAACTTCGACATGATTACTTCGCCGCTACGTATATTTGTCATTACTGCTCTGAAATAGATACCAAAACGATGATTCTTGATAAGTGTCTTCTTCCAATTAATTTGTCCTCCGAAAGTACCAAGTCTTTAATTCTTCCTAAATGTGGTAATCTTCCAACAATTGAAATTTCCCAACAACTGGTATCTAGCCAAATTTCTCCATCTATCTTCAGAAACCTCTCTTCATGACCGCTTCGTCTTCTAACAACGTCTCTGGTCATCCAGTTCCTACTGAATCTTCCTTCATTACTATAATAGGCTCTCAGTCCTACATTATAGGTCACACGATTCAAGGGGAACAATTTCTCCTCGACAATACTGTTGGAGTGAAGATTATCAACCTTCTTCACAGTTCTGAACTCGTCTTCATCCTTACATTTCGAGAAGAACTCTACATCCTTCGGTTGGTTGATGAATTTTATTCAAGGATGAAACTGGTTAGAGATGGTAAGAGTTTCATTGGTTGCATTCGAGGTACTGACGTCGTCCTCAAAGCCGAAAGCCTGTCACGAGTGTTCCAGCTTCCCTCTGTCTGACTGGACTCTCTCGTAGATTCTACTGTCGACGAATCATGGCTCCAAAAAACTGACTACCATTCTCGAGAGGACTACAGTACATGGGACATTGAGAATTATCCCTTAAATGTGTGCTATGTTGGTGAAATTCTGAGTGGATGCCTTCTATTTCATGAAGCAGGCTCAGGCAGTGACACCAGAAGACTTTGGAACAACATCATTGCTGTTCTCGAATCTCACGACCTCAATTGGTCTGAAGTCGTCTTCTCTCTCATGTCCATGTCTATCTTGTGAAGACGAGGGTATGGGTCTTGCATTCGATAGTATGCTAGGATTATAAGCCACTTTCTTTGCTCCTTTCAGCCCATTATTTCAACCGTGCAAGAGGTTGAACGCTTTCCTGTCAACGGAGACTTGCTGATAATCCAAGCGTTATTCGGCAATCAAAGCCTTTCTGACGTCGATAGAGAGTATTCTATAGATTCTAGTACTGGAAGCTTTGGAGATTCCAATTAGGTTGTATTAACCCATTTTCAATTGGTACTTTGTCAATTTAATTCTTCTTTTGTCTTAAGTCTCCTTTGTCTACTTCCTTTCTCCCCTCTCGTCTCTTTTCTTTCTTGCAACCATTAAGGAGGAGAGTTACGACATATTTGTCATAAACAAAGAATTAAGGAGGAGAGTTGAAGGAGGAGAGTTTATGACATATTTGTCTAAGACATAGAGAAACAACAACCTTAGGAGGAGAGTTCATGAACCTAAGGAGGGAAGTTCATAACAAGGGATGAATATTTATGACATACTCACCTTTCTCATCCTTACAAAATTACCCTGGAAGAAGCACATAATGTGATAACATTACTGTTGATTCCTAATTCCAGATTTGGTTGAGTCATCTTCTGATTCTAGTGTACAGTGGCTAAAAGGTCTGCGTACCGATTAGTGTGGCAACTGTCTTAGAATCAATGTGTTTAGAACTGTTTAAGTGTTAGTTTAGGTGCGGCTTTGCAAGCCTCTTCAGCAGCCTTGGAAGAACAGCAGACTTTGAAGTCTGCTCAAAGAGCCAAAAATTAAGATTAGCCAAATCACGAAATTATGACACGTATACACCTATCCAGATATTTTCGAAAATATCTAGTCATAATGTCTTCATCAGATTTCGCTTTAAAGAAGTCAACTCTACATGATGACAAGCCCGCATCGGTGTCTCTGGCGAAGACGAAAACATTACCCTTTTTTGGCTAAGAAGACTTTCCTAGCTACAGAGCCTGCAATCTGAAACCTTACTCAAATTGGGAATGTCTTTTCTGCACACACTGCATCTCTGATGACTGTGGCTGTTACATCTCCCAAAGCGCCAAATTGCATTCAATGCAAAAGAACGTTGGACACAGTTCACTCTGTCTCAGTCCAACGGTCCAAAGATCTCTTCCTTGTATTTATTCAAGTCCTGAAGATCTGAAGAACAACTCTTGCGCATTAAAAACTCTCAAGCTTCATCTTCAACATTCAAGCATTCAAGAGATCAAAGGACAAGGACTAACACTTCACCAAACTTTCTGAAGCTGCAGATCTACCATCTTAAATTTGTTTCAGCTTCATTTAGTTTGTCTTTAAACTGTTCTTTAATTCAGCACGTGTGAGAACAATTATTCCTTGATTGTTTCTCTCACCTTTATACACTTGGTTAAAAACTTATTTTGTACACGATCCATTAGTGATCTTACTCATAAACCTAGTGGATAAACAAGTGCACTTTTAAAATCCAAAGCTAACCACTTTGGTAGTGGATGTAGTACTATTCACGATGCGAACCACTTCAAATCAACTCGTTCTTATCTTTATTATTAAGCGCTTGTGCTTAACTATTTCTGAATCGCACAACCTTTCTTGAATGTTGATATTTCGATTCTATTACATTTTTTTGCCTTAATACTTCTATTCAAATCTCCCAAGAAATCGTTAAGAAGTGTTTACTAAAAGTTTTTACAAAAGCATATCTAGGCTATTAAACCCCCCCCCCCTTTCTAGCCTAGATTGAGCCTACTTTGGGACCAACAATTGGTATCAGAGCTTAATTCTTTGAAAAATCATTTTTTCCAAGCTTAACCTCTTGAGAATAGATCCTATGGCTCACTATATGCTGCCTACCTCGACTACCAGCCACGTGCCAATATTGGACGAGGGTCACTTCGAAGTATGGAAAGATAAAGTTATGAGATATATGAACTCTATTGACAATCGGTTGTGGCAATGTGTTCTAACAGTCCTTATATTCCAATGAAACTCAACCTACTTGCGAAGTAGCCGGTGGTCCTCCGGAGATACCGAAATCCATGAGCGAATGGACGGGCGAAGAAAGAAGGCTCGTTGAACTCGGCAAGAAAGCTATTCATATCTATATCCACTCCGACACAAGCACATATCAACAGATCATCGGATGTAAACGGCCAAGGAAATGTGGGAAGCCTTGGTGGAATATCTTGAAGGAGATCTGCCCACCAGAGACAACAGGAAGTATAACTACATTCAACAATTCGACTCCTTCAGAAAAGATCCTAAGGAGACTCTACGGCAAGCCTACGACAGATTTTTTGTGAGGTAGTAAACAGTTTTTATTCTTTAGGAAAGGAATATAGTGTTAAAGAAGTAAATATGAGATTTTTAGAGTCTTGATCGATGTTTTATTTAATCTTTTTCCTTGCAAGTGAACAAGACTATTATAGAATAGTTTTGGAAGCAAGGGTCGAACCCACAGAGACAAGTGATCACGAACAGTGCAATTATTGATAGCAAATTATTAACCTAAGGGGTTTTTATGTTTAATTCTACTCTAAACTACTAGTTATAGATATTTAACTAATTAGACGGTAATAACGATATGAAGATCTTATGGTGGGTGGCAATCTAGGATTACGGGTTTCACTTATATCTCCTTTATGTTCAATTCATAATAATGTCATTCAATGTCTTGGGTTCGTTCACTAAAAATAGATATAGTCTGTCGTTGAACAATTGGTTCGGCCTCCATCCCATAAAATTCATCCATTCTATATCCTAAGCACAGGAACTGTCAATCTAGCTGTCACCTAGATTTATGATCTATCTGTCACCTAGATCATGTAAAAACTTGGTCCTAACTTATCACTCTCGTGCATTGATAGGTCTAATTTATTGTGTTAGTGAGCCAGTGTACAACATATGCACTTGGTCATGCAGTTATCCGCACCTCTAAGCCTTTATTATTTGCGATTACATTCATTTGTTCAAAGCAAAATAATATAGGGGTTGATAAACAACACAATCAACAAGCATTGAATAGACATATATATAAGAATCAAAACATAAATTCGATACAAGTTACCTCCCACCTCCTAGATTATGGATGATTTAGTTCATCATAGACAATGAACAGCACATGGAGATGATCGGATACATGATTTGATCTTCAATACTTGGAATTACAAAATCTAACTATGTTATACAATCTAAAACTACCTAAAATCTATGAAAGAGAGCTTCGGCCCTCCTTATGCTTTGGCTTGGCGGCCTCGGCTTCTATATATACTCGGGAGTTGTAATCGGATTGAATGACTGTGTGAAAATCCGACTTTGACGCATTCTGACCATCTTGCGGTCGCAAGGTGCTGGGTACCTTGCGTCCGCAAGGTCTCCAGTGTGTCCGGCCTTGGAAATCTTGACTTGAGCCCTTTTCTACCCGTTCTACCTACCTTGCGGTCGTAAGGTCTGAGGCACCTTGCGTCCGCAAGGTGTCGAGATTGTACAGCTTCCATTGTTTCTTCAATTTTCCTTTTTGGCCCTTCTTGAAATTTGCACTTAAAACCCTGGAGTTTCGCGTATTTTCACAATTAACCTGAAACTTACAGAACTCATCGAAAACATATATTAGTAACCAAAAGCCTCGTGAAATAGCATAATTTAAGTCATAGAAGTATATAAAATCGACGTATAAAATACATCGATCAAATACCCCCAAACTTGAACTTTGCTCGTCCACGAGTAAACAAATAAACTTATAAATACAAAAGCATATAAATAACAAAAATTAAAATCTTTTTGGAGGGTGACACTATTTACACTCCTCTATAAACCCACAAACTCAAGGAGACTCTTTCGAGTGACTCGACTATGCAGATAAATACAAAAACAAATAAATACAAAAGCGAATAGAATTACATATAACATAAAATCTTTTTGGCTTCATCTCAAGTTATAGGTGTATGGCATGCATGTAATCTCAGTTTGATGCTCACCACATATATGCAGGCTTAGTCATATAAAACCAACTAGTCTTTTCTTAAGACTGCTACTACTTCTAATTTCTCCGTGTGTGTGTGATCACCAGTCTTAAAGAATATCTTAACTAAAACAATTTTATTGAACTAAACACCACATTCATATGAAAATCAAAGTTTAAGAGAAAATCATGCATTAAGAATTATGAGATCTACCATCCAAACCAGATTCTGCAGAAAGGTCCCAAGGATTTAAAAGGCTTATACATCCATCCCATGCACTTCTATGTATGACATACAATGCTCTCCTATTCCAATGACTTGTAATAGCTAAGATTATGCTAACACAGATGGTAGGGACAATTGAGACTAACATGCAGACACGGTTCGAAAGTGTGCTTGATATATATAAATGAGAAAAATATAATCCAAGGGATCTAACTATCATGCAATTGACCCTAAGTTACATTTTAATGCAAAAATTATATTCGAATGGCTATGCATCATATTCTTGTGCATATCTTGTTGAAGTGAAATAGGTGTTATAAACTTTATAAAACTAGTCTAATCAATCCATGATTATGACTGGTGTGAGTGCATGAAGAATTTGGAGAAAAGTAAAAGTTTCGCAAAAATAAGTAAATTCCAGGGGGATCTACAAACTAATTATGCGGTTCATTGCACTAATCTCTTCATTGACTACGACTGGCATTACCACACCTAAACTCGAGGATGAATATTTTGAATTAAATTTTTTTTATATATATTTTTTTAAGAAATTGGGAGATGATGACGATGACACAATTGATGATGGGTCCCCATAAGAGGAACCCACGAGTATCCAAAATGAGTGTATTCTGGTCAAGGCAACACCTCCGAAAATCAGAAAAATAAAAACAGGAAAAATAGGGTGAAGAGTTAAATGGTCATCAAGAAAAGAAATTTTCTTTCACCCTAAAAACATAGCCCAACTCCATTCCTCGTTAGGCTAGGACCTGCTAAGACTAAAAGTTTTAAATCCCCCCCCCCCAAACTTAATTTCTATTTTGTCCTCAAAATAGAGGAACATATGAGAGGATTGATGGGGTAGGACAAATATAAAAAGGACGTAACGGGTCCACCTAACGAAAGAGGACGGAACTTGGGCCTCGACTCATGATGAGTCGGGCGGACATAACGAACGAGGACGAAACTCGGGATCGTGCCGGAGGGAATCCATACTGATTGGACAGATTCGTCCCCATTGTTGGCCCAACCGAAAAATTCCCTGGTCCGGCACGCATTTGTGCCAACTGCTCGACCCATCATGTCATTTTGGAGGACAGCTTCTTCCAATCTGTTGGAGATCTCCACGAGTGGGTCCTCCTCCTCCTCTTCAGGTTCCTCCTCTTGAGGAACCCTCATTCTCGGCTGCTGGTGATGTTCAAACAAAATGGTCCTTGTAATGACCGGACCAGCCTTCAGCCTCTCCGCGTGTTTGGGCATTCTCACGCCTGCCCTCCTACACAAATCGGTAATCAAATGCAGGAACGCGAACCCCGCATTCGTCTTACCTCTAATAAGGGTCTTGATTTGGCCGTTGATCAAACGGCTAACATCAATGGACCCACCAGTCATAATGGTGTAGGTCAAGACAGCCCTCTCTCCCAATTCATCGTGTTTTGGTGACTTGAGGGCATGAGACGGCGTCATAAACAAATTTATACACGGGCTTGGCCGTGTCTTGGAGGAAGGACTCTCTCATGGTGCGTGGTCCAAATGGTGGGTTACAGCTATAGGACCACTCCACACCAGGGAGAGCGATGGCAGCATTGACCACCTCGACAGGGATACGGGGGTTGAGGTGTGTGCTATAATTATCGGCACCAGCCGCAAAGTTGGAGGTGCCGAAATAAATGTTAATGCTTTGGGCCGAAAAATCAACTACTGTGCCCCTAACATAAACAGTATCTAACACACCACCATCCATGCCAATGTTGCCATTGGCATAGAATTCTCGAACAATAGGGACTACGGCATCCCTTGGCGGAGAATCTAACAAAAGCCCCCACCTACGAGCTATCAGATTGGGACGGATACCAAAGTCTTCAGCCTTGAATCCCCTTTCGGGCACCAAGGACTTCGAGAACTTGTTCGTGTACCTTTCTGATGCCTCGTCGGACACAAATCGAGTTATGTCAAAATTATGCTCTTCCTCCTGAGTGGGGCCAGAGGATGAAGCGCCGGAATTTCTACGCCTACGGAACATTTTGTTTGATTTTATAAAAATTTTAAAAACTCAAAAGTTGAACAATTAAATTTGTGTTCTTTTAAAAAATTTAAAATTTTATTCTAAGAATGCAAAATTTTAGCTACGTTAAAAACTATCTAGCACCCTAGCATGCAAATATTTTGACGTATGAAATTAAAAAGGGTGTTAGTGTTACTTGATTGCAGCCTGAATAGAGTGAGTGCAGCCGGAGTGGAGCTTGATCTTTGTCGGCAACAATGGAAGTTTTCTTCTTCTTCTTCTTAGTCTTCAACCTTGTGGAATGCAATGATGGAAGGATGGATGAGGGAGGTGAAGAGTTTTGAAGAGGGAGAGAGAGAGATCTTGAGAGTATGTGCCGGAATTGAAGACGATCTGCCGGAATTTTGGGAGGTTGGGCTGCTGCTGGAGAGAGAGAGGAAGATTTCTGTGTGAATTCTGAAGAAGAACCCGGCACAGTTTAAATACAGGGACCTTGCGGTCGCAAGGTCTGCCACACCTTGCGTCCGCAAGGTGGACGAAAACGGTTGAGATTCTGCGCGATTTCCCATGGACAATTCGCATTTCTTGGGGACCTTGGTCGCAGGTCCTTCACACCTTGCGTCCGCAAGGTGGACAGTCTTCCTACTTGTTTTCCTTTCAATACTTTTCAATAGCTTGCATCTTTAACCCTTAGTTAACTTCGTTATGTCTTGGATATTTCTGAATATAAAAACTAAACAACAATTCTAAACTAAAAATTATTAGTAACATATAAATACATCACTAAGATGTTTTTCTCCCCCAAACTTGAATTTTGGCATATTTAATTTAAAAATTAAATGTCCAAAAATTAAATTTAACGGAGAAAAGCATATTTAAACTAACTATAAAAATTAAATAACATTCAATATAGTGGGTTGACTCCCACTTAGCGCCTTTGTTTAACGTCTTTGGCTCGACCAAACTGCAAGCCTAATCTCGTGGTGGTTCATTGTCAGCCAAACGGATTAACTCAATTGTTCGTTCAACTGACATCGGCTCCAAATATGGCTTGAGTCGGTGTCCATTAACTTTAAAGACTTCATTATTTTTGGGGTTTTGAATATCAACAACCCCATGAGGATAAATCTGTACAATTCTAAAAGGACCAGACCATTTAGATTTTAACTTTCCTGGGAATAACCTTAACCTAGAGTTAAAAAGTAATACTTTCATACCTGGATGAAGCATTTTGTTGGCTAATCCCATGTCATGATACTTTTTGGTCTTTTCTTTATACGTCTTCGCATTCTCATACGAATTTAGCCTATGCTCTTCTAACTCATTTAACTAAAACAATCTTTCTTCTCCGACCAATGTTAAATCTAAATTCAATTCTTTAATTGTACCCAATAGGCTTTATGCTCAATCTCAAGCGGTAAATGGCAAGCTTTGCCATATACCATTCTATATGGACTCATTCCTATGGGTGTCTTAAAAGCGATTCTCGGTATGCCCATAAAGCATCCTTAAGTTTAGATTCCCAATCTTTACGATTAGGCCTAACAGTCTTTTCTAACACTGCTTTTATCTGCCTATTGCTTACTTCTACTTGTTCGGATGTTTGTGGATGATAAGGTGTAGCTAGCTTGTGAGTTACACCATGCTTTCTAAGAACATTGTTTAACAACTTATTGGTAAAATGAGTTCCCTGGTCACTTATTATGGCCTTAGGGACTCCATATCTAGCAAATAAATCCTCTACAAACTTGACTACTGTTTTTCCATCATTAGTCTTGGTTGCTACTGCTTCTATCCATTTAGAGACATAATCAAGCTACTAAAATATATACTCACAATTATTGGACACGTGGAAGGGACCCATAAAATCAATACCCCAAACGCCAAAAATTTCAACTACTAAATTAACATGTAAGGGCATCTCGCTTTCTCTTTCCTATACCACCTGCTCTTTGACATTTGTCACATGTTCTATAAAACAGCTCACAATCTCTAAAAACAAGAGGCCAATACTGCACTGATTGCAAAATTTTCTGAGCGCTTTGTTACCACCGAAATGACCTCCACAAGAATATCCATGGCAAAATTCCATGATACCTTGTTGGTCTTTTTCTCGAATACATCTTCTTATTAAAGAATCGAACAAATTTTGTATAAATGAGGAGCTTCCCAAAATAATTTTTAGTTTCCGCCAAAACTTCTTCTTTTCGTAATGATCAAAATCCGGATTAATGATATCGACACATAGTAGTTGACAAAATCAAGATACCAAGGGTCGAATCTTTAATGGCTAAGAGTTGTTCATCAGAAAATTGTCATTTATGGGGACAGATCATCAAGAAATTGACGCTCGCAAGGGTGAAAATTCTAACCTAGACAAATGGTCGGCTACAACATTCTCGGTTCCCTTTTTATCCTTGATAGTAATGTCAAATTCTTGTAACAATAACATCCATCTAATTAATCTTGGTTTAGCATCCTTCTTACTTAATGTATATTTCAATGCGAATGATCGAAAAGATTATCACCTTTGATCCTAGCGCGTATATGATCTAAATTTTTCTAAAGCATATACTACCTAAAAATTCCTTTTCAAGAGTGGTATAATTCAATTGAGCATCATTTAGAGTTCTACTAGCATAATGGATCACATGAGGCTTTCTATCTACCCTTTGTCCTAACACGGCTCCAATCGCAAAATCTGATGCATCACACATGATTTCAAAAGGAAGTGACCAATCAGGCCGGATAAAATTGGGGCAAGAGTTAACTTTTTTTTTAATAAATTAAAAGCTTCTAAACATTCTTTATCAAAAATAAATTATGTATCTTTTGCTAGCAAATTACATAGAGGTTTACGATTTTGGAAAAATCTTTTATAAATCTTCGTAAAAACCAGCATGGCCTAAGAAAACTTCGAACTCCTTTAACCGAAGTGGGGGGTAGTTGTGAAATAACTTCGATTTTAGCTTTGTCAACTTCAATGCCTTTATTTGAAACAACATGCCCTAAGACAATTCCATGTTTTACCATGAAGTGACTTTTCTCCCAACTTAAAGTTAAATTAGTTTCACAAGATCTTTTAGGACAGATGTAAGGTTTTCTAAACAAATCAAAAGAATTTCCAAAAGAAAAATCGTCCAAAAACTTCTATTTCCAAAAACTGATCTTTCAAAATCGTCCATGAAAACTTCTACGCATATAGAAATCTTTCATGCATAAATCTGAAAATATAGATATCATGCGGTGCATCTTTGAACAATCAAAAGGCATTCTCCTAAAAGGTGCAACACAACCAAAAGGCATTCTCCTAAAAGCAAAAGGACATGTAAAGTTGTTTTCCAAAGGGACATGTAAAAGTTGTTTTCTTGGTCTTCTGCAACAGAGGGATCCGATTATATCCGATTATATCCATCAAGAAAGCAATCAAGAAAACAATAATATTCACCGGCTATCCGGCTAATCAAGAATTTGGTCAAGAATAAATGGCAAAGGAAAGTGATCAAAGTGGTCTTTCCTAGTTGCCGCATTTAATTTCCGCAAATCGATACACATTCTATAACCGCTATAGTCCTTGTAGGGACTAATTCATCTTTCTCATTTTTAACAACGGTAATTCCCGACTTTTTAGGAACTACTTGGACAGACTAACCCATTTACTATCTGATATAGGGTAAATTATACGCATCTAAGAGCTTAAGAACTTCTTTCTACGCCTTCTTCCATGTGTGGGTTAAGTCTTCTTTGTCTTTCTCTTGAAGGTTTACTACCTTCTTCTAAATGTATTTTATGCATGCACATAGAGGGACTAATTCCTTTTAAGTCGCCTAAAGACCATCCTAAAGCTTCTCTATGTGTCCATAAAACTTTTAACAAACTTGCTTCTTGTTTTTCCGTTAAGTCGTTGCTATAATAACAGTAAAGTGTTACCTTCCCCTAAAATGCATATTTTAAATGGGATGGTAATGGCTTTAATTTTTCGACTTTGGGAGAATTAATGGAAGGCATAAATTCAGAATTTTCTACTTTAATAGTTTCTTTTATTTTAGCCTCATTATTCTCTTCTTTCTTTTCTTCCTTTATTTTCTTCCTCAATATTTTCTATCTCAATTTCTTCAAAGAGATTTTAGAATCTCTACTTCATCATCTTTGATTTCATAACTTTCTTCTACTACTTTTCTGACTATCAATTATTTTTCGATTCTATTTTTATTTCTTTCTTCTTCATCTTTCTTTTTACTAGCTTCTAACTTTTCTTTCTCTAATCTTTCCTCTTCTTCTATTTCTCTTCAATTTCCTCAATGTCAATTTTTATGGGAGGGATAGGGCTATCATCATAGACAATAAATCTATCTCTCTCATAATCTTCCTCTTCTTCAAAAGTTTCTGTTGATAATTTTTCAATCTCATCTATTGAAAAACAGGCACTTATGTCACTAGGTCTATTCATAGCATCAAACACAAATTTCAACGGTTTCACCTAGGACCGACATTGTGAGTTTACCATTTTTCACATTAATCATTGTATTGGCAGCTGCCATAAATGGTCTGCCTAACAATATTGGGACTTCATTATTGGTGCATATCTTCCTTTCCATCTCTAGAACCACAAAGTCAATCGGTATGATTAATTTATCAACCCGAACTAGGATATCTTCCACTATACCCAAAGGATATTTAACCGAGCGATCGCCTAATTGTAATTGCATAGTAGTGGGTTTTAGTTCTCCTAAACCTAATTGTTTATAGACCGAAAGGCATCAAATTAATACTTGCTCCTAAATCTAGCATTGCTTTCATCTTTTAGAGCTTCCCAAGGAGACTTGGATATTAAAGCTACCGGGGTCTTTCAACTTAGGTGGTAATTGGTTGTAAACAATCGACGCTTTAAACAACAATCTTTTCATTGTTTTCAAACTTGTGTTTCTTAGAGTGAAGATCTTTGAAAAACTTTGCATGCTGGAATATTTTTAATAACATTAAGCAAAGGTAAATTAACATTTACTTTGGATAACATATTATAAATTTCCGAAAATTGTTTGTCCATTCGGTTTTTCATAAGTCTTCTTAAACGGAATTGAGGAACATAGTGGTGGAGCCACATAAGGTTCCTCTTCTTCTTGATCCAACTCTTTTCAACTTCAATTGTATTATCTTTATTTTGAATTTCTTTTCTTTTCTTGTTCCTTATTTGGAACATCTACTTCTACTTCTACTTTTTTTTCTACCTCGATTACTTAAGTCATTAATCTCTTTATTACTATCACTATCTTTTTGATTTCTTTTTCTATTACTTTTTCAATTTTCTATTGTAGCAGCATATTAGAAGAAGGATCGGATCACTTACCTCTTCACCTATCACCTTACCGCTTCAAGAAGACGGTGATTGACTTGGCTTGCTCGCTTGACTAGGAACTTCTTCTCTTTATCTGCTCCTAACTTTCAATGTGTTTTTAGATTTTCAATTTCTTCAAGCATGTACTTCATCAAAGCCGCTTGACCTTTACTAGCTACTTCTTGCTTGGAACTTCTTCAATTCTCAACCGATTTTGATTTGGCAACCGGGGTGGTGAGGTTGTTGAGGTTGCAAAGGCTTATTTCCTCCCAAAAGTTAGGATGATTCCTCCAACCAGATTATATGTTTGAATAGGATCATTCCTTGGCCTTTGAGGGTACATATTCATAGCATTAGCCTGCTCGAATACATAGCACTTGACGGCAAAAATTAGTAGCATGAGAATATAATCCACATAAAGCACATGCTTCTTGAATTTGCCAATTTTCAAATTGAGCTTGTGTATTTGAATTATCTTGCAATTGATATAGGCTCTATTTTTACCTCTAGCACTTTTCTCGTTGGGAATTAATACTTAGCATCTCAAATAACTTAGTAAGCCGGTGTCATTCTATTAATAGAACCACCACCGCACTATCAACCATAGTTTGTAAGCCTGGCGAAGACCATGATAAAATTGAAGCACTAACACATGTTGAGCCAAATTATGATGAGGACACATAATGAGCGTTTTTAAATCTATCCCATGACTCATGGAATGTTTCACCTGGTTCATTTTGGAATGACATGATTTGTTTTCTATACTCGTAAGAGATGCATGTTTGTAAAATTTATAAACAAATCATATAATTGTGCCCAAGTATAAACACTATTTGGTGTTAGGTTCATAAACCATCTCTTTGCCAATTTTTTAATGCACTGGGAAAATATTTCATTTTGATTTGATCTTCACCAACCCTCCTAAAGGAAAAGTACTCATCATGTATTCATATTCTCTTAAGAAACCGACAGATCTTCATGGGGCATCCCATGAAAAGATGGTATGGCATTAAAATAATGACTTTTAACTCAAAATTCCTAACAAAGATCTCGGCAAGACTAAACATGATGTCACAACATTTAATGAAGGTCTACTAAAGTCATTAATAGTTCTTTGATTTACCACTACTTCCATATTTCTTCTGTGCTCTTCTTCTCTTTGATTCCTATTGACCGGGTCAACTAGGTTTTCGTGATTACGATTATTGTTATTTTCTTCCATTGTAGGATCAACTGAGGATCCTCTTGATTCAATTGGTCTTGATTATCGCCTCGAAAGCTAGATTTTCAAAAACTTTTGATATCTTCTAACAATATTTATATCTTGATTTAAGTCTACCAATTTAGGATTTAAAGATCTATAATCGTGCATAAAAATAATTTAAAGCAATTTAAAAACAACTAACTATTAAAATAAAAATAAATCTTTTTGTATTTTTATTTTTATGAAAACTGAAAATTAAACTAAAAACTAAATTAAATTAAAAACTACGCTACCAACAAACTAACTACGTGAACTAGCTTGTCCCTCGCAACGGCCAAAAACTTGATCGATGTTTTATTTAATCTTTTTCCTTGCAAGTGAACAAGACTATTATAGAATAGTATTGGAAGCAAGGGTCGAACCCACGAGACAAGTGATCACGAACAAAGGCAATTATTGATAGCAAATTATTAACCTAAGGGGTTTTTATGTTTAATTCTACTCTAAACTACTAGTTATAGATGTTTAACTAATTAGAAAGTAATAATATGAAGATCTTATGGGTAATCTAGGATTCCGGGTTTCACTTATATCTCCTTTATGTTCAATTCATAATAATGTCATTCAATGTCTTGGGTTCGTTTCACTGAACAATTGGTTCACTCCATCCCCGCAAAATTCATCCATTCTATATCCTAAGCAATGAACCGGCAATCTAGCTGTCACCTAGATTTATGATCTATCCGTCACCTAGATCATGTAAGAACCTGGTCCTAACTTATCACTCGTGCATCGATAGGTCCAATTTATTGTGTTGGTGAGCCAATTGTACGACATATGCACTTGGTCATGCAGCTTATCCGCACCTCTAAGCCTTTATTATTTGCGATTACATTCATTTGTTCAAAGCAATAATATAGGGGTTGATAAACAACACAATCAACAAGCATTGAATAGACATATATATAAGAATCAAAACATAAATTTGATACAAGTTACCTCCCACCTCCTAGATTATGGATGATTTAGTTCATCATAGACAATGAACAAGACATGGAGATGATCGGATACATGATTTGATCTTCAATACTTGAAATTACAAAATCTAACTATGTTATACAATCTAAAACTACCTAAAATCTATGAAAAGAGAGCTTCCACCGCCCTCCTTATGCTTTGGCTCGGATCGCTTCTATATATATACGGAGTTGTAATTGATTGAATGATCGTGTGAAAATCCGA
>CM028382.1:92761175-92846404 GCA_013146195.2 Codonopsis lanceolata
GGTGGATCTTCGTAGCTTCTTGTAGTTGATCATTACAGTCGGGCCTCTAGTCGCCTTTCTTCGAGGTTATCGGATCAGTACTGGATAGATCATTTTGTTGTTGGTCGAATAAAGTAACCGAATGGTAGGAAGGGCTAGCTTCATTGGAGCCATTGCTTCGAGCCATATGTTAATGCAAGCGGGGTTTCACCGGTAGATCCTCGGGCAGATGTTCTAATTCCCACAGCACGATTGGTAGCTGTTCTAACCAACTTCCTTCTTCTCGTCTAAATTTAAGCTTCAAAGCGTGCATGATCTTCTTATTTCCGTACGCTGGCCGTTGCCTGCGGATGAGCTACAGAAGACGTGCATTGTTGCGTTTAGCGATCCGCGACTTCTGGTAATTTTTCAATGATGCGTGGTCGAGCGATCATCAGAAGTAAAGAAGCGGCAAAAATGCTCATAGGTAAGCATTGCTGATCTCGGTTATGCTAGCCGGTGGCTTTCTTCTATCCATTTGGTGAAGTAATTAAGGCCGCTACTATCACACTACTCGCACCCGTATTTTGCTTTGGGAAAAGGACCAATAAGATCGATTCCCCACATGTCAAGGGCCAAGCCGCCACTGCTCTTGGGAGTTTGTAAGACCGAGGGTATGCGAGGAATGTTTGCAAATCTTTGACATTTATCACACTTCCTTACATATTCCCTGCGTCTCTCCTCATACTCGGCCAATAGTAGCAGTGGGGGTAATTCATTTTTGTATCGAGCGGGGTCCTCGCTCGAGGGTGTCCTCACTTTTCGCCCTCATGAACTTGCGCTATGACAAATCATTCACCATTTACGTGCATATGCATCGAAGGAGGCTTAGTATTCGGCTTAGCTTGTAAAAGCATGCCTCCAATAACAGAGTGTCTACATGCTAGGTTTCGTAATTTCATTCTTCCTTACGGTAAGTACCCCCTTTCGATGTAATCTTTAATGTAAATCGATCCAACATCTTGTAGCTTCATCGGCGACCATAATTTCTTCATAGCTAATGGGCTGGGATCACGAGGAACATGAGCTCGATACTAGGAGGGACCTCTTCGACTTCCGGGATGCAACTTTAGAGATGATCCAGCTCGGGAATTTCCTCTCTAAGGATCTGTTCTAATTCGATACTTGAAGCTTGAGTCAACGATTCTTTGTGTCAATTGTTGGTATTTAGCCAATATTGGGTGATTTGCTTCGTATTCACCCGGTATTTGTTTACCACCAAGCGAGAGTCGGCGTAGATCACTATATTTTCAACCCCAAAGGCTAATGCGAGCTCGATTCAGCGATCGAGGCTTCATACTCGGCACGGTTATTCGATGTTTTGAGCTGGAATCTTAAAGCCATGTCGATTTCTCTGAACGAGGGGATACTCAGCGTCAATCGGCTCACTCCTTTACGCTCTGCGGATCCATCTACAAACAAGGTCCAAAATAAGTGGCCTTGTTTTCGTTTCTTTCGGCGATGTAAATTAAACTTCCTTCGCTGTAGGGGTGACTTGTCGAGCACTTTCTTGCTCGCCTTACAGCAGCCGAGTAAGCGAGTCTCGGCTATGAAGTCGGCCAAGACTTGCGCTCGGATCGTTTTCGGCCTCATAGGCGATGTCATACCACGAAAGTTCTCTTGACCACTTCAACATCACGCGCCATATCGGGTTTGTGCATAATTTTTCTTAAAGGAAAATCGGTGTACACTATGATCGCGTCTTTGGAAGTAAGCTTTTAATTTTCGGCGGCAATGATCAAGCGAGAACCAATTTTTCAACTTCAAATATCTCCCTTCCATGGCAGTAAGTGCATGAGAAGCGTAGTAGATCGGCCTCTGAATGTTGTTTTCCTCTCGGACCAAGGCTGGCGGCGGCCGCAGAGTCGATGCGACAAAGTAAATGTACAACTTTTCTTCGGGTATTGGGATCTTGAGGAGTGGTGGTCGGCCTAGATACTCGAGTTCTTCAAAAGCTCTTGTGCAATCCTTTGTCCACTCAAATTTTACGCCTCCTTTCAATACCTTAAAAAGGGTAGGCTCTTTTCGATTTGGCGATGGGCGGTGAGCGTGATCAGACCATTAGGCGTTGGACATATTTAATCGAGGATGGTACATCCATGGTCGCAGGGCTCTTATCTTTTACGGATTAGCCTCAATTCCTCTCTCATTCACCATATAGCGAGGAACTTTCCCTCTGTCACACAAATGCACACTTGGCGGGTTGAGCTTCATCTTGTTCTTTCGTAGATTTGAGAAGGTTTCTCTCAAATCTTTGGCATGGTCGAGAATGCTTCGTTTTGATAACCATGTCATCAATGTAAGGCTTCCACATTTACGCTTGGCCCAAGCGGTCCCCGAACACTTTATTCACCATTCTACGGTATGTAGCCCCGTTCTTGAGGCCAAAGGCATCATTGTGTAACAATACAACCGTAGAATTTGCTTTCGAAATGCCGTGTGTATCACAGTCGACCAACCACATCCGGATCGATGATATCACGAATATGCATCTACAAAACTCAGAATTTTGTGCCCCGATATGGAGTCCACAAGTTGGTCGATTCGGGGTAATGGGTACCAATCTTTCGGGCAAGCTTTATTTAGATCGGTAAAATCTACACACATTCGCCATTTCCCCGTTACTTTTTTTACCATAACTACATTTGCTATCCAGGTAGCATACTGAAGACTTCTTTAATAATTTTGGCTTTCAACAACTTGACACTTCTTCCTTGATAGTCATGCGTTTTCCATGGAAAAGATTCGGTGCCTTTTGTTGTATTGGGATGAAGTGCGGGTCGATGCTCAGCGGTGCATAGCGGCGTCTCGCTAATTCCCTCCATATCGTCAATCCTCAGCGAACACATCGAAGCTTTCTTTTAATAGCTTGATGATCATTTGCTTTCTCTTCCTTGGGGATTTCTCTTCCTACTCGGACTTTCTGCTCGGGGAAATCGAGGTTGATCACAATTTCATCTAAATCGTCATTTGGCTCGATGGCCGGTTGGTGATCAATGTCCAAGCTTTCAATGGTGATAACTTTGGTGACTACCGGGCTTTTTGTGTGCTCTTCGGTAGCCATTGTGCCGACTAGGAGGTCGCCCTTTTTCCCTTTCTTGAGCGAGCTGGCGTTCCCCGCTCGCTTATTCCATGGAAACGACAGACTGGCGTTCCCAGCTTGTGTCTCAGGTCCCTTGTGCGAGCTGGCGTTCCCAGCTCGTTTTAACTGCTATGCTTGGGTTGGTTCAGGAAATGTCGGTATTATTTCCTCTTACGTTTCTCGACTTCTTTTTGGTCGACCTGGCGATTCGACCACCTCTCCCTCGGGCAAGGAAATCACCACCTTTTCTTTTTGGGTTTCTCCTTGTAGATATACTCCAAAGTACTTGAGGCATCATTCAAGACCATTCCGATCCACTTTTCGGTGGGATACTTGATTCTTTGATGGGCCATGGATGCAACCATTTGAAATTTTGTGCAGGAGGGTGAGCCAGAGGATGGCGTTATATGGGGATGGCGGATCGAGCACTAGAAAATCAATCTCCTCCGTTCGAGGTATTGGTTTCTTCCCAGAGATCAGCGATAGCGTGATGATTCCTTTGACCGCCACCTTGTGCCTGTGAAACCCTCTAGCATGCGCCGCTCGATGCGAGGTGGGGCGTTCCCCGGCCCATTTCCTTAAAGCATGCGTATCTGAGGATATCCCTTCACTGCTCTGTATCTATGAGGACCGTTTCACTTCGCTATTATGAATCCTCATCCAGCGAGAGTCAAGGGTTGTTGTCGGCGATCGGCTAGCTGCGAGCTCGCCCGAGCAGGTAATTCCTCCCGCTTCATCGAGGCAGTGGCATCATGTGAACCACATGCTTCAAATTGTAAATCATGTTTTTTAGCTGGGTTCCACTTGGTGCCGCCTCCCTGATCGTGTTAATCACGTTCCTTGGTCCTCCGGATTATCGGCAGGGGATTTTGATGTCTTTCTGGCTCTCTCGGCCTATCTTCTTTGGTCATTTCCCCTTCGCTCAAACCTCACGAGCTCGCCCTATCTATCAATTTACGGATGGCCTTTTTGATTGATGCAATCCTCGATCGTATGGCCGACAGCATCTTTATAGTAGGCACGTCGTTTGTTGGGGTTGCGAGGATCACAGTGTTTCCTTGATGGGTAAGGTCTACTAATTTTATCTGATCGGCGGGACATTCATGATGTCTTCCGGCTGGCATTGAGTGGTGTCAGTCAACATCGTCCCACAAATTTTTCCCTCGATTGTCCTCCTCCTTATTACTCGATCCTCGACCACCTTTGTTCGAGTGGTCCTGCTCTTTCTTCTTTCCCTCTTTCTTCTCATTGCCCTCCTTCTTCGCATCTTCGGTATTGATTACCCGAATTGCGTGGGCGTACATTCCCGGCCAGAGGTTTGGTCGCGCGACATCATTTCTGCCTCATCGGTCCACTGTTGTAGGCGGGAGATGAAAGCACATTTTAATCGATTCCTCAGAAATATACGGTATCACGGTCTACCATGGCCATGAACTTTTGTCCATGTAGAGTTGATTGGATTCATTAATCCTCTGTTGGATCCCAGCAGGTCGGTTTGCTTCTTTGGTGGAGTCTGCTTGGGAGGCAAGCGGTTGACAAACATCTGCCTAAATTCGTCCCAACTTTCAAGCGGAATCAATGGCGGGCACGTATACCATTTGAGCCTTCCACTTTCAATGTCCCCGCATAAAATCTTTCCCCGGGCATCCTCGTCTTCGGGAACAACTGCGTTCATTTTCACCTCAGCTTGTCATATGATCTACGACATTGGTGAGGCCTTGGTATGGCTCGAAAGTAGGAATCTTTTTATACGGGAGGGGCTTTCCTCATTCTTTCTTGGAGCGGGCCATTCTTGGCGGGGAGGCAATAACATAGGTTTTCCCTTCTCCATGGCCTCTAATCGGCCTTTCAAGAATTTGACCTCACCTGCTCGGCGGCCGAAAGAGGCTTATTGGTCGATACACGTACCTCGGTGGTCGCGTTCGAGCCACTTCTTTGGGTACCACTGCGATTCTTTGGGAATGTGTGCAATGCCCACATGTTCTAGTTACATTTGTTGCTTCTTTCCTCGGCACTTGATTCCCCTTCCTCGCTCCTTTCTCGTGCTCGCGGGAGGCGCTTAGATCGTCGTTGGGAAATGTTAATCGGCTTTGAACAACTGGGCTTAGGTGCTTGCTCGCTCGCCGCTTTCTAACTGGACCTTGGACCTTTGTAGGGATATAGCTTTCTCCTTTCCCTTCCCTTTTGAGGTAGCGTCGTGTATGGTCGGGGTTCGCTCGTTTTGAGGCTTAATCGTAGCCGTTATCTTTTTTAGACTCGAACATCTTGAGCTCGGCCTCTTAGATTCTGCGAGGTAAGATTTACGGCGTTCCCAATTTTACCTCTACGAGGAGCTTTTCTTGCTCGATGGGTCCATCTCCTCCGTTCGAGGTTGATCCACTTGAGTTTCTTCGTCTACTTGGCGCGACACTCGGTGACTTCTTTGTTGCTTTTGAGGTCATCGGTTCTATATCCACCGATTAATTTGCTTCTTTGGTGAGGGTGGTAGTTTGTTCGCTCTGATTGGTTTTGCTTGGTAGGAGTGCGTTGATCCATTGATTATGTATTCGTACTTTACTTGTGACGATTCCGAGCGGAACCACTTGATCACGCCACGAGCGGGGTGGTAATTTGGCAGTAATGGTGACTGGTGGCGGTCAGGCCGGCTTGGTGGTCACGTCGGTGTAGTGGATAGGAGGTACCGAGGCTTCTTGAGATATCACGGGCTTTGGTTGATGATCTTTGTTGGTGAGTACACGAAAGTAAGACTACAGTTAGGGTCTTTGGGGGTTTCCTGACCCTGACCAGTGTGAGAGTCGATAACAAGGTAGTATATAGGTATCTTGGAGCTAGGCGTTCGTTCCTTAACTTCCGGTGTATAGAGAGTAATCTCTTTGTGTGTATTGTCTATCACCGCCGGTATAATAAGTTTGCAATCTCAAGTTATCTTACCTTTCTTGAAGGAAAGGCTTCCTTTTATAGTAGCCTAGATTTGGGATCATGATTGGTATGAGGGTCCCAATGGTGGGACTTGTTCCACAGTCGGCTTCTTTGCCATTCTGAGTGGTCAACTGGTTGTGTATGCAGTGAGGATTGTAGGCGGTTGAGTAAGCCGATAAGGTATGGCGGCTTGCATGGCTTGCTCGGCTCTTGTGGGGAAGGCACCTGGATGCTATGTACAGGCTACGGGCTAAACTTGTCTTATCCCAGCCTGCTCGCCGAGCATAGGTGATCCTCGACCATATGGTCGGTTGATTCATGGTTACTGTCATGCTCGGCTAATTATGGTCGCTTTGCATTTCGCGGTTGGTCGGTGATTGTCGGCTGATGGTGAGGGAATGGTCTTCGGCCTTTGGTGGGACCGGATCAAGTCTAGTCGAATCCACGTGGTCCTGACGTAGGGGGACCAGTGTCGGGTCCCATCAAGAAGAAAGAGAGGTAACAAACACACTTGGAAAATGCAGTACAACTAAGACTTGTGTGCTGTGTTAGGGAAGAATGAACCATTCCAAAATAGAAATCTATTGATTCTCTCCAACGGGTTGGACCATTTGATGCAAGGATTTACTTTAGGGGCACGAGGTCTCAAAAGTGGCCACAAATGCCAAACACCAAATACTCCCTATGTTTTTAAATAATTATTCTCTTTAACTTGATATATCATTTAAGAAAAAATAATTGATTATGTTATAAATATTTGTATAATGTGTAGTTTTCTTAATACTTTTGTATATGTGGTTATAATTAAAGCACATAAAAAAGTCAGGATAAAGTAGTAAAAATATTTTTCTAAAAAAGAAAGTTTTGAAAAAGATTATTACTCCCTCTGTTCCAAGCAAATAATCCATTATATTATTTTAGAATATTTCACATAAAGAGTTAACTTAAAAAAATTATGCTTACAATTTTAATAATAATTCATCTTACATTCCTCTTGTATTGTAAGTATATTTGTTATTATTATGTATTTTTATAATTATAACCAACTCCAATAACATTAACACATCTCTTTATTGGACTTTTGAAATTAAGACTCTTTAGGTGAATCGAAAGAATATTTTGGAAGGATAAAAAAAATAAGTACTAAAATTATTTAGGAACAAAAGTAGTATATTTAATCAATTTGGGAAGCGCACATAAATTAACCTAGAGCACAACCTAACCATCAACCCAAAATAAAAAAAATAAGAAAATATAGCAAAAATCGTAGAACTTTATCATATTGTATACAGTAATGTGAATCACATACAAGTCAATTTCTAATTTATACTTCTTCATTCCAAGTAAAGAGTTCACTATTTTATTTTGAGATATTACAGATAAAAATGTCAACTTTCAAAATTTATACCATAATTTTTTTTTTAAAATTTCCAAAGATACCATTCTTTTAAATACTATTCATATTAGAATTAAAAGGCTAGATTAACAAAATATTATTCACCTTTTTAAATATATTCATATTAAAATAAAAAAAACTAAATTGACAAAATATTATACGTCGGAATTGCCTCCGGCAGCCAGTTTTTTTCACCGGCGACAGGTAAATATCGCCAGATTTTTTTCACCAAAAATTACCTCAGGCAATTTTTTAGCCGGAATTATTTTACCTCTTCCCCAATGTTAATACTCTCCCACCTGCAACAATTTTCGAAATCAAGAGCAGGCCCAGAGAGACAGACAGAGAATTTTGGGTAGGTATTAAGCTATAAATGCCGTTCACGTGTCTGAAACGGAGGAATATTATTAGTATCATTATACTAATTTTTATTCTTTTTAAAAAAGTGTTACAAAAATCATTGATTTCTATTTCCCTTGATATGACTGATGACTCTATGAAACAATACTCACCTTTATATTGAAAATGTTGTTCACGTGTCTTAAGTTATAAGTGCCGAGTGCTGACTTTATATTCCTTTGCTTAAATATTTATTATTATTATTTAAGTCAAAAAAGAATACTAAAAATTGCAGATTAATTGCAAAAAAAAAAAAAAAAACTATAACCTATTTTAGTTTTTTCGTTTTAAATCATGTGTGGTTTTTTTGCATGAAAAACCTCATCTTAAGTGTTTTTTTTTCAAATAAAACCTTTCATCCAAAACTCGTTAGTTTTGTGACAAGAAGGTGATCGGACCTTCGATGTGGCCGTCTGCGTGGACTGGGCGGGAGTCTTCACGTCCACGTTAGTTTCCCGCCAAAAAACAATTTTATTTTAAACTCTGTCCTATTTTGAAATTTCAAAACCACGCATTTTTTTATCATATTTTTTTCAAATTTAATTGCAATATAAACCTCGTACAATTTTTAAAACTTCACAATGAACCTTGACAGTTTGAATATATATATATATATATATATATATATATATATATATATATATATATATATATATATATATATATATATATTATTTATTTATTTATATATATGGTTTATTTTTTATTGATCCAAAAAAATGATTCATAGTTGACACACCCTCACGCTTGGCCAGTATATTTGAAAACCACAACCTTGATACTTAGGTTTTGGCCGCAAAGAGTAATTTTTAACAAAAGTAACATGTACAGTATATAACATATGGTGAAATCCCTTTTTTTTTTTTTTTCCTAAGGGGGGCATGGGAAGGGATCGAACCTGAGAGTTTACACTTTGTGAAACCCCATGTCTACCACTGGCCACCCCTATGGTTAAATCCATATGGTGAAATCCCTATTTACGCGAGTTCACTAAAATCTATGATGTCATATTTTATTGTCGAAAACGAAAAATATGTTCGATTAATTTGATAACACTGAAAGATATTTGAGATTATTAAAAAAATTGGACGAACGTATCCTCAAATGAATTGCTATTACGTCTCTAAAGCTCAACGGTGACAACTGTATAATGTAATATATATAATTATGCATACAAATAAAATAAAGTATAAATGCAATGTTGCAGGTGAAGTTTAAATAACTAATAATAATGGAAACTCTTTTAAGTCATTACTTTCTTATTACTCCCTCCGTTCCGGTCAAATAGCCTATTATTCTATTTGAAGATGTTTCACTTAAAGAATCAACTTTCAAAAAATAACGCATGAAAATGTCATTTTATTATTAAGAAATTACTAAAGATGTCATTTTACTAAAAAAAATATTTTTATACAGAGTCTCTCTACCCCGAACGAATGGAGTATTAGTTTGGTTGGATTGGTGCGGTTGAGGTTGACGAAAACATGTTATTATTTATTACGTACAATGTTTTGTGAGCTTACATGCATTCATTTTAATATACACTCCTCACTATAACTAGCGAATATGTACCACTTCATCGGGTCTAAAATAAATTGAGGACATGAAGAGTCTGGTTTAAAATGTCAAATAATTAAGAGATATATTAATATCACCAAAGTTCATCATAATTACAAAAAAATATTTAAGCACAAATAGTATGCTTATAAAATATTAATTGTTGGATGAATTAGAATATATATATATATATATATATATATATATATATATATATATATATATATATATATATATATATATATTCAAACTGCCAAGGTTCATTATGAAGTTTTAAAAATTGCACAAGGTTTGTATTGCAATTAAATTTGAAAAAAATTGAAAAAAAATCTGATAAAAAATGGGTGGTTTTGAAATTTCAAAATAGGACAGAGTTTAAAATAAAATTGTTTTTTTGACAGGAAACTAATGTGAACGTGAACACTCTCACCCAGTCCACTTAGGTAGCTACGTCGGACGTCCAGTCACATTCCCATCACAAAACTAACGAGTTTTGAACGGAAGGTTTTATTTGGAAAAAAAAACTTAGGTTGATGTTTTTCATGCAAAAAATAAAAATAAAAAATAACACATGGTTTAAAACGAAAAAACTAAAATAAGCCATAGTTTTTTTTTTCAATTAACCATAAAATTGGTCATTTTCTATCCCAATATGTGAATAAAAATGCGGCCTAGAAATAGAAACAAAGAATTGGGGAGAGAGAAAATTTGAGCACAAACACAAGGGAATTTTTTAATATATATTTAATATGGAGCATATAAGACCACAAACAACAAAGATTATTTGGGGAGTTTAGCTGGATTTTTTTGAGATTATTTGAAATAACAAAGGAGCTTAAAAAATGCTTAATAACCAAAAAGTGGTTTGGGGAGCTTCTTTAGCTCTTGCGCTTAGAAATTTTTTTAAAGTTAAAACGATGTTGTTTTATTGCAAAATACATCAAAACTCCAACGTTTTGGCAAAATAAACCTGACACCGCCTGTGCCTCCTGTGCACATGCACTGCCAGCCTTTGATCCAAAAACCTTTCCATGTGTCATTACACTAGTGGACTACAATTTATTTTCCTCCCTTCTTGTTCTTAACCAATTTTGAGCCAAATTGGCATTATTATTATTTTTTATCTTTTTTCTTGATTTAAAGTACACATTTTTACCTATAAATAGAGACTTGATTTGTTTCATTTGGATATCAAAATAAATTTCTATGATTTTTTGAAGTTTCTAGCTATTTTATTTATTGATATAAACAAAATATTAAATTTATTGAAATAAAAATGGTGATGTATATAAAAGTGTTGAAGTTTGTGCATTGTTGGAAGATTATTTTTATTTGGGAGCTAAAGTGGAGAGCTTAATGATATTTTTGTAATAAAAATAGAAAACATGAAGTTTAAGCTCCCCAAATGAGGAGCTTTGTTGTACATGCTCTAAGGATGAAAGATCCAAGGCAATACAATGGGTTGGTTGATTGGGTAAGTGACTTGACTATCCACATACAAACTAACTCACTTTACATACTAGGACCATGGCTGACGCTATACCTTAAATCTGGTCAGATTTTATCTCAAATTTAATTTATTTTAACATTAAATATTATTCCAATTTCATCCCAAGACTTTTAATCTCTCCTCAAATAAAATATTTCTTAACATATTCTATTTTTTATTTCTTTTACTTTATTTATCAATATATATATATATATATATATTAATTTTCTATTAACCTTTTAAATATTAATTATAAATATTACACAATTAATAATTTTAGAATATTTAATAATTTTATGCTTATAATATTATTTACGTCATAAATAATATTTTAAAATTAGTAATTTTTTAACTAAATTGAAGAAATATACTTTAATAAACATAATATAGTTTAAATGTGAAATTAGTATTCTCTAATTAGTATAATAATAATTTATTTATTTTATATACAAATAATTGAATTTTTTTTAAATAATTATAAATTATTGGATTAAAAATGTTTAATAATTTAAATTACATAATATTATTATTATTTATATTATCCAATATTATATATTTATTAGTTTTTAATATATTTAAATTAACAATATATCATATTATAAATAATTTTCAGATTTAATCATCCATTAAAAAATTAATTCATAGCATGGTTCCACAATACCAAATTTGGGGTATGTGAACAGTGGAACCTCAAATTTGGGGTAGCACTGTTCACAATCCCAAATTTTGGAAAGGGTTTGGGGTTAGGTTGGAGTTGCTTGGTACCCCTAAATTGGAGAAAAAAGGGCACCGTTGGAGATGCCCTAACGCCTCATTCTCGACGCAGCGTTTTGAAAATGTAGTTTTTTCAGTACGCAACATTTTCAAAATATAGTTTTTTTCTTGTAAACACATTTGAGAAACTATTTCAAAACGCTATTTTCATAAACAAAGTAGTTGTAAACGCAACATATTTTTAAAACACTCCAAATTGGAGCCTTTTAAAACGCTGCACATTTTTAAAATATTATGTTTTAAAACACTGCACATTTTTAAAACACTACATTGAAACACTTTATTTTTTTTACTAGTGTTTTGGTCAAAACGCTTCACTAAACAAACACTAATTCTGACATGACTGACTTAGTTCTTGTATCGTCAAAGATAAAAAAAGGCATGATTATCGCTGATCTTCTAGAGAAAAATATATATAAATCGAAACAAAATCGGACTAATTAGCTATAATACAATAGAGCTTAGCCTCGCATGCTTGCAATTGACAAAAGCTATTCAGGGGTTGAGATCGATTCCTTTGCCGAGATTCTACGGTCATAATCACTGCCCGATTTCACATGTGTGAACGGCGGTTGAGCAACCCCTTCCCACCCCTTCTCCCTCTGTGTGCGTGCCCCTCTCCCCAACTCTTTCCCCTCCTTTCTCGCTTTCCCTATCTTTCCGAGTCTTCCAGCGACAATTCAACCTTCTTTCTACTTTGCGGGGTTTGTTTCCTCTTCCAATGGGTTTTCCCAACTACAAAACCCTCCTTTGTGCTTCCCCTTCGCCCCCTGCAACCCCTCACGCCTTACTGCTCCCCGTCGCCCTTATCCATTTTGTTTGTCTCCCTTTTCGCCGCCCTCTACGTCACCGCCGAAATCGAGCACTGCCAGAATTTGTAAGTTTTTGTAAGTTTCCTTTTCATAGATTCAGAGTCTACATAACCCAATTCACCAAAATCGCACCCAATTCTATCCTCCCACCTACGGCTCTGGAGAGTTGTTTGTTTGGCGGTGAACAAACCTTATTCGAGCACCAGAAGGTTTCCTCAATTCGTTATTTCGGGTATCTTCTTCTTTCTTTTTAACTGTGATCTAATTATCCATGGGTCTTTGATCTAATTTTTCTGTATATTTCAATTCAATCTCTCAAAGGACACTCATTAGAGATAACAGCTACTTACATCATTACTGCGTTGTTTTTTCCGGGTTTACATATGTTTCTTTTTCCTTCTTTCTTTCATATATTTTTTTATCAATTCATTTGTATTTGTATTCTACTAGACCATACAATTTTTCAAGATCAAAGCTGGAAGACACCTTTTGTTTCATATCCATTGTTTTATTTCTTTGTTACTATCCATGTGAATATATTGTTATCAGCTGCCTCTTGATTCTTGAAAACATCTTCTATTTTTCTAATTTTTCTTTGTTTTATATGGTGATTTGGCCGACTGACTGAGAGTGGGGGAGAGTGGTCTATTTAATTTCAAGCCAAGTGTGAGGCCGGTGCCCCTTGAAGTTCATATACATGCAAGTGAATTTCCTCTTCCTACAGTAACTGACTTCGTTTTACCTCTCACATATGTTTATGTTTGTGTATAATAATATTTAAATGCATAGAAATTTACAGAGATACATATTATAGCTATGTGTAAAGAAAGCCATTCACATGAAGCATTTTTCTAGCCATTTGGTGCCTATTGTACACGTCACCTGCTACTACTATAGACAAAGTGCACTAAATAATAGATACATAAAACAATCAATGTGTTCAGACTTGAATACTTTAGGCATGATTTAAATATCAAAGGCTTCTTCTGATTCCTCTTACATTAGCTGGATTATATATATATATATATATATATATATATATATATATATATATATATATATATATATATATATATATATATATATATATTTTTGATAAGTAATAATTATATAAAGATATCAAAATAGGTGATGCGGCCTATGTACAAGGAGTATACTTAGCCAAAAAGAATTAGCCAATATCAATCTATAACTTCATCCCTCAAATCCCCTATCAAAACGAACCCTAGCCCCCCTCAAATTGAATTTTAAAACTGGATGATAAATAATTTACTGTAGCATAACTTCAGTTAGTTGAAATTGGATTGAGATGCGTGGCAATCCACCTATTGTGCAACCACTCAGTAAGATTTCTATGCTAAAAGGCTAAATTTTTTGTATGCATTTGGTATTGGACCGTATAAGTTGAGATTGGATTTGGTGTTGGTGTTGGTGAAGAGAGTGATGTTTTGAGTAATGGCGCTTATTAGTTGTGGGTTTTCCAAATCATTAGTTCTTTCTAAAACCAGTTTGGTTTAGACACATTTTCTAGGCGCTATTATACGTGATAACAAAACTATGATGACATGCGTAATTGCGGTGACGTCAAATTGAATCGGTGAACTTGAAGAAGCTTGGGCAACAACAAATTTGTATGATTACCTAATCTCTTGGCAGCAACGACAACTGAACAAGCAATTAAGAATGGAAGTGATCAAATGCAATCAGCCACCATGGAATTCCAACCAAAGGGGAACCTAAATGGAATTCCAACCAAAAGGGAACCTAAATATAACTTATCCACTGTAATTACACTTTTTAAAAGTAAACCTTTTTATAGGCATGAAAGTGTTTAGCTCCTAAGAAAACTTCTTCTTTGCATGAAAGCTCTTACTGAAAAGAAAATACTACTGTAATCAACTCCTACACCAAATATTAGGTCATATAATCTACTCATGAAATGTTCTAATTGCCACTGCATCAGGGGCTCTAATAGTGCATGTCATACTTTAAACAGTTATGATTTTATGGTTCATGTAGTACAAGTCCAGTCTGACAAATGGTTTAACTTGGTTTTGTCAATCTGAATGTTGGTTTTGTAAATCTGAATGTTCTTTCAATTTTTTCCATCATTTTTTTCTTCTGTGAAACACAAAATCTCTGTTACCAGAAAAGACAAATGTCCCAACGTCGTAGAAAAGTATCTGATTGATGAATTTTGGAGAATTTAGTAGCAGTGTTATGATTCTATACCATTGACTAAAAACAATACAGGAGCAAACTCAAGACAACAACCTAACAATCCTATGTATAATTAGCAGGAGGTATTTTTCAAGAATGACAATTGAGTTCCCAATTTAACTCAATAATCCTTGGCCTGTAGAACAATGTTAGAAACCAACGAAAAACAGAATGGAAATAAAACAAGATATCAGTTTATCAATTGTAAACAAACAGAAGAAGTAACTGAGTATCCTTGGCCGAAGCCTCACTTGATCTGTCTAGGGCTTATGGTTGCCTAGGCTCAGACCCCCACAACGCAATGCTATACACTGAGTATAGCAAACCAGTCCAACCAAGAGTTCACAACCGAAAGGGACGATTTCTCCAAGGATTCCACACAACAGTGAAGGTAACCCATGCCTTCCAATAAGGAAACCCAACAAACCCGAAACCCCCCTATCCAGAACACTCGATCATAGAAACCTCAAACTCACGATGTTTCCCTTTTCAAAGTTTCACTACTCACAGCTTATAGAGGTAGAGAAGAAGTAGAAGAGAAGTCACATAAAGAGATAGATCGGTTAATCGTTGTGTACCTTCGAAGAGGGAGGCAGAGAGAGTATATATAGAACCAACTGATAGCGAGAATGACTCGCTATCACTGAATTCCCACCGCCGCCGCCGAGATTCCAGGGAAGACATCTCTAATCAAGGAAGGCACATGGGAAACCATTTAAGGCGCACAAACAAAAATAGGGAAATGCCAAAACCAAGCAGAGTCGACAGTACAAATAAAAAAGGGAGGGGAAGTGGGTTTGGACCTTGGGTTGCTGGGTTTTCTTATTTCCTAAGTGGGCTGCCCATTTGGGCCAAGTCAACACTTACAATCTCTACCTTGGAACAAGTCGTGGGTTAATCATGTAGAACTCAAGGATTTAGTGGGGTACATCATAGCCTATCCATGAAACTTGTTCCAACACAAAGTAGGAAACAAGAACAACAAAAAAGCAAACAAAAAATAAGCATTAAATCTAACTCATTCTAACACAAAGTAAGAAGAAGAGAGACACCACAACAAACACCAAGTAAGTCGAGGATTTTCGAGGCAATAACAACAATCCACACGAATCATATTTCACATCAAGGGTTGCTCCACCACATTTGGAGCCGGGGGAGGAGGAACAGGTGCATTAGGAACATTTAAGCAAAGAAACTCATTCTCATTAAAGATAATATCTCTACTAATGATTATTTCAAAACTTGGTTCCTCTTTCAACCATAACTTATAACCTTTCTCACCCTCCGCGTACCCTAGGAAGACACACCTAACCGGTCTTGGTTCAAAAGGGTTGTTCTCTTGATGAATATAATCAGCATAACCGAAAACTCTAAAATTTTGAAAAACAACTTCTCCACCGGAAAACACAGCCTCATGACATCTACCATTAGATGAGATAGGAGACCTATTAATGACATAGGCGGCACACATAATTGCCTCTCCCCAAAAACTTTTGGAGAGACCCGACGTGGCAAGCATGACCCTTGCACGTCCTAGCAAAGTCTGAATCATGCACTCCGCAACCTCATTCTGATGAAGGCTACAAGGGATAGATTTTTGATGGTCAATCCCATTCTCGGCGCAAAATCTCTCAAACTCACAATTGCAAAACTCCAACCCACTATCCATCCTAAGCTTTTTAATTTTCATACATGTTTGATTTTTAATTAAAATCTTCCAAGTTCTAAACTTTTCAAAAACATCCGTTTTCTCTTTCAATAAAACCACCCAAACTTTTTGTGAGAAGTCATCAATGATAGACAGAAAGAACCTATTCCCACCATGAGTGGGTAACAAAGGACCCCACAGATCCACATGGATCAACTCAAGGGAATTTTTTATAGAGTATTTTTATAGGGAGGGAGGTGGAAAACTAACCCTATGATGTCCAAGGTTTTTATCCATCAAATTTGTTATATCACTCTTAACAACATTTGCATGATTTTCAATAAAATACATAGGAGCAGCATCACACACATACAGGTTTTGCCGTTTTCCAGCTTTGAAAATTACCAAGTTATCTTTTAGAATTTTCATCTCACCCCTTCCCCATTTACCCTCTAACCCATCATCTTCCAATGATGCACACGAGATCAGCTTATTACACAAATCAGGCACGTGTCTAACATTTTTCAAAGTCAAAGTATACCCAGAATCCAATTTCAAGCACACATTGCCAATTCCAGCAATTTGACAATTCTTACCATTAGCCAAGGAAACAGTTCTAGTTTCCACTTCTTTGTATGAAGAAAAAAGAATTTTTAAAGGTGTCATGTGAAACGCATACACAAAATTGTTGACCCTCATAGGTTATATATTTGGTTGAGTCATCTTTTGATTCTATTGCACAGTGGCTAATAGGTCTGCGTACCGGTTAGTGTGGCAACTGTCTTAGAATCAAGGGTGTTTAGAACTAGTTTTGTGTTAGTTTCTCTAAGGCGTGGACCAGCAGGCTTCAACAGCAGCCTTGAAAGCACAACTCGAACAGCAGACTTGGAAGTCTGCTCAAGCTCAAAAGTCAAGAACAGTCAAATCGAGGAATTAAGTCACATGTTATTTGAGCTAGATATTTTTTTGAATATCTAGTCAAATAATATTCAATTTATCTTCATCAGATTTCCCTCCAAAAAGAAAAAGTCAACTATCTGCACAGACAATTGTCCAGTCTGTCACCCGATTCATGATGTCTGAAGACATTTCCTCATTTGGCTATGAAGACTTTCAAACTGTAACGCCTGCAAGCTGGAAACTTACTCTGTTTGGGATATCTGCCTCTGCAACCCTGAATCTCTGATATCTGTTGCTGTACGTATCCTACAAAGCACGAAATGCATTTAATGCATTATAACGTTGGACACAACCTCTCTACCCTCAGTCCAACGGTCTTAAAGATCTCCCCTGGTATTTATTCAAGTTTTTGAAGATCTGAACAACAACTCTAGCACATTCAATACTCAAGCTTCATCTTCATAACTCAAGCATTCAAGAGATCAAAAGGACAAGAATTAACACTTCACCAAACTTTATGAAGCTACAGATCTGCCAGTCTTTACTCTGTTTCAGCTTTATCTAGTTTGCTTATAAACTGTTCTTTACTTTAGCACTTGGGAGAACAATTATTCATTAATTGTTTCTCTCATCATTATACACCTGGTTGAAAACTATTTTTGTACACGATCCATTAGTGATCTTATCTTTACACTTAGTGGATAAACAAGTGCACCTTTCAAAATCCAAAGCTAACCACTTTGGTAGTGGATGTAGTATTATTCACAGTACGAACCACTTCTATACTCTGTGTGTCGTCTGATCTGTCTCTGCCTATTTCTTAACTGCTGCCATCTTTACTTATCAAAGTCTGCCATTGAATCTGTCTCATTTTAACAGCAGACTTTCTATCAGTTCTTCACTCTTACAATTTTTCGCTGCCTTAACTCTTCTTGTAAAATTGCTTGAAAAGGAAAGAAGAATTTTTAAAAGAAGTGATTCAAAAAGTTTTAAACAAAACATTACTAGGCTATTCACCCCCCCCCTTTTAGCGTAGTTAGAGCCTATTTTGGGACCAACAAGAATCTATAACCCACTCATTCATATAAGCAGAAATAGAGTACTCATAATTCACTTTGGTTTCACAAGACTCCATTACCATAAAAACATCACCACCATCTTCACACAAGGCCAAATTACAATCCTTTTCATGATCATGATTCTGATTTTGGCTTTTCTTTTTAAGGTTTTTTCAATCCTTCTTAAAATGTCCAGATTCACCGCAGTTGTAGCAGTTTCTTTTCTTAGATCCATTTTTAGACATACTTTGGCTTCTACCCCCGTTGTTTCCATAATTCTGATTTTGACCTTAATTTTGTTCTTCACCATGTTGACCATTGTTCCTATCAAATTGTTTTCCTCTTACCATATGAACCTCAGCGGCTTGAGATTTACCCCTATTTACTTTTAAGTCTAATTATTTGCTTTTTAACACAACAATCACCTCATTAAGTGTGATATCATCCCTACCATATATAATAGCAAATTTCACGTCAGCATAAGAATCAGGAATACTCGAACCCGTTTTCTATCTCTGGTTTTCTTTTTTTCTGGTTTTGCTTTATTTTTGTCTTAAAATAAAGATGACGACTCTAAAACTTTTTGGATCCAGTGGGGCCTCGCAGCACTCCTTTCTTGCACTTTTATGTTTTCCCCTAAAAAAGAGAGAATGTGAAAGAAAGGGTGGTGTATTTCCATATTCTGGTATCCCCTAAAAAAGAGATAACTTGATGCGGGAAACCCAAAGCTCCCATAGTGATTCGAAACGAGCCATAAAACTATTTTTAATAAAATCCATAGTGGGTGAGTTGCAACATCCTTTTTTGTACTTTTCTGTTTTCCCCTAAAAAAGGAAAAATGAGAATGAAAGGGTGATGTATTTCCATTAGAGGTGGCAAATGGGCGGGCATGGACGGGCGTGGGCGGGCGTAAATGGGCGGGCAAGTAAGTACCCATTTAATAGTATGGGCATATATGGGCGGGCACTAAATGGGCATGGACGCCCATGGGCGCCCATTTACTCATTAACATGCACTTATCAAATAAATATACAAATTACAAAAAAATAAATTTTTTTACAAAAAATTATCAAAAGTTACAACTAACCATATATATATATATATATATATATATATATATATATATATATATATATATATATATATATATATATATAAGCCGACATATTGCTTGTGCTAAAGTATATTTTTGTAATTAAGACTAACTCTAATGATATTAATATATCTTCTTATTAATTAAACTTTTCAAACGTGGACATTTAGGTGGAACAGATGGAGTAGTTAGTATTAGAGTTCTATGTTATCTTCTCTTGAACACATATGACACTAATAAAAAGAAAATGATAGGGATCTAATAAAATGTGACAAATGAACTAAGAACGGAAGTAATAGTTTGTGAAGAAAATAACTTTTCTTCGAAATTGCATTTTTAATTTTTACTAATAGTTTTATGTATTAGTATATAAAAATATATTTTTGTTGTTGTAATCCTCAATTCAATCTTCTATTTTGTGGTTAGATTTTTAATTTCGCTGAAATCCAATAGACAAACACACGAGTGGAAACCTGACCAAAAACTAAACAAGCTAACTAAGCTCACATATACAAATCTATATGAGAAGGTTCGAGCAAATAAGAATGTCGCATATTGCACATTGCTCACAAAACCGCAATGAATCCATTTATAGTGTAATAGGGACAAATATTTACAGAGTTATAAAAATTGAACAATCTGGGAGTGATGTTGTGTTTCATTTAAGGGTACAGAGTCATAGAATAACATTCCATGCTTTGCTTTGTAATTTTGGGGTCGCGGTGGCGGTTGGAAGGGCGGGTGTACTATATATATATATATATATATATATATATATATATATATATATATAATAATATATATGTATTGTGTGTGTGTGTGTGTGTGTGTGTGTGCGTGTGTGTGTGTGTGTGTGTGGTGGGGGGTGGTTGGAAGAGTGGGTGTACAATATAAATATATTAATTATGTTAAACGTCATTATTAATCTTAAGAATTTTATAATTATGTATGTAATTGATAAAACAAAATTAGAAGAGAAAGTGAATGAGTTTTAGTATGGGTGCCCAAGTGGGCGCCCATTTAGCCCATCATAATTAATGTGCCCAAGTGGGCATGCCCATTTGTGCCCATTTAAAATTTTGGGTGTGCCCATATCCATTATTTATTGGGCGGGCAAATGGGCGCGGGCAAAAATTGCCACATCTAATTTCCATATCCTGGTATCCCTTAAAAAAGGGATAACTTGATGCAGGAAACCACAAGTTCCCATATTGGATCAAAAATCCACTTAAGTCAACCGAGGCGCATTTCAACGCACTATTTTAGACAACACTCCTCTCGCACTTTTGATTTTGTCTTCTCCTAAACAAGGGAGGGTGGAACGAGAGCAGTGGATGTCCCGCATCCGCACGTACGTGCACCCCTAACCAAGGGCGCGCGGGGTGCGGGCGTAGCCCGGGCGACCCACAGTGGCGACTCTGCTGGGGAGTTGTTTTATTTTAAATAAAATGGAGGGCTAGACTCATAAAACAATTTTTTTTTGTTTTTCTTTGTTTCTGGCTAAAGTATGCTTGTTATATTAATTTATGCATTTGAATATTGCATTCCTATACATCCGTGTCTATATTTGTGGATATGATCCTCCATCTTGCAGCAGTTTCGTTCCGATAACTGTTACATGTGTATTTAAAAATATTTATTTTTTTAAAAAAAGAAAAAGCAAAAAAAATCCAAAAAAAAATTTGAAATTATTTTTTCAAAAATCAAAAAAAAAATAATATCTACGTTACAAATAAAATTCCGGGTAGCACAATAAAAGGGCCGGAGCTTTACTTGTAATATTGTTTTATTTTCAGCTCTGTATTATTATTCCTTTCTGTGCATTTTTCCTTTTTTATTTATTCTGTTCAATTTGTATATATCTGCATTCATTCTGTCATTTTATTTTGGGGACATAAGACCAAATTTGTAATTATTAGGGATAGATAGTTTCCCTACTTTTCTTTCTATTTCTTAATATGGTGTGCTTGTTTGCTTGCGCTCAAACTAAAAAGCCGAGAAAATCCCCACGTAACATCAAGACATGTCATATCTATTTTATTTTTCTGTTTATATATCTGTAAACGAATAAATTTTTTACTGCTTTTTAGATACCGCACAGACGTGCACGCATATAGGAATATTCCGAACTGTTACCCTATACCATGGTCAGCCTACCCCCTGCATAAGCCAACGCTAGAATGCATATAGATTCTCAGGACACTTCAAAGACCGACCGGTTTTTGCATCTTTGAATCGTGAATCAGCCCCTGTAAAAATAAATAAATATGATATATAAAAATAAAATAAAAAGAGTCAAAAAAATATGTAAAAAATAAAAAATAAAAAAAATATATGCGCAAGTTAGAAAAAAAAAATGATAGAGAAAATAAATGCGCAACAAAAAAAAATATACGCAGGGGCTGATTTATTATTCTCTGATGCTCGACCTAGACCACTTCGAATGGTGGATCCTGAAAAGAGTATAGGCCCTTCGCCTGGGACCAGTCCAGTCCTGGGGAGTCGAAAGGCAGGTGAAATACGTTGGACCTATACTCTAGAGAAAGAATCCACTGTTCCAGGAAAAGTCATGAGACCGTCAAAATAAAGCAAGTGTTTATCCGGTCAACTGTAGGGAACAAATAAATAATAATAAAATATACTAATAAAGGCACGCTGTACTCCAAACCCAGAAAGCCTTCAGCCAGCCTTCTAATACCTCAAAACTCATTTTCCTCAGAAACCTGACCCAAATTTGGAAAGGCAGAGATAGTACTGGCCGGTTGATACGAGAAATTAGTGTAGAAATCGAATGTAAGGTATCGAAGATCGATTAGACAAGGCGTAATCGCATGCAGAGTACGTATCCGAGCAAGATGGCAAGAGAGTGAGTGAGCGCTATGGGTACGCATTCGGGGCTCCAGATACGCCCGACTCCAAAGAATGCAGAATGGTTAGACCAAAAGTTGGGTGCAATGATGAGCCAAATAGCTAGCCCGGTGCAAAGTTTGAAATCCAAATGTGAGGTGAACTCTTCCCCTGCAGTCCCCCAGGAAGCATCAACATCTCATGTGCCTCCAAACCTAAACCCCAGCCAAACACTAACCCACCAAATACTGCCGATACCCCGAGTCCCAATCCTCCACCAAGTCCCTACTACCCAAATATCAGCCATTACCTGTCCTATCCTTCATATCCTTCCCCAAGCACCAAAATTCCCCAAAGCCCAAATGACCTCCCTTTTCCCATATCCAACCCACCTGCATACCCCACATATAAACCCACAAAGTTATAACCCGTCAAAGCCAAGTTACCACTTATTTACCTTATAATGATCCCGCCGCCAAATTTAAACCATCAATAATCCACCAGCCCAGAATCCACCAGCCCAAAATCCTCCAACCCAAAATCCATATCCTACCCAAGTTCCACCAACCCCAAATCCATATCCTACCCAAGTTCCACCAAATTTCAAAAATCCTTACCACCTTTAAATTAACCCAAATTTTCCCTAACCCAAATTAATATATACCAAAAGCCAACTCCCCCAGCCACCAAAATAGAGGCTGACATGGAAAATATGAAGGCCATGATGCTCAAACTTCTCAACAAAGGGGAATTTTCAATGCGAGCACTGACATTACAACTTGTGGCAGTATTGCCTTTAAAATTCAAAATGCTCGACATAGAAAAATTTGATGGGACTGGATGCCCTATATCCCATTTAAAATCTTATTCCACTGGCATGCAGTCAAGGGGAGCTAGCTTTGAGGCTATGGCTTCCAATTTTCACCTCACCCTAATAGGGCCGCCAAACAATGGCTAATGTTGTCCGATAGCAAAGACCATGAATACATGTGGACCGTATAGCGTTCCTCGAAAGGTACAAAGACAACACCACCCCGAAAATAGAAGGGACCTTGAGTCGCACCCGTAGGGAAAAAGAAACATGTGCCGAGTTTGCAATGTGGAAAAGAAAGTTGGCTCGACCTTCGACACACCCGATCCAAACCGAAGTCATGCAATTATTCATCAAAACCTCTAGCCCATTTACCTGGAACACATGCGGTATCTCCCTTACACCAATTTTAAAGAAATAGTGGAGATAGGAGCCCGAATTGATGAAGATATACGGACGGGGCAATTACAAGTCAATACGCCTCCCAGCTCTTTCCGTTACTCTAAAGGAAAGACATCCGCAACCACACCAGCACCAGTCGTCAATATGGTAGGAAATGCATCAGCCACTTTTCCTACCCAAAGTTATGGCACTGATTCATGGTCTTATGGAGCGGACAGGTCTGTCAACACAGTCGGAGGAAATAACGGCCCGAACAGAAATTTCAGAAATCAGAACCGACATTATGATGAACCGCAAGCCTCCCAGTCTGTGATCCTGCAGCGGCTAATGGCACAAGGAGTGTTAAAGCCTATGGGAAATTATAAGCCACCGAACCCCCGTGTCTCGAATCATCGCCGCAGCGGGTCACCTCACCTCACCGATAAATGTTATATGCTCAGAGATGCTATCCAGGATCTTATAGATGATAAGGTTATTGAAAAGCCTACTCCCAGACCAAATATAGTCAATAACCCTCTACCTCAAATCAACATGATTGAGGTTGATGAAAATTTTTGTGTACCCGAGTTCGAAACAAATAAACACCCATTACCATATATCCTTGTTCCTTTCTTTCCATCCTCATCCATAAAAGAGCCTAGCTTCAATATGCTCTCTTGGGACACTACCCTGGGTAGCCAAAATACTGGCAATATTGAAAAAGCCACTTGGATCGGTGGAGATGTTAGCCACCTTACCCGATCTGGCCGAGCCTACCAACCAAACCTGGAAAGAGGTGATCACTCCGACACGCACTGCCGACGCCTTCCTCGGTATGATAGGCAGAGGCACTGATTATGAGAAGCTCCCTGCTGAGTTTGAGTTTATTTCTAATAAGCCTCTGCAGAACTAGTATACTACGACCGGCCCGCTTTTGATGCCCCCAGATCTGGTGGACCGCTTCGGATATATTATCCATATTCCTTTCCCTAGCTTTACGGATTGGTCATCTACCGATCCGCTCCCTAAAGTTGAGGATCTCAAACCCCAGGTCCTCAATAATGTAATAAACCCTGTACAATTTGCTTTTAATAATAATCTAAATGTCTTTGCTTATTTCTTAGTTGCACCTACATTAAAAGACGCATTAAATAATTATAATGATGAGTCATTTAATGAAAAGGACCCAAAAGGTAAAGGTTATTTGCTTGAGCTAGTAAAATTAGTAGAGCACCAGAAACAACATCATTCATCAACAACAACTGAAGACTTATCCACTATCAATCTGGGGCTGAACAACGAAACCAAAGGAATCAAAATCGGCAACTACCTGCAAGGCTCTGAAAGGGTAACACTCATTGATCTCCTCAAAGAGTTCGTGGACATATTTGCCTGGTCCTATGAAGATGTGTCGGGGCTAGATCCAGCCATAGTCGAACACCGGATCCCCATATATCCGGATGCTTGGCCAATCAAGCAAAATCTCTGCCGGATTAAGCCGGAATAGTCACTACAAGTTAAAAAATGAAATCATGAAGCAGCTGCACGTCAATTTCATTTGGGTGGTAAAATACCCGATCTGACTGTCCAATATAGTGACCATTCCCAAGCCCAACAGGAAGGTCCGGATCTGTGTAGATTTTCCCAACCTCAACAAGGCGTCGCCCAAAGATGACTTCCCTCTACCCAATATCAATATTGTGGTAGACGCCATTGCTGCTCACAAAGTCAGACCCTTCGTCGACGGCATGCTGGGCTATAGTCAAATCAAAGGCAGCAGAGGACCAAGAAAAGACCTCATTCACCACCCTTTGGGAAACCTACTGCTATCATGTCATGTCGTCTGGGCTAAAAAATGCCGAGGGGGGGGGCTACTTATCAAAAGGCTACCACCACTCTCTTCCACGACATGATCCATAAGAAAATAGAGATCTCCACGGATGAGACCATATATTGTCAAAGAGATCCGGTCAGGAAGTGCCGTACTCCTTACAAACCAGGAAAAAGAAAACCTTGTTCAGCCCTCCAATCTCAACGAGCTTAAAAGGTATTATGCTTGAGCCACCCTACCTGGCAAGTGCTTCCCTCTCCAGCTCGCTAGGCTGAAAACCCGAAAGGGCGGCCTAGCAAAAATTAGAGCAAGTAAATAAATAAATAAATAAATAAATAAAAAATATATATATGGCTCATTAGGTTGAAAACCCGAAAGGGCAGCCTAGGCAAAAGTTAGAGCAAAATAAAAAATATATATATCAGGAGAAAAAGGGAGGGAAGGCACTCTTTGAAACCTCGGCATCCTACCTCCAGTCTTCAGCGTACGGGAAGCTCGTCTGACATAAAAAAAAGAAAAACCACGACAGAGGCTCACATTAAAACACTAAAATATAATATTACAGGTCCTAAGGAGCAACTTATGAATAATTGCTAAAGAAATTTAGATTGTGCATTATTTGCCTGTACATATCTATTATTGCCTCTACCCCCTTTGTTTCCCCCAAAACTATCCTTCATTTGCAGCTTAAGCCTCGGAGCAGTCCATCAGTGCCTGCGGCGTCCGCCCAACCGGGTCCATATACTTATTCTGCGAGGCACAGAAAAGGCTCAGTCTCATCAGAATGAGAAGCACCAGAAGTGTCCTCGTCCTATTCATCATCTGCGCTCCCGTTGTCCTGAAACAGCCAGACGACTTGAATTCTGACCATTCATTGCTGCCCTGTCTGATTGAGAAGAAAAAAGTAGGGGTTATGAGAATAGCCTTATGCCAAGTGTAGCCCTGCAACAGTTATATGGCCGAGAACAGGAGGGGGTAACTGCCTTTTCCCCTCCCTGCATATCAAAAAACAAAAAAAAGAAAAGCCTGCTCGAGCCCGAAGGTATAGTCCTTTAAAATTCGTTTTGGAGATACAGCGTGCCATTACCGATTAGATATCAATATAGCTTTGCTTTGTGCCTGTGTTTTGAGTCTGCATTTTTTTTATTTTGCATCATATAAAATTATATTGCATTGTAAATGTTTGTACATGTTTTAACCAAAAAAAATGGGAAAAAAATGTATATGTATTATTTTGACATCTAAATAAACGTTTTTGCATTCTAGGCATCATAAAAGTGTGTTTTGCATTTTAAAGATATGTACTACATTTTGTATTATTGCATGCATGACAGAATAAAGAATGCCCATGCATCATGTTAATAAGCATCCTATAATTTTTATACATTGCATTTGCATCAAATAAAGTAGTACATGCATCCAGCATTTGCATTTATTATCCAATAAGCTGCATTAGGGGTGCGCTAAAAAAAGAAAATAAAATGCCATCAATCATGAAAATAAATATTCTCATGGCATTTGCTATGTCCCTCTAGCATAAGCATGCATGAAAAATGAATTTTAGGGCATGAAATATATTTGTTTTGTCCCATATTTATCCGAAAATGTGTTCAGGAAAAATTGAATTGTATTCCGAAAAGTCTGTTTCGTGAACACATAGCATGCAATAATATGTTTTAGCCTAGAACATGCATCATATAGCCCCATTTGCATTTATAATATAAGTCATGCATAATAGGGTCAAATAGTGACCACTAGTTTAATCATGCATCGCAAGAATAAAATGCATAAATTTCATGCATCATTACCTAATTACATCATTTAGGCATAAATAGGACATGCATAAGCATTATTAATAAAGTCAGGAATGCTTCAAAAGTGCCAAACATTGCCAAAATCTAGCAGATCTGAAGTATATCCGCAGATTTAAAAAAAAGAGGAATATTGAAAAACAAAAAAAAGAGAAAAAATAAACAGATAATAAGCATGCAAATAAAGAGAAATGGCGAGCATGCAGAAGAAAAAAAAAAGAGAAAAGAAAAAAAAGAGAAAAAAAAGAGAAAAAAAGAAAAGAAAAAAATCAGGAGAGGGGAAAATGCATGTACAAGAAAAGAAAAGAAAATTTTATAAGTGCATGCAACAAAAGAAATGAAGCGACAGAAGAAAAAACTTTCGGCTGAAGCTAGAAAATGGAGCGAAAAGAAAAACAGCAGCAAAAGGAAAGAAAAGATGATTTCAGTTGGAATCAAGAGATGCGGCAGCAAAGAAAAGGAAGTTTCTAACCAAGGTTAGAAAGAGCAGTAAAGAAAAAAAATGCAACAGCATCAAGAAAATTTTTCCAGCTAAAGCCGAAAACATAGCGGAACATGGGAAAAGATTTTCCAGCGAAGGCTGGAACGATGACAAAAGAAGAATCCCCAGCAAAGTGCAGCAAGAGCAACAAAGAACAGCGTAAAGCAGCAAGAAGCAGCAAAGCAACAACAGTAGCAATTTGCCACATGGGCACGGCAAGGGTAAGAAAAGGAAGGTATTTTTTCCTTTTTGCAGTGCATTTGTATGATGTTTGGAAAACTTTCTTTTAAGGGGCATGCAATCCCAGATCAGAGGGAAAGACTTTGTCCTCCGGCGAAGGCTGAGTTCCTGAGGAGACATTGAATTTCAGACATCAATCGCTGTGTTGGAAACTTTCCTTTAAGGGGCACGCAACCCCGGATTCAGAGGGAAAGGTCTTGTCCTCCGACGAAGGCTGAGTTCCTGAGGAGACAATTTATGCCGCACAGCCGCAGGCGAACTACGAAGTGGTCTGATTCCTTGGCTAAGGATATGTAGGCAGTCTATCTCGGTAGACGCGACCATCACAGTACGTTATATTTACCCTGGAAGCACTCATTTGATAAAGCTTTGCCGCACTTACTCATTTAGTATTGCCGCACTTGCACCGCAACACTTGGTCCCCGACTGAATGAACTACGTCTCGATCTGATTCCTTGTATAAGGATACGTAGGCGCCTCTATTTCTGAGGGCACGCTGCATCTAATGATAGTTTAGAGTTTGGTCTGAACTACGTTTGGTCTGGTTTCGTTTATTAAGGGATACGTAGGCAGCCTACATTAGTAGGTCCGACCATTAGAGAATTTTATTGCATATCTGCTTAAAAATTACGATAACCTGTTATAACCGACTAAATATGTCTAGGATATGTGAGGTTTGGTTTGCATTATAAACTATTGCATTATAACTACTACCTGTTGCATTTCTTTCCCTGTTTTATAATTGAATGAAATTGGAGAGTCTATTGTTTATCAACGATGTTCATCTACTCAATATGCCTTGGGTTACCCGTAGACTCCATCGCTTGAGGGCCTCAGACACCCCCCTCGCACTCGATGTGTAACTCTGGCATGTGATATCAAAAACTGTTTAAACTTAACAAAATGTCAAGTTATAGGGTTGAAAATACAAAAGGAGAAAGTAGGATGCATGAATAATAAACTGCAGGGGGGAAAGTGTTGAAAAATGAGGAAGTTTTGCCCCTTGGCGCCGCGCCCAACTTGCTGTTTGGCCGCGCCAAGGTCCTGAATAGTGCCCGATCAGTTAACACATTATACAAAATGTCAAGCGCGCGGTACAAGCCGATGAAGCACAAATCCAACTATAATTAGAGGTCCCCGGCTACGCTTTGAGACAGATTTCTTCGACGAAGGCTTGAAGCCCAAGAAAACTCTGCGTAATTTTAACGCAGTGTGCGATCCCCTCCTCTCATAAAGCCTCAAACCCCTGTCAAATCTCCCCCAAACACAAATCCAACCGGTTAAAGTGATCCCTAGCCCTTTAGTTAGGTATCTACCATATTTCCTCGGCCCAAAAACCATAAAGTAAGCTGTTACTCTGCCCGAGTATATAGGCTGAAATCACCCGAAATAAGCTGTTATTCCGCCCAACCAAAAAGGCCAAAGCCACCGAAACTAAGCCGTCATTCTGCCCGAGTGAGTAAGCCAAAACTACCATAAATAAGCCGTCACTCTGCCCGAATCACATCCGCAACAGCAATAAAAATCTCCCTCTCCCGAGATGGACAGAGCGAGCACATCCCGCTCTAAAAGGTAATAGCCTTTAAGAGCGTTTTATTTATTTATTTATTTATTATTTATAAAAGTTGTTATTTAAATCCGGCCCAATGTAGACAATATAAGCCGTTGTGCTGCCCGGATTAGATTAGGAAATATTATGTAAAAGAGCCGTTATAATGGCCAAATATTTTTAAATACATTTGTAATTATTGTAAGGAAATGGCTGCAAGTCCGTAAATAATGTAGCCACAGATGTATTTGTTTTATTTTTCTGTCTTTTAATGCTTTATTTATTTTCTAAATAAATATAACAATAAGCATACTTTAGCCAAAAAACTATTTTGAGACTGAAAGGGCGAGTTGGGTGCCTAGCACCTTCCCAACTCGTAACTTAGCCTCCGAACCCGTTTTCTATCTCTGGTTTTCTTTTTTCCTGGTTTTGCTTTATTTTTGCCTTAAAATAAAGATGGTGACTCTAAAACTTTTTGGATCCAGTGGGGCCTCGCAGCACTTCTTTCTTGCATTTTTCCGTTTTCCCCTAAAAAATGGAGAATGAGAATGAAAGGGTGGTGTATTCCCATATCCTGATATCCCCTAAAAAAGGGATAACTTGATGCGGGAAACCCAAAGCTCCCATAGTGATTCAAAACGAGCCATAAGGCTATTTATAATAAAATCCATAATGGGGGCGTCGCAACATCATTTTTTGCACTTTTTCGTTTTCCCCTAAAAAAGGAAAAATAGGAATGAAAGGGTGATGCATTCTCATATCCTGGTATCCCCTAAAAAAGGGATAACTTGATGCGGGAAACCACAAGTTCTCATATTGGATAAAAAATCCACCTAAGTCAACCGAGGCGCATTCCAACGCGCTATCTTAGACAGCACTCCTCTCGCACTTTTGATTTCATCTTTCCCTAAACAAGGGAGGGTGGAACGAGAGCAGTGGATGTCCCGCATCCGCACGTACGCGCACCCCTAACAAAGGGCGCGCGGGGCGCGGGCGCGGCGACCCACAGCGGTCGACGACTCTGTTTTGAAGCTGTAATCTCTTCAGTGGTTTTAAGTCATTGAAGGACCTTTTTTTTTTTAACGGGGGTGCTGGTACGGGTAAAACATTTTTATACAATATCATTGCAGGATACTGTCGAACCCTTGGTCATATCGTCATTTGTGTTGCATCATCTGGAATTACATCATTGTTGTTGGTAGGCGGTAGAACTGTGCATTCTACGTTGTGTCTACCATTGAATGTGTTGGAAGATACTATATGTTCCTTCACTAAACAGTCAATTCATGCGGAATTATTTAGGGAGGCGAAATTGATTATATGGGATGAGGTCCCTATGCAACATCGCCATTGCGTTGAGGTCGTGGATCGCACCCTTCAAGATGTTTGTGATAACATCAACCCTTTCGGTGGAATTAATGTTGTACTTGGTGAGGATTTTCGCCAAACTTTGCCCATTGTACCAAAAGAATATCGTGAAAAAATTGTGGGATCAACGCTTCAAAAATCAACACTTTGGAATCAAATACACATTTTGACTCTATCACAAAACATGCGATTGAATCCAAATGATTCGGAAAATGTTGAATTCGTTACATATTTGAACGAGGTAATATTAATTTTACACATCTACATTTAAATTTTAAATTAATAAATATTTTATGATTAACATTAATTTAATTTCAATCAACAGGTAGGAACCAATCCATATGAAACCATTGAACTACCCGATGAGCGCAAAGATTTCCACTAATTTTCCCGGGAATTTTCTTTTATTTTGTGCTATTTTTGAATTAATTATGCTTTGAAAATATTATTATTTGTGTTTTTGTGTTTTTGTGCTTAATGTAGGTTTCCATGCATAATCGAGCTTTTATATGGTGTTTGGCATGAAGTTCGAGACAATTCCGGGCTCAAAAGTTAATTTGGAAAGTATTTGGTCAATGCCCGTTAAGTCCGTCAAGGTTCCAAGGCATTCAGAGGCTAACGGAGGCTGAAAAAAGCTAACAAAGGACCAAATTGATAGTCTGGGAGGAATCAGGCCGGCGGCGCTAAAAATCAAGTCTTCAGCCTCCATTTCCACCATTTTCATCCAAAATTTTTGATGCTTGATCACCATTGAAGGTTTGGAGCATCAAATCAAGAGCCAAGGACGCACTTGCAAAAGATTTCAACCCCGGATTCGCGATTCTTCGGTTCAATTCTTTCTACTTATATTTTTAGATATTTGTTATGGTTTCTTGGGTTGATTGATTTTGTAATTGTTGAATTGGTTTGTGCTTCAATTATTTATGGAAATGCAATTATTTTCTATGTCCAATGTAGTGTTTTAATTTAATTTATTTCTGTATTTAATACACAAGCATGTTGGTTATTATTTTGTGAAATTAATGCTTTTAATTATCTGGCCAATAATTAAATGATTTTAGAAATATTTAGGATCCGCGAGAGCTACCTATTTATTTCGGACCAATCAATTTAATAGTTGGTGTTTTGTGACACACACCGATAGCCAAAGTGAGACTAGATTTGACACGCGATCGAACCACCTTAGCCATTCGCGAGGTCGTGGAGATTAAGGTTGACTATAAGATGCGAGAGCCCGTAGTTAACTAATTTTAGCAGTCTCGGCTACCAACATGACTTGTAGAAAAATATAGAGAGTTTCTTTTTGCGAAGTATTACCCATGCGCTTGGTTATTATTGTGTTTTCTTAATGCTTTTAATGGCGTAGCGAACCATTAGATGATCACTAGAATGATAGGATACGAAGCGAAAGTCCTTCCTATTATTCCGAAAATCACAATAGTAGTTTGCATGGCGTGAGACCGAAAGGAGATCGTGCGTAGATAGTCTTTGGACGCTTGTTTACACATGCAGTTATTTTCTCCCCTGTGTTATGTGTTGCGATGATATGAGCCCGTAGCAAGGTTGAGAGATAGCTAGATTTGCTATACGTAGCGAAAGCCCGTAGCGAATAAAATAGCGCGTCCGACTACCAAGACTTGAGTTAAAGAAAAGCAGAAAGAGAATTAAATTAGAACACCGGCTAGACTAGAAATAATGCATTCCTATATATTTTTTATCTTGATTTGTTGTTGCCAAACCACCTCCGCAGTAGATTAGATTTAATTGCTTTCTTAGGTTGTTTATATTTTTTAGATTTTAATTTAATTTTTTTTCGCTCAAATATAATTAGTTAGCATAATTTCGGTACTTAGTTGGAGTGAGAATTACGCGCATTCCTCGTGGGATCGACTCGTACTTACGTACTTTATTACTTGATACGGCCGGGTAATCTTGCCCGTGTTGCGTTCGCGCACATCACTACCTTCTACAATTCAAAAGTGTAAAGACCTCGGTGAATTTATAAGAGAAGTATATCCACAACTGCATATGACTGGGACTTCTTCTGTGAAATTCTTAACAGAACGTACTATTTTATCTGCACGCAATGATGATGTTCATAATATAAATGTTTAAGCATTGAGGATATTCCCCGGAAATGTCATTAGTTATCTATCGATAGACAAAAACGTGGAAGATGATACGAGTGATCCGATCATGGCAAATCGATTCCCAATCGAATATTTGAACTCTTTGAATCGTCCTGGTCTCCCCCCTTCAGACCTGCAATTGAAAATCGGTTGTTCAATTATTTTTCTCAGGAATCTTGCCCCCAAAGGATGATCTCTGCAATGGAACAAGACCGAGGGTAGTAAGATGTGCGCAGCGGATTATTGAAGCCGAAATATTAACTGGAGATAAATCTGGAAATTTGGTATTTATACCAAGAATTTCTCTTACCCCTTCTGTTTCTGAGCTTACCATTCCTATTACAAGACGAAAATTTTCAATTAGGTTGATGTTTGCAATGACTATAAATAAAACACAAGACCAATCGGTTAAATTTGCCGGGATTGATCTTCGTACCCCAGTGTTTACACATGGTCAATTATACGTTACACTTTCCCGATGTACTACATTCGGTAGGATAACAATTCTCTTACCATCACAAGAAGAAACTTCGACAACAAATATTGTTTATCTTGAAGTTCTTCTATAGTGTTTCTACCACATGTATAAATCCCTATAATTTCCAACTCTAAAATTAAAATGTTGTCATTTCATATACTCTTACAACAAAATCATTTTTTTACGATTATATAGTTTTTATCTAATACAAACATGGTTTCAAATAGGTCACTGCAACTCTATTAGACACTCCACCTGCAGCTCCAACTCTCTCTCCACCTAATTGTTATGATTCTGATTATGTAGAAGAATTTGTAAGCACCCAACTCATGTTTAGATAAGTGTTAATAAATACATATAATACAAATTTTATAATTACATAATTTTTATCTTACACATTGCTCCAAAATAAGTCCCAGCAACCCCACCTGCAACTCCACCTTCAACTCTTACACCCCCTCTTCCTCCATCTCAAATACAATTGTACGATGATATGTGGGAGGATTCGAGTTTTGTAAATGAGACGGTATATATGTTTTTTTTAATATTTTAATCAATTAATCACTTTTATGCATAAAAAATAGTTAAATTAATCTGTCTTAATCTTCTTTGTCTCACACGTAGATGGAAAAGATGGACAGAGTTATTGCATCTCGCGTTTCAAAACCAGAAATTGTTGTGAAACAAGAGCCTACAGAAGAAGATTAAGTAGTGATATAATTATGAATGCCCATGGTTTACCTCCAATTCAAATTTTTTAGTTTTTATTTGTTGTTAATATTTCCTTTTCAAGGCCAGGTTCCTCCGTCCTTCCTCCTATAAGGGCAAGGCTGGTTATCCCCCTCAAGTTTGTAATATTATTTCTATTAATAAAATATAGCAAGGTACCGCCCCTATTTCCCTTTAAAAAAAAATACAAAAGTAATTTTAGATTTTTATTCCACTGTGGATGATCATATGTTAATTTTAAATTGTTTATTATATTGATTTATTTAAATACTAATACTGTTCCATACTGACATCGTCCCATACTGCTGTCGTGGCATAGGCACGTGCACAGAATCTAGTCAAATTAGAAAGAAAAAAAAAATGATTTCAGTGATGCAGTTTAAAACTAACGAGATTGCGAAGTACAAATGTAAACATATGTTGTAGGTCTAGTACCGTTCATTTAGATCTCCGACTCCTCAAATCAATTAGTCAATTTTGGTCACAATTGACACGAGTTCTATAGATTGGTAGTATTCTTTTTTGTTTTTTACATTTCTTTTTTTGAACAATGATCATGGATTTCTCATGATTTGATCGTGAAATAATATTCATTTTAGAAGTGACACTAGATTTTGTACCCATGTCTATAGCACGACGCCAGTATGGGACGTCGTCAGTAAGAGACAGTATCAGTATTCAAAATAACTACTTTAAAATGAACACCTCTCGGTAATCAATTAAAACAATATGATCATCCAACAGTGGAAAAAAAAAGTTAGTTTGTAATTTTTTTTTAGGGAAACAGGGGCGGTATCCTGCTAGATTTTATTAATAGAAATAAAATAACAAACTTAAGGGGGACAACCAGTCTTGCCCTTGAGAGAAACGCTATATAATGAAGAGGGAAATGATACTGAAAATATAAGGAAAATAATACAGAGAAGGAAAATGATACAGAGTTAAGGAAGGCAAATGTAAGAATTAAGTTAGATATCTCCTATATTGTTACCGGGATTCACAAAATCTAGCAATATCTTGGACAATAGTTAACTTTTTAGAAATACTTAATCTTGGCCTGTAGTTATGTTTTGTTTAGATGAATCCTAACCAATACTTAACTTTTTAGAAAGACTGAGCTTAATTATAATATAGATAGTACATCTTTATATTAAACAACAATGTATTGTAAAATACTATTGTGTACAGCGGAAGATTAGCAAACAATTTAACAGAGTATAATAGGATCAATCATAAAGAAGAGAGAGAGAGATTGGGGCCAATGGACTATCGAAATTTTATTAGAGACACCCATAAAACCGTTCTAGGGATACAACTTTTTATATGTGTACAATAGAAACCCTAAAACCCTTAAAAGGCTAAAAAAACGGACAAAACAGCAACATGGCAAAAAACGGGGCTGAGTGGTCGCTCAGCCCAAGTGCTGGGCGACCACGCAAAAACCAGAAGCACGGCTCGAAGGAATATATACTGAGCGATCGCTAAGCCAAAGCCCTGGGCGATCGCTCAAGCCTAAATGCTGCTATGTGCTTGTCTAAAACCCGTATAGTTCCCTCGGAGGGAACTGGCCTATTGTCTGGTTAATCGAGCAATCCCATTCTCAACAATCTCCACCTTGGCGAGTATTCACCCAACCCCTTAGAAGACAAAGAACACGAACCCGAAACCACCTTGAGCACCTGTAGAACTGAACCTCACACATCTCTAACAGCTAGCGATGTGCAACAAATCCAAGTAATGCTTGAACTTGTCAATTACAACTGGCTTTGTCAACATGTCTGCAGCATTATCTGTGGTGTGAATCTTCTCAAGAAGAATATCCCCATTATCAATCAACTCACGAATCTTGTATAACCTCACATCGATGTGCTTCGTTCTTGAGTGATAAATCTGATTCTTCGCTAAGTAGATTGCACTTTGACTGTCACAATGCAACAGAACTCCACCTTGCTGAACAACCAACTCCTTGACTAAGCCCCTAAGCCATAGGGCTTCCTTTGCAGCTTCAACAGCTGCCATGTACTCCGCCTCGATTGTAAACAATGCAATAATGGCATGAAGCATAGCTCTCCAACATATAGGTCCACCTGCTAGGGTAAACACATTACCTGTGGTAGATCTTCTACGATCATTATCGCCTGTATAATCTGAATCAACATACCCTACGACTGAAAGCCCCACGCTATGTTTCTCAAACATAATACCATAGTCCATAGTGCCCTTCAAATATCTGAAAATCCACTTGACTGCCTCCCAATGCTGTCTGCCTGGATTATCCATATACTTGCTTACCACATTGATTGCCTGTGCCAAATCTGGTCTAGTACATACCATGGCATACATGAGACATCCCACTGTGCTTGCATAGGGAACCTTTGACATGTGTTGCATTTCTTCAACTGTAGTTGGGGAATCTGAGGTAGATAAACTAAAGTGATTCGCCAATGGTGTTGACACTGGTTTTGCATCTCCCATGTTAAACCTCTCTAACACCTTCTTAACATAGCCGGCTTGAGACAACCACAATCTTTTATATTTTCTGTCTCAACGAATCACCATACCAATAATCTTCTTGGCAGTCCCCAAGTCCTTCATGTCAAATTCCTTACTTAACAAGGTCTTTAATTTCTTGACCTCATTAACACTTCTACTAGCAATAAGCATATCATTCACATATAGTAACAGAAAAATAATAGAGCCATCATCAAGGCTTCTCGAATACACGCAGCAATCATACTCACACCTCTTATAGCCAATATTAACCATATAAGTGTCGAACCTGGTGTACCGTTGTCGTGGAGACTGCTTTAGCGCATAAAGTGGCTTCTTCAGTTTACAAACTAAATGTTCCTGTCCAGGATGACTGAACCCATGTGGCTGCTCCATGAAGATCTGTTCTTCTAACTAAAAGTGTAGAAAAAGCAGTCTTCACATCCATCTGCTCCAACACCATATCATAGTGTGCTACAAGACCCAACACAATTATGATCGAAGTGTGTCTCACAACAGGCGAAAAAATCTCATTATAATATATCCCTTGTTGCTGCAAGTACCCCTTTGCCACTAACTGTTCCTTGAACTTTTCCCCCTCCTTTTCTGCTACTGCTTCCTTTCGCTTGAATACCCATTTATAACCAATTGCTCGCTTCCCCTTGGGAAGTTCCATCAACTCCCATGTGTTATTCTTGTGAAGTGATTCCATCTCTTTCGCCATAGCAGTCACCCACTTATCTTTTTCTGGACTTTTTATCGCCTCCCGATAAGTATTTGGATCTCCACCACTAAGAACAAGAACATATGAAACCAAATCTTCAAACCCATACCTGACTGGTGATCTAATTGTTCTCTTGGGTCTTCCACTCGGGATCGGGAAGAGTGCGATCCAAATCCACCTCCGGTAGCTCCACCTCAATAACATGCTCATTACCCCTATCGTTTTCTGGCACATGTTTCTCCTTTTCTTCATGAGTATACTTTAACATAGCTTTCTCAACGAAAACCACATCCCTGCTGATCACCACCTTGCTTGACTTGGGATCCCAAAGTCTGTAACCCTTTACCCCTTTCGGGAAACCAAGAAAGATACACTGTTTAGACTTTGGATCAAGCTTCGATCTTTCTTCACTAGGTATATGCACATAGGATGGACACCCAAACACCCGAATATCGGAGTAATCTACCTCAGAACCCATCCATACCTCTTCTAGAACCTTGCAATCTAGTGACGCCCTTGGTGATCTGTTTATTAAGAAACAAACCATACTCACTGCATCTGCCCAAAAACACTTTGCTAACCCTGCATTCAATTGTAGACACCGAGCCCTTTTTGTAATAGATCGGTTTAACCTTTTGCCACACCATTTTGATGTGGTGTCCTGCGTACTGTATAGTGCCTTTTGATTCCATGCTCCGTGCAAAACTTCTTGAACCCCTTATACGTGTACTCTGTGCCGTTGTCACTTCTCAAACATTTAACCTTTCTGCCCGTTTGATTTTCCACTTCAGCCTTCCATAATTTGAACTTCTCAAAAGTCTCATTCTTGTGCTTCATGAAGTAAACCCAAATCTTCTTCGAAAAGTCATCAATAAATGTCACGAAGTACAAATGTCCATACCGTGATGCTGTTCTCACTGGCCCCCAAATATCAGTATGAATGTAGTCAAGGATTCTCTCTGTTGTGTGTTTAGCCGTCTTGAATTGCACTTTGTTTTGCATTCCAAGAACACAATACTTACAAAAATCAAGTTTGCAACTTTTAACACCCTTCAACATGTTCCTCTTATGAAGTTCCTTCGTACCTCTTTCCCCCATGTGACCTAATCTCATGTGCCAAAGAGTAGTAGCCTCATCTAATTCAGGTTCCGACTCTACAGAACTAGCTCCACCTACAACAGTGCTACTTAGCAATCTATAGATATTTTTGGATCCCCTCTCACCCTTCATCGCCACCAATGCACCCTTACAAGCCCTCATCATACCGTCTTTAGATCTATAACTACAGCCATTACAGTCTAAAGTACCCAATGAGATCAGATTTTTAGAAATTTCCGGTACATGTCTAACATCACACAACGTTCGTACCACACCATCAAACATTTTAATTCTAATAGTACCTATGCCAACAATTTTACAAGATGCACCATTACCCATAGTAACTACTTCAGAATTAACTGACCTGTAGGTGTCAAACCAATCATGATTGGACGTTACATGAAACGAACATGAATCCGGTTTTTAATCTTTATTAGTTGAAGTGTATTATACTATTACTATATTTATAGATAAATTTATAACTTATAATATATAAATATAGCAGGCGATCTATAATTAAAAAATTAAAAAGTTATCATGTTGATGAAATTGAGAGCATATCACCATCTTCATCTTAACCATCCATAACCACATTAACTGACTTCGACGAACCGGTACCATTATTGCCCTCCTCTGGGCAATCCTACCTCTTGTGCCCCTTCTTCCCACACTTGTAGCAATTTCCCTTGTACTTCTTCCTTGACTGCGACCGGGAATTCTGATAATTATTTGAGTTGTCTCTGGATTGTGTCCTCCCACGATCATTGTTCTCCTTCACATACATCCCTTCTCCTAGCGGTTCATCAACAACTGTTTTCTTTCGTTGATGAAAAGCTAAGAGAGCCTCTGTAACAGGTCCCAACTCAAGAGTATCTTTCCCCCACGTCTACGTAGCTACAAGATTTTCATACGTTGTGGAAGACGACAAGGAGTTTAGCAACATCAATGCCTTGTCTTCTTCCTCAAACGTTTAGCAAATCATTGATGATTTTGCGTAAACGTGTTTATGTGAACGTTGAGATCAACCCCTTCTACCATCTTAAGCCCATGTAACCTTTGCTTGAGATGTAGCTTATTTGACAAGGATTTTGACATATATTTTGCCTCTAAAATTTCCCATACCTGTGTAGCCGACTCTTCATCAATTACAGGATACACCAATTCGTCTGCAAGGCACGAACGAATTGTTGAGACAGCCCTCCATTGGAGTTCCTTCCAATCATCCTCCTTTACATCTTTAGGTCTAGTTTTGTTCCGAAGAACCTTCCCCAAACCAGCCTGCACCAAGGCATCTTTAACCCTTCTCTGCCACAAAGCGAAATTCTCCGTTCCATCGAACTTCTGAACTTCTGAACTTCTTGTTTGGAAGAAGAGAAACATGATCCTAAAGCAGACATGTTAACCTATGCTCTAATACTAGTTATTGTGCACATCGGAAGACTAGCAAACTATTTAACAGAGTATAATAGGATCAATCACAAAGAAGAGAGGGATTGGGGCCAACGGACTATTGAAATTTTATTAGAGACACCCATAAAACTGTTCTAGGGATACAACTATTTATATGTGTACAATAGAAACCTTAAAACCCTTAAAAGGCTAAAAAAACGGACAAAACAGCAACAGGGCAAAAAACGGGGCTAAGCGGTCACTCAGCCCAAGTGCTGGGCGACTGCACAAAAATCAGAAAGAAGGAATATATACTGAGCGATTGCTCAGCCAAAGCCCTGGGCGATCGCTCAAGCCCAAATGCATTATTGTATCATAAAATACGAATAACGTATCGTAGATTAATATATTGTCATACGGGATATAGACAAAATACATATCAATTACCCGCATTTTTGTATTGTATCAAAAATACACATCACATAACGTAAGAAAGCTAGGACGGATTACAAGGTCGGTAAAACTCTCCCTACGGTGTTTTAACGTATTTGCGTTTTCATGATTTAAACTTGAGACATTTGGTTAAGCTAGAACAATTCAACTAATTTACGCACTTGATAATTTTTCCTGAAAACTAATGTAGAATGAGTTTTAAGAAATTTCTTAAATCCTCTAGTTGATGCAAGACGATGACCATTCTACCTACATTTTTCTAAACAAAATTTTAAACCAACTGTCCTAATTATTTGGCCATGTAAATTATAACGCAATTTTAAAATTGGAAAAATAGGCCACCCAACTTTGCAACTTTTTGTAATTCGACCGCCATTTGTTTGAAAATGTTATTTGTGCCACCATACTTTAGTTATGATGCAACCAAACCTAATTTCTAACGACGTTAGCCCAAGACGTTAACTTTAAGTCAAATCTCTTTTTTGTTCCTGTAAATACTAAACATAACTTCCCTTCCTCACCTTTAACCTCCAGTCCATCACCTCCATCAACTCCCTCAACAAACTCACTGGGGTCTAGCTCAGTCGCCTCCAAAACCTCAGTGATTTAACCATCTCTGACGTTACAATCAACGCCAGTGGACCTTCCATAAACATCTCCAACCTCAAATCCCTCCATTCCCTCGCAATCGCCCACACTGACCTCACTTGGTTTCTCCCAAAACACTGGCATTTAATCTCAACCTCACCCACATTGATTTCTCTAACAACAACCTCAAAGACAAAATACCCACCTCATTAACTCTCCTTGAACACCTCCAAAGTTTAAATCTTTCAGCAAATCCCCACTTCGTTTGGCGACCTATTATCTCTCCAAAACCTCTTATTATCATCAAATTCGTTATCCGGGTCACTGCCGGAATTAATGTCGACCATTCCACCTCAATTCTTGCTCAAATCACTTCAATAGCATGATCCCCAAGTTTATTACGGAAGTGAAGGGATTGAAGGACTTGAATCTTGAACAGAACAATTTTCACAAAGTGATGCTGTTTAATGGCTCGTTTATCAAAAAAACATATAGTGTTCAAGATTGGGGTTAGAAACCGCAACAAGGACTCAGTAAATTGATACTTCTTGCTCCTGCAAATTTGCAATAGTGAAATCGGTATTCCACCTTGACAATGAATAATTGGGTTGAGGGTTGAAATGTACAAAATTGTTTGGACATGAACAAAAAAGGAAAGTGGGTTTGTTGAAGTTGTGGTCCTCACAATTGAGTAATGCTACGGAGACTCAATAAACACTCAAAATTGTACACTCAAATGACTCAATGATATGACAAATGATATGGGACCACTAATAGCAACATTATTTGTCATATCATTGAGTGCACAATTTTGAGCGTTTATTGAGTCTCCCTAGCATTAGTCTCATAATTTTTTCTCTCCCTACAACTGTACTTGAATTTTTATTTCATTTTATTTTTTCTTCTCTTTTCTTTCACTTTTCTTTCATCCTTCTTCATTGCTCATTCGTACAATCATTTCCCTACATCATCTTGTTTTTTTCTTTTTCTTTCATTGTTTTGTTACAAACCCATAGAGGAAAATGGAATCCCAAGACCCAAAGGCGACATCTTTAATCTTGAAATTCAAGGAGGCTATTGAAGTGGCGGAAGAAATTAATGACTATGACTCTGATGATGATGAAGAAGACAACGATGAAGAAGAAGTTGTTTCTTTTGGATTTGGGGTTGAGCATAATGGGCAAGTTCTAAAGAAGAAGGAATTGGGTTTTCTTCCCCTCACTTAGAGAAGAGGAAGATCAACATTATTGACCTAGACCTTTGTAACCCCCAAAGTTTTATTATTTATAATTGGACCATTTTTTACAGGGGCAAAAAATGGATTTGACTTAAAATTAACATCCTGAGCTAATGTCCGTCTGAAATTAGGCTCAGTTGCAACATAACTACAGTATGGTAGCCCAAATAACATTTTCAAACAATCGGTGGCTGAATTACACGAAGTTGCAAAGTTAGGTAGCCCATTTGTGTGTTTTGCCTTTAAATTTTTTACTTTTTCTATCCCGACTGAAAATGTGGAGTTCTATTTTTTAGTCATTTTGATCGTGACACTATTAACACTCCTAAAAATTATAATACACTCCTTATTTTTTATTATAAAAGTGTCAACAAGCGAAAAGACTAAAGTGCCCTTAGTTCCAAGTAAAATAAAGTTGGAATATTTTTTCCCTCCTCCATTGGATCGACCTATGCTACGCCAGTAATCTCAACAAATCTAGTTAAACCAGTATTTGTCACGAAAGAATGGCTATTGTATTGTGAATGTGGGTTGCTTTGTCATTTATGCAATGGGTCGGACTTTCGAAGAAAAAATAGGAGCGAAATTCAGGTCGATCTTTTGATAAACTTTTAATTACTATAGTACCTTATGTTTTTTAACCAACGAAATGCCTTTTTGGGCGCAAAAAGAGAATAATAGCATTAATGAAACGAACACATGCACGCAAAACATCCGTTCATGTATCCAGATGCAAAAATCGTGCATAATCATGCATCTCAATCAAAATCATGCATCACAATTTAAAATTAGTACATCACGAATTCACGATTCATAATTGATGCATTGCGATCCATAATTGGTACATCGCAAACTACTACCCTCTTCCCCCAATAAAAAATCTATGCTTACACACATCTATATAGAACTGTTGCAGAATGTAGTTTATTGATCAAATTTCAAACAATCATAATGGAAATGAACATGAGAGCTTTTCAAGCTTTAACCTCTCACATCGCCAACTTCAACGTTTCTGCAACCACAACCGTTCCTTCCATTCTTTCATTTTTGTTTTAATATATCTTTGTGTTCATAGTAGTAGAGAAAATCCAATCTACCTTTGCGTTCAAGAAGCCGTTTCACTTACTTCCATTAGTTTTTGTTGATGACAGACATTTTAGAAACAATTTTATGAAAGTGTTAAGTGTATTTTTCTGGTTAAAAAAAACATAAGAGCTTTAGGCGATTGAAAACTTTCGAAAATGTACTGATTCGAAATTTCTCCAAAATTAATGGAGGGGTTCGTATTTGAAAAGCTAAAATTATTATTGGAAAAGCTAAAATTAAGAGTTTGTGGGGGTTAGCGTAATTGATGGTGTTTATGTTCCGGCATTATTGTAGTTATAACCAACTCTAATCAGTCTAATGCTAGTTATATACATCCATCGTTATTTGCAAAGAATTCTTGTTTGAAAGTCAAACTTTTTAATAAAATGATAATTTTAGTAGTTTATTCGTAATAAAATGATATTTTAATACCTTAATTTTTTAAAGTGAACTCTTTAAGTAAAACATCCAAAAATAAAATAGTTGACTCTTTGCCAGAAACGGAGAGAGTATTTTTAATAACCAGACTTTTCAAACATACACTCTTTGGGTTGAACGGAAGGAATAATAGTTTTTTTTTTTTTTGGGGGGGGGGGGATGTTAATAGTGCCACCGTTTGATCAATTTTTAGGTTGCTATTTCAACATATTTTTATATGGTTTGTCAAATAAAATTATAACATATATTCTTTTCATTCTAATTCCTAAACTAAGAGTCAACTATACTATTTGAGATGGTTCACTAAAAGCGCCACTTTGAAAAATTATTTTGACAATCTCCAAAAATTTTAACTTTATCCTCTACATTTGATATTTACAAATTGATTATGCCCCCAATTTTTTGTAATTATGATCAAACTCTAATGCTAGTTATGTAGAATATTTCTTAATTATGACTCCCTCAGGTATCAGATAAAGAATTTAATATTCTATTTTGAGAAGTTTCTTTTAAAAAATCCACTTTTAATATTATTTTTTTAAAAAAATGTAAGTCTTTATCAATTTTCCATTCGAAAAGCTGTTTTTCACAAACTTGTAAATAGGAAAAATGGACTTGTGCTTTAACGGTAATCAAAGTCATAAATAAACATCGAAAAGTTTAGAAAATTTAATTGTACGAATCAAGACAATCAAAGTCATAAATCTCATTGTAGCATAAGAAGTAATTGAAATCGAATTGAATGGTTTAGAATATTTAATTGTAAAACAAAAAAACATAACAAATTGATGTATTATTTTTGAACTGAAAATGATCCAAACCATACATAAAAATATATTACATGTGTAGGTATAGATCACTATTTAATTATACAAAAATGATTACATAAAATTTACCACTCTGTATGTGCAAAGGGGCTAAAGAAATTTTATGCATGAATAAACCAATTAAAATCCTAATTGCAGAGCTGGAAGCGCCTGATTCCCAAACTTCAAATCATTTTCATACGGCGTCAAATTCAAATCCAAATCCAAACACAAAACTCTCTTACTATTTGATTTCTTGATAACCGGTAAGGACTTTTCACCGCGGGTGGTGGCACCACGGTGCCGCCTCATGTGGCCTCCGAGTGCTTGTCCTATGGCGAAATCTAGACCACATATGGAGCACTCGTATATCTTGGGCTTAGCGGGGGAGGTAGGTGATGAGGGGAAGAGATCACCTGCCAATAACTTAGGTTTTTTATGGCTAGCACGGTGGCCACCGAGGGCTTGGAAGGATTGAAATTCCCTGTCACATGTTTTGCAGCGGAAAACACGGCCTGAAAAAGCTACGTTTTTGGCGTTGTTGTTGTTGATACGAGAGAGGAGACTCAAGCAATTGGCCATGGCGAGTGTCTCTACTTGTCTATCTTCTTCTCTACCCCTCTTCAATACTGTCATGATGGATGGATATTGTTCTTGGAAAATGGAATATATTAGTAAGAGTAACTAAGTATACAAGTGGATGTAGATATGAATTTTGGTTACATATTTATAGTGTACAGCTATAGATGGTTACTGGTTTGGTAGGAATTAGGATGATGTGAATAGACTGTGGAGTTAGGAGGAAGGGAGATGCTGTTTTTCTTGGGGACTAAGCTAAAGAGAGACGTGAAAAAGATAGCGTGTGCGTGTGTCCGCGTAAGTGATGACTGATGAGGGTACTAGTAAGTACTAGTAGTCTAGTAGTCTATCTAGGAAGTCAAGGAAGAGTCGTGATCCGTGGGGGTGAAAACTGAAAACCCAAATAAGCTTCTACTAAAATTCTGACCGGTCTTTTTTTTTTAAGTTTTTAATTGTAAAAGTTTATCGTTTTCTTTTTTAATTGTAAAAGAGTATTTTTTAAAATATTATTTCAAAAATATCATCGTTTTTTTTAACATTTCTGATAATACACTTTGAGTTTGAAAATCATGATTGTTCATAAAACAGGGATCGACCTGCCCGGTAAGATCGCGGGAGTCAAGGGGGCAGCGCCCCTTCAGGGGGGTTTGGGGGCAACGCCCCCCAAAAGATAAACGAAATTTTTGATTCATAAAATACGAAACTATAATAGATCTATAATGGGTTGAAGAATTTTTAAGTTGGGACAAAGACAAAGGAGATGAAAGAAACAGGTGGAAGACGTGGTCTGTTTTTTTATGATTTTGTATCGCGGTTCAAAAATTAATACACGAAAATTAATGAATCGCAGTTCAAAACTAGACTAACAATTACATTATTGAACCGCAGTGCAAAAATTAATGCACTAAAATTGATGAATCGCGGTTCAAAAATAGACAAGCAATTACAGTATTGAACAGCGGTGCAAAAATTAATGCACTAAAATTGATAAATCGTGGTTCAAAAATAGACCAACAATTACACTATTAAACCGCGGTGCAAAAATTAATGCACTAAAATTGATGAATCGCGATACAAAAAAAGACTAGCAATTACACTATTGAACCGCGGTGCAAAAATTAATGCACTAAAATTGATAAATCGTGGTACAAAAATAGACAAGCAATTACACTATTGAACCGCGGTGCAAAAATTAATACACTAAAATTGATGAATCGCAGTTCAAAAATAGATCAGTAATTACATTATTGAACCGCAGTGCAAAAATTAATGTACTAAAATTGATGAATCGCGGTACAAAAAAAGACTAGCAGTTACACTATTGAACCGCAGTGCAAAATTAATTCAATAAAATTAATGAATCGCGGTTCAAAAATAGACTAGCAGTTATACTATTAAACCTCCATACAAAAAATAATGTGATAAAATTGATGAATCGCAGTGTAAAAATAATAACCTCCGTAACGCGCATACAGTTCATTAAGGATATCGTAGTCATTTTGCCACCAAAAATGATTTTTTCTGGTTGAAAATAAAAATAATGTACTTTAACGACTAAAACTTTCAAAAAATAGACCGACTCGCAATTTTTCCTTTATTATTTCATTCGGGCCCATTCACTTCCATGGTGGGTTTGTAGTTTTTTTTTAATAATTGCGACTTGTCTCTTTTTTAAGGATTAATTGCATGTCAGTACACTTTTCATAATTTTTTACATGTCTATTCTGCTATTTTTTTTAATTTATGAAATACGAAATTATAATGGATCTGTGCTTGGTTGAAAGATTTTTCAGTTGGAACGAATGCGGAGAAGGAGGAGAAAGAAGAAGACTTACGACGAAGGAGATAGAAGAAGAACGTGCAGGACGTAAACTGGTTATTTATGCTTTTGTATCGCAATACAAAAATGAATTAGATAATATTTTTGCACTGTGGTTCAAAGTTTAATTTCTTAGTCTATTTTTGAATCGCTATTCATAAATTTCATTGCATTAATTTTTGGACCGCAGTTCAAAATTTAATTTCCTAGTCTATTTTTGAATCGTGGTTCATAAATTTCATTGAATTAATTTTTGCACGATGGTTCAATAGTTTAATTGCATAGTCTGCTTGCACTGCGGTTCATAAATTTAACCTAATATTTTTGAACCGCGATACAAAAATGTAGCGCGTCTCAGACTCATTAAGGGTATCACAGTCATTTTGTCTTCAAATGTGTCTTTTTGCGGCCGAAAAAAAACTAGACTAGAGGGGTTATAATTTTTAAAAAGTGAACTGGCTCGCAATTTTCCCTACTTTTTTTTTTAATAATTGCGACCGGTCTCTTTTTTAAAGATTCATTGCATGTCGGTACACTTTTTATAATTTTTAACATCTCTGGTCCGCTATTCTTTTTTAAACCGCTAAAAGACAATTTTATACTTTTCATCCAAAAATACATGCTCAAAACACAAACGGAAACAAAGCTTTTGGGGGATTTTTCACTCGCTGCCATCAATGCTAAAATCTCGATTCTTCCAAACAACCCCCATCAAAGTGAGGAGGGGAATTCTCGATCATTCTTTTCTAGATCTATGTCCCCCCTTTTGAACAATCATTCATAAAGGTTTTCCCCAATTCTTTTCTAGGGAGAAATAACCGGTGTGAGATTGTCATTTATTTTTCCTTCCTTGTGCGAATCATCGCTTTATTGTTTTAGTTTTTTCAGATGTCTGCAGTGCTTGTTTTTTGATTGATAATCTAATGAATGAGATTAGAGATCGAAAGGAAATGAAGGTTGTTCATCGCTTGACTTATATATCAATATTTTGATTCATCGCAATTGACAGTGGCATTCATGATCCATCCAATGTGTTCGTCGTTGCCTCTGATGTGGGCATCATTGCCTCCGATGTTAGCGTTGCTGCCTCCGATGTGGGTATCGTTTCCTCTGATGTGAGATTCATTAATTCTATCTTCCTTTTGACTTTGATTTTTACTATGAGAAGTTGTTGGCCATCACTTATTGACCTGGAACACAACCAATGCCAATTAATGATCCTTCACACTCTTCATATTGTATGTTGATTACTTAGAGATTGATAATTAAATGTACTATGGGAGTTTGTTTTCATATTTCATGCCTCTGTGTATATGAATCATGTTGGGGATAATGCTAGATTTCATGCGTGTTAACAACATATTTTGCTTGTTCAGCTTTCCCTACATCTTGTTGTGGGTTTTTTATTTAATTTACTGAGTCTTTCCAAGCCTCTCTTTCTGGTTTTGATGGTGTTGAGAAAAAAGAACAAAGCTTTAGGCAATGCCCAATGTAACTTCCAACTTTCCGAATTCAATGCACGCTATTTTTTTGGCGTTGTCCAATGTTTTGTGTTTCGATGTCCAAATTTGGGCAGCGATTTTTTACATTGCGAAGCTCAAATGCATAACGATGCCCGATTTTTTAATTGTGAAGCCCAATTTTTGCATTGCGATACCCAAAGGCATTGGCTTTTGAGCGATGCGCAAATTGAGACAGTGACTTTATATGCACGTCTTTTTTTCGAGGAAATTGCGGGTTAGGGATGGAGACAGTAATAATTAGGAAATATTGCGGTCGGTCTCTTTTTCAAAAAAATTAACGGTTTTATGTTTATATTATTTTATAATTAAAAAAAGACATTTTATACATCGCAATACACAAAATCATGACAAATGACACATTGCAATACATGATTTAAGAACTTCCCGTATTGATTGAAGTTGACGTGATCAAAATGAGAGTAAGTGAAAAGCCAAAAATCTAAATTTATAAATCTTATAAGGAAAACATACACGTATTGATTGAATAAATCTGGTGGGACCAAAAGGAGAGAAAATAAAAATCAGTTGATGAAGCGACATCTATCCATAAACACGACCTTTGATTTCTTTAATTCTACAACCTTCTTGGATACGTCTGACATTAAAGATTATTCAATTTCTTTGTGTTCTTTTCTCTTCAGTTTAGTTGTTAATGTGACATTCTATCAATTAGGACAGATGGATCAACTTAATACAAATTACGAGCCTAAGGACACACTAGTCGTGCTAACAAGATTGGAATCCAAATAAATACTTTTTTCCGTTTTCGGGTAAAGAGTATTTATTTAAAAGTTCAATTTATACTAAAAATGAAAATTTTAGTAGCTAATTAGTAAAAAAATAACATTTTTATGTCTTAATTTTTTAAAAGTAAATTTTTTAAGTAAAATATCTAAAAATAAAATAATAAACTTTTTATTCAAAACGAAACGAAACGAGTAACTTATAGTAGAAAGTACTCAGTAACCACTAACCACTCAAACTAACCTCTATCAGTAAAAATTTAGTCATATCGGTAAAACATCTATCATAAACTCCTTTTATAAAAAATATTCAATTTAATTCTTCTAGAAACAACTTTAAGCTGCATGTTTCATTATGCTTATAAAAAACAATTCACATGTATCACGTTCAAAATTCACGCAAAAATCATGTTTATCCAATTTACCACAGGGGACATATGTTGGGGTCCGTGGTTGCTGGGGGTGAAAGTACGTTGTTTTGTGATTTTAAAAATGTATATAAATATATCTCACATTTTTTTAATCTAAACAACACTTAGTTTGACTTAAAAAGTCAAACGAAATAATTATTTGACCATTTAGGAATGGATAGAATATTATAAAAAAGTATAAATAAAGCAAAACACACCTTTGGGCCACTGCACTTTTCAAAAACTTGCAATTAGGCCACTGAGACATCAAAATTTTCGGGATGACCACTGTACCAGACTTATCTTGCACGTTAACCCCTTTTTTTGGATGGACGTTAAGTTTGGACGTTAAGTTTGATTAAATGTCTATTTTACCCTCGTCTTCTTCATCTTCATTGTGACAAAGTAACCAGATCTGGGTTTTAAAACTCAGATCTGGGTTTAAAAAATCATTTCCACGCCATTGGTCTACCTGACCGAGCTTTCCTCGGAACTGAAACACCGATCATTTCGTCGGCAGCCTTCCACGTCGGCGCCGCCACCGTCGCTGCTCTAAATACTTTATTACCACTGGGAAGAAAGCTCTTACGATGTAAACAGCACATACAACACTTGTCCTACCAGCATTGTTCCAATGACGGACTAGGTTGGCAAAAGCTTCCACTAACAACAGACAAGGGTGTACAAAGTTCCCCAACTCGATCAAAAGCCCACAACCTGCAATTCAAATGATTGAACTTCCACAATCTTATGTTCATTCTGTCTGGCCAGTCAACTGGAGACAGCAGTTGACTTTGCAAGCCAAAATGTGATATTTGCCTCCATTACTAGTACCCCCACAATTCATGTTCATCAACAAGCAAGGTTGCTGAAGTGGAATCGTTCAAGTAGGGAACTAATGGAGACGAAGCTTTCATGCTGTAGTGCAGATAGACTGAAAAGTAGAGCATTGAAAAAGAAATGGGCTCATATGAGCTCACCCTTGGAACACGCTGAATCATAGTCAGGAGAAGAATTTTGGACTTCTCCTCATCCTCATCCTCTTCTTCATCATCAAAATTACAAAGTTTATCAAAATAATTAGAATCCTCCAACCACACATCAAATTAAACATTTCCAGAAAAAGTTAGATCTAAACAAAAAGGTTTTTAAAACCCAGATCTGGTTACTTTGTTGAAGATGAAGAAGGCGTGGGTAAAATAGACATTTAATCAAACTTAACGTCCATCCAAAAAAAGGGTTAACGTGCAAGATAAGTCTGGTACAGTGGCTATCCCGAAAATTTTGATGTCTCAGTGGCCTAATTGTAAGTTTTTTAAAAGTACAGTGGCCCAAAGGTGTGTTTTGCCTATAAATAAATAAAACTTTACCAGGATATGATTTTTGAACTCGGCATTTTCACTCTCATTTAGTCCTTAGCTCCTTTATCGTTATCATTTTCGTTATTTTTTTTATTAAATTGACAAATTTATCCTTAGTAATGAGAAGTAGGATGTTGATCTGATATTAAAAAAATAAGAATCTTATTTGTCCACCACCCCACCCCACCCCAAACAAGCACAATTTTTCTTATATTTTTCTTTCCTAAATCCATGGATTTTTTTATTAGCCAACAAAATTGAAAACAAACCCAAACGAAGGAAACCCCAACCCCACCCACGGTTCCACCGACCCCTACCACACATATAGAAGCTGTCAACCAAACTGAAATTCCAGAACAGAGACCAATTTCGGGGCTGTCGAATGGCTCTAGTAACGCGAAGCTGCCATTCCTTCCCTTCCCTACCGCCATCTGCCAGTGACTCCATTCTTCTTCTTTGGTCGGGGCTACCTAACCCTCGGAGGTTCTCAGTCCCGTACTTAGTGAAAGAATAGAAAAGAAGCAATGCAATGAAAAGGAGGAAAAAAGTGAGAAGGAGACATTTGGTCAAAAAATTCAAAGGATCCCTCTACTTCACTTCTGACCGTGCAATCTAGTGCACTGGTTGATTCGAGAACAACATGGTCCAAGTTTTTTTTATCTAAGGCTTCGAATAGGGAAACACAATGGTTTTATATTCAATACTTGATATGGGTTTTTCGAATTGATCAAGAACCAAAAATTCTCCAAAAATTCCATTAGAGCCATTAAATTTTCCAAACCCATTTTCGAAAACCAAAGATCTAAAATTCCCACAAGTATCAAGAACAGAGCATCTGTTACTATTCATGCCCTAAGAAAAAGGACTACACACTTGGGGAATTTTCAACTCACAAACCCACATGAATTCTCAAACCCAATTTCGAAAATCGACGAAATTTGCGAAATCGGTGTTTGTGAGGTTGAGGAACGATGAGAGAAAAATTGACGATAATTTTAAAAAGATGGCCAGAGATTTAGAGAGAGAGAGGACCTTTTCTAATTTTTTTCTATTTATATTTTACTTTAGGTCATTTTTCATCTCAACAATAAATTGACACATAGATATTTATAAAATTAATTGAGCGCAATTTTGTCATTTTACAAAAAAATTAATGTCTCTTTCAAAGATAATGTCATGAAGGAGTCACTTGAAACCTAAAATTGAGTTAAAGAACCACCTTAGGAAATCTTCAACATGAGTTACCATTTAAATAAAAAATGTGAAGTTCTTGACCAAATTATATATTAATCCATGTAAAAACATAGGGTGGTATGGAATGCAAGGTCGGCATGAGAAGTGTAGTTGTGGAATTAATTAGATTGATTATTTTTAAGTGTAAACGAATTAGCTTACCGACAAAGGGGAAATATGAAAAGCTATATACGTTACACTTTAAGAATGTTTGACTTAAATAATCCACTTTCAAAAATTAATGTATAAATGTGTCATTTTATTACTAATTAATGTATAAAAGTGTCATTTTATTACTAATAATAATAATAATAATAATAATAATATGAGTATTAAAAGTATTGATGTTACTACTCATATTATTATTATTATTATTATTATTATTATTATTTTTATTTTTATCATTATTATTAATATGAGTATTATTATTTTGATTATCACTACTATTATTATTACTACAACTTCATAAAGGTATGAAAGAGTTTAAAGTTTTTTGAATTTTTACAATCCAAGGATTAATAGATTTTATGAATAAAATAATTCTATTTTTGTTCTTTTCGACATGATTTTTTAAAATATTTTTAAAAGATTTTAAGAATAGAATAATTCTATTTTTTTTTCTACAAATTATATGTTTTATGAATTTAAAAAATACATTTAAAATTTGTAACTTAGAAAGCATCCAATTTAACTCATAAAACCAACTAAGACAGTAATTTAGGAACATAGGGAGTTTGAATAATAATAATAATAATAATAATAATAATAATAATAATTGTACTTTATTATTATTAGTATTATTACTATTACTATTATTATTATATACAATAAAATTTTATCCCCTTTACCACTGTTGAAAAGAAAATAATGAAAACTTAAATCCTAACGACGTTAATAGAAATGTTAACTTTTGGACAGTTTTGTATTAAAGTACAACTTGGTGAATTTTTGAATCTATAACTATTAATAAAACAGAAGTCATAGCTGCCATGTGACGGCTTTTTATGAAAAGTTAAAAGTTTTAAAGAGATTATGTGTTGCCACGTGTCACCTTCGAAATGATAAAAGTTGTTTTTTTCTTTTTTCAAAATCGATTAGTTTAATATAAGTTTGTTACATCTAATTTGATAAAATAAAATTCCTAAAATTAATTTGATAAGATAAAACAGATTTAGGATATAGTTTTACGAACAAATTTATGATAGAGATTTATGATTTTTTTTCAAATATCGCTTAATTAAACTAGATTTTATCCTATGTAATTTATATAAGTTTAATGGCAAAATCCTACATTTGGCCACCCAACTTTTCAAAAAATTGCAATGCGACCACCGAAAGTTTAAAACTTGCAATGAGGCCATTGAACATTAGTTAGGCTGCAAGCGAGCCTATTTTTTGGACGGACGTTAGTTCCGTCATTAAATCAGAGACAAATCTCTATTTTGTCCCTTTAAATTGACAATTATTCCTTTTGCGTGATATTAGAAACCTAAAGGGGTCCAAGTGAAAAAATGACATTGTTTTTGGCAAATCCTTATTTGGACTTTAGTTCAAGTTGTGATTGACCGGAAGATTATTAATTAGCAAGTTGCTATGGCTAGCCAGAGCCAGATTTTAGAAAAAATAATCAACGCCCAAAATCTAAAACGTAGACCCAGTTTAAACCTAGCAGTGGCAGCATAGCCTTTAAGACGATTTGACGGAGAAAACTCGTTCACCACCGGTAGGGAGAGAGGAAGGGATTGTACTAGCCTTGTGCTTTATGGCTGGGAAAGCTGGAGCAACTCTGACAACCTACTCATCGCCGCCAACCACTCACAGGAAGAAGAAACCTCCCATTCGCTCCGACATAGAAAAATTTAGGAATTTTGGGGTTTTCTGGGTTGTATGTGAGAGAGAGGATGGGTTGTGTTTGTGTGTGAGAGTGAGAGGGAGGTCGCTGGAAGATATGACGTCGGAGATCGAGGGAGAGATGGGTTGAACAAATCTGGGAGATGGGATGAACAGATCTGGGTTTCTTCTTGTGAAACTCCGACGATATCAAGGTAGCTGGCATTCAAGATCACATCAGAGAGAAACAGAGAGATGACAGGGAGGTCGCTGGAAGATATGGTGTCGAAGATCGAGGGAGAGATGGGTTGAACAGATCTGGGAGATGGGCTGAACAGATCTGGGTTTCTTCTTATGAAACTTCGACGATATCAAGGTAGCTGGCATTCAAGAGCACATCAGAGAGAGACAGAGAGAGAGCGCGATGACATCTGTATGCTATATTAGTTGCTTCAGATCTACTGGAGTGGCCGCTTTATTGGGTTTGGGGGGCACTTCCCTGGCTATGAACTTCTCCTCGGCAAGTTCGAAGTCAAATGGTCCAAGTAGCCTTCTCGGCTTCTTCCCAAGTACTTAAGGATGTTCTTAACAGTTAGCAATCTTCAATGGGGGTCGTGTAGAGAGAGAGAGAGAGAGAGAGAAACATAGAGGTGGGTTATGAAGAGAGAGAAAGATGAGTCGTTTTACGGGAAAGAGATGGTCGTGCTAAACGGTGAAATTGTTTGAATCGAGGTAGAATTCTTGTTGTAATGATGGGGGATATTTTCCAGAAAATCTTTGAGTCCTCTATTTGGGTTTTTCCCAAATTTTCATCTGGGTTTGTGATGAGCGCAAGATTTCCACTAATTTTTCCGGGAATTTTCTTTTATTTTGTGCTATTTTTGAATTAATTATGCTTTGAAAATATTATTATTTGTGTTTTTGTGCTTAATGTAGGTTTTCATGCATAATTGAGATTTTATATGGTGATTAGCATGAAGTTCGAGGCAATTCCGGGCTTAAAAGTTGTTTTGGGAATTAATTGGTCAACGTTCGTTAAGCCCGTCAAGAGATCCAAGGCAAAAGGAGGCTAACGGAGGCTGAAGATATTAACTGAGGACCAAAATGCAAACCTGGAAGGAATCAGGCAGGCGGTGCCAACAATTAGAAGATGAGGGGCACCGGAGCAATTTTCTGAAAATGAAGGGCAGCCGGCGCAGTTGCGAGAGAGTCCCCGTTGTCGATCACCGCCTAGTGCCACTTGGCTGCTCGCGGCCCACCCCAAGCACGACCCGCGTGTTCCTGACCCTCCAGCCCACCTTCTCACCCGCTTTCTCTCACAGCCTCAGCCTGTTTCCAGCCTGGATCGACCCGTGACCTCTCCCTGGTTTAGCCCAGCTCCATGCCGCGACCCAGCCATTCTTTTCCTTCCCAAACAGCCCCTAAAACTCCATTGCTCTGCCTATTATACCCCTCCTTCCTTGGCTGCCCCTTTGCGGCTTCTCCATACATTCCAGTAACCTCATTTCAAAAATTCACAAGCCTCATTTACGGGCATTAGCCCTAAATGGGGCACCAGCCCCATTTCACAAAAAATCTCTCCAAATTCCTTGAAGCTTGATCAACTTGAAGGTTTGGAACATCAATTCAAGGGCCAAGGACGCAAATGCAAAAGATTTCAACCCCGGATTCGAGCAACATTGGTTTAATTCTTTCAACCTATCTTTTGATTTATTGTTGTATTTTCTTGGGATGATTTATTTTGTAGTTGTTGAATTGGTTGGTGCTTAAAATATTTATGGAAATGCAATTAATTTTTATGTCCAATGTAGTGTTTTAATTTAATTTATTTCTTTATTTAATATACAAGCATGTTGGTTATTATTTTGTAAAATTAATGCTTTTAATTATCTGGCCAATAATTAAATGATTTTAGAAATATTTAGGATCCACGAGAGCTACCTATTTATTTCGAACCAATCAATTTAATAGTTGGTGTTTTGTGACACACACCGATAGCCGTTATGAGACTAGGTTTGACACGCGATCGAACCACCTTAGCCATTCGCGAGGTCGGGGAGATTAGGGTTGACTATAAGATGTGAGACCCCGTAGTTAGCCAATTTAATTGTCTCGGCTACCAACATGACTTGTAGAAAAATATAGAGAGTTTCTTTTTGCGAAGTATTACCAATGCGTTTGGTTATTATTGTGTTTTCTTAATGCTTTTAATGGCGTAACGAACCATTAGATGATCACTAGAATGATAGGATACGAAGCGAAAGCCCTTCCTATTATTCCGAAAATCTCAATAGTAGTTTGCGTGGCGTGAGACCGAAAGGAGATCGCGCGTAGATAGTCGTAGGATGCTTGTTTACACATGCAGTTATTTTCTCCCCTGTGTTATGTATTGCGATGATATGAGCCCGTAGCAAGGTTGAGAGATAGCTAGATTTGCTATACGTAGCGAAAGCCCGTAGCGAATAAAATAGCGCGTCCGACTACCAAGACTTGAGTTAAAGAAAAGCAAAAAGAGAATTAAATTAAGCACCGGCTAGACTAGAAATAATGCGTTCCTGTATTTCTATCTTGATTTGTTGTTGCCAAACCACATCCGCGTTAGTTTAGATTTAATTGCTTTCTTAGGTTGTTTATATTTTTAGATTTTAATTCATTTTATTTTCGCTCAAATATAATTAGTTAGCATAATTTCGGTACTTAGTTGGAGTGAGAATTACGCGCATTCCTCGTGGGATCGACTCGTACTTACATACTTTATTACTTGATACGGCCGGGTAATCTTGCCCGAGATGCGTTCGCGCACATCAGTTTGAGAAGGTGGGGGAGGAGAAGCCTTCAACTGGGTCAGCCGAGAGAGAGAGAGAAGACAATGCTTTTTTTCACTTGAACCCCTTTAGGTTTCTAATATCACACAAAAGGAATAATTGTCAATTTATATGGGCAAAATAGAAATTTTACTATGATTTAATGAAGGAACCAACGTCCATCCAAAAAATAGGCTCGCTTGCAGCCTAACTAATGTTCAGTGGCATCATTGCAAGTTTTAAACTTTCGGTGGCCGCCTTGCAATTTTTTGAAAAGTTGGGTGGCCAAATGTAGAGTTTTGCCAAGTTTAATTTGACTGAAACTCTTCAATTTTCATCTCTTTTCATTTTCATAATGTTTAATTTATACAAATTATCAATAGGATACTTCTATGTTATTTGTTCTACAAATCTATATTTATTAATTATTAATTACTAATCTATTAATTATCTATTGCTGATAAAAAATTAAAACCGGATAGATTTTATTTTATTTTTTTTATTTTATTATATTTTTTTTAAGGTTGGAGGGGACATAGACCATACTCCAACCCTTAATTTTTTATTATTTTAATGCCGGATAGATTTTAAAACCGGTGTCTCATTTATATATGCTAAAAGTTTTGTTTGCTCCTAAAATCGGTTAGTACGAGATAGATGTTATCACATTTGATTTAGACGCGTTTCACTTGATTAGTACACCAAATTTTCAAGGTAACAAGGTTTTTTTACAAAAAGATTTTACCCGTGCTCATAGATTTTAATATGTCAATTACCTATTCATACTATCAATTTGGAATACCTTATTTTTATTTTATTTTCAAATTATTCAAATTAATTTTTTTAATTATTTATTACATGTTTAGAAAATCATCTTATTATAAACAACTTTTACAAAAAAAATTATTATAAACAACTTTTACAAAATATATATATATATATATATATATATATATATATATATATATAGGAAATCTAGCTGTCGATTAGCTGTCAATTAGGAACATTAATTTAGGAGATCATTACTATGTATAGCTGATTCCTACAATTAGTATTTACACATGTATATACCCTAGGTCAACTTACCTAAGTTAGTTTTTTGGTAGTTTCTGATTTATAGGATCTGTGATTATTTTCCTCTTTGTATATATACCAGATGATTTTCTTAAAGAAAGATATCAAAAAATTCTCTCATAAACAGCTTCATGGTATCAGAGCAACTTATCTAATTTTTTCTGATCATTGTCGTTCCCTACCTTCTCCTTCTCCACGTATTTCGTTTCCCTATAACTTTTTCATTTTTTCTCCTCCTCCGTTTCGATGGTGAATCCGATCAAACATCCTTTATACGTGGGACTTCGATCACCACTTCTCAATCCCAAGCCATTCAAGATTCCGATAACATTCGATAACATGTCAAAAACTCACAGACCACAACTATCTCCAGTGGTCTCAATCTGTGATGATGTTTATCTATGGCCATGGACGGGAAGACTATCTCACTGGTGCTACTACTTCATTTAAACCTGATGATCCGAAATTTCATGTTTGGAGAGCTGAAAATAACCAAGTCATGACCTGGTTAATTAACTCAATGACAATTGAGATTGGAGAAAATTTCTTCTTGTTTTCGACTGACCAAAAGAAATTTGGGATGTCTTCGTGACACCTTCTCTAGTCATGAAAACACAATTTGAACTCTTCCAAGTAGAGACTATGCTTCAAGATCTCAAGCAAGGAGAATTATCTGTCACGCATTACTATATGACGTTATCTCGCCAGGCAGAAGAACTTGACTTGTTTGAGTCTCATGAATGGAAATGTCCCGATGATGGTACTCTATTCCGCAAGATTGTGGAAACAAAAAAGAAATTTTAAATTCCTCATGGGCCTCGACAAATCCCTTGATGAAGTCCGTGGCAGAATCTTTGGTATCAAGCCTCTTTCTAGTCTTCGAGAGGCCTTCTCTGAGGTTCGTAGGGAAGAAAGCCGAAAACAAGTAATGTAAGGATCGACCAAGTCCTCACCGCCTCTAAATGGATCTGCGCTTGTAGCCCATCAGGGTGTCCCAAATGATCCTACAACACTTGCGACTTGGGGCAATCATCAACCATATGGAGATGGTAGGCCTCGAAAGGAGCGGCAGAGTGGTGTGACCACCGGCGTAGGCCAAGACATGTCAAAGACACTTGTTGGAAGCTTCATGGAAAGCTTCAATTGGAAACCAAATCCGGCCACCATGAGGCCAGTGAAATCGGGGGCAATCTTTGTTGTCTTCGAAACCACCGGTCCCTCACCATTTGCCACCAAAGAACAACTGGAGACGCTTCAACAACTGTTAGGCAAAGTAAACCATGTTCCAGGGAATATTACACAACAAGGTAATCATCCTCTTGCCCTTCATACTCAAACTCTTCCCTCTGGATAGATAGTGGACTCTGGAGCCTCCGATTATTTGACAAGTGATAGATACTTGTTCTCATCCTATTCCCCATATGATGGTAATCTCAGTGTCCGAATTGCTGATGGTACGTCCTCTAAAGTTACTGGAATTGGGAATGTTATAATATCGAGCAGTGTACATCTTGAATATGTGTTGTTTGTGCCAAAATTTAAATGCAATCTGTTTTTCGTTAGTAAGTTGAACTAAGATCTGAATTGTGAGACTAAATTTCTTGCAAACTCTTGTGTTTTTCAGGATTTGGGATCAGGGAAGATGATTGGCAATGCTGAATTATGTGCATGATTATACCTTCTCAGAGTCAATAATTCTCCGACAACAACGGAATGCAATAAACTGCGAGTCAATTCTCAATGTCAGTCTACTTGTGTTTTTGAGTCTTTAGATCCATCAAATAAGGATATTGTTATTATGATGTGGCACTATCGCCTTGGTCATCCAAATTTTATATACCTTGAGCGTTGATGATCATACACGATTAAGTTGGACATTTCTCATGAAAGACAAATTTGAAACTAGCCAACTCTTCATGACATTTCATAACATGATTCAAAACCAGTTTCAAGCCAATATTAAAGTGTTTAAAACCGACAATGCTCAAGATTTCTTCAATTCCACCCTTGGGCCTTACCTTCAATCACATGGAATTGTACACCAAAGCTCTTGTATTGACACACCCCAACAAAATGGTGTGGCGAACGCAAATCGTCACCTTCAAGTAGTTCGTCTCTAATGTTTACCTCCCATGTTCCAAAAGATTATGGGGGGGAAGCTGTCCTCACCGCTACTTACCCTATAAATCGCATGCCTTCCCGCATCCTTAAATTCGACACACCTTTGAAGCATTTTCTCACTCTATATCCAAACTCCTATCTTGTGTCTCAAATTTCCCTCAAAGTCTTTCGATGTACAGCCTTTGTCCACATTCACCCTCAACACCGCAATAAACTTGATGTCAGGTCCGTGAAATGTGTCTTTCTTGGGTACTCACCAAACAAAAAAGGATACAAGTGCTATTGTCCCCAAACTCAAAAATTCTTTCACACCATGGATGTAATTTTCTTTGAAAACAAACCCTATTTTCCCAATTCTGCGCTTCAGGGGGAACATTGTGAATCAGAATCACATAATTGGTACTGCTTGCCTCTATTTGAGAGTCCAATGTCGTCTAAAATCTCATATCCATCCAAATCTCCTCAAAACTCAAATCCTTTAGAGTCACATTCTTCCGAGTCAATTCCCACACATGTTCCTTGTTCCCCAAACCGTACATGTGTTGAAAACAAAGAGTTGCAAGTTTATTCACGGAGAGAAAGACATCCTGAAAGGTACGAAACTCAACCTGCACAAATTCAGCAAAACCCGGATTTAAACTTGAATCCTAATGTCTCTGAGAGAGTGCAAGAAATGGCAGAGGATGAGGATGATCTAAGCAAGCCAATTGCAGTAAGAAAAGGAGTTCACTCATGTACTCAACACCCTATTTGGGATCACTTATCTTACTCTAATCTGTCACCATTTTTAGAGCTTTTGTGACTACTTTAGATCAGATCAAGACTCCGAACTCAGTCAAAGAAGCATTGCAAGTACCCGAGTGGAAAGCTGCCACCCTAAAAGAGCTAACGGGCACTCGAAAAAAATGGGACCTGGATCCTTACTGATTTACCACCTGGGAAGCGCAATGTTGGATGCAAGTGGATTTTTTCAACGAAACACAAAGCTGATGGCAGTATAGAGCGTTTCAAAGCCCGTCTAGTGGCTAAAGGGTTCACCCAATCTTATGGGATTGATTACCAAGAGACCTTTTTTCCTGTTGTGAAGTTGAATACTATTCAGGTGCTTCTCTCAATTGTAACTAATCTAGATTGGCCATTATTTCAACTTGACGTAAAAAATGCCTTCCTGAATGGTGATTTAGTGGAAGAGGTGTATAAGGATATACCACCGGGATTTGAAGACAGATTCACTAACGACAAAGTGTGCAAGCTCAAGAAATCCCTCTATGGTTTGAAGCAATCACCTCGAGCCTGGTTTGAGAAATTTACTAAGGTCTTGAGACAAGATGGCTATACTCAGTGTCAAGCCGATCATACTCTATTCATCAAGCACTCTGTACAGGGCAAGATTACTGTGTTAATAGTCTACATTGATGATATAATCTTCATTGGAAATTTTAGTGAGGAAATGACTCGGCTTAAACAACTTCTCTCAAGAGAATTTGAGATCAAAGATTTGGGACACATAAGGTATTTTCTTGGAATGGAGGTTGCTAGATCCAGTAAGGGCATCTCTGTCACACAACGGAAATATACCTTAGATCTCTTGAAAGAAACCGGGATTAGTGGCTGCAAGCCAGTGGAGACACCTATGGATGCTAATACCAAGCTTGGAGTTAATAGTGAAAGAGAAGCAGTAGATCGAGGTAAGTATCAACGGCTAGTATGGAAACTGATCTGCTTGACTCACACTCGGCCTCACATCAATTTTTCCGTTAGCGTGGTTAGCCAGTTTTTGAACAGACCTTCTAAAGAGCACATGGAAGCTGTATTTCAAATATTAAGATATCTTAAGAATGATCCTGAAAAAAGACTTATGTTCAGGAAGACTATCAACAGATATTTGGAAGTCTACACTGATGCAGATTGGGCTGGTTCTCCTATTGATTGTAAGTCAACTTCAGGGTACTGCTCCTATGTATGGGGAAACCTTGTAACTTGGCGCAGTAAGAAGCAACATGTTGTAGCTCGGAGTAGTGCTGAAGCCGAATTTCGAGCATTGGCTCACGGGATTTGTGACAGAATTTGGTTAAGACGATACTCAGTGAGCTCAAGGTCAAAACAGAAGGTGCCATAGAAGTCTTTTATGACCATAAGTCAGCTATAGCCATCGCAATAAATCCGGTGCATCATGACAAAATAAAGCATGTCAAGATAGACCGCCACTTCATTAGTGACAAAATTGAAACAAACATGATCAATTTGAGATACATTCCTTCTCAGCAACAAGCAATAGACATCTTGACCAAGGTCTTGCATCGTACCAACTTCTGTGGGCTAATTTCCAAGCTAGGAATAACTAGTATATATCATCCAGCTTGAGGGGGAGTGTAGGAAATCAAGTTGTCGATTAGCTGTCAATTAGGAACATTAATTTAGGAGATCATTACCATGTATAGCTGATTCCTAGAATTAGTATTTACAATTGTATATACCCTAGGTCAACTTACCTAAGTTAGCTTTTTGGGAGTTCCTGATTTATAGGATCTGTGATTATTGTCCTCCTTGTATATATACCAGATGATTTTCTTAATGAAAGATATCAGAAAATTCTCCCATAAATAGCTTCAATACCCGCGTCAAGAAGTTTAAAAACTTCTTTTCTCACTGCTTCGTCCATATGAGGATTCAATGTCGTTGATGCTCTCTAGAAGGTTTAGCTCCTTCTTTGAGATGAATTCTATGTATACATTTAGTGGGACTTATTCCATTTAAATCGGCTAAGGTCCATCCTATAGCCTCTTTATGTTCTTGTAAAACTTTAATTAACTTCTCTTCTTGCTCTATTGACAAATTAGAAGCAATAATTACAAGCAAAGTTTCATTTTTCCCTAAGAAAACATACATTAAATTTGATGGTAAGGGTTTCAATTCCAAAATAGGTGGTGATTCAATTTAAGGAACCAATTTGTCATTAAAACTTCCTAACGGCTCACGAACCATTTTTTTGGTTGTTATTTCTTCTTTTTCCTCAAAAAGTTTGGTTAATTCAATCACTTCATCATTTTCACTATCGCCTTGACCAGTTAAAACTTCCTCTAATTTATCAGACTTAACCTCTTTAACTAAATCTTTAATTACTAGATTTTTTATTTCATCGACATAAAAACAATCACTCATATCATTTGGCTTTTTCATGGCATTAAACACCGAAATTTCAACTGTCTCACACATAGCAGTCATAGATAATTTTCCATTCTTAACGTTAATCATTGTGTTAGCAGTGGCCATAAAAGGACGCCCAAGAAGAAGGGGTGCTTCATGCATATTGGTAGCCTGATTTTCCATTTCAAGAACTACAAAATCAACACGCATAATTAATTTTTCAATTTGCACTAAAATTTCTTCAACTATGCCTAAAGGGTTTTTCACAGATCGATCAACAAATTGCAAAGTCATAAATGCATGTTTTAACGCACCTAAACCTAATTGTTTATACACAGAAAAATGCATCAAATTAATACTTGCACCAAGATCCAACATTGATTTGACTTTCTTAGAATTTCCTAATGTTATATCAACATTAAAACTACCAGGATCTTTTAGTTTTGGTGGAAGATTCAGTTGGAGAACAACACTCATTTTCATACATGATTACCTTTTCGTTTTTCGGGAACTTTTGTTTTCTAGAACTTAAATCCTTGAAATTTTTTGCTTAAGCAGGAATATTCTTAATCACATTTAGCAAAGGCAAATTAATATTCACTTTAGAAAGCATATTGTAAATTTCAGTAAATTGTTTATCAATTTTGTTTCTCATAAGACGACCAGGAAAAGAAATAGGGGGCACATAAGCTTTAGGGGCAACATATGGTTCTTCTTTTTCTTCTTCAGGAATAACCTCTTTTTCTATGGCATCATTTAAATTATCACTTTTATTTTCATTTTTTTTGTCATTTAACACATTAGAAGAAGTAGGAAGAGTAGATGTACTTACCTCCTCGCCAATAGTTTTACCACTCCTTAGAGTAGTAATAGCCTTGGCTTGCTCATTCTGACTGGAAAACTTCCCATAATCTCATCCTTTCATTTCATTCATCTCATCACACATTTTCCCATATTAAGCCATCAATTTTTGCATTGTGGTATTCATCACATTAAAAGAGTTTTGAACTTCTTGACGGAGTTCATTTACTTCATTACGCTGATTATTCTGCGTGCTTCCACCATTATTTGTACTCCATTGCCCAAATGCTAGCGGTTGATGTTGTTGCGAATTCAATGGTTTGTTCCCTCCCCAACTGAAATTTGGGTGGTTCCTCCATCCAGGATTGTAAGTGTTAGAGAATGGATCATCCCTTTGACGTGGTGGATACGAATTCATCAACTTTACATGTTCATGACAACCAGACATATTTCCACTAGAAGGGAAACTATTAGTAGCATGCGAATTATTTCCACAAATTGAACATACTTCAAAAGCAAAATTTAAATTTGCAGCAGCCATCATTGCTTCATAGGCTTCAATTTTAGCATTAGCAGCTGCTAATGCACTAGATTCATTTTGATTAAAATTTGAGTTCACTTCATACACAACTTTGGCTTTTCCTCTCACACTCTTTTGTTGAGAGTTTGATCATAACATTTCAAATAGTTCATGTGCTTGTTCTGTGGTCAATCCGTGAATTGACCCTCCAGCAGCACTATCCACCATAGTTTGCAGGTGATTAAAAAGAGAGTCATAAAACTGTTTTATTAAAATATCCTTGGGAAAATTGTGGTGAGGACATTCGACTAGTAAAGATTTAAAACGATCTCACGCTTCATGAAAAGATTCACCTTGTTCCATTGCAAAACACATGATTTGTTTCCTATGATTTGAAAGTGAGGAATGCTGATAAAATTTTGAGATAAACAAATCATAAAGGTTCTTCCATGTATAAATACTTCTAGGTGCTAATGACATAAACCATCTTTTAGCAGAATCCTTTAAAGTGCATTGAAAAAAAAAACGCATTTTAAATTCATCTTCAGTTAATCCTCCTTTAGGAATAGTTTCAACCAAATGAATAAAATCTTGCATAAAAGATACGACATTTTCTGAAGGTAAACCATGAAAAATTGGAAACATATTATAAAAATGTCCTTTTAATTCAAAGTTCTTAACTCGGTCAGGTAAAACCAAGCAAGACGGTGTAAAGTTTATGCTAGGATGAGTGTAATCTCTCATTGTCCTAGGAGCGTCCATTATCTTCCCTTGCGCCTACAATCGCTCAGCAGCAAGTGGGTCAGCCATTTGATTTCTTTGATTATCAGGATTCCTGATTGACTTGGTCAACTGGAGGATTTCTTTCTAAATTATTAATATTATCGTTAAAATCCGTCAAGATGGGATTCAACGACCGTCAACCGTGCATAAACTGCACAATCAACCGAAACTAACACTGATTTTTTTATATTATTTTTTAAGATTAATTTAAAAACTTAATAAAATGATTAAAAATTTAATTACTAATTCTCCCCGGCAACGACACCAAAAACTTGATGTATTATAAATTTACCTCGCAAGTGCATGAATCTATTGCAGAATAAATGTACGGTAGCAAGGGTCGAACCACAGAGAGAAGCAATTAAAAGGTTTTAATCAGACAATAAATAAAAGTAATTAAACTAAAAGGGGGGGTTTGTTTGTGAATTAATTAAAACTAATGAATTGACTATTTAAACTAATTTAAGAGTAATAAAAATAATAATTGCAGGAATCAAAGAATTATCAAAGATTAATGAATGTGGAGAATCTAGGAATTGAGATTCACTTGTATCGCCTTTTATATGTTTTTAACTAATGTATCTATCAATTACGGGTTCGTTCACTAGTGTAAAGGGTTGGGACTTACGAAGCGAGATTTGCAACCCTTAGTACTCCGCCTTAACTGTGCTTTCTTGGTTTGTTCACACAGCAATTAAGAGTCCATTAAATACTCTAAGAACTAAAGTAATTAAGAGACCAATCAGTACTCTTAAAAACTCACGTGAACCTAGGTCTAACCTTAGCCCAATCAGGAAATCAGAGAGATCTATTTATCATTTAGGTTGGTCAATATATAACTCACGCACGGTCATGCAGCTTATTATACCCACGAGCTTATAGATTCATTAACACAGCCATTATGTGATAATTTCACTATAAACCAAAGATAATCTAAATGATAAACAAATGATTGATAGAATGTAAAATATAATTAACACATAAAATTTGATACAAGTTACTTCCAATCCCTAGAAAGAAGCGGTTAGTTCATCACAGGCGATGAACAAATCATAATGAATGAAGAATACATCATCGGTCCTCAATAATCGACAATAAAAATAAATTAAACAGTGTTTTTCGTCTTGAGAGTGGCTCAAGAACGACACAATTTTGGATCCCGAAAGCTGTTCAACTAGGGTTTTATTTATACTAGGTTAGAAAATTTGAGAAATTACAAAACAGCCCAGAGTAGAAAATAGGACCAAGCGGTCGCTTGGTCCTAATGTCAAGCGATCGCTTGATAGCTTTTCTCCGGACACCAGCTTCTAGAAAATGTGCGCTCGCTCAAGGCTTTGGGCTAAGTGATCGCTTAAGGTCCTGACTTGATTTTCTGCCTTCAAACTTCCAGTAAATTACACTCAGGTCCCCAGAATCTTCATTTTATGGATTAAAGGCCCGAAATTCATCAATCTTCTCAAATTTACCCTGAAACTCATAAAACACTTAAAACCCATATTAGTTGCTTTAAAAACTCGTAGAAAAACACAATCTAAGTATGAATATATACATAATAGATGCATATAAAACACATCTATCAGTAGGCACTGACCATGAGATATGAGCTAGTTTGACGGAGAAAGTCCAACATGGGTCTGAAAACGAGTTCGATGAAATCATATAAGAGAATTCGTTGTGCATGTCACAAAGTATTTTCTCTCACCATAGATCTTACTTTGATATCTTTCTGGTTCTCTAATGGAATCTTTGCACAAAGAAGCAGATCGACTATGACGACCTTCTCGACTGCAGATTGAGAAGTAGAAATACAGGACTAAATTATAGCTACAAAGATACATACCATATATTATGAACTAATTTACGGAACTAATTGGCTAAATTACAGGACTAATTATAGCTACAAAGATACATACCATATATTCTGTTGTTTCCAGAATATTCTCTTTAGTTTTACCATCAAAATTTTATTGAATTCCCAAATTTACCCGTAGTAATGTTAATGGTTGAAAACCAGTTTAATCTCCATTCTCTTCAAACCCATTGATCAGATCTAAAATCGATGTTACCCAACAAAATCCCTCAATAAGATGGATAAATAGAACGAGAGAAATGGACACATAGAGTTTACCGTGGCTAATGGAAAGCTACGGGTGGCAGCCGTGGCGAGAGATCCATTTTGGTGGTGCGGGTGTGTGTGTATGCTTGTGAAAATACATGGATAGGATTCCGAATAAGAAATTTAGGCCCGGAATTCTTTGTGGGAGAGGTTAGGAGTGTTAAGGCCACCAGCAGAGTGCAAAACGACAACAGAAAGTTTAAGAAGATTAGGCTGAAGAAATCTAAGATTACTGTTTCTTAGGCTGCAACAAAGATGAATGATTCTCTCGCTTTTATTTATTTTCGTTATTCACCAATTTCACAAATAAAAAATAGAGCCCTAAGGAAGAGATTTAGATTGTAAAATCCTAGTCGTGTAATTGTGATTGGGGCCGATATAGTTCAAAATCAAATCCAATTTATCTCAAAAATCCAAGGCATGGATTGTATACTCTATTATCGGAATTTGAGTGAGGAGAGATGGATGGGTTGGTGATGGCAGCCAGATCTGCTACAGAGAATGGAGAGAGAGAGTCGGCCAAAATGAAGACGCGCAGTGGAGACAGAATACCCAACGGTAGTCTTGAGCTCAGCCTTAGCTACCTCCTCAAAAGCCAAAACGAAAAGCATCTTGATCTCCTCCCTCTTGGCCTCCTTCTCGATCTTCATCTCTTACAGCTCCAACCAAACTTCCATTATCAGAATCTGGGTGAGGAGAGACGGGGGGTTGGTGATGGTGGCCAGATCTGCTACAAAGAATGGAGATAGAGAGCCGGCCAAAGTGAAGACGCTATGGAGAATGGGGGTTGGTGCCGGAGGTCGCCGGACCGTGGAGATGAAGAAAGAGAGTCGGTGTGAGGTTTCTGAATCTGAACTGGAAATGGGAATTATTGAGATAGTCCAGGGACCAAATAATTCTTTAATTCTTTATTTTATACTTGAAATATTTGTACAGAACTGCTTAATACAACACATATAAAATGCTTAATACATCACTTTTGAAAAATATTGGATTAAATTACTCTTCAGGTGTTAAAAAAAACTATTTTTTTAATTTAAACTAATTTATTAATGAGGTGGTCTCCTATAAGACGATCTTACGGATCCTTATCCATAAGACGGATCTATCTAGGTTAAATGGGGTAAAATTCAGAAATCTCAATGCAACCCCTTAGTTTTGAAAATTACAGTGCCACCCCTCATGTTTATATATATAGAGTGCCACTTTTTACTATCAACAATGTCACTTTATAGTATAAAATGTGTCACTTTTGGCCTTAGAAGTGTCACTTTGTATTTTTAATGAAAATTATACAAAAAGTATTACTTTTTGGGCTTAAATGTGCCACTTTTAGTCTTAAATGTGTTACTTTCACTTTAAAAATGTCTCATTTCTTTATAAATAAAAATCATTACGTTTGGCATTAAAGTATTACTTCATAACATTAAAAGTATCACTTTTTAGAATTAAATGTGTTACTTTTAATCGTACAAGTGTCATTTTGCCTTATAAATAAAAATCGTCGTTATTGACCTTAAAAGTCACTTTTATAAATAAAATCGTCGTTATTGACCTTAAAAGTGTAACTTTTTAGAATTGAATGAAAATGTCACGTTTTAGTATTAAATGTGTCACTTTTGGCAGTCAACGTTAGTTTTAAACCCGGCATCAAAGGCCTTCTTCACCTCGATAGTAGAGATACTCCTTATGTTAGGCTTTCTTAGTTTTCATTGTTGTTGTTTCTTTTCGAGGTCTGGCTCCTCCGTCCTCCCAGTTATAAGGACAAGACTGGTTGTCCCCCTCAAGTTTGTTATTTTCTTCTCTTAATTAATAAAATCTAGCAGGGTGCCGCCCCTATTTCATTAAAAAAAAACAGTGAATTCCTAAATGAGGCTTCATCTTACGGATTTAGGATCCGTAAGACCGTCCTACACAAGCCTTTGCCTTTATTAATTTGATTTAGACTAATTAAATTGATTTAGTTACTAAGTGAAAACTTACCTTTATGTATAAATATCTGATTGTAAAAAAAATTTGACAGAATTTCTCAGTAAAATTTTTAACCAGTCAAAACTTCCAAAAAGTCGACCAATTTTGGAAGCAAATCGACAAATAAGGTGTTGAAACGTGGATATGAGTGATGATAATGATGTTACATTTACCACTGACGTGCACTTTACGGTAATCTTTACTTCCAATTGTTCAATTTTTATGTCCAAATGTTTATTTTTTAGCTATTAATTTTTTTTAAAAAATGGTTAAATGGAAAAATAAATACATAAAAGGGCTTAGGGACCGGTTGGGTGGCAGTCCAAATGGCGGTGATGGGCTTAGGGACCTATTGGGTGGCACTCAAAATGGGGGTGGTGGGTTTAGGGACCGGTTGACTCGCAGTCCAAATGGGGGGTCTGGGCTTGGGACCATTTCTGGGCCAGGTGGTATGGGGAAGGGAATTGGGCTCAGTGGAAGGGATTGCCAAGCAAGAAGTCGTTGGGCTTGGGCTGGGTTGGGGGTCCGATTTCTGGGCAGTCGACTTGGTGGGTTGGGTGGTAAGATTGGTTCCTGGGTAATCGGTTCTTGTTAGGCTGGGCAGACAAACTGGGTGTGGCTCAGGCGGAGAGGGAGGAGGCTAGTGGCGGGGTTAGGAGGGTTTGGGATGTTAGATGGGAACCAAATCCAAGGGGTCACTTTGTTAATTTTTAAAAAGAGGGGATGGGTGTATTAAAACATTAGAGTGGTTATTTGTTTAAACAATTTAAGGGGGGGTGTGTGTATAAGTTAGAATACTTTTTTTTTTTAGTTATACTTTATTTAATACTAAATAACACAATTTTTAATTATTGTTTGAATACTATTTATGATATATTGTTTCATTTTAATTTTTTGATAATTTGAAAAAGAATTATTGTTCGATTTTTTATAGATAATTGTTAATAATAAACATTATTTGTTAATAAATGTTAAGAATCATTTAAAATTACTTTCATTTAAAATATTAATAATTGTTATTAATTATGTATTAAAACATTAAAGTGGTTGTTTGTTTAAACAATTTAAGGAGGGGATGTATAAGTTAGAATATATATATATAGTTAGACTTTATGTAATACTAAATAACCCAATTGTTTTTTTTGTTAAGGAAACAGGGACGGGATCATGCAGCTTTTATTAAAAATAAAATCAAGAACAAACAAGAGGGGGACAACCAGTCATGCCCAAATAACGGAAGGACAAATGAGTCTAACCTCGAAAAAGAGATACATGACTAAAGTCTAAGAGAAAACAAGCAAACAAAACTACTTACGAAAGTTAGGCAAACCTAAACAATCCTGATTTAATGCCAATCTCGTCGACTGTGGAAGCTCGTGAGAAACATTGTAACTTTGGAACCCTCGATGAACATGGGCCGAAGAAATAACCCAATTGTTAATTATTGTTTAAATATTATTTATGATATATTGTTTTAATTTAATTTTTTGATAATTTGAAAAAGGAATTATTGTTTGATTTTTTATAGATAATTGTTAATAATAAACATTATTTTTAATAAATGTTAATAATCATTTAAAATGACTTTCATTTAAAATATTAATAATTGTTATTAATTATGTGTCCTTGTTAATTGATTTTACCAGTTAATGTACATTGTTAAATATTAATAATTGTTATTAATTACTCCCTTTGTCCCAAAAATTATTATCCTATTTTCCTTTTTTGTCCATCCCAAAATAATTGTCTTGTTTGAAACTTTCTTTTTTTGGACAACACTTTTACCACTTTACCCTTACTTTTTCATCATACTTTAATTATGTGCCACATACACATGGGCTTTAAAGTAAATTACACATCAAACTAATATTAATAATTCAGTCAAATGTGTTTTCTTAAGCCGTGGGTCAAGTCAACCAAGACGATAATTTTGGGACGGATGGAGTACTAAAAATTACTTAAAATTTATAGGATCATAGTGTCAAGAATGAAAATGATGAACATAAATATTCGGGCTTTCAGAACTGATTATGTTTTTGAAACTCGTAATGAAATTCACATTTGGATTCAAAATATTGGGGATCATAACATGATGTTTCTATTCGTTAAGCGGCATTCATGGACACATGATGGACACAGAAATATTTGGTATGGTTGTGAGGTCGGTGGTTTGTACAGGTATACCGGTCAGCAGGATGAAGATGATAATGTGCGGAGAGGCACAAAAAAAGATGATTGTCTATTTCGGGTTGTAGCTGCACAACAATACTGTGGTGGTTGGAAAGTTAGAATTTGCCAACAAAAAAAAATGACACAACCAGGTAGTGGGCGATTACATACAATGGCACAGATCTTCCGCGAAGTTGAAATCAAATGAAATTGAGAGGGTAGAGCAGTTGAGAAGTTTTAATGCTAAGCCAAGACAGATACTCAACCAACTGCAAAAGGAAAATCCAGAAGATAAAGTTGTTCTCAAGCCAGTAAATAATGTGTTGCAACAAATAAGAAAGAAGTAGATGGGAAACTGAAAGAACGAAAGTAGCTAGGATTCTCAAAGATTTAATGTAGCTTGTGAAAAAGCTACAATTGAAGTCACAATAGACAGAAAAATAACAAAAAACAGCGGAAGACTTAATACTAAAACACGAAATTAATCACAAAAATTTACCAAACAATCTACAAGCTTATACTTGTAGATCTAGCCTCAGGGCCAAAAAGATTTCACTAAAAAGGATGAATTGTTTTACAAAAACTATGTGAAATCACACACAAAATATTCTCACAAAATAATGAATCTTGGAGAACAAAAAACCTCACATAAATAAGTTAAACAAAACGTGGGAAGAAATAAAATAAGCTTCCTTTAAACAAAACAGGAAGACAAAAACAGTTTTTCAGAATTCATTGTAGCTGCTGATGTTGCAACAATGGATAGCACATTCGGATTCTGCAACACGGCTGGAACAGAAAAACAGCTTCAGGAATTTATGATTTTCAGCTCTCTGAATCAGTTCTGTTCTCTCTCAAAAACGTGTAGTTCCAGCCGTTCCCTTGTCTTCTATTTATAATACTTGAGGAAACCTACACACATAAAGGAATCCAACTCCAACAATGACAAGGATTAGTATTTAAGGAAAATATCAACAACTTACCAAACTTATGGGATTTGATTACCAAATATGAAATTGGTCAAGAATCATGGTTTGACTAGGATGAGATTTAATTACCAAATATGAAAGTGGTCAAGAATCATGGTTAGACTAGGATTTATGCTAAGATTTTGTTACCAAATATGTGCACTAGAAATCTACAAAAAGATTATGCTACCAAAAATAACTAAACTAAATCTAATAAAATATACTAAGTCCTAAATTAACACAAACTTATCAAAAATCCTATTTTGACCAAGAAATGTGAAACAAGACCAAAATAGGTCATGCCTATTTTGCCCTTACAGAAACTATACAAATTATCTTTCACTTTAATCATTGGAGAACCTAATACTCTTACATATGTATCAAAATTTGGTTTTGACATCTACTATTGAATTGGTTCTAAAGTAAATTGCAAATTACAGCAATGATAGTAGGAAATAGAGATGTTAATCGGCTCAGCCCTAACGGTTTCGGTCCCTAATAGGTTCACTTTAGATGGTTAGCGATATTAATTACCGGATCAATAACCTAACGGTTTCTGTTCAAACCTGCGATTTCTGATCATGTATTAACCTTGTACGTTTTTTTCTTCCAATTATAAGGTTTGTATGTTTTTTTCCAGCATATTATACCATCCCGTATATTATATTAACTATATTATACAGTATGAGAGATGCTAATCGGTTTAACCGTAACGATTTTTGATTTTTTCAGCATATTATACTTGTCCCGTATACCGTATGAAAGATGACTTTCAGTTCATACCTAACGGTTATCAAACTTGTAATACCCCGATAATTTTAGTTTAAAATATTAATTCATATTAATTGATATTTTAATTATTTTGGACTAATCTGATTATTTGGGCGTACTCTTAGTAATGAAAAATTTGTTAACTAGACACACCTTTAAATAACAATACTTAAAAGAGTTGGGCTTGACCCACCTCTAAATGTTTAATAAAATAATTGTATTACTAAATTAATTATAGTCAGGTCAACTATAAGATTTCGGTTAAGGGTTAGAAAACCTAATAGGGTTTTATATAAATAGGCTGAGAAGGGGAGGAAACCGACACCAATTGAGAAAGAAATTCAGTGCGGTCATGCGAGAGAGAAACGGAACAAGGGCAGCTTTCGTTTTTTTGGAGAAACCAATGTAAGTCTTCATCCTTGTTTTCCTTTGTCATTGACTCATTGTGAGTGTGGCGTGTGTATGTGCATGTAATAGATCTATACCTAGTATATATTATTATATTATATATGATAATGGACGGATACAAGCCATATATAAATATATATAGGAATATGTGTAACCGTGTGTGTGTGTGTGTTTTTAGTGTGTGCAGTGTCAGGGCCGGCCCTGGGGGGTGGCTAGATGGGCTACCGTCATGGGTCCCCAATTTTTAGGGCCCCAAATATTTGGGTACTACCTTATATTTAGTATATATATATATATATATATTATAGTGTCAAATTTTTTTAGAATTGATTGACTTCATTCTATGGTTAAGATGCCCATGATTTAATGTAGAGGTCTCAGGTTCAAATTTTGGATTGTTACTTATTTTAGTCTGTTATTTTTTTAGTTTGTGAACTATATATAAGTTATAAAGTGTTGATTAGTTTATTGTAGAATAGATGACTCAATGATTAACATACTTGGTAGATTATGAGAGATTTTAGGTTCAATTCTTGCTATAAACTTTTTCGACTTTCTTTTTTTCCCAATACTTTAAATGATTTCATTTTTATAAAGGCCCCCCCCCCCTTTTTTTTGCCATGGGCCTCTCGAAACTCAGGGCTGGCCCTGTGCAGTGTATGTGTCAATGTATACTTTTGTGTGTGAAACAGTGTGTGTGTGTTTGGCTTTATGGTTAAAAATAAATTATTTAATAAAGTATTACTATTATTATTATTATAGAAATTAATAGGATTTTGTTGGTATAATTATAATTTAGTAATTATTGTATATTTTGAACTTTGGATAAATAAGGTTTGTGACGATTGTATGTGTTAGAGATTATCGTTGCTAAGCATTTCGAGGTAAGGGATTATACCTCTTTTAGGTCTCCGATCTTTTAAGTATCATTAGTTATGTTTCCATTAAATTCTTTGATATTAATGCTTATTTGAAAGGTACGCCGGTTTTAAATCGACATTTGAATTTGAACTCTGTCGTTTACACTTCTTTCGAAATCATGATTTTTTATTCTTTGTTAATTCTCTCATAATTATCGAGCTTCATGTGAGTTGTTCTTTTGATATGAAAAGTATGATTTTTGCAATGTATAGTTTTGTTGTAACATTGAATTCCTTGAAATTCTACTTTGATCACTAAGTCGGTTACATGATTATCGAATTGCTGATTTTATCGAATACCACTTGATTAGTGGATATGATTATCGAACAATTGAATTTATCGAATGTCACCTAGCTAGTGGTATGGTTATCTGGATATACCAATCTCTATCGAACTATTGAGTTATCGAACTATTGAGTATTGAGACTCTTTGGAGTTAATGTTTAATTTGCTTATGTGATCATGAGATTCTATGAGTAATCCATTGTCCTCAGCCGGTATGAGACAGTTGATGGCAATTGGTTACTCGAGTCTACTTGTTTTATTTTTACCTTTCACTTGGAATCCTGTATATATATATATATATATATATATATATATATATATATTATGTGACTAATCTGTTGTCTTCAGTCGGTATGGGATGGTTGGTGGCAATTGATTACTCGAGTCATCTGTTGAATACCTATCTTTCGTTTGAATTCTCGACTCTTTAATTTGATATTTGATAACTGCTTTCGCTTATCGATTTTTGAACAATGAATTTTGAACACTTGATTCATCTTTAATTTGATTCTGATCAACTCATCCTTAGTAACCGGAGTCAACTCATCCTTAGTAACCGGAGGGGTTGTATATGAACTTACTGAGCATTGTTCGCTCACTCTTTCATACTCTTCTTTCTCAGGTAATGAATAAGATTTACTAGAGAACTTTGGCTTGGGTATACCAAGATGGCGGTTCCGAGATTTCTAGATCTAGATTGTTTTATCTAATTACATGATTGTACTTTGACTAAGTTGTTGACTTACGTTAAGGATTTATATTTTGTATTGAATTATCATGGGTTTGTTTTTTGACTTGAGTTAAGGATGTTTTAAGGTTTACTTATTATGAGTTGGGAATATTCATCATTTAAGATGTGATTGTTTGTGACGTGGCCAAATTATGGGACCGTGGTGTCGGTACCGAGTTTGGGACGTTACAAGACTAGCCATAGAGATTTCGGTTCCTAATAGGTCCCAGTTTAAACGGTTATCTAGAATTACAAATTCTAACGTTTTCAGTCTAACCGGTCAAAAACCTAACGGTTACAGACCTACCGTTTTCGCCCTATTAACATATCTAAGTAGTTGGAAGTTAAGTGAGTAATTATTATTTTTCTTAATCTGTGTACTAAAACATTATAATTATATTTAAATATGAATTTTTTAAGTGGTACGAACAGAGTCAAATGGAAAAATAGAAATACAAATGTTCCAGATGTTACAAATAGAACGATTACGTTAAAGAAAGCCTTCAAGCCACGGAAGCTTGTTCTCATCATGGACACTGCCCTAGGCCGGTTTGTGTTGTCGTGGATACGGGAATAGCAATTTTGGCAGTATAATATCATTTCTTTTCTTCCCGAACCTTCCGGTAAACACCGCTACACCTTTGTTATATATATATATATATACACACACACTAATGATACACCCGTACGTTGTACGGTTTATATACATATATAAAATTATATACTTAATTAAAGTTGAATAATATACAATTAAAAACTTTAATATGAACAAAATAAATAAACTATAACAAACAGTAAAATAAAAGAAAGAAAATTATATAAATTTTAAAAAAAAGTTATTATAAATTTGGAATACTTCTTTATATACAACATTTATCGTTGAACATGTACAATTATTACGACTATCACTAACACATAATAAAATTCGAAATAAATAAAATAACTAATACGTTGGTATAAATAAAAATAAATTAATGCTAACAAAATAAATAAATAATTGTAACTAAATATTATAAATTCGATATATATATATATATATATATATATATATATATATATATATATATTAGTTAAATAATTTTAACGCAAAGATTAAGATTATGATATATATGTTACCTAGCAATATTACCGAAGTTCCAACATTTATTCAACAAATGATTAACATTTATAGAACATTTGATTTCATTTAACATAAGTATAAATATGTTTAAAAGAAACAACATTTCCATTAAAAAAAAGAAGATAAAAACAAAAAATAAAATAAAATTTGGGACTAACTTATCCTTGATTATACTATTTCAACAATTAAAATACAAAGGATTTAGACATGTCCGATATGTCCTTAGCCCAATCCTTTTTACTTTGAAAGATATAAATTACACATCACAACGACAATTAGGGGTGAGCAAATTTTTTTTGGTGAAATTAGGTCAGCCCCTTTTGAAAAGTTTTTAAGGCATTTTTTGGAAGAAAATACTATGATACCCTTAATGAACCGAACACGTGCGCGCAAAATATCATTTCATTCATCGATTTTGCATCACAATGCATAAATCGAATCCTATTTGTACATCGGGATTTTAAGCATCATCGGTTTTGCATCACAATCCACAAAATAAAATCCAATTTAAGGATCGAGATTCCAATTTGTTCATCAGAACCCCAATTGAAACCAATTTATGGATCACACATCCAATTTGTATATCGCGATTCAAATTGATGCATTGTGATTAGTAAATTGATGCATCACAGTGTGTTGAGTAAGTGATCCTTAGCGCGCATCTGACTCATTAATAGCATAGATATATATATATATTAAACAGTCAAATATCAAACTGTTTGTTATATCTAATAAAAAAAGGAATTGAAGTTGAAATAACAGACTTTAAACAGAACCTCCAACACTAAAATGTTATGAATAACATATTATGCAACATAATTTTTATAAAACTATTCAATAACAAAATTTCTTGAGTCTAGATTCTTAATGTGCATTGGGAGAAGTCCTATTACAAAAAACTGATATTTCACTACGTCTCCTTCGTTTTTTGGGAATATGTAGTCACATCATCCCCCAATAAACCCTAACATTGAATACCTTCAAACCATTTCACAGTTAGGTTTCTTATATTTTATTTTTATTTTTTTTAAATAAAATTTTGAAAGAAATTTGTATGATACAAATTTGAATTTTAATTATTATTAAAAAAATTAAGATTTTAATTTAACTAAGTATGGAAAATATACATATCTTATAGTTAATTAAATCTATCAAAGTACATATCAATGTACATATTTACTTAAAAAAACAATTTATAAAAATAGAAACTTTGATCTATCATATGTGAGAAAAATTTTAAGCATAAGATTTTTTTTTTCCAATTTGTTTTTCAAAATGGATAAAAAAAAATTGATCCCAACTTTTTATGTTGGACATTTGTTTTATAAATTTAATTTTGACAAAAATGAAAAAAATAAACATCAGTTATGCACTTTGACTTCGGATCTGGTGAAAATTGAGAAAAATAACCTAGATCTGTATATTTTGGTAAATATTTGTAAAATTAAAGTTTAAATTAACCTTGACATATTACCGATTAAGTCGAATAAATATATATCTTTTGTAAACTAACTTTAATAGGTTAAAGTTGTTTGCAAATATTAGACCTGAATTTTTAAACATGTAGGCTGGACAAATATACTAAGATTTTTATTTGTTAATTTAGGTTTTTTTTTTTTTTTTTGCATATATTAGACCAGAATTTTTTTAAGAATTTTATTTTTTAGCTTCAGATTTGATTAAAATGAAGTAGAAAAAAATCTCATATATATATATATATATTGATAGGTAAGTGTGGCCCCTAGTTTTGCCATCTCTCCCACCCCTTGGGTCAGATATATATTTATTTTCTTATAAATTTGTCAATTATTTGTTCAATTTAACCTTAGCCTATATCCGATCTATAGATTTTACATACAAAATCACTTGAATTTTTATAAGTATTCGACGATTAAACATGTTAATTACTATAGTTCTAGATTTGGTTGGGTCATCTTCTGATTCTATTGTACAGTGGCTAAAAGGTCTGCGTACCGATTAGTGTGACAACTGTCTTAGAATCAAAGTTGTTTAGAACTGTTTAGTGTTAGTTTAGGCGCGGTTTTGCAAGCTTCTTCAGCAGCCTTGGAAGAACAGCAGACTTTGGAGTCTGCTCAAAGTGCGAAAAATCAAGATTAGCCAGATCACGAAATTATGACACGTATACACCTATCCAGATATTTTTGAAAATATCCAGTCATAATATTTTCATCAGATTTCACTTTAAAGAAGTCAACTCTACATGCTGACAACCGCCCGCATCGTCCCTCGAAACCCGAAGTCGAAGACATTACTTTTTGGCTAAGAAGACTTTCTAAGCCGCAGCTCGCACTGAACCTTACTCTATTTGGGAATGTCTTCTACACACACCGCATCTCTCGATGACGTGGCTCTTACATCTCCCAAAGCGCCGAATTGCATTTAATGCAATAGAACATTGGACACAGTTCTCTCTGCCTCAGTCCAACGGTCCAAAAGATCTCTCTGGTATTTATTTCAAGTTTTGAAGATCTGAAGAAAAGAACTCTTGCGCATTAAACTCTCAAGCTTCATCTTCAACACACAAGCATTCAAGAGATCAAAGGACAAGAACTAACACTTCACCAAACTTCCTCGAAGGCAGACCCTGCCATCTTAAATTTGTTTCAACTTCATTTAGTTTGTTTCTTTTAAACCGCTTCTTACTTTAGCACGTGTGAGAACAATTAATCCTTGATTGTTCCTCTCACCATTATACACTTGGTTAAAAACCCATTTTGTACACGATCCATTAGAGATCTTACTCAAAAACCTAGTGGATAAACAAGTGCACTTTTAAAATCCAAAGCTAACCACTTTGGTAGTGGACGCAGTACTATTTACAGTACGAACCACTTCAAAACGCTGAGTTCTGTTTGATCTGTTTGTTTTCATAACTTCTGTTAACTGCTCATACTGTTTTAGAATCTATTCAATCACACTACCTTAATGTAACTCTAGATAGTTCGAAACTCTTCTTTCCGCCGCCTTAACGCTTCTAGCTAAATGCTTAAGAAATCACTAAGAAGTGTTTACTTAAAAGTTTTTATAAAAACATAACTAGGCTATTCAACCCCCCCCCCTTCTAGCCTAGATTGAGCCTATTTTGGGACCAACAATTGGTATCAGAGCTTAATTCTTTGAAAAATTCATTTTTTCAAGCTTAACCTCTTGTGAATAGATCCTATGGCTCACTATATGCTGCCTACTTCAAATACCAGCCACGTCCCCAATATTGGACGAAGGCCACTAAGTTTGGAAAGATAAAGTTATGAGATATATGAACTCTATTGACAATCCACTGTAGCAATGTGTTCTAACAGGTCCTTATATTCCAATGAAACCCAACCTACTTGCCGAAGTAGCCAGTGGACCACCTGAGATACCTAAATCCATGAACGAATGGACAGACGAAGAAAGGATGCTTGTTGAACTCGACAGCAAAGCTATTCACATCATATCCAAATTCTGCCGACACAAGCACATATCAACAGATCATCGATGCAAACGCCAAGGAGATGGGAAGCCTTGGTGGAATATCTTGAAGGAGATCACCCACCAGACAACAGAAGTATAATTACATTCAACAATTCGATTCCTTCTAAAAGATCCTAAGGAGACTCTACGACAAGCCACGCATGCATTTTGTGAGGTAGTAAAGCAAGTTATTCCTTAGGAAAAGAATATAGTGTTAAGGAAGTAAACATGAGATTTTTAGCCTCTAGGAAGTTTGTGGCATGTTAAAACCATCGCTATAAAAGAGTCCAAAGACTTGAACTCCATGCACCTCGTAAGTTTGTATGCGAGTTTAGCCTATGAGCAAGAATTTCTTCAAGCTCAAGAACAGACAAACATTTTAAACTTCCTTCCTTTTCTCGCTATTTCTCGCAGAAATTCCCTCGCCCAAGAAAATAAACCATCTACTTCTTCAAATGAGAATGAAATTCTTTCTGACGAGCAATTTTCCATGTTTTCTAAGAAGTTTCAAAAGTTTTCAAAATTTAACAAAAAGAAGGAAGCAAACCAGCAGACTTTCAGAAAGTCTGCTGAAAACTCACATAACAATGAGCTAGTTTGCTACAATTGCAGGAAGTCTGGTCACTTTGCTTCTAAATGTCCTAAGCCAAAATATGAAGCCTATAAAAGAAGACCATCTAAATCATTTTCTAAACATAGAGGTCTCTTGGCCGAGGACTTAGAAGAAAACCATGTATCTACTTGGTTTGAAACCGATTCGATGAGGATGATAGTGATGACTCACCCGAGCAGCACACATTTGCCTCGTTGCTCTAGAGTCACCTCCCACCTCACTCGATAATGAAGTTAAATACTCTCCTTTCCAAGCTAACATTGAACAATCTTCTGAAGAGCCTTCAAAAGAAGAAATCCTCAAGGATGCTCAAGACATGCTAGAGGAATTCAATGAATTTAGAAAGGCCTATGTTAAGTTAGCTAAAAGTCATGAGAAGCTGGGAACTGAGAAATCCATGCTGGAAGCCGAGTTAAAAACTCTCCATGGAATCCAATAGGAAAATATCAAGTTAAAAGAAGAGAACAAATTTCTTAATGAAAAGGTTGCATGCCTTATTGATCATGCCAAAGAGATATCTGCTGAGAAAGATGAGTTGCAAAAGACCATCAACTCATGGAATAACTCAACGGCGCTTTGATCAAATTCTTGGAGATCGAAGCCCTCAACGCATAAATGGGCTAGGATTCTCTGAAAGCACTTTGGTGCAACCTCCGAAAAGGAAAATGAACATTTTACAAGAATAGTAATGTTCCTCGCACAATTTCCAAACCTAACAAGGGTAAAGAAGGAATTGGTTATACCGCTACTCCTTATAAATACCCTAAGGTTCAAATTATAAGAACAGTGAAGCTTTGAAAGCGAAGCAATCATCCTTGAGAAACTCGCTAAAGGTGGTGTAGATTAACGCCCTCCACCAAAGATCGCTGAAAGAAAGGTCGCCAAATGTGCCTACGAAAAGTCCGCTCAAACCTATCGATTCATCAACAAGACTACAGATGGTGTCGCTGCTACATTGAATGTTGATACCAAGCTTAAAGGCAAAATGCATGAGGTATCGAAATCTACTACTAAATAGTACTACTCTTCGCTTAAAGCAAAGACCGGCCGCATGCACTCAAGAAACCTCACACAGATGCCCCTAAGCTTGCTGTTAACAAGACTGCTAAATCAAAAGTTGCTGTTAAGAAAAATGTTCAAAAACCTTCCAATACCCAGCACGATCAAATAGATTTATGTAATTTCCATCATTGTACCTTTGCAAATGTTTTGGCCACTTGGTCCATGAATGTCCGCTGAATCCATCATAAAGCCTCGTTGGATCCCCTATTCCAAAAATCAGTAAGTATGGGTTCCAAAATACGCTAACCACTTAGACCCATAAGAAAAATAAAAAGGGGACCATGATTTTCTTACCTTTACATCTCGTGTGCTTCGTGGTCGCTCTGCCAACGTAAAAAGAAAAGATGTATGGTATCTAGACAAGGGTTGCTCAAGACATATGACCTGAGAATCTTGCCTTCTCTCTAACATCTCTCAAGCGTAAGGCCCTCCACTCATCATCTTTTGGAGACAATGCTAAAGGAAGAACAATTGGCTACGGATCCATCATTCGAGGAAATCTCTCCATTGGAAAGTCTCTAGTAGAAGGCTTGAAACATAATCTTTGAGTGTTTCACCTCACTCGCGATAAAGGACTTATCTCACAATTCTCCTCAAACAATGTGATGTCAAGGATCCAGCCTCCTGCTTAACCTTAGTTACCGGACATAGACAAGGGAATGTCTATGTGATAGATTTGAACGCTTGTGACTAGCAAGGTCGCTAGTCTATGTCTGTGGCAAAAACTCTCGTCAAGACAAGAGCGGTTATGGCATAAAAGACTCACCATTTGAACTTCAAATATCTATCTAAGCTATCCGTAGAAGGTCTAGTTAAAGGATTGCCAAAGGTCTCGGCCGATCATGATCGTGCTTGCAAAGCTTGTCAACCGGAAAGCTCTCAAAAACGCTCTTTCAAGAGCAAACCAGACTCTCAACATCAAGACCTCTCTCGCAACTACTCCACATGGATCTTTCGACCGCCACTACTATCAGCTATGGTGGTCACTGCATATACGCTAGTAGTAGTGATGATTATATTGTAAGATATACTTCCTGACGTAGATGATGTCTTCTAAAAGACCATACATACGATCTTCTCACATGCCTTTGTTCGTAAGACCGCAAATCGCAGAAACTAGATGAAATCGACGCTCGATCACGACAATGGTACCGAAGTTCACCAATAATGGAATAGCAAAGCACCGTGATGATCACGGTATCGGCCTCACAACTTCAGTAGTAAGGACACCACGCGTAATGGTGTAGCCGTAAAGAAGAAACATAACACTTATCGAAGCCGGCAAAACCATGATTGCCGCAAAGCTACCCAAACACTTCGGGCGTGGCCGTCAACACGCCTTGCTTCACTCGTAATTGATCTTTGATCAACAAATTTCACGGTAAAACCCCTATGAACTTTGGAGAGGTAAGGCCCCAAACATTGATTTTTAAAATCTTCTACCGCAAATGCTTTGTAGTCTACAATGGTAATGACTACGTAGCAAATTTGATAACAAAGCCGATGAATGTGTATTTCGGCTATGCTTTACACTCCAAGGCTTACAGGTTTTCAACAAAAGATCATTAAAAATAGTTGAATCTGCTCATGTTTCATTTGATGAATTTGATTTATTAAAGCCACACGTGGCTCCAAATGTTGCTGATGACTTTGTTAATGTTGAGACAGGTACATCCCAACCATCATCCTCTCATATACCTAGTCCATCACCAGCAACTCAATCAAACATCCCTGACCATTATTTCCTATCAAATGGGTCACCGTAAGACTTCAACCCTTCGCTCAAGAAAACTCAAACCCGTAACCCTTTGTTTCGAACTCCGAAAATCCTCTTCCTCAACTTACCTGAATCAAATTCGAACAAAATACTCATCAAGACACAACCGATCTTCCTTCTAGTCCTCCTCTCGAACCTTGTCATGAAGAAACAACAAAGAAATCATCACATTCCTCGCTGCCGTCACAAGAACATGTAAAGACCATCCAATTTCTCAAATCATTGGTGACATTCATGTTGGAGTACCGACTGTAAGATCTTCCAAAAATGAATGTATGTTTTGTGCCGCATTCGCTTCTTTAAGATGAGCCAAAGAAGATCGATGAAGCTCTTCAAGATCCAAGTTGGTCGGAAGCCATGCAAGAAGAACTTCAGAATTTGAACGATGCCAAGTATGGAAGCTAGTCCCAAACCCTGCCGATCATACCTATTGGCACAAAATGGGTGTTCAAACAAGAAGGATGAGGATGAAAACATCATTAGAAACAAAGCAAGACTTGTTGCACAAGGATATCGCCAAGAAAAAGGAATTGACTACGATGAAACGTTGCCCAAGAGCAAGACTAGAAGCTATCAGAATCTTCTTAGCCTATGCTACATACAAGGATTTTGTGTTATATCAAATGGACGTCAAGAGCGCATTTCTTAATGGTGATCTTCAAGAAACAGTTTATGTTGCTCAACTTCCGTGATTCGTGTGGAAAAGGAAAAGAGACTCATGTCTACAAGCTTAAGAAGACCTCTATGGTCCTAAGCAAGCTCCTGGCCCGTATGAAACTCTCTATCCAAATTCTTAGTAGAACAAGGATTTGTGCGAGGAAAGATCGACACCACTCTCTCTTCATTCTCGCACAATGTGGACACTCTCGCTAGTACAAATCTATGTCAATGATATTATCTTCTGATCCACCAATGAGAAGCCGCGGAGTCTCTCATGACCGGCAAATTCCAAATGAGCATGATGGGAGAACTCACATTCTTCTCTTGTCTTCAAATTCAATAATCGAACAAAGGAATATTCATCACCAATCCAAGTATGCTAAAGATCTTGTCAAAAGTTTGGATTAGAAACAAAGAAAACCTTCGACACTCTAATGGTCGCTAAATGCAAACTTACAAAAGACTTACAAGGAAAGAAAGTTGATATCACCCACCTAGGGGGATAATCGGATCTCTCAAGATACCACCGCCATTCGACATAGTGTATGTTGTTGGAGTATGTGCTAGATTTCGTGCACTGTGAGTCACATCTTTCTTGCAAACCAAAATAATCATTATATGTATTAGATACCACCAACTTAGGTATCCGGTATCCAAGGAATCTTCCTTCAACTTAGTTGGCTACTGATGCCGACTATGCCGTTGCCAAGTCGACGTAAAAGCACCAAGGAACTTGTCAATTTCTAGAGACACTTGTCTCTGGCTAGCAAGAAACAAGTATCGGTTTCTAACTCCACCACCGAAGCAGAGTACATACCTGGTAATGTCAAGCCAATTGCTGGATAAAACAACACTTGGTGGATTACGACATCAAAGTAGCAGACGCCCAATTATGTGTGATAACACTCGCATCTCGATCACTTACAATCCGTGATGCATTCCAAGACAAAACATATTGATGTTCGATATCATTTTCTAAGGGACAATGAAAAAGAGGAACATTAGCATGAAGAGCATTTCAACCGAACATCAATCGCGTATATCTTCACCAAAGCTTTAGAAGCGCATGTGTTTGCCTATCTCGGGAGTAGCTTGGTATGCCAATTC
>CM028382.1:92846504-92884004 GCA_013146195.2 Codonopsis lanceolata
AAGACTAGCAAACTATTTAACGAGTATAATAGGATCAATCACAAAGAAGAGAGGGATTGGGGCCAACGGACTATCGAAATTTTATTAGAGACACCCATAAAACTGTTCTAGGGATACAACTATTTATATGTGTACAATAGAAACCTTAAAACCCTTAAAAGGCTAAAAAAACGGACAAAAGCAAAGAATGGGCAAAAAACGGGCTAAGCGGTCACTGCCCAAGTCTTTGGCGGCACAAAAATCGAAAGAAGGAATATATCTTGGCGATTGCTCTCGGCCAAAGCCACGGCGATCGCTCAAGCCCAAATGCATTATTGTATCATAAAATACGAATAACGTATCGTAGATTAATATATTGTCATACGGGATATAGACAAAATACATATCAATTACCCGCATTTTTGTATTGTATCAAAAAATACACATCACATAACGTAAGAAAGCTAGGCCGGATTACAAGGTCGGTAAAACTCTCCCCTACGGTGTTTAACGTATTTGCTTTTCATGATTTAAACTTGAGACATTTGGTTAAGCTAGAACAATTCAACTATTTATTTACGCACTTGATAATTTTTCAGAAAACTAATGTAGAATGAGTTTTAAGAAATTTCTTAAATCCTCTAGTTGATGCAAGACGATGACCATTCTACCTACATTTTTCTAAACAAAATTTTAAACCAACTGTCCTAATTATTTGGCCATGTAAATTATAACGCAATTTTAAAATTGGAAAAATAGGCCACCCAACTTTGCAACTTTTGTAATTCGACGCCATTTGTTTGAAAATGTTATTTGTGCCACCATACTTTAGTTATGATGCAACCAAACCTAATTTCTAACGACGTTAGCCCAAGACGTTAACTTTAAGTCAAATCTCTTTTTTGTTCCTGTAAATACTAAACAGAACTTCCCTTCCTCACCTTTAACCTCCAGTCCATCACCTCCATCAACTCCCTCAACAAACTCATCATTGGGGTCAGCTCGGTCGCCTCCAAAACCTCAGTGATTTAACCATATCTGACGTTACAATCAACGCCAGTGGACCTTCCATAAACATCTCCAACCTCAAATCCCTCCATTCCCTCGCAATCGCCCACACTGACCTCACTTGGTTTCTCCCAAAACACTGGCATTTAATCTCAACCTCACCCACATTGATTTCTCTAACAACAACCTCAAAGACAAAATACCCACCTCATTAACTCTCCTTGAACACCTCCAAAGTTTAAATCTTTCAGCAAATCCCCACTTCGTTTGGCGACCTATTATCTTTCCAAAACCTCTCATTATCATCAAATTCGTTATCCGGGTCACTGCCGGAATTAATGTCGACCATTCCACCTCAATTCTTGCTCAAATCACTTCAATAGCATGATCCCCAAGTTTATTACGGAAGTGAAGGGATTGAAGGACTTGAATCTTGAACAGAACAATTTTCACAAAGTGATGCTGTTTAATGGCTCGTTTATCAAAAAAACATATAGTGTTCAAGATTGGGGTTAGAAACCGCAACAAGGACTCAGTAAATTGATACTTCTTGCTCCTGCAAATTTGCAATAGTGAAATCGGTATTCCACCTTGACAATGAATAATTGGGTTGAGGGTTGAAATGTACAAAATTGTTTGGACATGAACAAAAAAGGAAAGTGGGTTTGTTGAAGTTGTGGTCCTCACAATTGAGTAATGCTACGGAGACTCAATAAACACTCAAAATTGTACACTCAAATGACTCAATGATATGACAAATGATGTGGGACCACTAATAGCAACATTATTTGTCATATCATTGAGTGCACAATTTTGAGCGTTTATTGAGTCTCCCTAGCATTAGTCTCATAATTTTTTCTCTCCCTACAACTGTACTTGAATTTTTATTTCATTTTATTTTTTCTTCTCTTTTCTTTCACTTTTCTTTCATCCTTCTTCATTGCTCATTCGTACAATCATTTCCCTACATCATCTTGTTTTTTTCTTTTTCTTTCATTGTTTTGTTACAAACCCATAGAGGAAAATGGAATCCCAAGACCCAAAGGCGACATCTTTAATCTTGAAATTCAAGGAGGCTATTGAAGTGGCGGAAGAAATTAATGACTATGACTCTGATGATGATGAAGAAGACAACGATGAAGAAGAAGTTGTTTCTTTTGGATTTGGGGTTGAGCATAATGGGCAAGTTCTAAAGAAGAAGGAATTGGGTTTTCTTCCCCTCACTTAGAGAAGAGGAAGATCAACATTATTGACCTAGACCTTTGTAACCCCCAAAGTTTTATTATTTATAATTGGACCATTTTTTACAGGGGCAAAAAATGGATTTGACTTAAAATTAACATCCTGAGCTAATGTCTGTCTGAAATTAGGCTCAGTTGCAACATAACTACAGTATGGTAGCCCAAATAACATTTTCAAACAATCGGTGGCTGAATTACGAAGTTGCAAAGTTAGGTAGCCCATTTGTGTGTTTTGCCTTTAAATTTTTTACTTTTTCTATCCCGACTGAAAATGTGGAGTTCTATTTTTTAGTCATTTTGATCGTGACACTATTAACACTCCTAAAAATTATAATACACTCCTTATTTTTTTATTATAAAAGTGTCAACAACTGAAAAGACTAAAGTGCCCTTAGTTCCAAGTAAAATAAAGTTGGAATATTTTTTCCCTCCTCCATTGGATCGACCTATGCTACGCCAGTAATCTCAACAAATCTAGTTAAACCAGTATTTGTCACGAAAGAATGGCTATTGTATTGTGAATGTGGGTTGCTTTGTCATTTATGCAATGGGTCGGACTTTCGAAGAAAAAATAGGAGCGAAATTCAGGTCGGTCTTTTGATAAACTTTTAATTACTACAGTACCTTATGTTTTTTAACCAACGAAATGCCTTTTTGGGCGCAAAAAGAGAATAATAGCATTAATGAAACAAACACATGCACGCAAAACATCCGTTCATGTATCCAGATGCAAAAATCGTGCATAATCATGCATCTCAATCAAAATCATGCATCACAATTTAAAATTAATACATCACGAATTCACGATTCATAATTGATGCATTGCGATCCATAATTGGTACATCGCAAACTACTACCCTCTTCCCCCAATAAAAAATCTATGTTTACACACATCTATATAGAACTGTTGCAGAATGTAGTTTATTGATCAAATTTCAAACAATCATAATGGAAATGAACATGAGAGCTTTTCAAGCTTTAACCTCTCACATCGCCAACTTCAACGTTTCTGCAACCACAACCGTTCCTTCCATTCTTTCATTTTTGTTTTAATATATCTTTGTGTTCATAGTAGTAGAGAAAATCCAATCTACCTTTGCGTTCAAGAAGCCGTTTCACTTACTTCCATTAGTTTTTGTTGATGACAGACATTTTAGAAACAATTTTATGAAAGTGTTAAGTGTATTTTTCTGGTTAAAAAAACATAAGGGCTTTTAGGCGATTGAAAACTTTCGAAAATGTATCGATTCGAAATTTCTCCAAAATTAATGGAGGGGTTCGATTTGAAAAGCTAAAATTATTATTGGAAAAGCTAAAATTAAGAGTTTGTGGGGGTTAGCGTAATTGATGGTGTTTATGTTCCGGCATTATTGTAGTTATAACCAACTCTAATCAGTCTAATGCTAGTTATATACATCCATCGTTATTTGCAAAGAATTCTTGTTTGAAAGTCAAACTTTTTAATAAAATGATAATTTTAGTAGTTTATTCGTAATAAAATGATATTTTAATACCTTAATTTTTTAAAGTGAACTCTTTAAGTAAAACATCCAAAAATAAAATAGTTGACTCTTTGCCAGAAACGGAGAGAGTATTTTTAATAACCAGACTTTTCAAACATACACTCTTTGGGTTGAACGGAAGGAATAATAGTTTTTTTTTTTTGGGGGATGTTAATAGTGCCACCGTTTGATCAATTTTTAGGTTGCTATTTCAACATATTTTTATATGGTTTGTCAAATAAAATTATAACATATATTCTTTTCATTCTAATTCCTAAACTAAGAGTCAACTATACTATTTGAGATGGTTCACTAAAAGCGCCACTTTGAAAAATTATTTTGACAATCTCCAAAAATTTTAACTTTATCCTCTACATTTGATATTTACAAATTGATTATGCCCCAATTTTTTGTAATTATGATCAAACTCTAATGCTAGTTATGTAGAATATTTCTTAATTATGACTCCCTCAGGTATCGGATAAAGAATTTAATATTCTATTTTGAGAAGTTTCTTTTAAAAAATCCACTTTTAATATTATTATTTTTTTAAATGTAAGTCTTTATCAATTTTCCATTCGAAAAGCTGTTTTTCACAAACTTGTAAATAGGAAAAATGGACTTGTGCTTTAACGGTAATCAAAGTCATAAATAAACATCGAAAAGTTTAGAAAATTTAATTGTACGAATCAAGACAATCAAAGTCATAAATCTCATTGTAGCATAAGAAGTAATTGAAATCGAATTGAATGGTTTAGAATATTTAATTGTAAAACAAAAAAACATAACAAATTGATGTATTATTTTTGAACTGAAAATGATCCAAACCATACATAAAAATATATTACATGTGTAGGTATAGATCACTATTTAATTATACAAAAATGATTACATAAAATTTACCAATCTGTATGTGCAAAGGGGCTAAAGAAATTTTATGCATGAATAAACCAATTAAAATCCTAATTGCAGAGCTGGAAGCGCCTGATTCCCAAACTTCAAATCATTTTCATACGGCGTCAAATTCAAATCCAAATCCAAACACAAAACTCTCTTACTATTTGATTTCTTGATAACCGGTAAGGACTTTTCACCGCGGGTGGTGGCACCACGGTGCCGCCTCATGTGGCCTCCGAGTGCTTGTCCTATGGCGAAATCTAGACCACATATGGAGCACTCGTATATCTTGGGCTTAGCGGGGGAGGTAGGTGATGAGGGGAAGAGATCACCTGCCAATAACTTAGGTTTTTTATGGCTAGCACGGTGGCCACCGAGGGCTTGGAAGGATTGAAATTCCCTGTCACATGTTTTGCAGCGGAAAACACGGCCTGAAAAAGCTACGTTTTTGGCGTTGTTGTTGTTGATACGAGAGAGGAGACTCAAGCAATTGGCCATGGCGAGTGTCTCTACTTGTCTATCTTCTTCTCTACCCCTCTTCAATACTGTCATGATGGATGGATATTGTTCTTGGAAAATGGAATATATTAGTAAGAGTAACTAAGTATACAAGTGGATGTAGATATGAATTTTGGTTACATATTTATAGTGTACAGCTATAGATGGTTACTGGTTTGGTAGGAATTAGGATAATGTGAATAGACTGTGGAGTTAGGAGGAAGGGAGATGCTGTTTTTCTTGGGGACTAAGCTAAAGAGAGACGTGAAAAAGATAGCGTGTGCGTGTGTCCGCGTAAGTGATGACTGATGAGGGTACTAGTAAGTACTAGTAGTCTAGTAGTGTGTATCTAGGAAGTCAAGGAAGAGTCGTGATCCGTGGGGGTGAAAACATAAAACCCAAATAAACGACTAAAATTTTGATCGATCTTTTTTTTAAAGTTTTTAATCGTAAAAATTTATTGTTTTTTTTTATTGTTAAAGAGTATTTTTTTTTTTTAAATATTGTTTCGAAAATGTCATCATTTTCTTTAACAGCTTCGACAATACATTTTGGGTTCTAAAATCATGATTATTCATAACGAAACGGGGATCGACCTGCCCAGTAAGATCGCGGGAGTCAAGGGGGCAACGCCCCCGAAAGTTAAACGAAATTTTTGATTCACGAAATACGAAACTATAATGGATTTATACTGAGTTGAAGAATTTTTAAGTTGGGACGAAGGCAAAGAAAGAGGAGAAAGAAAAAGGCTATGACAGAGGAGATGAAAGAAGCAGGTGGAGGACGTGGTCTGGTTCTTTATGATTTTGTATCGCGGTTCAAAAATTAATACACGTAAATTAATGAATCGCAGTTCAAAAATAGACTAACAATTACACTATTGAACTGCGACGCAAAAATTAATGCACTAAAATTGATGAATCGCGATTCAAAAATAGACAAGTAATTACACTATTGAACCACGGTGTAAAAATTAATACACTAAAATTGATGAAACGTGGTTGAAAAATAGACCAACAATTGCACTATTGAACCGCGGTGCAAAAATTAATGCACTAAAATTGATGAATCGTGGTACAAAAATAGACAAGTAATTACACTATTGAACCACGGTGTAAAAATTAATACACTAAAATTGATGAATCGCGGTACAAAAATAGACAAGCAATTACACTATTGAACCGCGGTGCAAGAATTAATACACTAAAATTGATGAATCGCTGTTCAAAAATAGATCAGTAATTATACTATTGAACCGCGGTGCAAAAATTAATATACTAAAATTGATGAATCGCGGTACAAAAAAAGACTAGCAGTTACACTATTGAACCGCGGTGCAAAATTAATTCAATAAAATTAATGAATCACGGTTCAAAAATAGACTAGCAGTTATACTATTAAACCGTGATACAAAAAATAATGTGATAAAATTGATGAATCGCAGTATAAAAATAATGACTTCCGTAACGCACATACGGTTCATTAAGGATATCCTAGTCATTTTACCACCAAAAATGGCTTTTTCCGGTGAAAAATAAAAAAGTGTACTTTAGCGAGTAAAAGTTTCAAAAAGTAGATCCACCCACAATTTTTCCTTTATTATTTCATTCGGGCCCATACGCTTCCATGGTGGGTTTGTAGTTTTTTTTTTTTTTTTTTTGAATAATTGCGACTTGTCTCTTTTTAAAAGATTAATTGCATGTCAGTACACTTTTCATAATTTTTTACATGTCTAGTCTGCTATTTTTTTTAATTAATGAAATACAAAACTATAATGGATCTGTGCTGGATTGAAGGATTTTTCAGTTGGGACGAATGCGGAGAAGGAGGAAAAAAAAGAAGACTTACGACGGAGGAGATAAAAGAAGAACGTGCAGGACATAAACTGGTTATTTATGCTTTTGTATCGCAATGCAAAAATGAATTAGATAATATTTTTGCACTGTGGTTCAAAGTTTAATTTCCTAGTCTGTTTTTGAATCGCTATTCATAAATTTCATTGCATTAATTTTTGGACCGCGGTTCAATTCCTAGTTTATTTTTGAATCGTGGTTCATAAATTTCATTGAATTAATTTTTGCACAACGGTCAATAGTTTAATTGCATAGTCTACTTGCACTGCGGTTCATAAATTTAACCTAATATTTTTGAACCGTTATACAAAAATGTAGCTCGTCTCAGGCTCATTAAGGGTATCACAGTCATTTCGCCTTCAAAAGTGTATTTTTGCGGTCGAAAAAAAATAGACTAGAGGGGTTATAATTTTTAAAAAGTGGACTGACCATCAATTTTTTTTTTTTGAATAATTGCGACCAATTTCTTTTTTAAGGATTAATTGCATGTCGATACACTTTTCATAATTTTTAACATCTCTAGTCCGCTATTCTTTTTTAAACCGCTAAAGGACAATTTTATACTTTTCATCCAAAAATACCCCGCTCAAAACACAAACGGAAACAAAGCTTTTGGGGGCTTTTCCACTCGCTGCCATCAATACTAAAATCTCGATTCTTCCAAACAACCCCCATCAAAGTGAGGATGGGAATTCTCGATCATTCTTTTCCAGATCTATGTCCCCCCTTTTGAATAATCATTCATAAAGGTTTTCCCCAATTCTTTTCTGGGGAGAAATGACCAGTGTGAGATTGTCATTTATTTTTTCTTCCTTGTGTGAATCATTGCTTTATTGTTTTAGTTTTTTCAGATGTCTGCAGTGCTTGTTTTTTGATTGATAATCTAATGAATGAGATTAGAGATCAAAAGGAAATGAAGGTTGTTCATCGCTTGACTTATATATCAATATTTTGATTCATCGCAATTGACAATGGCATTCATGATCCATCCATTATGTGCGTCGTTGCCTCCGATGTGGACATCATTATCTCCGATGTTAGCGTCGTTGCCTCCGATGTGGGTATCGTTTCCTCTGATGTGGGATTCATTAATTTATCTTCCTTTTGACTTTGATTTTTACTATGTGAAGTTGTTGGCCATCACTTATTGACCTGGAACACAACCAATGCCAATTAATGATCCTTCACACTCTTCATATTGTGTATCCAAAAGGGGAAACTCTCCCCCCGAGAGCCCCCACACCCTAACCCCATGAGAATGTGAGAGAGAAAATCACAGGGGAGGACCCGTGTAAGTAGTTAGGAGGACCCGTGCCTAGTACCTACAAGGAGCCACCCCCACAAGAGGATGAAACCCCCACACCGCAGTTGCTAGGACTCGATTCTTGGTCATGTATCCAAATCTACTAGCTCTTAACCAACTAAGCTAAGCCCATGAGGACACACTCTTCATATTGTAGGTTAATTACTTAGAGATTGATAATTAAATGTACTATGGGAGTTTGTTTTCATATTTCATGCCTCTGTGTATATGTATCATGTTGGGGATAATGCTAGATTTCATGCGTGTTAAAAACATTATTTTGCTTGTTCAGCTTCCCCTACATCTTATTGTGGTTTTTTTATTTGATTTGCTGAGTCTTTCCTAGCCTCTCATTCTGGTTTTGATGGTGTTGAGAAAAAAGAACAAAGCTTTAGGCAATGCCCAATGTAACTTCCAACTTTCTGAATTCAATGCATGCTATTTTTTTGGCGTTGTCCAATGTTTTGTGTATCGATGCCCAAATTTGGGCAGCGGTTTTTTACATTGCGAAGCTCAAATGTATTACGATGTCTAATTTTTTAATTGTGAAGCCCAATTTTTGCATTGCGATACCCAAAGGCAGTGGCTTTTGAGCTATACACAAATTGAGACAGTGGCTTTATATGCGCGTCTTTTTTTCGAGGAAATTGCGGGTTAGGGATGGAGACAGTAATAATTAGGAAATATTGCGGTCGGTCTCTTTTTCAAAAAAAAATTAATGGTTTTATGTTTATATATTTTTATAATTAAAAAAAGATATTTTATACATCGTAATACATAAAATCATGACAAATAACACATTGCAATACATGATTGAAGTTGACGTGATAAAAAAAGAGAGTAAGTGAAAAGCCAAAAATCTAAATTTTTAAATCTTATAAGGAAAACATACACGTATTGATTGAATAAATCTGGTGGGACCAAAAGGAGAGAAAATAAAAATCAGTTGATGAAGCGACATCTATCCATAAACGACCTTTGATTTCTTTAATTCTACAACCTTCTTGGATACGTCTGACATTAAAGATTATTCAATTTCTTTGTGTTCTTTTCTCTTCAGTTTAGTTGGTAATGTGACATTCTATCAACTAGGACAGATGGATCAACTTAATACAAATTACGAGCCTAAGGACACACTAGTCGTGCTAACAAGATTGGAATCCAAATAAATACTTTTTTTTGTTTTGGATAAAGAGTTTCTATTTAAAAGTTTAATTTTTATTAAAAATAAAAATTTTAATAACTAATTAATTAAAAAAACATTTTTATGTTTTAATTTTTTAAAAATAAATTTTTTAAGTAAAATATTTAAAAATAAAATAATAAACTCTTTATTTGAAACGAAACGAGTAACTTATAGTAGAAAGCACTCTGTAACCACTCAAACTAACCTCTATCAGTAAAAATTTAGTCATATTGGTAAAACATCTATCATAAACTCCTTTTATAAAAATATTCAATTTAATTCTTCTAGAAACAACTTTAAGCTGCGTGTTTCATTATGCTTATAAAAAACAATTCACATGTATCACGTTCAAAATTCACGCAAAATCATGTTTATCCAATTTACCACAGGGGACATATGTTGGGGTCCGTGGTCGCCGGGGGGTGAAAGTACGTTGTTTTGTGATTTTAAAAATGTATATAAATATATCTCACGTTTTTTTAAATCTAAACAACACTTAGTTTGACTTTAAAAGTCAAACGAAATAATTATTTGACCATTTAGGAATGGATAGAATATTATAAAAAAGTATAAGTAAATAAAACTTTACCTGGATATGATTTTTGAACTCGGCAATTTCACACTCATTTAGTCCTTAGCTCCTTTATCGTTATCATTTTCGTTATTTTTTATTAAATTGATAAATTTACCATTAGTAATGAGAAGTAGGATGTTGATCTGATATTAAAAAAATAAGAATCTTATGTGTCCACCACCCCACCCCACCCCAAACAAGCACAATTTTTCTTATATTTTTCTTTCCTAAATCCATGGATTTTTTTCTTAGCCAACAAAATTTAAAACAAACCAAAACGAAGGAAACCCCAACCCCACCCACGGTTCCACCGACCCCCACCATACATACATAAGTTGTCAACCAAACTGAAATTCCAGAACAGAGACCAATTTCGGGGCTGTCGAATGGCTCCAGTAAAGCGAAGCTGCCATTCCTTCCCTTCCCTACCACCATCTGCCAGTGACTCCATTCTTCTTCTTTGGTCGGGGCTACCTAACCCTCGGAGGTTCTGAGTCCCGTACTTAGCAAAAGAATAGAAAAGAAGCAATGCAATGAAAAGGAGGAAAAAAGTGAGAAGGAGACATTCGGTCAAAAAATCAAAGGATCCCTCTACTTCACTTCTGACCGCGCAATCTAGTGCATTAGTTGATTCGAGACCAACATGGTCCAAGTTTTTTGATCTAAGGCTTCGAATAGGGGAACACAATGGTTTATATTCAATACTTGATGTGGGCTTTCCGAATTGATCAAGAACCACAAATTCTCCAAAAATCTCATTAGAGCCATTAAATTTTCCAAGCCCATTTTCAAAAACCAAAGATCTAAAATTCCCACAAGTATCAAGAACGGAGCATATGTTACTATTCATGCCTTTGGAAAAGGGACTACACACTTGGGGAATTTTCAACTCACAAACCCACATGAATTCTCAAATCCAATTTCGAAAATCGACGAAATTTGCGAAATCGGTGTTTGTGAGGTTGAGGAACGATGAGAGAAAATTTGATGATAACTTTAAAAAGATGGCCAGAGTTTTAGAGAGAGAGGACCTTTTCTAATTTTTTTTCTATTTATATTTTACTTTAGGTCATTTTTCATCTCAACAAGAAATTGACATGTAGATATTTATAAAATTAATTGAGGGCAATTTTGTCATTTTACAAAAAAATTAACGTCTCTTTCAAAGATAATGTCATGAAGGACTCACTTGAAACTCAAAATTGAGTTGAAGAACCACCGTAGGAAATATTCAATATCAATTACCATTTAAATAAAAAATGTGAAGTTCATGACCAAATTATATATTAATCCATGTAAAAACATAGGTGGTATGGAATGCAAGGTCGGCATGAGAAGTGTAGTTGTGGAATTAATTAGATTGATTTTTTTTTAAGTGTAAACGAATTAGCTTACCGACAAAGGGGAAATATGAAAACCTATATACGCTGGGCTTGTTTGGTAGTCAGATAAGGATAAGCAGTATTATTAATCCCAGTATTATTAGTGCCCTCGCTATTAATCCTCACTTGTATATCGGGGGTAGTTTTGAGATTAAAAATGTTAATCATAATTTTTTTAGTGAGGGCGCTAATAATACCACCCTCTCCCTTGGTATTAATAGTGAGGGGATAATAACTTTATCTGGATAACTCGTGCTATTAGTCCCGACCACCTATTGCGTACCAAACATCAGACAACTCGGCTTATTAATCCTATCTGACCTTAATCATGGCTACCAAACGACATAAGTATATAGATTAAGTTATGTTATACTCCTTCCGTTTTTGGTAAAAAAATTAAATTGTGAAGGGTTGAAAATATAAAACACACACACACACACACACACACACATATATATATATATGCAATATGAAAAATAAAAGAAATCTCGTAACATCTACAATTTAGAATTGCAATAAAAATATATATAAATTAGACTATAATAACAACTTATTTTATCGCTATTTAATATAAAAATTATACCAACATAACGACTTATTTTATATTTATATTATTATAACATTACTAGGCACAAATGAAAATAGCTTTAATATATACCTCTTGAAGCGTGAGGGTTTATACCCGGGACAACTTTGCTTAGGAAGACTTTTGGGTGTGCTCGCTTTGTCCTCTTCGGGAGAGAAAATCTTTTGTTAGTTGTTTGTTATTTGTTGAAATTTGGGCAGCGTAACTGTTTGTATTTGTTTATTTTCATGCCGAAATTTGGGCGGCGTGACTGCTGCATTTGTTGCTTTCCACCTATCTATCCAGGCGGAGTAACTATTTCTTTTTGTTGACTTTGCTATATGTTGTCTGAATTTTGGTGGCGTAACGGCTACGTTGTCGACTTTTTGCAGCAGTGTTTAGGGCGAAAACCTAATCAGTTAACTAGGTTTTTTATTGGACGGTGCTTTAGGTGTGTTTAGGGAGGATTCCTCAACCTAAGGAGGAAATAATTTCTACAGTTTAACAGCGCTCTGTAAAACTTATGCGCTGAGCTCTTAGTAAAATTTCTCGTTTCATGTCCCTCTCTTTTGCATCGAGAGGAGACCTATGTTTATAAGCGGAAGGGATGAAATCTTAACAACAAATGAAGAAGACAAATATTTTGTATTTGAGCTTTAAGGGTTTGTACCTTATGTTGAAACGATGGTACTTTAGAAGAAATAACAGAAGGCCAAAAACCAAAATGGGCGCTGCCCATTGCAGAAAGGGGTGCGGCACCTGGAATGGTCATGGGGGGCATCCCGACTTGTTTTGCGCATTGAGAAATTTCACTTTCCCCCCTTCTATTTCATTGTTTTGTCCATTTCCTTTTTATTCTTCTTTCGACACTTTGGTCCCTCTGAAAGTTGACGCTCATTAGTCCTTTTGACTTGATTTAACATTTTATAAAATATTTAAAATAGGGGTACGAAATTAAGGTGTCTACAAAAATGATTGCAAGTCTATGTCCTTTCCTCCCCCTTTTCGCTGATATAGTTTCTTACACATAGAATGAACAAATCGGGAAATTTACGATCTTTGAAGTAAACCTCATAATATGCCATGATCTCTCTCTCTCTCCCTCTCTCTCTCTATCTCTCTCTATCTCTCTCTTGTCTTTTTTTTGTGGAAATTATTTCCGAGAATTTAGAAAGAAAGGAGATGTTTTATTACTAGTTTAGAACAAATTCTTTTCGTTTTATTATTTTATTATTTTTTCCTTACCCATTTAACACTCGATGTATATATTTCAATTGCAAAAGAGTTCATTTTAATACCAAAGTTACTAATTAAGGCACCATTTGTTTTACAGATATGACATCCGAAAAGCATTTTCTACATTTTTCGACGTTTGGAAGTCTTTAGAGAAGCTGGTCAATGAAAAATATTTTCAGAGTCAATCGGAAAATCACTTAAAACCACTGTAAAATGACTTACAAACATATCCCTCCTTAAGCAGGGGCGGCTTCAATGCAAGGCCACTTAGGCAACCACCTTAGGTCTCTCATTATCTTAAGCCCCATAATTTTAGGGATTGTGTAATAGTAGTTTTATAATTTTTTTTGTTAATTATATATTCACTCCATTAATTAGGCTTTAAAAAAGGGAAACTATTTTTTTCCTTCATTAAATATAACAATTAGTAAAGTTGAAAATTTGCCATATTTTGGGATTTGAAAATTAGGAAAAAAAAACTTACCAAATCCACGCATCTTACAATTTGTCGACCTCTTCGGCTCGACAGTGACTCCTGTCTTCTCTTCTTATATTCCTGTCATATACATGATAATTCTTGATTCTACAATATTCATTCTCCCCCACCAAGCAAATAGGGAAATTTCAATTCTCAAATATGAAAGATTAAATGGATTAGCGATATTATTAATTGAAAAAGGAATAGTAGAAAAATTAAAATATGAAGGCTTAATCAATAAATATTGTAGACACCCCAATTTCGTATCCCTGGTATGTAACATGATATAAAATATCAAGACCTGTTAAAAAGCTAACAAATGTCAAGTTACATGATTTAAAATGTAAAAAAATGCAAAAGAAATGAAATGATGTATGAATAGTAAATTGCAGGGGGCAAAATGCCAAAAATTGAAAGAAAAAGGCGTGGCGCCGCCCATGCCTCTTGACTTGCCCGCCCGGCATCCTCCATGTGTGGCGCCAACGATTACTTTGCCTGTAGCATTTTGTCTTCGGTGCAACTCTCTTAACACGCAATACAAGTCGTTAAAGCTTAGTGGATGATACTTAATCACAAAGAAAGCTAGGATTCTCATCTATAAAATATAAATAAAGGTATCCGACACAGAATTCACACATTTTTCACAGTGTAGTTTGTGAAACTCTACCGATAGAATGCCGAGAGAATTTTCCTCTAGCGCCAAAGCTCTACCAAATGTCCCCCAAAACACTAAAATTCATCGGTCAAAGTGAAACCTAGTTGCCCTACTAGAATTCCGCCGGTCCAAAAATCCCAAAAAGAGCAGTTGCCCTGCCTGAATCCAGATATCAAATCAGCCAAAATCAAGCAGTTGCTCTGCCCGGATCCCGAGACAAAAAACAACTTTCGGAAGCGATCACTGTCCGAATCCCTGCAACAGCAAAGCAGCAAAAAAAAAAAAAAACTCTCTCTCCCTGAAGGACAAAGCGAGTGCACCATATAATCTACTAGAAAGAGCTTGGTACGGGATAAAACCCCTACGCTTCAAGAGGTAGGCTATTTAAAGTTTTTAATATATAAAAGTGTTATTTCGATTAGCCCGAAGTAAAGAAAATAAACAGTTATGCTGCTCGAATTTCTGTAGGAAAATAGCACTTAAAAGAACCATTATTATGACCAAAATTTTATAAATGTATTCGTAACCGGAGATTGTAAGTTTTGTAATAATTTCTTTATATAGATACATACATATATATATATATATATATATATATATATATATATATATATATATATATATATATATATATATATATATATATATATATATATATATATATATATATATATATATATATATATATATATATATATATATATATATACTTAAATGTTTTATTTTATCTATTAAATAAATATAAAAAAGTATATTTAAGCCAAAAAATATTTTGAGGTCGAAAGGGCAAGTTGGGTGCCTAACCCCTTCCCACCTCGTAACTTAGTCTCCGAACCCTTTGCAAATCTGGTTACATTTTATTTTTCTTTGTTTTTCCCTAAAATAAACATTGCGATTATGTTTATCACATTTTGAGTCCACAATTAAAAACGTATTCCAAACGCCTTAAAGATTTTGAAACCATCCGCTCTCACTGACGGAGAAAATGTCAAAAAACAGGACACTCATAGCGCATCTCAAAAGGTTAGAAGTGTACACTTCAAATAAATAAAAAATTGAACAATACTCTTTCTCTCTCTCTCCCCTCATCTCTATGACTCTTTTTCAACGATTTTATAACTTTCCCAAGCTCCAAAATCTCCAATTTTATTGCTTGGATTCTTTGACACAATGATGCTATTGTGGAGGGTGATTGGGGATTGTAATGGTACAAAGATGAGTCAAGAAATCTGGTAAACGAAATATGAAAATTCCTCTCAACTTTTGCTTTCTATCATATGTCAAGAAATAAACCGATTATCCCCTTATCTCTCGTCGAAAAAATCCCATCTATTAACTATAACTAAAACAGAAGCCGCTGCTGTCACGTGGCGACTTTCTGTTAAGTGCTTAATTTTTTAAAGAAATTTGGTGCTGCCACGTGTCACTCCTATGAATTTTTTTAAAAAATCTTTTTTTCTATCAAAATTGATTAGTTTACGATATAAATAAGAAGTTACTGCTTACCGTTAGTTTAAATTTTAACGTGTTTCAATTGATTAGTACTCCAAATTTTCATGGTAAAAGTTTTCTAATTATTTTCGAGTAGATTTTATCACATTTGATTTAGACACATTTCAATTAATTAAAACTCTTCAATTCTCATGGTCATTTTTTTTATTAACCATTTTTTCTTACAAAATCGGTTTGTACCGGATAGATTTTATCACATTTAATTTAGACAATTTTAATTTGATTAGGATTTCTCAATTCTTATGGTAAAAGTTTTTAATTTTTTATTATTTTACTAATACTCAGTCAATTTTAAATAGATTTTGTCAAATTTGATTAAACGTGTTCCACAAACACCACGAACAACCACTACGAAATAGCTTGCAAATTCTATCTACAAAAATCGCATAAATTTTTGGTTTGGTTGTTCGGTTTGATCTCACGTTATTTATGTATTAATTAATTATGTGTACATCTTTTTGTTGTTGGTTCATTCAAATAACTTACAAATTTTATCTACCAAATTAAGTTTCAAAAACAACATTAAGTCAACCGTACATCGCACGGGTAATAATCTAGTAGCTAAATAAAGGGCTAGAAGCGAGTGATTGGTTATGAGAAACCCATTTGTCATAATTATGGTGATGGGAGATTTGTGTAATGCCCAAATTGCTGCATCAATAGCTAGGAAGGTTTTTGAGAGAGAGAGAGAGAGATGGAGATAGGAATTAGGGCTATGTTTGAAGTGAGAGAAAGAGGGGAGGAGGAAGAATGGTACTTTTGGAAGTTATAATAAAAAAAAATCATTTTAATAGTTTTTTAAAAAAAAATTAGATACCTGAGCTTGTCAAACTACATAACCAAGTTGACGTTCGTTTAAAAAAAAATTAGAAAAAGGTGGTAACTGCTAATAAGTTATATTGCAAAAAATACATTTCATCACATTTTTACGAAATTTACCAAACACCTAAAAATATTTTCCAAAACATTTTAAATTTTTTTTACCAAACAACTGAAAATAGAATGTTTTTATTTTCTGAAAATTTTCCAAAATTTAATTTCAGAAGTCATTTTATATGATACAAACGGTGAGTACAATTAAGGATTCATTTCGCTTCGTGATTTTGTCACTTAATATTAGAGGTTTGATTTTTTTAATTTTCAATGAAAAAATAAAAAATCAAAAGAATAAAAAGAAAGCTAAGTAAAACCGGAGAGAGTTCAATATCAAAAGCCAAACTACTAAGTGTTCGTTTGTTGCAGCTTATTTGGAGTAACTTTTGTCTTTTAGCTTTTGAAAAGTCATATTTAAAGTGTTTGTTTCAGCTTATAAGCCAAAAGCCAATAAGTAAGGTACAACATCCTTTATGCATTGAAAAGTCAAAAGCTAAAAAGCCAAAATTTTAAGCTTTTTTGGTTTTTTTTTTTAACATGAAGACAACTATTAATTAATAAATATTTGATTGTCCTTATTTCTTCCCTTTATGAAATATACATAAAAATATGAATACTAATTTTCAAGTTTTTTTTTAACAAATAATTATAACGACTCATAAACAGCTTTTCAACAGCTGTAAAAACAGTCTATCATGCAATCAGCCAAAAGTCATTCAGCTACCAGCTTAAGCTATCAACCATAAGTCATAAGTCATCACTCATCAGCCACAACAAACGAGCCATAAGGATTCATTTGACTTGCTTTTTTAGATTTGCAATTTTTTTTAATGTTATGATTGAAGTTAAAATAAAAAGTAAAAACTTGTGTAAAACGGTTTTACGAATATTTTTTGTAAGACGGATCCTCCTTACCCTACCCACCGTCTATCGGTAGGTTGAGCTGTGAGAGAGTGAGACTCCGTCTTACAAATTAAGATCCATAAGACTGTCCTACAGAAAACCTACTCAAAATAAAAATATAAGTTAAAGAGAAGAAAATTAGCGAAATCGAAAGAATAAAAATTTAAAACCAAAATGCACCTAAAGTCTACTAGGTCTGTTTGGTACAGAGTTTTGAAAAACACAATATTTTCTTTATAAACGCGTTTGGGATATTATTTTTCAAAACGCCATTTTTTAAACTGTGTAGTTGCCAAAATGACCGTTTGATCCTTTTATAACAATAGGTCTTGCTTTTAATATTTTTTATGAATATCATTAAACAAATGAGAAACAATCAGACAATTCAACAAGAATAATTAATTAATTACATTTTTGTCACAGTATAATTTTTAGGGAAAAAAAACAAAAAGTCTTACTAATAAATTCTCATATCCATAAAAGTCTCAAAAAATAATTATTCTATATAAAAAGTTCCAAATTTAATACTTTGAAACAGTCCAAAACAAAAGTAACGTTTCTGCTAACATCGCTTGGATAAAAACTTAGAATCTTATATTTCTTTTCAATGAAGGTAATGCTGATAAATTGTATTCTATATAATAGTAATAATAATAATAATAATAATAATAATAATAATAATAATAATAATAATAATAATATGAGTATTAAAAGTATTGATGTTACTACTCATATTATTATTATTATTATTATTATTATTACTATTATTATCATTATTATTAATATGAGTATTAATATTTTGACTATCACTACTATTATTATTACTACAACTTCATAAAGGTATGAAAGATTTTAAAGTTTTTTGAATTTTTACAATCCAAGGATTAATAGATTTTATGAATAAAATAATTCTATTTTTGTTCTTTTCGACATGATTTTTTAAAATATTTTTAAAAGATTTTAAGAATAGAATAATTCTATTTTTTTCTACAAATTATATGTTTTATGAATTAAAAAAATACATTTAAAATTTGTAACTTAGAAAGCATCCAATTTAACTCATAAAACCAACTAAGACAGTAATTTAGGAACATAGGGAGTTTGAATAATAATAATAATAATAATAATAATAATAATAATAATTGTACTTTATTATTATTAGTATTATTACTATTACTATTATTATGATATACAATAAAATTTTATCCCCTTTACCACTGTTGAAAAGAAAATAATGAAAACTTAAATCCTAACGACGTTAATAGAAGTGTTAACTTTTGGACAATTTTGTATTAAAGTACAAATTGGTGAATTTTTGAATCTATAACTATTAATAAAACAAAAGTCATAGCTGCCATGTGACGGTTTTTTGTGAAAAGTTAAAAGTTTTAAAGAGATTACGTGTTGCCACGTGTCACCTTCGAAATGATAAAAGTTGTTTTTTCTTTTTTCAAAATCAATTAGTTTAATATAAGTTGGTTAAATCTAATTTGATAAAATAAAATTCCTAAAACTAATTTGATAAGATAAAACAGATTTAGGATATAGTTTTACGAACAAATTTATGATAGAGATTTATGATTTTTTTTTCAAATATCGCTTAATTAAATTAGATTTTATCATATGTAATTTATAGAAGTTTAATTTGACTGAAACTCTTCAATTTTCATCTCTTTTCATTTTCATAATGTTTAATTTATACAAATTATCAACATGATAATTCTATGTTATTTGTTCTACAAATCTATATTTATTAATTATTAATTACCAATCTATTAATTATCTATTGCTGATAAAAATTAAAACCGGATAGATTTTATTTTATTTTATTTTATTTTTAAAGGTTGGAGGGGACATAGATCATACTCCAACCCTTAATTTTTTATTATTTTAATGCCGAATAGATTTTAAAACCGGTGTCTCATTTATATATGCTAAAAGTTTTGTTTGCTCCTAAAATCGGTTAGTACGAGATAGATTTTATCACATTTGATTTAGGCGCGTTTCACTTGATTAGTACACCAAATTTTCATGGTAACAAAGTTTTTTTACAGAAAGATTTTACCCGTGCTCATAGATTTTAATATTTCAATTACCTATTCATACTATCAATTTTGAATACCTTATTTTTATTTTATTTTCAAATTATTCAAATTAATTTTTTAAATTATTTATTACATGTTTAGAAAATCATCTTATTATAAACAACTTTTACAAAAAAAATAATTATATATATATATATATATATATATATATGTAGGAAATCTAGCTGTCGATTAGCTGTCAATTAGGAACATTAATTTAGGAGATCATTACCATGTATAGCTGATTCCTACAATTAGTATTTACACATGTATATACCCTAGGTCAACTTACCTAAGTTAGTTTTTTGGTAGTTCCTGATTTATAGGATCTGTGATTATTGTCCTCCTTGTATATATACCAGATGATTTTCTTAACGAAAGATATCAAAAAATTCTCTCATAAACAACTTCATGGTATCAGAGCTACTTATCTAATTTTTTCTGATCATTGTCGTTCCCCACCTTCTCCTTCTCCACGTATTTCGTTTCCCTATAACTTTTTCATTTTTTCTCCTCCTCCGTTCCTGATGGCTGAATCCGATCAAACATCCTTTATAAGTGGGACTTCGATCACCACTTCTCAATCCCAAGCCATTCAGTATTCTGCTGATAGCATTCCGATAACATGTCACAAACTCACAGACCACAACTATCTCCAGTGGTCTCAATCTGTGATGATGTTTATCTATGGTCATGGACGGGAAGACTATCTCACTAGGCTACTACTTCGTTTAAACCTGATGATCCGAAATTTCATGTTTGGAGAGCTGAAAATAACCAAGTCATGACCTGGTTAATTAACTCAATGACAATTGAGATTGGAGAAAATTTCTTGCTGTTTTCGACAGCCAAAGAAATTTGGGATGCTGCTTGTGACACCTTCTCTAATCAAGAAAACACGGCTGAACTCTTCCAAGTAGAGACCATGCTTCAAGATCTCAAGCAAGGAGAATTATCTATCACAACTTACTATACGACGTTATCTCGCATCGGCAAAGAACTTGACTTGTTTGAGTCTCATGAATGGAAATGTCCCGATGATGGTACTCTATTCCGCAAGATTTTGGAAACAAAAAGAATTTTTAAATTCCTCATGGGCCTCGACAAATCCCTTGATGAAGTCCGTGGCAGAATCCTTGGTATCAAGCCTCTTCCTAGTCTTCGAGAGGCCTTCTCTGAGGTTCGTAGGGAAGAAAGCTGAAAACAAGTAATGTTGGGATCATCCAACAGTCCTCCTGCCCTAAATGGATCTGCGCTTGTAGCCCACCAGGACCGTCAAAATGATCCTACAACACTTGCAGCTTGGGGCAATCAGGAACCATATGGAGATGGTAGGCCTCGAAAAGGGCGACCGTGGTGTGACCACTGCCGTAGGCCAAGACATGTCAAAGACACTTGTTGGAAGCTTCATGGAAAGCCAACCAATTGGAAGCCAAATCCAGCCACCATAGACCGTGAAATCAGGGGCAATGCTTTTGTCTTCGAAATCACCAGTCCCTCACCATTTACCAAAGAACAACTCACCATTTACCAAAGAACTACTGGAGACGCTTCAACAATTGTTAGGCAAAATAAACCATGTTCCAGGGAATATTACACAAGGTAATCATCATCTTGCCCTTCATACTCAAACTCTTCCCTCTTGATGGATAGTGGACTCTGGAACCTCCGATCATTTGATAGGTGATAGATACTTGTTCTCATCCTATTCCCCATATGATGGTAATCTCGGTCCGAATTGCCGATGGTACGCCCTCTAAAGTTGCCGAATTGGGAATGTTATAATATCGAGCCTCTACATCTTGAATCTGTGTTGTTTGTGCCAAAATTTAAATGCACCGCTGCTAGTAAGTTGAACAAAGATCTGAATTGTGAGACTAAATTTCTTGCAAACTCTTGTGTTTTTCAGGACTTGGGATCAAGGAAGATGATTGGCAATGCTGAATTATGTGCAGGATTATACCTTCTCAAAGTCAATAATTCTCCGACAACAACAGAATGCAATAATTGCGAGTCAATTCTCAATGTCAGTCTGCTTGTGTTTTTGAGTCTTTAGATCCATCAAATAAGGATAATGTTATTATGATGTGGCACTATCGCCTTGGTCATCCAAATTTTATATACCTTGAGCGTCTGTTTCCTTATTTGTTTATCAATAAAAATGTCAAATTATTCCAATGTGATATCTGTCAATTTTCAAAACACACCCACACTCATTATTCACCTCGTCCTCATACACCATCTCAACCTTTCTCACTCAGTCATGGAGATATTTGGGGACCCTCACGAGTCAAAATTGTCACTGGAACACGATGGTTTTTGTTGTTAGTTGATGATCATACACGATTAAGTTGGACATTTTTCATGAAAGACAAATCTGAAACTAACCAACTCTTCATGACATTTCATAACATGATTCAAAACCAGTTTCAAGCCAATATTAAAGTGTTTAAAACCGACAATGCTCAAGATTTCTTCAATTCCACCCTTGGGCCTTACCTTCAATCACATGGAATTGTACACCAAAGCTCTTGTATTGACACACCCCAACAAAATGGTGTGGCAGAACGCAAAATCGTCACCTTCTTGAAGTAGTTCCGTCTCTAATGTTTACCTCCCATGTTCCAAAAAGATTATGGGGGGAAGCTGTCCTCACCTCTACTTACCTTATAAATCGCATGCCTTCCCGCATCCTTAAATTCGACACACCTTTGAAGCGTTTTCTCACTCTATATCCAAACTCCTATCTTGTGTCTCAAATTTCCCTCAAAGTCTTTCGATGTACAGCCTTTGTCCACATTCACCCTCAACACCGTAATAAACTTGATGCCAGGTCCGTGAAATGTGTCTTTCTTGGGTACTCACCAAACAAAAAAGGATACAAGTGCTATTGTCCCCAAACTCAAAAATTCTTTCACACCATGGATGTAACTTTCTTCGAAAACAAACCCTATTTTCCCAATTCTGCGCTTCAAGGGGAGTATTGTGAATCAGAATCACATAATTGGTACTGCTTGCCTCTATTTGAGAGTCCAATGTCGTCTGAAATCTCATATCCATCCCAATCTCCTCAAAACTCAAATCCTTTAGAGTCACATTCTTCCGAGTCAATTCCCACACATATTCTTTGTTCCCCAAACCGTACATGTGTTGAAAACAAAGAGTTGCAAGTTTATTTACGGAGAGAAAGACATCTTGAAAGGTACGAAACTCAACCTGCACAAATTCAGTAAAACCAGGATTTAAACCTAAATCCTAATGTCTCTGAGAGAGTGCAAGAAATGGCAGAGGATGAGGATGATCTAAGCAAGCCAATTGCAGTAAGAAAATGAGTTCGCTCATGTACTCAACACCCTATTCGGGATCACTTATCTTACTCTAATCTGTCACCATTTTTTAGAGCTTTTGTGACTATTTTAGATCAGATCAAGACTCCGAACTCAGTCAAAGAAGCATTGCAAGTACCCGAGTGGAAAGCTGCCACCCTAGAAGAGCTACGGGCACTCGAAAAAAATGGGACCTGGATCTTTACTGATTTACCACCTGGGAAGCGCACTGTTGGATGCAAGTGGATTTTTTCAACCAAACACAAAGCTGATGGCAGTATAGAGCGTTTCAAAGCCCGTCTAGTGGTTAAAGGATTCACCCAATCTTATGGGATTGATTACCAAGAGACCTTTGTTCCTGTCGCGAAGTTGAATACTATTCGGGTGCTTCTCTTAATTGCAACTAATATAGATTGGCCATTATTTCAACTTGACATATAAAATGCCTTCCTGAATGGTGATTTAGTGGAAGAGGTGTATATGGACATACCACCAGGATTTGAAGACAGATTCACTAACGGCAAAGTGTGCAAGCTCAAGAAATCCCCCTATGGTCTGAAGTAGTTACTCCGGGCCTGGTTTGAAAGATTTACTAAGGTTTTGAGACAAGATGGCTATACTCAGTGTCAAGCCGATCATACTCTATTCATCAAGCACTCTGCACAGGGCAAGATTACTGTGTTAATAGTCTACGTTGATGATATAATCCTCACTGGAAATTTTAGTGAGGAAATGACTTGGCTTAAACAACTTCTCTCAAGAGAATTCGAGATCAAAGATTTGGGACACCTAAGGTATTTTCTTGGAATTGAGGTTTCTAGATCCAACAAGGGCATCTCTGTTACACAACTGAAATATACCTTAGATTTCTTGAAAGAAACCGGGATGAGTGGCTGCAAGCCAGTGGAGACACCAATGGATGCTAATACCAAGCTTGGAGTTAATACTGAAGGAGAAGCGGTAGATCGAGGCAAGTATCAACGGCTAGTAGGGAAACTGATCTACTTGACTCACATTCAGCTTGACATCAGTTTTTCCGTTAGCGTGGTTAGTCAGTTTTTGAACAGGCCCTCTAAAGAGCACATGGAAGCTGTGTTTCGAATATTAAGATATCTCAAGAATGATCCTGGAAAAGGACTCATGTTCAGGAAGACTATCAACAGATTTATGGAAGTCTACACCGATGCATATTGGTTTGGTTCTCTTATTGACCGTAAGTCAACTTCAGGGTACTGCTACTATATATGGGGAAACCTTGTAACTTGGCGCAGTAAGAAACAACATGTTGTAGCTCGGAGCAGTGTTGAAGCCGAATTTCGAGCATTGGCTCACGAGATTTGTGAGGGAATTTGGTTAAGACGTCTACTCAGTGAGCTCAAGGTCAAAATAGAAGGTGCCATAGAAGTCTTTTGTGACAATCAGTCAGCTATAGCCATCACAAGAAATCCGGTGCATCATGACAGAATGAAGCATGTCGAGATAGACCGCCACTTCATTAGTGAGAAAATTGAGACAAACATGATCAATTTGAGATACATTCCTTCTCAGCAACAAGCAACGAACATCTTGACCAAGGCCTTGCACCGTACCAACTTCTGTGGGCTGATTTCCAAGCTAGGAATGACAAGTATATATCATCGAGCTTGAGGGGGAATGTAGGAAATCAAGCTATCGATTAGCTGCCAATTAGGAATATTAATTTAGGAGATCATTACCATGTATAGCTGATTCCTAGAATTAGTATTTACAACTGTATATACCCTAGGTCAACTTATCTAAGTTAGTTTTTTGGTAGTTCCTGATTTAAAGGATCTGTGATTATTGTCCTCCTTGTATATATACCAGATGATTTTCTTAATGAAAGATATCAGAAAATATATATATATATATATATATATATATATATATATATATATATATATATATATATAATTTTTACTACAAAAAATTAAAACCAGATAGATTTTAAAATCGATGTCTCCTTAAACATGGTAAAAGTTTTTTTAAACCATTTTTTGCTGTCAAAATTGATTAATAGCGGATCTATTTGATAACATTTGATTTAAACGTGCTTCACTTGATTAGGACTCCAAATTTGTATGATAATTTTTTTTTTTGCGGATAGATTTGATCAATTCTCATAAATTTTAATCTTTCAATTACATGACTATATGATCAATTTTGAATATTTACCTTATTTTTCGTTTTTTTTCAAATTATTTTAATTAAAAAATTAATTATTTATTACAAATTTAGAAAATCATCTTATTATAAACAAGTTTTGAAAAAAAAACTATTAAAACCATGCATATGGTACTAAATATATCTATATAAATTTTTTTTCTATCAAAAATTAAAATCTGATAGATTTTAAAACCGGTGTCTCATTTATACATGATAAAAGTTTTTTTTTTTTTTACCAATTTTTGTTGTCAAAATCGGTTAATACCAGATAGATTTTATCACATTTGATTTTAACGTGTTTCACTTGATTAGTACTCCAAATTTTCATAGTAAAAGTTTTTTTTGCGGATAGATTTTATCACATTTGATTTAGACGTGTTTCAATTGATTAAAACTCTTCAATTCTCATGGTTATTTTGTTTATTTACCATTTTTTTGGTTACAAAATCGTTTTGTACCGGATAGATTTTATCACATTTAATTTAGATAAGTTTAATTTGATTATGACTCCTCAATTCTCAAGGTAGAAGTTTTTTAATTTTTATTATTTTACCAAAACTCGATCAATTTAAAATAGATTTTATCCAATTTGATTAAATGCGTTCCACTAATACCACAAACAACGATTACGAAATAGCTTGCAAATTCTATCTACAAAATTCGCATGAATTTTCGGTTTGATGATTCGGTGTGATCTCACACTTTTTATTTATTTATTAATTATATTGACATATTTTTGTTGTTAATTTATTTAAATAGCTTGCAAATTCTATTTATAAAATTAAGTTAAATCAATCGTGCATCGCACGAGGGGTAATAACCTAGTTGAAGGACTATTTTTGGACTTTTTAGGCATGATTTTTAGTAGGATGTTTTGATATTTCCTAAGAAATGAAGAGATGGGTTTGTTATCATTATGTGGGTGGGACCCTTAAAAATTGTAAAATAGATTAACATTGTGGAAAAATGTTTGTGAAGTGATGAGTTTGTTGTTTTTATGATATAACACATAAAAAATTGTGCAAAGAGTTTAAACATTGGACATGTCTTTATGATAATAATTTTGTATGAATGATTTTGAGATAATTTAAATTAATCCAAACTGATTAATGTATAGTAAAATTAACTAAACTGAATTTTTTTTTCCTCATATATAAACTGATATTAATCCAAACTGATATTCAATATGTAAAGCTAATTTGTCATATAAGCTGATTGCGTGATGTAGGAGAAGTATTAGGCTATATAGGTGATTGGGCGTCCATTTATGCCCATGCAAATTAATGGTCAAAAATGGGCAGCAGCCAAGTACTTATTCGCATAGAAGGGAAGTGGCTCCCTGGCTCGTGCTCGTCCATGCTATGAAAGAAGAAAAAGTTCAAAGAAATGACCTTGAAAGAGTGGCGAATGTTCTTCCTATTTTCTAGAACTTCAACATAAAGTAGGCAATTCTCTTTCTTATCCTATTTTCCTTCTCTCTTGAGGATCCCCATTGTATCTTTTTACATGTACTCTTCTTATGAAGAAGAGCCTCAACACAATGGGAGGGTATTTTTTAGAGCTTTCATGTAAAGAGAAAAAGATTTTTACTTCCTATTTAAGAAGAAAAAAATGCCGGGTTCGGGGGCGGTGTGGTGCATCACTTGCCCATAGTTGGCGCATGCACCACACGCACGTGAGAGGAGTGTGAGAGGGCGTGGGGGTGGATCCCATCGTCTGATTATTGAGTATTAATTTGATTTTTTTTTTAAATCCTACCATTGCCTTTGTACCGTTGGGGTGGGGGGAGATTGACTTGACCGTTGGGGGGAAAAGGGAAATTAAAAAAAATATGGAGATGACCGTTGGTGGGTTTTTCATTTCTTTTTTTTTTATTTTTTTGTTTTCCTTCTTTTCTAAAAATATACCACTTCAACCTTCTTTATTTTCTTCATAAACATTTCAAGAATATCTGCAATGAAATTCAGAGGTACGTGATAGAAGCATACATCATGAATTTCAATCCAACTTGGTTGAGTATATATGACGTCGTTGCGGTGACAACTAGTGATAGAGTTTAATTATTGACGTTTTTATATAATTCTAATTATTGAATTATTTTTACGTAATTTTTAAGTATTTATGTTTTATGTAACTTTGTCATTATGTTTTTTTTTTCAATTTTAACGTTTTATGTAATTTTCAATTTATGTTATTTTATGAGCTATGTATAATATGTGTTTTATAGATAATTTATTAATTAAATTATAAATTATATAATTTATGAGTAATTTATTATTTATAAATTAGTTAATGTCTTAATTTATAAATTAATTTATTTATACAGATTATTTAAATATGAAATATATTAAATAAAGTTAAACAAATTTATTTGTTTGAGAAGTATAAAAATAAGATTGAAATGTAAAGTTAATGAGGTGGCAGTGAGGTCAAACTAAAAAGATGTGTAAGCGCATTTCCATTAGTTTTATTTTTAACATCAATTCTTAGATGGATCCCACTATCACCTACACATTTAAAAAATATTATTCTCTAAGAATTTTTCTTCCCAATAATTTTCATTCTTCCTCAATTTTTACATGGGTCCTACTACCAAATTATTCAATTTATTCATACTAATTTCTTATTTTTATACTTTTCAAATAAATAAATTAATTGGTATATTATTTTATAAATAAATTAATTCATGTTTAATTTTAATGAATATATTTTAATTTTAAATATTATATATAAATCGAATAATTTAACCCATTTTTAATTTTAATTATAATATTAATATTACAACGATAAGGATGAAAAAATATTTAAAAAAAAAGAGAAACGAAAAACACAGAACGATAGGAGAAAAAAAGTTGCACACTTTAATAATTTTTTGCCCAAAGGTTACTTAAAAAAACAAACATTTCAAACAAAGAGTCCAATATGTGAGTCCCTTGTGTCAGCAGCCATTCACCCTCCTTTGTTATGCGTGAGACGCACGCTCCAATTAGAAGGGGGCGGTGAGCCACACTCCCTCCCTCTTCGTCCCTTTCTTTTTCTTAATTGAATAATTTTTAATTGAGAATTGCCTAAGAATTTTTTGGAAAGAATTTCTTCTCCAATTGTGTAGAATTCTTATCTTAATAAGAATTTGGGTAAAAATAGAGCATTGGAGATGCTCTAAAAAGATTATGAATGAAAATATATTTTGTTAAATGGAATAAGAAAAGAAAAATGTGTAGTTGATTGTGTGACCCAACTTAAGAAGATGTGTAAGAAGATTATACATTGGGTATGCTCTTAGAATATGGATAACGCTAGATCTAAATGAAATCTAAGATGAATGAAGGTTGATAACAGTGAATCATTAAAAAATCATATCAAAGTTCTATTTGATTTGTATCAATTTATGATACAAATCAAAACCAAATCAAACCACACCCTCAAAACCAAATCAAACCACACCCAACTTGAGAAACGATCGTGTTTTAGCTTTGTTAAAATTCAAAAAAAAAAATTAGTGACCGACACAGGGGCTGACGCCTCCAGCCCCCTTGTTTTTCCATGTGTCGTCATCTTAGTGGATAGTATTTTATTTTCCTCCATTGTCTTTCTTAACCAATTTTGAGCCAAAAATTTTATTTATTTTTTTCTGAGTTAAAGTACACATCTTTACCTATAAATAGAGACTTTGTTTGTTTTATTTAGATATCATAAAAAAATTCTATGATTTTTTCAAGTTTTCAGCATTTTTCTAAAAAACTATTAAATTAATATAGATATATATGGTGGGGTATGTAAAAATATTGAATGAATTTGCTATTTTTAGAAGAAAAAAAATTGATTTTAAATCAAATAATTATTAAATAAATTATTTTATTAGTTTTTAACAGATTTTGTTTGTTCTGTACTTTGATTTGGGTGTACCTGACAAGCAAGCACGGAACCCCGGGAACAAGAAAGAGATTAATGTTGAAAATAGCCCTAATTTCTATTTTCTTATCAATTTTTACTAATGATTTTTTTGCACTCAAGCCTATCAATAAGTAAACGATCTGAAGGGACATATGAATATGAGCGCAAATTGTCACCTCTATGTGGGTCTATAACTAATGGTTTCTGCCATCTCAATTTCATGGATCAAAAGAAGAGTAGATTAGTGGTATGAGTAGATTTCTCAAAGGAATCAAATTTCGGATGAACTCCTTTCTTCGTTACTTGGTACTCTATTCATTCTATTTAAAAAGTTTACGTTTGAAAAATCTAATTATTAATGAGATATATTAATCGTTAAATATAATTTGAGTTAGTTATAGTTACAAAAATATTTAAGCATAAATAATGTGTTTACAATATAAATAAAAGGTAAAGATGAAATATTATATAATAATAAAATATTATAAAAATTATAAATATAAATTTTCAAAATTGACTTTTTAATTAAAATATTTCAAAATAGTAAAGTGAATATTTTTACGTGAAACAGAGGGAGTATTACTTTTTATATATCGTGAGATAGCATCAAAGCACTGTTTGATTTCTTTCCACCTTAACCGAGGAGATGATGATTGTAACTAAAAGCTTGTTTGGTGGAGTGTTTTGATCAAAATATTGGTAAAAAATACATTATTTTCTTTTTTAAAGTGTTTCAATGCAGCATTTTAAAATACATCGTTTTAAAAATGTGTTGTGTTTTGAAACGATTTAATTTGGAGCGGTGAGGAAAAATGAAGGTTTTAGAACGCTATGTCATTTTTTACAACTACTATGTTAATGAAAATAGTATTTTGAAATAACTATCCAAACGTGTTGTTTATAAGAAAGAAAAAACTATGTTTTGAAAACATTGCGTTCTAAAAATATTGCGTTTTGAAAAAAAAACTATATTTTTAAAACACTGTATCAAACGAGGCCTAATTTGGTGGGATGGTAATTGGTAGTAGTGGTGGTGAGGTGCGCGAGAGAGAAAAAACTACTTTCTCCGTCTCAAAATTATTGTCATGTTTAAACCAATGCACGAGTTAAGAATAATTAATTCACTTGATTATTAATATTGATATAAAGAGTTTCCAATAAAATATGGAAAAAAAAAAGGTAAGGGAAAATGTGTTGTTCTAAAAAAAAGTTATACAAAAGATAATTATTTCGGAACAAACAAAAAAGGAAATCGAGGCAATAATTTTGGAATGTAGAGTATTTGCGTAATAAAATAAATACATAGTTACTACAATGCCCTTAAGATTAATTATTTATTTAAAAGAAAGAGCACATGGACAAAAAATCTCACTTAAACTATTCCATGTGAATATGTGATTGGCACATCTCGAAGATAACGCCAGATTAACGAAAAAGGGCCGAAGGCAATAAGGGACGAAATAACGCAATAGCATAGTAATTGAGACTTTTTGTTTGTGCTATTATGGAAAAGTATCATCTCCCTCTCCACACGAAGGTTCTCCAAAAAAGGCAAAGACGTCTCCCCACACGAAGGTTTCTCCAAAATAGCAAAAGCGTAGATGAGCACAATTTCTAAGTAATTGTCGTACATTCCCTTTTTATTCATTTTAAAATAATCCTCCTCTTTTAAAATTTACTCTCACCATTTTGAGTAAAGAATCCATTATTTCATTTTAAAATGTTTTACTTAAAAAATTCACTTTTAAAAATTAAGACGTAAAAATCTTATTTTATTACTAATGTATTAATTAAAGTATTATTTTTAAAAAAATTTTAACTTTCAAACGAAGACTCCTTATCCAAAACAAATAAAGTAATAATTTATCATTTTTTATGTTTTGTTTGCGCTTAGCATCCTTGTTACTTTATACTCATATATTTATTTATTTATTATTGGATAAAGAAAGATAAGGAGCTGGATATGAGTTTTTGAACCACTTAACCCTTTTGAAATTGTGTAAGAAGGAGTATAATATGCTCTCTATAAACGAAATAATTAAATAAATTCTAATAGTGATAGCACTGAAAACGGCCAATATTTTTTGAGGGGGATGTGTGTGGACGAGGGAGGCGGCTGCTAGAACTCGGCCAAACTATAGGAGATAACGTTGTATTTTACTCTAATTTTATGTCCGTGTCATAGGTACGGTGACAATATATTTTGGGATATCAGTATATATTAAATACGTAATTAAAGGGGTACATTGCTTCAAGTGGTAATTGAGAGACGCTATTCGAACTCGATCCATAATTGAGGAAGTTTTTTGTAAGGGGGTTATTCGTAACAGACCCAGAACTGTTGGATCTTATGATCGGAATCGATCCAGACCGTCGAATAGCTTCAGTCAATTGACTGAATTGTATTGTATAGTTAATTGATAAATTTACTAGATCTTCGTGCTTGTGCCTATGACACGGTGTCAGTATATCTGATTTCATCAATTAAAACGGCAACGTCTAAATATAATGTGCAATTTTAAAAAAATGTTATAGTTGAGGGGTACATTACTTCAAGTAGTAGTTGAGGGGTGCTATTCGAACTTGACTCATAGTTGAAGTGAGTTATTTGTAAAAAGTTATATGTAACTGACTTATGAAAGTTTGATTTTGCAACGGAATCAACCCCCATGGCCAGATAGTATCAGTCAATCAATTGAACTCTATTGTGAAATTATATTAATGTAAGGTTATTGTTTTGTAAGGGGTAATGGTTTAAAAGATTAATCTCGGGGTGTGACTGCTCAAAATATTAATTGTAAGATGTGACTTTGTAACAACGTGAAAGAAAATAAAGAGTTAAAAGTGAATAACTACTCTCACACATGTGAATGTGAGAGTGAATCTCAATCATTAAATTTTTAAAGATAATTTAATCTCAACCTCTAAATAACATTAGTCAATTACACATGTGTGAGAATAAATTTTATTGTAATATAGATATTAATGTAAGGTTGTTGTTTTGTAATGGGTAATGGTTTAGAAGATTAATCTCAGTGACTGCTCATAATATTAATTGTAAGAGGTGACTTTGTAATAAAGTGAAAGAAAATAAAGAGTTAAAAGTGGATAACTACTCTCACACATGTGAATGTGAGAGTGAATCTCAACCATTACATTTTTTAAGATAATTTAATTTCAATAGTTTTAGTCAATTGCACATGTGTGAGAATGCGCTCTATTGTAATATAGAATCAGAATACCTAAAAGTAACACCAAAATCTCTAAATGTAACACCATTTAAAAGGTAAAATTACTTCATTACCCCTCTTCACATTTAAACTATACTTCCCCCTCTGTCCCTCCCCTTCACGCCATTTTGATTACGTTCATTGTTGATCTGATTTTCATTGTTAATTCACATGATATCGCATGTGAATTAGATTGGTTTTGATTCGGTTTATTTTTTCTTTTCAATTACGAACAAAAACCGTTGATTTGCATTTTTTTTCGATTTCAGACAAAACAACCGCTACAAACTAGCGGATGTTTTATAAAACATCTGCTAGTGTGTATCAAAAGTGAGTATCTATTAAATGTTAAAAGGGATATTTAGATTATTTTATACATTAAATGGTGTTACGTTTATGAATTTTGGTGTTACATTTAGGATCACTCTATAAAATTATTCATTAACGTGTAAGATATATAAAACATCCGTTAGTGTGTACCAAAAGTGAGTATCTATTAAATGTTAAAAAGGATATTTAAGTTATTTTATACATTAAATGGTGTTACGTTTATGAATTTTGATGTTACGTTTAGGATCACTTTATAGAACTATTCATTAACGTGTAAGATATTTTAATAATAAAATAACATATCTAAAAGATTGGTTTTTATATTACAGTCACAAATCTGATTTTTTATTTATAGTACTTTCTCTCTTTTTGGCTCCACCTGGCACCTACTATTTTTTTTCCCTCTCTCTTATTTTTATTGGATATTAAAAAACAAAATTCAGAACATAAAAATAAATCTAACAACCCTTGGCTCAAACACAACCAGAGGTTATATGTTAATAAACTACAATTGAATGTGGATTCATTTTTAAAGATCCTGCAGGAAAGAAACTTTGCTGACGTACTTCTCAAAATAAGTCCACATTAATTATCAAAATGATGATCTTGTTAATATTCAATTTTTAATTATATCACGATGGCGATGTAGAATCATTAAATTCGTTTTTTTACTTGTGATTTGCAAGTGTCAATGATAGGACAATGAATATCATAAAGTAACATTTTTTTAAGGACGAATTTCTCAAATGGTTCCTAAACTTTTTGTCATTTTTACGATTGGTCCTTTATCGACCTAAATGGTCCATGTACCAATCCATTCGAGGAATTGGTCCCTTCATCCAATTTCATCCATTTTTAACTGTTAAGTTTGAGCACGTGTGAGACACATGTTTTTTGTCATGGGTATAAAAGTAGAGGCACTTGAACCCGTTGAATAAATCCTTGCCATCGCCAACATGCTCTTAGCCGTAGAGAAGCAGGTAGGTAACAACAACAACAACCAGTCGAACTGGTACTCGATCCTTCAACTCATTTTGTCGTTCGTTTGACTCACGACTCGGAGTTGATTGCGAGTCAGTACTGGAGACTCGTGCTCTTGCTAAATCCTAGCAAGAGCCAGTTGCCCTACGCCGATCAAGCCTTCTAGCTGGTGTCCGAGGCCTGGTCCGTTCACTCAAACCCTATGCGAAAATTGATTTACGACATTGAGCTTAATTTTCCCCAGTTGTTTAACCTTATCGGGTTTACCTGTGTGGTTCAACAACCGCAGCAGCACCATCAACAACCATAACAACAACAACATCACAATTTTTTCTCTCTGCCGAACGTTGTTAGATCAGGTCGCGAGCAGGAACGACCGAAGCGTTCATTTGTAATTAGACCTCATCAATAGCACAATTTTTTGTCTCAACCTAACCTAGTCGAGTCGGGTCGTGAATCAGAACAACCAATTCGTCCTCTGTTTCAAAGTAAGCCCACCCAACAGCGGCGATAGTGCCCTAAGTTCAGCAACGAGCATGTCAGGGATGACAATGATATGAAATGCATAATAAGTGATTGTAGTCCACGTTAAATCATTAATTCCATGTTTATTGCAAGTTGCAACTTACATTTTAAACAAAATACTCATATTGGCGTTAAATTTTGGCAACTTCACAAATAGTCCATATACTAATTTAAAGGAATTGACTATTTTATCCCTGGGTAAAAACACGTGAGAGACGCGTTTACGTATTTAACGACACAAATTTCACGAAGTTAGATGGAATGACCAATTGCGTTTAATGACATAGTACAATGATTTGATTTTTTTCGAATTTCAATACAGAGACCAATCGCATAAATGACAAAAAGTTTAGGGGCCATTTGGGGAATTCACCATTTTTTTTAATGTTTAGGTGCTCGATAACAAGACATGATCTTTTGGTCATTTTTTAATCAGACGAAAAGATAGAAAAAAGGTCTTTTGGCTATCTCAATTTCTCAAAATATTCATATTGATCACTTTGCTAGTAAATTATTTAGTTAGGTCATTGAATTATAAACTCATTAACAAATTACCCACCAAACTCATAAATTATTTATTTAGACTATCGAATTTCTCGTAAATTATTCGGTTTGCATGTCGGTGATCAATATGAATATTTTTAAAGTAGGGAGCCCGAAAGACATTTTTTCTATTTATAAATATAAGCAGATTTTAAACTGTGCTCATCTTCATAGTTTGCAAATTTTAATTAAAAAGTACATACCTAATTAAGATTGTGATACCCTATTAATATTCAATAACTACATCAGTTGCTATTGCAATTATTTAACTTAACCAAGTATCTTCTTATAATCCGATTATTAATTGGTCTCGATCCGACCAAAATCAACAATAATTGATTATCTTCAGGGAACTCGCATGTGCTATAAATACGGGGTATTTAAAAACTACCAATTTTTTGTACAATATCCTTTGTCACATCATGTAACATCTGATTTGTATAACGATCACCGATGTTATATTAATAAAATATATTTGCAAATAATGGAGACTACGATGTAGATATATTTGTTTATTTTCCGATCAAGTATCTTTTACACATGGGCTTATGAGTAATTGACACATATTGATTTATTAATATACTTAAATAAACAGCTCCATAGAGTTGATGTTCCAGTCCTTCTACTATGGAATCCGAATATACGCATGTAAAATGTGCTCTTATCAGTATGGAGTCACATAAATAATCACTTTTTAAAAAATTATTTCTTTTCAATAAAATAAAATAATTTCTTGACTTTTCGTCCCTACATCTCGTAAATGATCCCGAAACTAAAAACTTTTATACAGTTGATTCTTTCGTCAACTTTTGGACATTAAGTACTCTCACATGACATGAACGTGCATTTGTGAAAGGGTAAAATAGTCATTCTTTTTAAAAAGTACAAGGACCAATCTTAAAATATATACAAACAAAATAATAAAACCATTTCTTCTTCCCCCTTCTCTTTCTTTGTCCTCAATTAGGTTTCCTTTCTCTGTCCTCGATTAGGTTTCCTTTCTCTCACCTCTGCTTCCCACTTAGGCACTTACCCCAACAGACCCTAGCCGAAGCATTCCTTTGCAAGCTACCAGGTCGTCCCTCGAAAACAACAACAATACAAGGTCCTAGTATGGCCATCAAGAACTCCGATTAGTACAATCGGACTACCTCCGTCGAATTAACTTATTCCTCCCGTCTCTTGACTCCACTGAGTCCTGTTGGGAGTCCTACCAGTCTCTCTCTCTTTCTCTCTTTCTATTTGATTTGTCCAATCCTTGATGTTTTTGATGTCATTTCTTCTTTCCTGAACTTGGATGATTCCTAATTGAAGTCTTCAACATTTGTTAAGTTATATTATAAAGATGATTGAAATATTTATTTTAATTAAAATTTAATTATTATTATTTTTTGAACAATCTTAAAATAGAATTGTTAAGTTATAGTATTGTAGTTGGTAAATTTAAAATTATCAAATTAAACTATAATAAACAGTAAGTTTTTTTTTTTGTAGCATTGTATTACCTACACAAATTAATATTTGTATAATATTTAAATAGTTTAGTATTAAATGATTTCTAATTTTTTAATAACATTTTGATTTTGAACACATATTTTAATAGTTTAATATTATTTAATCAATTCTGACGAAATATACTAACAATAATTATTCTCGCCTACACAGTTGGTCCATGTACTTTCAAAAAGAGAAATAAATATTTTTCCTACACAAAATGCATGTGAGACGCATGTATATTGATTTAACAAACAAAAATATCGGATCTAAACAAAATGACCAACTTTGTTTAAATTAGTTGGTATGAGGACCACTGACAAACAAATTTTTGTACAGAGATGAAATGCAAAAAAAAAACAAAACAAAACAAAAAAACAGAAACTACATGGACCAATTGTGTAATTTGCCCTAATTTTTTATATAAAGATAGATATTCATTTTAGTAGGCATAAATTAAGGTTTAAAATCTTAAATCTGTCAGATGAGCCTTTTTTTCTGCTGACGAAGGGAGTCAGCTGGAGTATTACTTTCTAACGGTGTGTCTGTAACACGTTTTTGCTAAAAACGCTACAATACATTTGATATTTTTCTCTTTTATTTCATTAATTTTCATAATTTTTTTAATTTTTTCTTTAATTATCACAAAAAAGATTCAAAACCTCAAAATTAGATCGCTAAATTACGATGTTAAACACACCCTAAAGATGCTATCCAGCGAAAACCTCAAAATTAAATTAAAAAGGGGTCGATTAAGGCTTAACAATTTCAATAACTAGATGTTAACGGTGAACCGGACTGGATATTCAACCACCACAACACAATGAAACGAGAGAGTCATAATAAATAGGAAATGCAGAATTTAATAATTAAAGAATTTTTTGATTTACATGGCTAATAATCAGTTTACACAGAAATCAATTGAAGAATATACCTTTGAAAAGGCAAAAAAATGGTGTTAACCAAAAAATAACAAGAATTTTTCAATTAAATTGTGTTATACTAGAAGAGGAGACATGATCTGATACCCCAGCTTCATTTCATTCTCATGGGGCGTCAAGTTCAAATCCAAACAGAAAATCCTCTTGCTGTTTGATCTCTTCAACACCGTCACCGGTACAGTTGATTCTATTCTCGTTTCCAGCTGCTCATCAGCCTCAACCAACACCGCCGTCCCTTCTTTCATGTCTGCCCGATGCCGTCTCATGTGACCACCTAACGCTTGTCCAACGGGGAAATCTAGCCCACAAATCGAGCACTCGTG
>CM028382.1:92889004-92896484 GCA_013146195.2 Codonopsis lanceolata
CCAATCTACCTAAAGTGTTCTAAACTAAATCTAACACATAAATAACCATTGACTAAACTAAACTCCTTCTTTGACCAAGAAACAAACCAATCTACCTAAAGGTGAAAACAAGGTAAAATAGGCTTTGCCTATTTTACCCTTACAATCACCCTTTGTTGAGCATTCTTGGTCAAACTCGAATATCCAAAGATGACCAAGAAGTTAACAATGACAAGCACCCTCGAAAATAATATCAAAAATACACCATAGGAAACATGTTTATAACTACAACTACTTATTACAAGCCAAATAGAGTTCCGCATTTCCAATCATCACAGTCTACAATGACAGTAACCAAATGAAACAAATGTTCTAATTATCCATGAGAATGACCAAATACCAACACCAAGATTACATAGGATCGCCTTCAAAGACTATGAGGAGGAACAATGCAGAACCGCCAGAACTCTTGCTTCAGGAACTGCCTTTGAGGCGAATCGGTGCAGAACTCTTGCAGAGGTAAGCAGCTTCACTTTCACCCCTATTTGACCGTAATGAATATCTAGCCAAGGCAGTATTAGGCCTAAAGAGGTGAGAAAAGTAGTTTGAGCAGAGAGTAGAGCAAGCCGAGACGAACTATTTTTAACTGTTCTTTGACAAAGAACACAGAGATAGGAGCAGTTGGTTGGGCAAGCATGTGAGATGTTCCAACAGATGATGCAACAATGAGAGGAACAATGGGAGGAACAACGTGAGGAACTTGAACTAAGGGAGAGGTAGGTGGATGTGAGGTACTAGGTCCATTGATGCTCGATGATGAAGGAAGGGGCAAATTGACAACCCTATCACCCTTCAATTTGTAGAACCGGAGAGGTTCAAGAAGAGGAGATAAACGTATGGAGGGGAAGGCTTGTAGCCCCGGGACATAAGAATTTTATAAATGAGGGAAGGAAAGATGAGTGACCTTTTGTCTCCTCCGCCATGGAAGAAACCTTTCTAAACACATAATACCCAAAATCAAAGGAGGCCTTAGTCCCAATGAGATAAAGGACTTTTGCATGCTCTTCTGTGATGACATTTGAATTGGTGGAGGGTGACCAATTTGCACAGCAGATTTTGTGAAGAAATGCATAAAGGGATGAGAGCTGGAGGTGCTTGAGAGAAGTGCCTTTAACAGCCACTTAAAGAGTTTTCCACCTCACAATTCAACTACACAAGAATCTAGGTCTAGGAGAAAATCAAAATTGCCAGATGCAGGTGTGTGAAGGACTGAATTGATGATTGAGGGAGAAAAAGTATACCATTTCCTCCTTACAAAAACTTTACAAAAACTCGAAGCTAGTATCGATGGATAACAAATGCTTCTCAATGTTTGCATAAAATTCATGAATCAATTCTCTAAAGTATGGGGCGCTAGAGAAATAGTGTCCATAAGTCCTCTATCGAAAAAGTAGGATGTGAGATTATATGATTGCAAATGGTGAGGGCACAACATTTCTTTCATCAATAATATTCCTAGAAATATTATATCTAGAAGAAGCGCCTTAGAGATAAATTTTGAAGAGAAGGGAGTACTCAAAGGTTTTGACCGTTTGAATGTTGCAGCAATGGGTGCAACATTGGGCTGGCAAGACGGCTTCGGTGAAACGCACAGTACATCTTCGAGTCTTCACTATCTTCGTGAGGGGAGACCCTCTTTCTTCGTAGTTCTTATCGAACTATCATCGAATTCTCAAGAACTAGGCCGATTTGGCATGGCCTCCTGGTTGAGGCGTGTTGGATGGACCAGATGTAGAAGAACATGCCTTCTTCAACTTGACTAAGTTCTTGACAACATCATCATAAGAGCACAGATTATGTCATTGGTTGAAGCGAAGAGGAGAACTCACTTCCATTGACGGTGTCTTTCATGGTGGAGATGATGAGACGAGCCGAACACAATCCTAGGTGAGGGAATAGATAGTCATCATCTTGTACATCGTTCTGGACATGAGTAGGTGAAGAAGATGTTGGTGGCGGAGATGGCTCTTGAACGGGGGGAATAGAGCCGGCTGGAGGAACAAAATCCATATCATCCGAATCGCTTGCAATTTCAACCGATTCTTTAAAAAATCGCCCAACCTTGTTCTTTCTTTGCCGCTTGTACATCGGACTACGATGGGTTCTCATAGTTGGCCGAATTCCCTCGTTGTCGCTTCGATCGCCGAGAGCTAGGGTTACCGATTTTTGGTAACCTGAACAAATCCCTGCACAATCCCCGATTATCACGTCGACGCCAATTTCATTTCCCTTTTCTCCCGGAAGTATTACTGTGAGAGGTTCAGGGAATGATTGAAATACTACCATAGCCGTAGAAGAATTTTCAGGAGAGGAATTAGGGCTGATTGTCTCTTCGATTGTTGCTACACCAGGTCTTGAGGATTTGGGGTTTGACGAAGAAAAAGCCATTTGAGGATGATGAGTGAAGAATGGATGAAGAGAACGAGATTGAAAATGATGGATGATGATCGAGGCCGAGAGATTGCCTGGAGAAAGAGACGGACCTTTGAGCAGTGACCTATGTTTCTGCAAAAAATAACACTAAACCTTCCACTAATACAAATTAGTCGTTAAGTCATTTAATGAGAGAATGTAAGCAGTCCCAAAATCTGAAATTCAAATTTAAAAAATGTGGATAAAGGATCAAATGCTAACTGCCTAATAGAGATAAGATAAAAAAAAATCTGCTGTTATGAACATGAGAGATATGTGGAAGAATAAAATCACAATCTGATTTAAAATTTTTTTTTTGATTTCAACAAGTATTTTAAGAATACACAAATCATACTTAATCAGGATTGGAACTACACAAGATTTCAAAACACAGACAATGAAACCAGTTCAAATTCTCATGAAGAACACAACTGTTTAGACATCCACATAAATTATTGATTTTGTGAACTAGAAGCAAAACATGCACTAATTTGAAGAACAGAAACTTTGGAGGCTGATATTTAACAATAATATGACTTAGAAAACATGTCTAAAATATGCAAAAAAGATAATCAAAGAGAAGAAAGCAAACACACACATGTGATATGTCTAGATCATCTGATTGCAGTTCCCAATGTTGATGCAATAGAAAACACATTCACCAAAAACTGTGATTTTATGTTCAAATCCTCATTTTTCTTTCACCAAATAAACACAACTACTCTCATAAACATCATAGGAACTTTATTTCCCTATGAGACAAAGCTTTACTTTATTTCAAGCTAAATTGACAAACACCACTAGGAACCTTTCACACTATTTACCAAGAGTAGCAACTTTACTTATTGATCAACCCATGAAATTCGAGAATTCATAGTCCCAAAAGAAAGATGCCACAACCTTGTTCATAGGTAGCTCTTTTCCGTTAGGTAGCTTTCACACTTTGTCAATTTAGAGGAGTCAATTTAGTCAAGATCAACCCATGCAAGTCTAAACTTCACAGTACATTGACAAATTGCAAAGATCCTAAAAAATTTCAAAAGGTAGCTCTTTCCTTTGTGGTTTAACAGAAAATTTTTCAATTCAAGTACAACTTTATTGGGAGATGATGAGAAGAATTTGAGCAATAAGATCACAATAATTTTGAATGAATCACCAAGACAATCAAACAAGGTACTAAAGACATACAGAGTGATTCTAGTGTGCCCCCTAAACAACAATGCAATATGCCTAATATATATTTTTTTTAAGTGAGGGATTACATGGCACACAGACCGAGAGATTTCCTAAGATTTATGAATCTCTCAAAATCTAGACTCTTAGTAAAAATATCAGCCAATTGGTTTTCTGTACCAACATGTTCAATGCAGACAATGCCTTGTTCAACTTAGTCTCTAATAAAATGGTGTCTTATATCTACGTGCTTTGTTCTTGAGTGTTGAACATGATTTTTAGCTATGCTTATCGCACTTGTGTTGTCACAATACATGGTTAAGATATCACTGTGCAAACCATAATCTTTGATCATTTGTTTCATCCACAAAAGTTGTGTACATCCACTACCAAAGAACTATATACTGTGATTCAAATTTGATAGGGCTACACAATTTTGTTTCTAGCTAAACCATGAAATCGATTGTTTCCTAGATAAAAACATCCTCCAGACGTACTTCTCATGTCATCAACAACGCCACCCAAGATCACTAAATCCAACAAGATTGGTGTTTGTGTGCTTAGTATACCACAAACCCATGCCAAAAGTCTCACCAACATATCGAATTATTCTTTTTACTGCTTTCAAGTGAGAGACTTTGGGATTTGCTTGATATCTAGCACACAAACACACACTGTACATGATATCCGGACGGGAGGCGCTTAAATACAAAGAAACTTCCAATCATACTTCTATATAAGGTAGGTCAACACTTTCGCATTTTTCATCTCTATTAAGTTTATTGGATGTACCATAGGGGTTTTCTTATGTTTTCCATTCTCAAGATCGAATTTCTTCACCAAGCAAGAGCATACTGGCTTGAGATATGAACATCCCTTCATGTGAATGCTTAATCCGAATTCCTAAAAATATGTCAACCCCTACCATGCTCATTTCAAATGTGGAAGTCATGCAATTAACAAATTCTTTCCAAGGATTTGGAGGTGGATCCAAACACAATATCATCAACATATATTTGAGCAATCAAAATATGTTTATCTTGGTTTGAATAAACAATTTTATCCACCTCTCCCCTTCTAAACCCACTTTGTAAAAAGATGATCCGTAGTTTACCATACCAAGCTCTAGGAGCTTGTTTGAGGCCATACAAAGCCTTTTCAATTTAAACACATGATTGGGTTTATGGGGTCCTCAAACCCTTTGGTTGTTCAACGAAAACTTCTTCTTCAAGAATTCCATTTAAGAATGCACTCTTCACATCCATTTGTTGAAGAGTTATGTCAAGAAAACAAAACTGCAAAAAGCGCATCGAATAGACTCAATGCGGGCTACAAAGCAGGTTTCATCAAAATCCACCCTCAACCTCGTATACCCGAGCTACAAGTCTAGCTTTATTTCTTATTATTTCTCCCACTTCATTTGTTTTGTTTTTGAAAATCCATTTAGTTCCAATAACATTTATTGAAGTGGGTCTGGGAACAAGATACCAAACATCATTTTTTGTGAATTGATCTAGTTCCTCTTGCATGGCATTTATCCAACTTTCATCCTTGAGAGCCTCTTGCACATTTTAGGTTCAACAAAGGGAAACAAAACATGAAGCATGTATTTCATCAAATTCAAGTGTGGACATGCATGCAAGTTTCTTGTAATCCACTTTACCTTTCTTCCTTGTTGACACACCATCCTGCATATTACCTATAATTTGAGTGAGAGGATGGTTTTCTTCTCGATCTTGCTTGGAATGTCAATTTCCCTGCTCACGACTGACCGACTATTTTCCTCGATTTGAATCGCTTCCAGCCTTCATCTTCTCGTGCTTTGTTCAATGTGTCTCCGATGTTGCTGCATTCGGAAGCACATTGGGTAACACATTCTGAATTTCTTCACCTGAACAACTAGAACCGCAGATTCCGTCTGCTCGCACGAACTCTGGATTTCAATGCTTCTCGGATCAAAATCTCCAAAACCTAAAATCCTCTTAAACATCTTCTTAGTTTTGTGACCAAGATCGGTTTGATCATCAAAAACAATGTTCATGGATTCCATAATAGTCTTAGTTCGCAGATTAAAAACTCTATATGCTCGACTATTTGTGGAATATCCCATGAACACACACTTATCACTCTTAGAGTCAAATTTGGAAAGTTGGTCTCTATCATTGAGAAGATACACACACGCTCAAACACATGAAAGTATTTCAAGGTAGGTTTCTTTCAAGAAAAATTCGTAGGGTGTCATTGTGCTACCTGGTCTCAAGAAGACCCTATTTCCAATGTGACAAGCAGTATTTAACGCTTCAGCCCAAAATCTCTTGGCCAAATTTTTTGAATGTAACATCACCCTAGCCATTTCTTGTAATGTCCTGTTCTTTCTCTCCGCCACTCCATTTTGTTGTGGAGTTTTGGGAGCAGAGAATTCATGTGAAATACCATGGAGGCACAATAATTAGAAAGGATGTTTTCATATTCCGTGCCATGATCTCGATCTAATTCTAATGAGTTTTAGATCATACAAGTTCATTACACTGTACCAAATTTTGAAAGCCTCAAAAGTTTCAGACTTCTCTTAAAAATATCACCCAAGTATATCTGAAGTCATCCACACAAACAAATGTATATTTTTCTTACCTAGGCTCTCTACCTCAATGGGACCCATAAGGCGTGTGTATCATCTCTAGGCATCTAGATGTGGAGCATTGTGTTATGGGAAGATGTGTTCTTGGTTTGTTTACCTTTTGACAAGATCCACATACCTTTGAATAATTCCTTTCCAAATTTGGTAATCCTTTAACAGCATCATGTCTCACAAGCTCATCGAGCTTACGAAAACTCATGTGACCAAGTTTCTGATGCCAAAGATCATTTACATCAAGACTTACCTTCTGACATGATTGGTTATTGGTGAACATGTAACAATTATCGATGATCTTGTCCTCAGCCGAAGACACTTGTTAGTGTGATCTAATACTACAAAGAATGTTTGTCAAACTTTACCGAAGATCATCATCAACCGGCTTATACTCGATCAAGTTTGTCTTTAAGTCCTTCCACATGGTAAACATTTGTGAGATTTGAAAGGCCTTCAACGCTCAATGTTCCTTTGCCAACAATTTTCCCTTTGGCACCACCACCATATGTCACCGATCCACCATTAATATTCACATATTCTTTCAAATTCTCGCCAACTCGCTATATATGTCTAGAACAACCACCGCCAAAATACCAAGATCCAAACAACATGAGATTTTAATGAAGTGAGTAACATTGCACATTTCATCATGTGACATTGTAGCACCGTGACATATATCAAAAGGCTAACAATATTTGGCTCTACACTTATCATCACAAGTTTGGGAACCCACATTTGTTTAACGGTTTTGTGTTGGTGATTTTGAAAAAATTTCGATTTGTTCGATGAGGCTTCCAATGTGTCTCGCCAATGTTGTGCATTACGGCGCGATTGGTCGCTTCCATTATGCCGTGAGCTTTTCCAAAGAAATCTTGCCTTATTTCATTTCATACATAGCATTTTTTAAAAACAAAGTGGTTGATGTGACTGAAGCTTATGACAAAATGGCAAACATAATTTTTCTTCGCACTCTCGGTTTTTCAAAGAACACGCTTCATTAAAACTTTCATCGGTTTGTTTAGTTCCGCATGCCCTTCTCCTTCTTTCACAAATACCTTAGGGATGAAACCAATACTTAATTCGGGATGTATTACCAGTAATTCAATGCATCATCAACCTTGCTTTGTTGTAGAATTCCACTTGGTCATGGTTTCTCTTGCTTGGTAAGTTGCTCCTTTAACTCGCCAATCTCCACATCTTTCTCGCTTAGTAAACTCTCCATTC
>CM028382.1:92896584-92957823 GCA_013146195.2 Codonopsis lanceolata
AAAGACCTTCTTATTTGCCAACACTCCTCCTCTCTCGATACCGGGGCAACAATCATCCTAATCGCCCCGCACGTATCCAAACCGTGCTTGAGAACGCGACAGTGGTGGTATGGCTCAACATGATCGCTGATCCTATGCATCCATGGTTTAAGGCTATCCGATGAAACGGAAATGTTGTCTAACCCGCCTGTATATGGCATCCAAATAACTACATTAATTGAAAAACTATTGATTAATAATATATAAAATATGGTTATTTTCTACATATAATCAATACATATAAAGACATTAAGACTCACATCATCCGCCGAAAGGGCGTCAAGTTGTTCCCGCACCTACCAATCGGTCGGCCGACACCGCAATAACCTTCTTGTGCTCCCACCTACTTGCAAGTTCGACCTTCGTAATAGTGCACGTTAGGAATAGTCTGTGTGTACACATTCGAATCGCTCAAATATCCATGCCTATTTGAACAAAATACAAGTATACAAATTAAAATATAAATACAAGTATACAAATTAAAATATAAATACAAGTATACAAATTAAAATATAAATACAAGTAATTACCTCCAATAATGTGGAATATCCGGTCATCTGTCTCGCATTCACCTCTGTTGCACTCCCTAGATGTTTATATAGAAAGGCTAGGGCTGCTGCTCCCTATGAGTAAGTATGCACAACATTCAAATCGTGAGGAACTCCAAGTATGTCGTGATAACCCTACTTCCGCTCTTATCAACAAAAAATTGTACAACTCAACATGCATAACAAATAGGCGTGAAGAGAGAAAGCAACTTTCGATCCTCGACAAATGTATCCGAAGCAAAAACAGTGCGTAGCCATTCTAGCCTCACAGACGGCCCCTCTAGCACCACACATTCCCTCTCTTGCCTCATCTTCGACACTCCTAAATACCGACAAACGCAATCAACCGAACTTTGCACGGAAACTGAACCTTCCAAAAAGACCGACTTCCCAGCAATTGGAAGACCAGTAATACAGAACACATCATCAAGTGTTATAGTCATCTCGCCAAATGGCATGTGGAAGGTATTGGTCTCTACATGCCACCGCTCCACAAAGACACTAACCAATACCTTATCACTCTCCAGATATGAAACATGCCTTAACTGCATTAGTTTGGTCGCAATAAGAGTGTCGCTCCATAATTGGGAAGCGCTTTTGTGTTTACTTTCCATGCTAAAATTTTTGTTTGTGGTTGTTCACCTTCAAAGACCGGTCGCCTAGCCCTTGATATATATGTGTGACCTATGTGTTTCGGGAAGCCTTCTAATGGACCCCCAGAAATGGAAAATGTCGGGGGCTTCCTGCCTCCATTGGTTCGGTTCTTCCTCCTCATGTCTTGGGCTGGCTATGCTTGTGCTGTGCGCATGCCTCGGCCTCGCCAGGGGCCTCGTGCCTCAACCTCGCCTGGGCCTGCCTCGCCCCTTGCTTTTTGACTCGAGGCGGTGGGTCTATTATTCCTCCTTTGGTATGTCTCTGTACATGACATTCATAAATTAACATGTTAGTTCATCAATTTTAAAAAAAAATAGAAAAAATTTAAAATCAAAACTGTTCGGCACCCCCTACCGAACTTTTTCAAACTGTTCAGTTACTCCACACCAAACATTTTAAAAATGTTCGGTAGTGAGTCTCCGAACAGATTAACATGCTCATCAACATTTACAATCAAATCTCTTCGGAGACCCCCTACCGAACTTTTTCAAACTGTTCGGTTACTATTCACCGAACATTTTAAAAATATTCGGTAGGGGGTCTCTGAACAGATTAACATGCACATCAACATTTATAATCCAAACTGTTCGGTAGATACCTAACGAACATTTTCAAAATGTTCGGTGAGTGGCCTCCGAACAATTGAAAAATGTTCGACAAGATGTCTCCGAACATACTAACATGCTCATAATTTGAAAAAAATAGAAACTAAAACTGTTCGACTTGTACTGTTCGAACTTTTGCAAACTGTTCGGTATACAACCTCCGAACATATTCAAAATGTTCGAAAGGTCAGGTCCGAACATTTTTAAGATGTTCGGAGGTTGCATGTCGAACATTAATCCCTAATTCCAACGTTCATGGCCGAATTTTTCCTTACAAAAATCAAAATTTTCTTACCAATATAAACAGAAAACGTGATTCAAAATAAATCAAACTAAAATCAACAAACTAATACATTGTATAAACACAATAAATCAAACTGAAATCAATTCAAAATATACATACCTCTTTCCATTTTTGATAATGTTCGGGAGATGAAGAACTGAAGGAGGAGATGAAGACTTGAGGAAGAAATGGGCTGGGAAGGAAAAATGTGTGGGTTGTGGCTTGAGGAAGGAATGGGTGTGGGTATTGGAGGGGGAGAGGTTTCACAGCCTGATATGGGTTTTGAGGGAGGGATGTTGGGTTTTGAGGGTGGTTGGGGCTTTGAGGGTGGTTGGGGTTTTGAGGGGTTAATGTGTTAAAAAACTTAGAAAAGGTAAAATAGAAAAACAGGGGGGGTACACATATAGGTATCAAGTATTTTAAAATGAGGTGGGGGGTACACTTATAAGGGGGGTCAACTTAGAGGAACCGGGGGTCTAAATAGCGCGTTCCAAAATTAAAAGAATATAATCATTTTAACCCTTTCTATCAATTTCTATTTTATTTTATCTTAGCATTTTTTGCCACTTGGCAATTCCAGTCACATCCACTAAGGGCAATTGTGTTATTAAATTAGAAATTTGACGTAAAAGTTAACCGACGTGAGATGAGGGACTAACTGAAGGGAAAAACTTGAGTTCAATGACTCAAATAGGAAGTGTCAAATAGATTGAATCAAATCAATTTAAAGTACTAAGTTCAAGGACCAAATTATATATTAATGAGGTGAAATGAAGGCTTTATATAGTGACGTCAATCCGGTGTATGTCAAGTCTTTGGTCATGCCATTCTTTTTTACTTTTTTATTTAAATTACGATGATATTCCTTTCGTCCTTGGAAATTATAGAACTCCACTCCCTTTTTTTTTAGTTTAAGTTGTTCTAAAAAAGAATAGGGAAAAATACTAAAAAGTCTCACCAAAAAATCCTCATATCCAAAAAGACCCAAGAATAATTTTTGTACCCAAAAAGTCCTAAAATCATAATTTCAATACCAAAAAGTCTAAAATTTAACATATCTATGAACACCGTTATTTTAAAAGTATTCATTTGGACAAAAAAAAATCATTTATGATAATGATGATAAGAATTGTATTGAATATTATTATTATTATTATTTTATTATTGTTGTTGTTGTTGTTACTACTATTATTATTATAAAAACTAGGTTATTACCCGTACGATGCACGATTGACTTAGTATTTGGTCTGCCTGGCCCAATTGGCCCAAGTCATAAGTCACATGCCCGACACATGTTCGCAATTTGGCCAAGTGATCATCTTAAAGTCAGGATTTAGAAGAGAAGATTAAGGGGTTCTGGCACGTCGCGAGCATGCTTCCTACCTTTATCGAGCAGGAGTTGTTAGCGAGCTGGGGGCTCAACCAGCGAACAGGAGCATGTTGCGAGCACGAGGTGTTATGCTCGAGAATTTAAGAATTACAATCAGTTGAGGACGGTTACGTCCGAAAAACCCTCCATTTGACTGTTGTGGTTAATGGGGCAATTAATGGAGCAGTTATTATGCCCGCCATTAATGCCATGAGTGTTAATGGGTAGTTATGAGCGGTTACACCCTCCGGCAACTATAAAATCCCTGGAAAATGAAGGGGAGAGGTACGTGATTTTATATTGCTAGCTAAAACTCTGCCAAATATATATACTCTCTGGAATTCTTGTACTGATTCACACGCCGAAGGGCATTTGCAGGGAGTGCCCCTGCCTAGTTTACAGTTTGTTGGTGTTCTTGCAGAGTTGGGTTTCAAGGATTATTGGCTACGTTGAAAGCCAGGTATCCTGATTGGACTGATCCAATGCATCCAGAGGATTTTGGACGCATCAGTATTGTTTATGAAACTTAATTTGTAAATAGAATTTGCAAGCTATTTGAATAAACCAACAACATCAAGATATCCACATAATAAATAAATAAATAAATAGCGTGAGATCACACTGAATCATCAAACCGAAAATTCATGTGAATTTTGTAGATTTAATTTGTAAGCTATTTCGTAGTGGTTGTTTGTGGTGTTGGTGGAACACGTTTAATCAAATTGAATAAAATCTATTTTAAATTGACTGAGTTTTTGTAAAATAATAAAAATTAAAAAACTTCTACCATGAGAATTGAGGAGTCCTCGTCAAATTAAACTTGTCTAAATCAAATGTGATAAAATCTATCGGGTACAAACTGATTTTGTAAAGAAAAAATGGTAAATAAAAAAAGCTGTTACCATGAGAATTGATGAGTGCTGATGAAGTGAAACACGTTAAAATCAAATGTGATAAAATCTATCCGCAAATAAAAAAATTTACCATGAAAATTTGGAGTACTAATAAAGTGAAACATGTTAAAATTAAATGTGATAAAATCTATCTGATATTAATTGATTTTGATAACAAAAAAGGGTAAGAAAAAGAAAAAAAACTTTTATCATGTATAAAGGAGGCACCAGTTTTAAAATCTATTAGATTTCAATTGTTGGCAGGAAAAAAAAAGAATTATATAGATATGTTTAGTACCATATGCATGGTTTTAATAGTTTTTGTTATATTTGCGAAAATTGTTTATAATAAGATGATTTTCTAAACTTGTAATAAATAATTAATTTTTTTAATTAGAACAATTTGAAAAAAAAACAAAAAATAAGGTAAATACTCAAAATTGATCATATAGTTATGTAATTGAAAGATTAAAATCTATGACAATTGATAAAATATATCCAAAAAAATTACCATAAAAATTGAAGTTGTAATAAAGTGAAACGTGTTTGAATCAAATGTTATAAAATTTATCTGGTATTAACCGATTTTGGCAACAAAAAATGGAAAAAAAAAACAAAAAAATTGAATCATTGACATTGCCCCCACCTAGATAAAATTTATACAATTTTCCCCCACTTGGATAAAATTTATACAATTTGCCCCACCTATAAAACTTTTTTTTTCTAACCATTGACATTGTCTGAATCCCTAAATCCCCAAATCAGAAAATCCTATCGCCCTCTCCCTCCCGTCTCCCTCTCACATTGTCTCTCAGTCTCTGGCTCACAGCCTCGGGCTCTCCTCCCTAGTCTGTCGTCCCTCCTCTGCTCCGACCTCCCTCCACTCCTCCAAGCTCTGCGCCATCGCCACTCCAATTCAGCACTCCGGACGGCGCCTCAGCCTCGGCCTCGATTCGGCCGGCCGACGAAGTCTCCACTCTCCAGTCTCCAAGACTCCAACTCTCCTCTTATTAGTGCTCTAGCCTCTAAATTGTCTACAAGAGGCATTTTTCAAAAATCAAAACTTTCTAAATTATAAGTTTATAACTGTGAATCAAACCTAAGCTAGTTGTGTTACATATGTGGTCAGGTATGTGATATGTATTATAGTGTTTTAGCTGTAACTAAGAAGATATCGATCGGGGTTTATTGATTATTTATTTGGATTTTGTGCAGAAAGTTTGGTTGGATAAGGGTACATGAAGGGCTTGTTTGTCGATATCTTCGAACGGGTTGGCCATAACGGGCATTGATGATAGGAGATACTGGAGTCGGATTCCTACGGAGGAATCTAGGTGAGCAATTTGGAAAATTTGAGCAACCTCAACATACTCTTTTGAACTCAACATACTCAACATACTAGAGTCGGATTCCTGGGAGTTTTGATTTTGGTTTGCCATCTTTTGAGTAATTATTGTTTTGTACCTTGTTGCGTGGAATATGTTACCAAGGTGAATAGATCAGCAGGGTACATGTTTTAATGTGCATTGTACACCACCTTGCTGCTGTCCTGTTTGGGCAGCATCAAATGCTATTTTGATAGTGTATTTTCATGTTAGGGTGTGATAATCAGATGAATGGGGCCAGACAGTTCTATTTGTGTGCAATTTCTTGTGAACATGCTGATTAATTTTTAAGAAAGAACTTCAAGTAGTTCTTCAACTGCTGCTGGTATAGAGCCTTTTCGTGCATAATGGTGTAAACTAATTCACCTTTTGAGTAACCTCAACATACTCTTCTGTGCATAAATCTACCGTGTGCATTCTTTGTGATTCTCAAGATAAGGTTCTATGGCAATTCTGAACTCTATGGGATTATGAACATTTTTGAAGTTGTTATAGGTTAATTATCTAATTTTTATACAGTGGCAAGAAATATCAATTAACATAGAAAAACTTAGCAAAATAAGAACATCAAATTTAATTATTAAGCAGAAGAAGATCAAAGAAAGAATTATAGAAACAAAATTACATGCACAAGCCTTGTTCTTACCGCTTCAATTGTTGATTCAAATGATTAAGAAACATAGGTTTGCATGAAAAATAATAATAATAATGGTATGGAGAGAAAAGAGAGAGAGAAAGAGAGAGTACGTATAAAAAAAAAGAGTGAAAAAAAAGGTTAACTATTTTATAACTAAGAATGTGATAATGTGAAAAAAATCTATTTGATAATGTGATAAAATCTACTTGATAACTACAAATGTGATAAAAGTTATCCTAACCTATTTGATAATGTGATAAAATCTAGTTGATAACTACAAATATGATAAAAATTATCCTAACCTAACTGTAAACTTTTATCACATTAACTAAATTGATTAGTAGGCGTGCATTAACTAAATTTGTGATATAAAATTTATGTTTGGATAAAGGATGTCCGGTCTTAAATTTATGTGCATTAATTAAGATTAGAAATTTTTTATCACATTTGAAGTTATCAAAAAGTAAGATTAGAATATTTTTTTAAAATATTTTAAAATTTAGTTATCACATTTGTAGTTATCAAAAAGTAAAATTTTAAAATTTATCACATTTTTTTAAATTAAGATTATAATTTTTTTAAAATTGCAAAAACGGTAATTTTTATCACAAAATAATTTTTTTTAATTAAGATTAGAATTTTTTTTATCACATTTGTAGTTATCAAAAAGTAAGATTAGAATATTTTTAAAAAATATTTTAAAATTTAGTTATCACATTTGTAGTTATCAAAAAGTAAAATTTTAATTTTTTTTAATAATTCATAGATAGTGACACGTGTGAGCACCAAACTACTTAAAAAATTAAGCACTCAACAGAAAGCCGCCACGTGGCAGCAGCGGCTTCTGTTTTAGTTATTACTATTATTATAATAGTAATATTATTATTCTTCATTAACATTATTAGCATTAAATATCCAAAGTCTGTTTAAAATTAATTTCACAATGATCTCAAAACAACTATTCAATCTGAAAAATCTAAAAAAAAATTAATCTTTTCATATTAAGATTTAAAAAGCTAACCTTTACATTTTTATGCAATTGTGGTAGTAATATTAGTAGTCAGAGTAGTGATAATAATGATAATATTATTATTATTTATTAATAATAATAACATTATTAATAACAATAATAATATTAATAGAATTTGTTTAATACTATTGTTATTGTTAGTACCAAATGACACAATAATAGGCTAGAATGGGAGGGTTGGATAGCTTTTTAAAACATAAAAACTTTTTAGACAATGTTCCAGAATGTATGCTGTCAACTATGGAAACAGTTACTGGAGCGGAAAGAACATTTGGAAACAGTTCACAAAGTCTGCTGGTAAGAACTAACAGAAGACTTGATGTGTCTTTAAGTTTAGTGCTAAGGAGCTAATATGAAATGAATATAAGTAGATATGAAAGCAATAGAACAGTAAGGAACATAAGTATTTTGAGATGGTACGTATTGTAAAGAGTACTACGTCCACCACCAAAACAGTCAACCTTGGTTTTGAAAATGCACTATGTTTTCCACTAGTTCTATTATATAAATCTCTAATGGATCCTGTACAAAATATTTTACTAGTGTTTGGTGGGTCGTAGTGAATATCTGGTAACAGAATATTCACTATGCCAAAAAGAACAGTTAGAAAAACAACAAAGAAGAAGAAGATTCAAGATGAGGAATGAGCAGTCTTCTTGTTATTTGAGAAGCACTTCGTTGATCTGTTGAGGATCACTTGAATGCACTGAATATTTGAACTTTGTAGGTTGTAGAATAGTTTTAGAGCAATAAGTTCTACATCTTCAGAGGCACTACTTATAAGAGAGGATCCTTTGAGACCGTTGTGGAACACGGAGAAAGCAACCGTCATTTCTGAATGGGAGTATCCTTAAAATACTCAAAGTGCAGTAGCCTTTCCTTGAATCCAGGTTTGAGCAGGTAGTGGAGGAACACTACTAGAAAACAGATCATTTGCGACGGAAACTTTCCATCGCTAATTGTGTTTTATGTCGGTAATTAACATTTAGTGACGGAAATGCTAGCCCGTCGCTAATCACTAGTAGCTGATTAGAAACGACCGGTATACTGTTTCTAATTAGCTACAGAATAGAGGAATTCTGTCGCTGATTAGAATCGAAATATTCCATTTCCAATAGTCTCCGTCACTAATTTGAAACGGAGGCTTCACCACTAAAAGTTTAGACAAAATTAAAAAAAAATAGCGATGGATATTTCCGTCGCTAAAATTATTAAATAATATTTTTAATGATAATATTGATTAATTTTAGAAACAGAAGTTTCTGTCACTAATTTTTATTTAAAAATATTTTTTATAATACTATTGATTAAGTTTAGAAACTGAACTTCCGTCGCAAATTTGTACAAAAAATTAAAAAAAAATACTAAATAAAATAAAATAATTTTTTTACCTAATAAAAAACATATTAACTCAAACAACAATTAATAATTGTCATCTCCTGAAATACATAAACATCAATAAGACAAAGTTTTAAAACATTAACAAAACAAAGTTTTAAATCATTAACAAACAAAGTCTTAAAATGTCACATGTCCATCACAAAACAAAATTCTAGCTACATTCTCGGGGAACGCGGAATAGGATACTAAGAGGAGGGTGGTTGGTGTCGCATCTGCATCTCCAATAATGCATTCAATTTTGCGTTTGCGTTCATCTCCGCCATTGCTGCGTCCCGCTCTGCCATTGCTTGTTGCTGCTTCGCCAAGACTTCTTCTGTCCTAGCCAGCTAAGCACGTAGCGCCAGCACTTCTTCACTGTCATCTCCGAAACGAACATATGACCATGTAGTTGACGGTGAAGCCCTGGATTTTGCTGCGAAGATGGTAGCTCCCCCATATTCCCCCAACCCATACACTCTTTGTCCCCTCTTCTTTCGCCCATCACTGGCAACAGCAAGCCACGCAACAAGGTCCCATTCAACCTGCCCGGTCTCACTAGCTAGGTTCCACTAAACCCGCCTCAACTTGGGCCTCCTTCACCCCATATAAGCAGACTATAATAACAAAATAAACAAGTAAAATATTAAAACACAATACATAATTAACATATATATTGAATGACTGGCACTAAACATTTTTATATTTACAAATGTGGATTCTGCCTTTTCATCAATCCAGTCACGTTAATCAACGGAGGTAGTAGTGGTGTGTGTACTCACAAGCACGTCCGTTGGTGTGACTTGGGGACCGAATGTGTCAACCTACAATCATTATTACTATATTAGTGAAATAATAAAGCATCTGAAAACTATAACAAACAAGATATATAAAACAATTTTTTACACTAACAACCCTCAATTTACATATATTCACACTAACACCCCATATAATTTGAATCAAGTTACACTACCATCTTCATCCAACACTTTCAACATCATAATCAAGATAAACTACAACAAATGTTACAATAACACTCCCTATAATGCACATCAATTTACACTAACACCCCCAATAATTTAAAATATATATACAAAATTATCCAAGTATACTAATTAAAGTCATGAATTTCATAGCATCAACATTACTAACCAACTATACATGCATGTTCAAACAATAAGTAACACAAAACTAATACAAAGAACTAAATGTTACACTAACACCTCCCACCCCAACTATTTTAACACCATAAACAAGATATATCAACCATGCATACTAATTAAAGTCATGAATTTCATAGCATCAACATGACTACCCAACTATACATGTTCAAACAATAAGTTACGCAAAGTTATTACAAATGTAACTAAATGTTACACTAACACCCCACATAGTTTACATCTATTTACACTGACACCTCTCACCCTAACTATTTTAACAATATAAACAAGATATATAAACCATGTATAATAATTAAAGTAATGGATATCATAGCATCAACATGACTACCCAACTATACATGTTCAAACAATAAGTTACGCAAAGCTAATACAAATGTAACTAAATGTTACACTAACACCCCCATAGTTTACATCTATTTACACTAACACCTCCCACCCCAACTATTTTAACAACATAAACAAGATATATAAATCATGTGTACTAATTAAAGTCATGGATTTCATAGCATCAATATGACTACTCAACTATACATGTTCAAACAATAAGATACGCAAAGCTAATACAAATGTAACTAAATGTTACATTAACCCCCCCATAGTTTACATCTATTTACACTAACACCTCTCACCCCAACTATTTTAACAACATAAACAAGATATATAAACCATATATACTAATTAAAGTCATAGATTTCATAGCATCAACATGACTACCCAACTATACATGTTCAAACAATAAGTAATGCAAGTTAATACAAATGTAACTAAATAAATTAAAAGTAAAAGTACATACCATTCGTTGAAAATACTCATTTACACTAATAGACCATGTCGTATGCTTTGTCCCGCTCCCTGAGGCGCTAGCTCTATTCTTCTTCGCCCTTTCGAAGGCCTCCACTAATTTCTCACTTCCCCAGTGGGCTACCCACTAGCTCCAAATCTTCTTTGGGAAGATTATTGGACGCTCTATATCTTTGTTCTCAATCCATTGATGCTTGAACTTAGAAATTATGTCCTTGTACTGATTTCTGTACATGGCGACAAATTATTTTATACACATAGATATATTAATCGACTAAATAGAAAATCAATTTATAAAATCACAAAAAATTACAAAAAAGGAAGAAAAAAAAGAAAGGAACTCACCTGATTGTAGTAGTGGAGGCGGTGGCACAGGTGGAGAGTGCGGGTTCGACTGAGATGGAGGTGGCAGCCGAAACTTGGACAGGGGGATGGGTCTGAAAGGCTTGCCGGCAACGACGAAATCTGAGAGAGATCTGAAGCCGTAATTGGTGTTGGTAATGACGAGGTGGGGCGTTAAAGAGGGAGAGAGAGGGACTTAAGAAGACAACAAGGGTGTGTAATATTTGTGTGTGTGAACTTCAAAATATGTGAGTCCTGAAGTGAGAGAGGGAGAGAGTGAAGGAGACTCGGTGTTGCCGGTGGTGCCGGTGGCGAGGGTGGCGGCGAGGAGGTAGCAGTAGAGAGAGGGGTTAGAGGCGGCGATGGGGATGGCGAGACAGTGAGGGGTAGATCTTTTAGGGTTAGATAATTAGTAAATTGTATTTATACTACGGTTCTTTTTTTGTTTTTCTTTTATAAATATTAATATCAAAGTATTATTTTTATTGGTTAGTTATTAGTTATGAAAAAATCAATTAATATTTTTTTGTAAATATTTACAATATTTTAAAAGTTTAATCAAATAATATTAATTAATTAAGAAACTAGTATTTATATTTGATTTAAATTAATATATAAAAAAACATCTTCGTCGTCGTTCTTTCGCGTCTCTTATCACATTGATATCGTCACGTGATGCGACAAAAATGCATATTGGGCTGTCCGTGTGATGGGTAGGATATCTGAGTTTGGTCTGCTTCCTTGAACCTGATTAAGATTACGAAAACACCTTAGTGGGAGTGCAAGGCTTGGCCTCGCGAAACCACTCCGGCGTGAGAGTAAGTATCGTGTGAAAAAGTCAAAAGAGAATTTAACAGAGGGTTCGAGGCTCAAGAAAGAGTGTGTACATTGTTTGTGATTTATGGAGGAGTATTTATAGGCCCCCAATGTCATTGAATTCGTCTAAGATTCACTACCTTAGTTATCTTGTAGGATTAGGAGAGAAACCCTAGAATTTGCGCAGATCTGGTGGACAAGTGTAGATCCCGGGCATGGCCCCTAGTCGGGCGGGCAAGGTTCGTGCCCGTGCCCGGCCAGATTTGGATGGGATGTCTCTGATTTTTTGCCTGATGCAAGAGTAGTCCCCGGGCATGGCCCTTGGTCGGGCAGGCAAGGCATGTGTCCGGCCAGATTTAGAACGGAGTTGTATTGTTCATAGCTCAATACCTTGCTAGCTCTGCCCGCTAGGCCTGATAGGTCTCACGCTGACTAACCCCGTGACTGACACGTGGTGGTCGTTCGTGCTTTGCTCGTGACCGGATTTGTGCCGGGCACATCATCACGTGAACCACATATACACATGAGTTTTTAAAAAATTACACATCAAACTAATATTAACAAATAAGTCAATTGTTTTTTTGTAATCCGTTTTTAAAAGTTTTTAACCGTTCCAGTTAGGGGTGGGCATTCGGATTCGGGTTTTCGGGTCCCGATCCGGTCGGGTCAGTTAATTGCTCAGATTTTCGGGTGGCAGACTACCTGAACCCGACCTCTGGTTTTTCGAGTCAATCATCTCCCTTCACTACAAAAAAAAAAAAACTCAGTATTACCGAGGACAACTTACCAAGGAAATATCATTCCATGGTAATTCCCGTGGAAATTACCTAGGAATTCTATTACCCAAATAAGCCGAGGAAATTACCGATGAAAATATTTTTCATGGTGACTGACAAGTTATTCAGAGAGGAGTTATGTGAAATCGTTTATGTTGTCCAGTCCAATATTTTGTGATTTTGCGAAAACAAACAGAATAACTTTAATCTACAACTGGTACAGATTTGAATGCCAAGCCTAAAAGCTTATGCAGTTGATATGGTAGAATGGTAAACCATTTGGAGGGTTAGTTGTAGTGTACTGTAGTGTGTTTTCAAGTGAGGGAAAGTGGAGAGGGAAGAAGGTTTTTGTATATGTAGGCTTCTGTATGGTTAACATTGACTATGTTAGGAGTTAGGACAAGCTGAGCAACTAGTATAAATTTCTGATTTATGTGGGTTTTGGTTTCCTTGTAAATGTCTGGTGATTAGTGTGTTGTAAACTTGTATATGTGCTGTGTTCCTACTTGCATCTTTCTGGTTCCTTGTGCAGTTGAACACATAACTGGAAGTGAGATTGTACATTTTGTTAGGTGACAAACTGGACATGTGTAGAGGCATAATATTTGGTATATAATATGCTGGAAAAAGGGTGAATCGAACATGTGGTTGGGTCATGTGGGTGCCCCGGAATCTCCCAGATCCCGCGCGCCCTTTTTAAGGGGAACGCGGGTTGCGGAAGGACATCACGCTTTCCATTCCATCCTCCATTGTTTAGGGGAAGACGAAAGTAAAAGTGCAGAAAGAGTGTTGTCAAAAAGTGCGTTGAATACGCCTCGGTCACCGAGTGTGCTTTAGTCCATTATGAGTGCTTTTGATTTCTCCGTATCTCATCCTCCTTTGTTTAGGGGAAAACAAGATGCAGAGAACGCATCACCCTTTTCATTCCCATCGTCCCTTGTTTAGGGGAAAACGGAAAAGTGCAAAAAAAGGATGTTGTGAAGGTACGTGGGAACACGCCTTGCCTCACTATGTACTGTTGTACATTCTGGGTCATTATGAGTGCTTTGGGTTTCCCGTATCTCATCCTCCCTTGTTTAGGGGAAGACAAGATACAGGAAGTGCATCACCCTTTTCATTCACATCGTCCCTTGTTTAGGGGAAAACGGAAAAACGCAAGAAAAGGATGTTGCGGGCCTCACTGTGATCCAAAATGTTATAACAGAGTCACCATCTCTATTTTAAGGGGAAATAAAGAAAAACCAAAAATAACCAGAGTTTGTAAAAAGGGGTTCGGGGGCTAAGTTACAAGTTGGGAAGGTGTTAGGCACCCAACTCGCCCTTTCGGTCTCAAAAAGGTTTTTAGCTGAAATATGCTTTTATTATATTTATCTAGCAAATGAAATAAATCATTTAAATGAATATATCTGTATCTACATTATTTAAAGACTTGCAGCCGTCTCATTTCAGTAATTACAAATACATTTAAAAATATTTGGCCATAATAATTGCTCTTTTTTGGTGCTATTTTCTATATAAATCCGGGCAGCATAACTGCTTATATTTTTACATTGGGCTGGATGAAAATAGCAATTTTATATATAAATCTCTTAAAAGCTTACGTTTAAGAGCATAGGTTGTGCTCGCTCTGTCCTTCCGGGAGAAGGAGTAGTCTTTTGCTGCTGTTGGGATTCGGACAGGATAACTGCTTCCGAAATCTGATTTCTGGCACCGTAAAACGGGCGGAGCAACTGCTTGCGTTTTTGCTGTTATTTGCTTGCTGCTGGCGGAAATAGGGCAGAGCAACTGCTTGCTGCTGGCGGATTTGGCCTTTGGATTCGGGCGGAGTAACTGCTTAGTTTTAGATTTTTGGACCGGAGAAATAAGGTGGAATCCTAGCTGGAAGGCTAAAGTTCACTTTGACCGGTTGGATTTGAGTTTGGAGAAGCTTTGACAGAGCTTTGAGGCTTATAGGAGGAGGGGTACTCTCTCTTTCTCACGATCGCTCTAACTGCGTAAACTCAACGCTGTGTGTGAACTGTGTGCGCTAAGAGTGAGAATGATTTTTTGGGCCTCAATTCTGAAGCCGAAGCCCTCTATTTATAAGCTGAAGAAGGGACCTTGTTGTCTTTAAATTTTCTTCTCCGTGCTTCGTCAGCTTGTACCACACACTTGAGAGCTTGTACAAAATGTCAAAACGGAAGTGCACTATTAGGCCCCGGACGCCGACCCCGTAGGATCTGGACACCGCACCATGTTTGCATGGTGGTGGCTCCTGGTTCCATTTTTAGCCTGTTTTTTGACACTTTGGCCCCTGCATTTCACTGTTTTATGCATCCTGCTTTTCCTTTTGCTTTTTCAAACCCTGTAATTTGACATTTATTAAGTTTTAATAGGTCTTGATATCGCATGTTATGTCACATACCAAGGGTACGCAATTGGGGTGTCTACATGTCATTTAAGAGTTAAGAATGTAGCCCTAGACACATGTGCCTCACTGCCTAGTCTATTTTAATTTATTATAGACTACTTTCCACAACATTGTTTTATCTTTCCCTAAATGGGACTTAGACAAATGTCAAATGTGTTCCATAACTAATCAATTACATCAACCATCTGCATCATAAAACAGGAATTGATGATGCCATTCTCAATGCGAACCAATTTACTAAAAACATGAGTTGATTCCTTTTCATTTTAACATTTATGTTGTTCAATAGTCATTGGTGTTTTAGGCAATATATAGTCAATTAATGTTTTAGGTCAACCTTGCATTTGTCTGTCAAAATTTGTAATGCTTGGATTGGTTTTCTTTTGCAAAACAGTATCATTGTTTTATGCAAAACAATATCATTTTTTTCGTAGTGCTTCACTATTTCACCTTTTCTCATTTACCTCTAATACGTCTTTTTCCTCCATATATCTAGCTGCCAAAGTCCAACCTTCACTCTAATACTTAGCGTTCAAGCCATGGATGAATCATGAGTGGACGAATTAATGACAAAGAATGGATGGATGACAAAGAAGAGTCATCACTTAGACTAGTAGCTAAAGAGTGAAGACGAACACAACCCTGTCTTTCTCTCGATCTCCCTCAAACAGTAAGATCTATAGATTATAGGGTACCAAGTTTATGTCCAATCTGCACACTGCCACCTAGCCGCCAACCTCTACATACCAAGGTGATTCTCGCTCACTCTCTAAATCGTGAGACTGATTGTGATGTCTGACGTGAGCGATGCGAATTGAAGCTAGAAGTCGTGTTGCCAGCCAGAGGGTGGAGACTGGAAGTGGAAATGTGGAACGATGAGTCGATGATGTAGATGAAACCCTAGATCTATATGAAAACTGGGTTTTGTTAATTTTGAAGAGAGAGTATGGCATCTAGTCTACCTCTCTATCTAGTCTACCTATTTTATTTTTCTGTCCCACGACAAATCCTACAGGGCCAAGAATTGAAGTCCAGTTGGGTCGACCCGGTCAAAAAATTTATCGAGCCTATGGAACCTAAAGACCAGCCCAACATAATATCTAGTGGATTGGGCCAGCTCATTGGGTCGGGCCTATTTTTGGCATAATTTAGACTTTTACTATTTTAAGTTTAGTTTCATTGTTAGTTTCACGCGCGATTCACGGTTCGGTCTCATGGTCCAAGGTCATATGGTTCGGTCTCGTGATTCAATCTCATGTGTCTCATCGAGCCGACTGGGCTAGACGATAGGCGTACGTACCCATTGACCGGTCCAATTTTGCATGTTTTCACCTATTTTTTTACATCGGGAATCCAATTTGTGCATCAGGATTTGCTGCGTCGCAAATCCATATTGTGTATTACGGTTCAAATTGATGCATTGTCATGAACAAATTGATTAGGATTCAGGTTAGGGTAACCCGCTAAAAGAAATTTTGAAAAAATATGTGATCCAATTGGGATTTAGCTGATCGGGTTGGGTCAAGACCCGAAAACTAGAATCTCTTTGCCCACCCTATGTTCGTAAAATATCAATCGATCTCAACCGCTCAGATCTAGTTCGAGTTTGAACTAAATTGAACAAAACCAGGACAATTCAACTTGTCCAGTTTCACAGTTCGATCTCGTGATAAAAACTGTAAAATGAAAACTTTAGCCTTTATGTAATCATAATTATCAAACAAAATATAGAAATCCACTAATTAATGATCAACAGTCAAATCCAAATACAGTTTGGTTTGTAGTTTATTTCAATATTGTTTGATTCCGTTGATTAATTCCATCGGATGATTTTAAAGTTCGACAAATACCATGTTTAAAAAATTTGAGTAAAAATAAAAAATTCTAATGATTCATTCATTCATATATATATATATATATATATATATAAGAATTGGCTATAGACAACACAGTATGACCACATACAAATGTAAAATGACTCTTCTTATTTAATTTTCTCAATTTTTTTAAATATATAAAGTTGTGAGAGAAGTTGAGTATCATAGATTAAAATAAACAAACTTCATTTAATATTTAAAAATATATTTATATGTACTACGTCAATTCTTATTTTTTGTAATTATATTGATGGTTAACTATGTCTATGTGTGTGTGTGTGTGTATGTATATATATATATATATATATATATATATATATATATATATATATATATATATATATATATATATATATATATATATATATACACACACACAAAAATTAAATTCAGTAATTTAGCGACGGAGTGCTCCGTAGCTAATTAGTTAAGTATAGCGACGGAGTAGTCCGTAGCCAATCTGAAACAGAAATATTGACATTCGCCACGAAATTTTCGTCGCTAATGTTGGCACACATTTCCAAAAAAATTGGCGACAGAGATGTAGAGAATATATTTTTCCATTGTATAATATTCTTACACATGTTCTTACACAAAAAATATTATCCATTTCTCAAGACAAACTTCCTATTTAGGAAGTAAAATTAATTTCTCTCTCCTAGTTGGATTTCCCTCTCTCCTACTTGGCCACTAATGCACATTTCTCCAAGCATTAAGAAGCTAAAAATCTAAGAGCATCTCCAATGCTCATCTTCCTATACCATCTTCTTAGCTGTCCCCCGAGGCATAGCCGAGTGGTAAAAGGAGGGGGACATAAGATGCTGGAGGCATGCAGCGTGGGTTCGATACTTGGTGGAAGCACTTTGCTTTCTTCTCGAGGTTGGACCTTGTATGTGTTATCGTTGCAATTGTTTCAAACCCTGTATCATTTCGGGCACATCTCGCGATTTTCCTGGTAGTAGCAATGAGGGACCGGAACTACTACCCCAGGATTCAACCTGGTTAAAAAAAAAAAACCATCTTCTTAGCTGGGTCTCACTACCACATACACATTTTTCTCTTCTTATTCCATTTAAGAATATATCTTCCCAATGTTAATCTTCTTATACATCTTCTTAGTTGGGTCCCACTGCCACATCATTAACTTTACACTTCAATATTATTTTTATATTTCTCAAACAAATAAATTACATAAATTATAAATAATGACATTAATTAATTTATAAATAATACTATTACTCACAATTTAAATAATTTATAATTTAATTAATAAATTATCAATAAAATACATATTATACATGACGATTAAAATAACATAAGTAGAAAATTACATAAAACGTTAAAATTGAAAAAAAATACATAATCATAAAGTTACATAAAAGATAAATACTTAAAAATTACATAAAAACAAAAAAAACTTAAAATTAAAATTACAGTTCAATAATTAAAATTACATAAAAACGTCACCGTAACGACGCCATATATGCTCAACTAAGTTGGATCGAAGTTCATGATGGGTGTTTCTATCTCGTAACTCTAAATTTCGTTGCATATATTCTTCAAATGCTTGTGTTGGCCCATGATTTACTTGTGGAGGAGTCATATACGGTATCATCAGCCCAATTCGTAATGTGATCACCCTCGGCCTCCATAATCATGTTATGTAAAATAATGCATGTGAGCATTATTTCTTTCAAGTTATCTTTATACCAAAACCTGCTAGGACCTTTGATAATTGCTCATCTTGATTGGAGTACTCCAAATGCTCGTTCGACATCTTTTCTTGCAGCCTCTTGCATCTCTTTGAATTTTTTTCGCTTAGCATCCGACGGGCACGAAAAACTCTTAACAAAAGTAGCCCAATCCGGATAAATTCCATCGGTTAGGTAGTATCCTTTCGTATACTGTTTGTCATTCACTTCAAAATTGCACGGTGGTGCATTTCCTTCGAGTACGTTATTGAACAAAGGTGATTCATATAACACATTCAGATCATTACGAGAACCTGCGACCCCAAAAAATGCATGTCATATCCATAAATATGCCGACGCAACTGCTTCGAGCACAATTGTGGGCTTCCCATGACCTCTTGCATATTGACCTTGCCAAGCGACCGGACAATTTTTCCATTCCCAATGCATACAATCAAGACTTCCTAACATACCTGGAAAGCCATGCCTTTGCTCGTGCATTTGAAGTAGACGTTGAGTATCATTAGCATTTGGTCTTCTCAAGTATTGACCTCCGAATAATTCAATGATACATCGACAGAAGTTGAACATGCACTCGATGGCGCTTGTTTCTCGCTAATCGGAGGTACTCGCCGAGATGATCTACGAACTCCATAAGCCAATTGACGGATAGCTGCCGTGCATTTTTGAAGTGGTGAGAGACCTACTTTTCCTACTGCATCATACCTCTGTCGAAAATAACTTGAATGATTCTCCAATGCATTAACTATCTGAATGAATAAGTTTCGATGCATTCGGAAGCGTCGCCGAAATATATGATCGGGATACAATGGCTGAGATGAGAAGTAGTCATTGACAAGTTGAGTATTTCCCGCTACACGCTTTTGATCTATATACCTCCTCTTTTTCCTTTGGCGACGCCTCTTGATGTTGGCTCTCTCCGTTTCTTCTATTTGTTATTGTAATGCAATTATCTCCAAATATATTTTTTCACCTTCAGACATGTTGGATTCGTTGGATTCTTCGGTATGACTGCTTGTGTTAGAGCTATTGGTAGAAGAAGAGGAAGAATTAGACATCTTCAGTCGTATGTTGATGATTTGTAGGTATTGGTAGAAGAATATGACACCCCCTTATCTATATATACTTCTCAACAACGGCTACTTTAAAACGGCTATTTTACAACGGCTACTTTAAAACGGCTACTTTTACAACGGCTACTTTAAAACGGCTACTTTAAAACGGCTATTTTAAAAACATTAATAATTAAAAGTTTCATAAAAACATTAATAATTAAAGTTACATAAAAACATTAATAATTAAAAGTTACATAAAAACATTAATAATTAAAAGTTACATAAAAACATTAATAATTAAAAGTAACATAAAAACATTAAAGTTACATAAAAACATTAATAATTAGTTACTAATTAAAGTTACATAAAAAAAATTAAATAAAAGACAAATAAAATTTAATACCAAACGGCTATAATTAAAATCCAAAATTTAATTACAAAATTTAATACCAAAATTTAATACAAAATTAAAATCCCAAACCCCCCCCCCCCACACACACACGGTAAAGTTGCCTTTTATTTTAAAAAATAATAATAATAATAATAATCAAACATACACAAAAACAGAGCTGGGCCCAACCATTCCGCGCCGCTCACTCGCCCGCCCCTCTCGTGAACTGCACGCGCCACACACAGGTCGTGTGTGACGCCCACCTTCCTGCCTGGCGCACCTTCTTCCTCCCATTTGGCTGCCTTCCAATTTTGGAAGAAAATTTATTCTCTCTCCGCCACCTCGGCTCCACCTCACCTTTGGAAGAAATTTGGGAAGACTTGCCATTGCATTTCAACAACTTCCAAATTGGAAGCCATTGCAAGAAATCTGCAATGGTGTTGCTCTAACAATGGAGATGCTCTAAGAGATGTCTTTAAATAAATATACCCAAAAGAATTTTTATGTATTGAACTGTATGAGCTGGACATCTTGGACCTTTTGACTTCCGATAGGACAAGCAGCTAACACATGCAGGATAAGGTCTGCAGTGACGCGCTAAGAGGATGGTGAAGCATGTTGGTCATGCGTTAATTAAGTGCTTGAAAAGGTATGTTGGTGCAGCTAAGTCTAACCAACATTTTTCAAGGTAAAGTTCTATATACAATTGTCACGCTAACTGGTATGCAGCACATTTAGTCACTAAGTATTGAGGCAAATGTAATGTATGAAGAAATGCAAATCTCAAATACAATGAAAATCAACAGTTATTATTAATAGTAAGTTATTTGTTGTTGTTGTTGTTGTTGTTGTTGTTGTTGTTGTTTCTTTTTATTATTATTATTATTATTATTATTATTATTATTATTATTATTATTATTATATCTAAAATATTGAATCATTAAAATTATTGATGTTAAAAATAAGGTTTTTTTTTTCAAATAAGACCTTATATTCTAACGATGTTAGAAGAAGCATTAAATTTTGAAATTTTTGGTATTAAGAGTTTAGCTTTGGGACTTTTACATAGAATAATATTTTTTGGGACTTTTTGGATATGAGATTGTTTTAGTGAGAATTTTTGGTATTTTTTCCAAAAGAATATCTATTTTTTAATGTACTCCTATCCTAAGAAAGTGTCTTTTTGTTTATTTAGACCTTTGGAAAAAAAGTTGTATAGTTTCTAATATTTTTTAAAAAAATTACATTTATCATTTTATCATTAATTTGATCTCCACTATAATTATTTAGCTTCATTTTCTTTGCATGAAAATATCATTGAAAATCCTAGTATTAATAATAGAATCAATTATCTTTTCTCGATATGTGATTGACTCGTTATATTTATAGTATAGTCAATTATTCATCTGTGTGTCAGATTAAACAATATATTGTTAAAAAAATGTGTAAAGTTTTTCATCGAAAGTGTTAAGTTTATGACATGCCAAGTTTTGGAGGAGTTCAAATTGATCGATCAAACAAGGTCTCCCAATGTAAGATGGCTCAGTTTTTTATATGTCTAAACTAGTTTTATTTAGATATATTACAAAGAAGTATAGTTAATGAACAAACTGTCTTTTGGCTCAATTGATTGGCTAATTGTATAAAGGGAATGAGTGAAGCGGGAAGTCTTGCGTTCAAGGCTATTTTTGTAAAAAAAAATGGGTCTACCGTCAATTATTATTTTTTTGTTAAATATGCATATTATATTGTATGCTCCCCCGATTTAGTTAAATAGTCTCCTATACTATTTTGAAATATTTTACGTAATAATCAACTTTTAAAAAATATGCTTATAATTTTCACAATCGGTTCAAACCCTTACTCCACCATTTTTGTTAAAAAAAATTAATTTTGGGTCTACAGTCAATTATTAATTTTTTTTATATGCATATTATATCATATACTCCCCCGATTTAGTTAAATAGTCTCATATACTATTTTGAGATGTTTTACGTAATAATCAACTTTAAAAAATATGCTTATAATTTTTACAAACTTTCATCTTTATCCTCCACTTATATTGTAAGTATACTGGTTGTTGTTAAGTGCTTTTTTATTTATTATCAACTTAAAAACTACTTATATATGTTTTAATTACTCCGGAACCTAATAAATAAAGAGTTACTATATAAGGATAAAGATTTTGTATCCGGTTCCAGCTGAGTTATTTAACTTTAATTTTATTTTGCGTTCGCTAAATTTACTTATAAAAAAATGTTAGTTGACAATCAATTTTTTCTCTGGGTCATAAAAATTAACAATTGATTGGGTATATAATATCAATATTTCAAGCAAAAATCAAATTTTCTTGTTATATTACTATCATTTGTATTGCTTATGTTTATTTAATTCTTGGGTTTTTTTTTACTTGAATTTATAGTGCATAATACATGTTAGTAAAAAAATATTCATCCAGAAGTCAAAACATAAAAAAAAAAAAAATTGATTGAGTATATTTTTTTTATTGCAAATTATTTTACGAATGAAGAATAACAGTTTTCAATAATTATTTGATACTTATTTTCTTATATGTTTGGGTATTATCCATTTTTAATACTTCAAATGATGAAAAGTCAAATAAATTATTCGTCTAAAATTCTTATGCTTATATATTTTTAAGGGTCCTTTAATTTCTTTTCGCTCTGGACCCTCAAAAGTTTAGGACCGGCCTGGTTTATCATTTCACTTTTGATTTGTTTAATTGCTTCTTTGATTAATAGGTCTCAATTTAAATGAACAACATTGGAAAGTTCAAAGTCCAAACTACTCGCCTTATAGCGCACTATAATTGCTAATCAGGTTCAAAATTTGTAGAATGGAACTAAGGCAGCTCAAAAAAATTAGAAAGTAAAAGCTTATGAAAAACATTCTTACCAATATTTTCTGTAAGATAGATCTTCTTGACCCAACCTGCAATGTATTGGTGGGCTAAGTTGTAACGGAGTAAGGCTCAATCTTAAAAGTTATGATGCATAAGATGTCTCTCAGGAGACCTGTTTTTAAAAAAAGAGTAAGCTTGTTACGGTTACACTCAGAAGTAGAGATCTAGCTTGTGATCATTGTCAAAGTCAAGTGGGTCGCCTCAAGAATACTTGAGAAAACAAATTTATGAAACCGACCTTCATTAATTCCATTGGAAACTACCCTACTTAATTGAGAGTCCAGATCTCCTGTACCACTTGTGTGTACCACTGGTGTACCACTTTTCATCTCAACCATTGGTTGGGATGTAATGATTGGAATGGAAAGGTGGAGATGAAAAGTGGTACACCAGTGGTACACACAAGTGGTACAGGAGATCTGGACTCCTTAATTGAAGCATCTAAAAATGAAATATCTCTAAAGGCACCATCGAGTTTAATCTCACAAATCGATAGATACACCAAATTATTCCTCATTGATGAGTCATATATTATCGATCACAAGTTCATTTAATAATGTCCTCCATCTAAAGTGTGTTTTGAGTATAAATATATTGCTCTTTATAAATTAGAGCTGCCTAGGGTGAAGAAGACCCTTATCTCCAAGTAGTGAAAATATCTCACTTATAATTGGCGTTGTACACATACCAGAAGAACCAACTCCAGGATGAGTGTTCGACATAAAATTCTAATTTCATGCTTCATGGAGTGTATTTTATTTTAATTTTTGAAATTGGTTATTCCCTGCAAATACATGTCTACAAGCCCTTAGAAATAGAAGTTATAACAATCACAAAACTCGAGAAATTACAAGTGGATTCATTTGATATCTATCCATTTAGTTAGATACAATGGTACAGCAGAGTGCAATTTTAGCATCAAGGTGCACAACAAAGAAGGGAGTATGTACATCTTAAGTGTTTTGTTTATGATGTGTAAGCTACTTGAGGCTACCGATCACGATGGCTCCACATCAGGTCCAACCGAGAGTCTGGTATATGTATGCATCAATTTTAGTGCTACTACGGATGTTGATCTTACGCATCTTGCATTGGAAAGCTCTACTGAGGGAGAGGCATCAAAAAAAAGGTCTATGGTCAACTATTCCCACCACGAAAGAGGACTTCTGGATAGAGAACCACATTCAATAGCTTTAGTATACATTATACTCCACTAATCTCCCAAATAGAATGAGCACCTGCAAATGAAGAAATGTGAGTACTTTTATTGATTGCTAGATATTTTGGGTTTATTATGCAAGTGAAGAAATGTAGGTATTCTTACTAAATCCAACAAGAAGATTGAGGAACTTACTGCCAAGGAGTCTATGCGTGAAATACCCCAAGCCTCTCGCACAAGGAGTCTGTAACGGATGCGACATAGACAAGGATGATAAGGGTGCTCTAACGTATCACACCTACTGCCAGAATCCGCCATTACTTGCTGAAAGTTGACAATCAAATTCTCTATCACAACACCAGAAAAAACACTTTTAATAGAGTATAATGTTATAAAACCAAACACGGTTTGTGGAAATTTTCTCTATGTGTTCTCATTCCATGGATCAACTGTATATATACAAAATACAAAGGCCAAGACTTCGGCCTCAAGCAAAACACCAAAGAGAAACCTACCAAACTTAGCTACCTACAATTAAGCCGAAAATAAAGGTTGACAAACTAATCTATACCAAAGATAAACGTTGACAATCTAATCTATACCAAAGATAAAGAGGATGGTATACGATGGTATACAATATGTACACAACTCGCTAACACCCCCCCTCAAGTTGGAGCATGGAGATCCATAGTGCCCAACTTGCCGAGTAAGAATTCAAACTGTTGCTTGCCAAGTGCCTTAGTAAGAATATCAGCGAGTTGGTGTGAAGTGGGGACATAGGTAGTCGAGATGTTATTGCGACGAATCTCATCACGAACAAAATGGCAATCTACCTCGATGTGTTTGGTACGCTCATGAAACACCGGATTCTGGGCAATATGTAGCGCTGATTGACTATCGCAGAAAATCCTCATCGGTGCAACATGACGAACACCAAGATTAAGTAACAAGCCCTTGAGCCATTTCAGCTCACAAGTAGTTGCAGCCAAGGAGCGATATTCAGCTTCGGCCGAGGAACGAGAAACGGTAGGTTGTTTCTTGGTTTTCCAAGATATCGGGGAAGAACCAAGAACGACAAAATAGGCCGTTAAAGAACGTCGAGTCAAAGGGCAACTCGCCCAATCAGCATCACAATAAGCATTCAACTGCAAAGCCGAATCTGAACGAAGCAAAATACCTTGACCTGGATTAGATTTCAAATATCGGACCACACGCAAAGCTGCCTCCCAATGTTCATCTCGGGGTTGCTTCATGAACTGTGCAAGAATGTGCACAGAATAGGATAGCTCCGGACGAGTGATGGTCAAATAAATAAGTCGACCGATAAGGCGACGGTATTGTTCCGGAGAAGTCATGGCGTGGCCGTCTGCAAGAGCCAAACGGTGATTCTGCTCGATGGGCGTGTCAGCTGGCTTGGCACCCAATAAACCTGTCTCCGATAAGATATCAAGGGTATATTTGCGCTGGCATAAAAAAATGCCAGTGGAATTTCGAGCAACTTCAATGCCTAGAAAAAACTTTAGGCGACCAAGATCTTTCATGCGAAAACAGGTTTGCAAGTAGGATTTAAAGCGGTGAATAGCAGCAGAATCATTCCCACCAATAACCAAGTCATCAACGTATATTAATATGACGAGTTCAACGTCATCTTTCATAAAGGTGAATAAAGAATAATCGGATGTAGCTTGTTGGAAGCCATAGCGGAGAAGGGCTGCAGCCAACTTGGCAAACCAACAACGTGAAGCCTGGCGCAAACCATATAGAGATTTGTGCAAACGACAAACAGTACCAGCCCCATGTCCCCCGAAACCAGGGGGAAACTTCATATAGACCTCTTCATCAAGGTCGCCATGGAGAAATGCATTGTGGACATCCATCTGATGCAATTCCCAGTGCTTCACGGCTGCGACAGCTAGAAAAGTGCGAACAGTAACTAGTTTGGCCGTGGGAGCAAAGGTTTCATTGAAGTCCAAACCCGCAATTTGATGGTTCCCAAAAACTACTAACCGCGCTTTATAGCGCTCAACGGAGCCATCAGCATTGTACTTTATCTTGTAAACCCATTTGCTGCCAAGGGCTTTCTTGCCTGGAGGTAATGTCGTGACAGACCAAGTCCCATTATCTTCCAGAGCCTGAACCTCTTTAGCCATTGCATCGCGCCAACAAGGAGAACGCATGGCCTCAGCAAAGTGAGATGGTTCGGTACCAACAGTAACTGCAGCCAAAAACTTGCGATGCGAGGAGGAAAATATATTACAGTTCACGTAGTGTGCTATAGGATAGGGCGTACCTGAAGATGCCGAGGGACATGGGTGAATAGGCGAGGGACCGTGATGGACTGTATGTATAATATGATCCTGTAATCGAACCGATGGAAACTTTTGTCGTTGTCCACGACCAAGAGCCTCTGTGGTGTTGTCATCAGGAACAGGGGTCTGAGGAACCACATGAATCGGATCTGCATCAATTGCGGAAGCAGAAGTGGAAGGAGGTAGTGGAGCAGAATCAGAAGTGGAAGGAGGTAGTGGAACAGAATCTTCATCGATCACATCAGAGACAACTGGTAGCCATGTTGTAGCATCTAAATCTGAACTGGTGATGGGAGAAGATGACGGCGCAACATTTTGAGTAGGAGCCAAACTAGCAAAGGGAAACTCATCTTCAATAAACGTCACATCACGTGAATCAAAAAAATCGCCCGTTTCAAAATCATATAATCGCCAACCCTTTTTGCCATAGGGATACCCTGCAAAAACACATTTCCTGCTGCGACTGGCAAATTTATCTCGGTCACGGTTGAGACTTTTAGCATAGCATAGGCAGCCAAAAACGCGGAGATGAGTAAATGATGGAGGGTGACCAAACAATACTTCATAAGGGGTCTTCCCTTTCAAAACGCTAGAGGGGGTGCGATTGATAAGGTACCCTGCAGTGAGAATACATTCCCCCCAAAATTGAATGGGTAAATGTGCCTGAAAACGAAGGGCCCTGCCTACGTTTAGAATGTGCCTATGTTTGCGTTCTACACGCCCATTCTGCTGTGGCGTGCCAACCATAGAGGTTTCATGCACTATTCCAAGTCCATTAAAATAATTCGTCAAACAAGTAAATTCTGTACCGTTGTCACTACGGATGGTTTTGACTTGCTTATTAAATTGTCGCTCAACAAAAGCCAAAAAATTTTTAAGAAGTTGAGGAACCTCATCTTTTCCGTGCAGTAAGTAGACCCAAACAGCACGAGAATAGTCGTCGACAATGGTTAAGAAATATTGTGCCCCACAAAAAGTTGGCTTCCTATAGGCACCCCATAAATCACAATGTATCAATTCAAAAATCCCATTGGCTTTATTAATACTAGAAATAAAAGGAACCCGTGTTTGTTTCGCCCGCAAACAAATATCACAATGCTCATGTGCGTTGCTATCAACATTCGCATTACAGTTTATTTTTGATAATTGCTCTACAACTCTCATAGATGGGTGTCCTAACCTTCTATGCCATAACTCAGCATTCTGTATCCCACTTAGTTTGTTGACTCGAACTGGAAAATCATCCTTTGCAACATACAGTCCCCCACGTTCTTCACCCATTCCAATCAGCATCCTCGAAGTGCGGTCCTGTATAACACACAAACGATCAGTGAATTTCAGAATATATTTTCTATCACGAACAAGTTGTGACACAGAAATTAAATTGCAGTTTAATTGCGGAACGAATAAAACTGCTGTAAGAAACAATTGCCCCAAAGCTACTATTCCTTCTTTCGTAGCAGTAACTTGTTCCCCATTTGGCAGCCAAACAGGAACTGGAGGTATGTCTTGTAAATGAGATAGACATTCAATTTCACCCGTCATGTGGTGTGTTGCCCCTGTGTCAAAAAGCCATTGTGGTTTTGCCTTACCAGATAGGCGTGCACTGTTTGTGGATTTGTGCGAATTCCAAAGGGACTGCAAGGTGTTCCAATCTTCAGAATTGAGACTCTCCAATCCTGTCTTGTCTGAATCCCCAAGCTCGCCAACAACAGCGCTGGTCCCTGTGGCTTGTGCCGCATTGACGCGTGCTGAGCCTCCCCTACCGCGTCCCTGTCCAGTGCGTCCTCGACCTCGATTCTGTTGACCAGTGCCCCACCATTCAGGATAGCCATGCAAGCGAAAACAAGTTTCGATCCCGTGGCCTGGTTTGTGACAATGCGAGCATATCGTATCTTCTTTGCGATCTCCTCCTGTTGCTGAAAAACGCGGTCCAGATGCTTTAATCGCAAAACTCATAGGAACTGGATCGCTGCGATCTGTAGAAGCCTTGGGCTTAATCATTGTTTGCACCTGCTCTTGTTCCATTACCTGCGAGTATACACGATACATGTTTGGTAGAGGATCTGTGGCGATAATGTTCGAACGCACCGTGCTATAAGATGTGTCATCCAGTCCCATGAGAAACTGATGTACGCGCTCTTCCTCGTTCCTCTTCTCCAGCTTTGTATTCAGATTGCACTTACACCCATTACAAGAACACATGGGCATTTGATCGTAGTCGATAAGATCGTCCCAAATCTTCTTGATTTTAGCGTAATAACTCATAACGCTGTCACCATTCTGCTTGCAATTTGAGATCTCCGTCTTCAGTTGATGCACACGTGCACCGTTGCGGACTGAGAATCGTTGTCGTATGTCATCCCATAGCTCTTTGGCCGTGTCTCTGTAGGAGATTGTGGATCGCAGACTTGGTTCAATCGTGTTAAAAATCCATGAAACAATCATGGAGTTCACGGTTCCCCAATCCTCAATCTCCTCCGAATCTTCAGCGGGTTCATCGATAGTACCGTCAATGAATCCCTTCTTCTTCTTTGCCCTCAACGAAGTCCGTATTGCCTTCGCCCACTCTTCATAATTCGAGCCTTTCAACTGGGTATGTGTAATCAGTATTCCAGGATGATCATTTGCCGTGAGTGCAAACGGAGAGATGGGTTTCTTTCCATCCTTAACGCCGCTGCCACTCACAGGTTCTGTCATGGTGTTTTAGGTATAGAAAGGCTCTGATACCATGTTATAAAACCAAACACGGTTTGTGGAAATTTTCTCTATGTCTTCTCATTCCATGGATCAACTGTATATATACAAAATACAAAGGCCAAGACTTCGGCCTCAAGCAAAAACCAAAGAGAAACCTACCAAACTTAGCTACCTACAATTAAGCCGAAAATAAAGGTTGACAAACTAATCTATACCAAAGATAAACGTTGACAATCTAATCTATACCAAAGATAAAGAGGATGGTATACGATGGTATACAATATGTACACAACTCGCTAACATATAATTAAGCGGGAGGGCTTAAAATGAAGCCTAGTCATACTTTTTCACATTGCCAAAAATACCCACAAGTCTTACGATTAATTTACTACTACTTGAATATTAAATAACTACTCACGATCACCACTAACATTTAGCTATCTTAAGCTATCAACTTTTGATTATTTTTTGATGTATAACAAATTATGAAATGCGAAAATGTAAAAAAAGAAAGAAGATACACACGGATTTGTGAGTGCATTATTTTTACGGGTTAAGAGAAAAACACAACAATCAAGAAAGGAAACAAGAACATTACAACGCAATAAAATTTGATAGTCAATTAGATGAGCTTTGTGATCACGCCACAAAGATGGGGTGACTAAGCTGGTAGTCCACGTAATGAACCGGAGCTGATGTGTCTTGTGGTTGATGTTCACGTCGGTATATGTGGGTACCGGAGGTACCAAAGTTGGTAGGATATCTGGGCTTTGTATTTGCTCTTTGATCGTTGGTTACCTGAAAGTAATGCTACCGTTAGGGTGTTGGGGGTTTCCCAGCTACAGCCCTCCGGTGTGAGAGTCATTAATCAGGAAGTTATGTATGTACCGGAGCTAGGTATTCCCTTAAGCTTCCGGTGGTTGTTTGGTAATGATCTTGCATGTCTATAGTTTTGTGTATGCAAATGCTCTTGTAAATCTTAGAATGCAAAGTAAATCATCCATTTTCTTCAATGGAAAGGTTTCCTTTTATAGTAGTTTGGGTTTGGGATCATGATTGGAATATGGGTCCCTGATGGTGGGACTTGTTCCCTGGTCATCTTGCTGGCAATTCCTAAGTGGTTGCCACATAGCGTGTGGTGGGTCAATTGTAGGCGGTTGATGAGCCGACAAAATATAACGGCTTGCATGGCTTGCCCGCCTCCTGAGAGGATGACATCTGGAGGCTATGTACAGGCTATAGGTCAGGTCTATCACATCATAAGATTTGTCGGTCGAGCATGGATAGTCCTCGCCCGAATGGTCGGGTATTGCATATATGTTCGGCGGGATCTTTGATCACTAACCGAGGATAAAGGTCGGCTAGTCGATGATTGCTGATGGTGATCGACTGGTTGATGGTCGCCGATGATGGTCGGCTAGTTGATGGTCGCCGATGGTGGTCGGCTAGTTGATGGTCCTCGCTTCTGGTGGGACCTGTCCAAGTCTAACTGGAGTCCACGTGGTCGTGCCACGTAAGGGGATCCAGGTCGGGTCCCTTCACTTTGTTTAAATGTGGTTCATATATGATGTTGCCCAAGGTGAGATTTTGAAATCTTTTCCATGGCTGGTGTACTCGGGTGAGGGCAAGGCAGTAAAACCTCTAGATGTGCATGAAGAATTCTGCTAAAATGTCACAATTGACATAGATTATCATTTTATTTTATTTTTTGGTAAATGAGGAATTACGAAATATAGGTTTCTTGAAAGAACCCAATATCATGGTCACTTAGAGGTTCCCATTTTTTCAACAACCATAATAAGCTCATGTCGATTTCAAATTTACCTCCATATCTGTCTGTTTGGCATTATGAAATTTAAGAAACGAGGTACAATTACGGAGAAGGCATGTAATACTTACTTGGTTTTTAGGCTGAAATGCTATGAATAACGATCTTATCATGTCCCCCGTGAAAATAACCAAAGGTTGACACAGCAAGGCAAGAACCTGTTTGTAGACACAAAACAACATAAAAGCTAATTAAAAAATCATTTGTTTATTCACTCTATTCCGTTTACATTAAGATCTTATAACTATAATGCAGAAAAATGTGAACATTTTGTAGCTTTATCTTAACTAAAACAACGCCATATAGTTTACAAAATGTACAGTAAAATTTTCTCAAGAGTTGGTTCCTTATATCGGACAAACAGCAACGTTTACATTTTTACTTTGTTATCCCATCTCCATAGAAATCAAACAAGTAAATTTGTGAAATATCCCGTTAGTAATTATACGAAGTGAAATCTAAGTACACTTAAATAGATTCAGGCCAAAGACTGAAATAATTAATCAACATGGATATATATAAAATCTCAACCACAAACATAAAAAAAAATATTAAAAATGGATTCGATAAATCAATCGGTGACAAAAAGGAAAAAGTGTTTCACTTGCATTTACTGAAAAACATAATTGGGAAACCCCAAAAAGAAAAAAAAAACAGAACAAATCTTAAATGCAAAGAACATATACATAATAAGATCTGAAACAGTACCAATCACTAGTAAAATGGGAAGGCGGGGGCGGATAAGTTTATCTACGAGAATGTGAAGAAGAATATATATAAATCTAAATGAGACCAAATTGAAGCGGTAAAACCATATATATGTGTGTATATATATGTGTGTGTATATATATATATATGAATCAAACCCTAAAACAAATAACTAAGCATCCATCGAAACACAGCCCACATAAACATGTATACACCGACATTTATTACAAATTGAGATCATGCCTTTGAGAATAAAAATTGGGATCTATCACAAATCTAGATAGAAATTACTTGACCAAAGAGGAAAATTTCCACAACCCTAAAGACAGCACTTATGACTGATTGAATGTAAAAGAACACGGGAAAAGTTAGGGAATTTAAGTACCTCGAATTAGAGAAGTAAGACCAATAACAAGTAAGATCGGTGAGGCGGCGACGCAAAGGGAAACTATGCTGTTTGATCAGAGTCGGAGATAGAGCTCCAAGTCCACCCAAGCGCAGCACAGCGGGGAAAACGAGGATGAGAATGAAGAATGACAGGGGCTTTATATAGCCTGGCAACAGCCCTAATTTCGATGAGTGGATAGGGTTGGTGACGTCCCAATGAGTCAGGTGTGTGTCAGTGTAACACTATTTTTGGTTAGTCAAATCAAGTCCTCACACGCACTAAACCCAACGTTCTTAACAACTCCTTGTTTTGTTTTCTACTTTGACAAACCTTGAAAGCAAAACTCATATTTTGGACAACTAATTTTTTTTAAACTTATAACATTAAGGCAAGATCAATAGTGGTATTTACTGATAGGCATCAAAATTAAAATTTGATATCTATTGGTTATTATTTATAGGTATTAATTGATCATCTCCAATCATAGGTATTAAAATGAAAGGTAATAAAATTAGGTGTGGTATTAAGGGATGTATCTAATTTGGTATTTTCCCTAATACCACACCTAATTTTATACATTGTATTTTAACTATTGAAGGACCTAATACTTTTACATAAATATTAAAATTTGATTTTGACCCCTACCATTGGACAAACGTTAAACTTAGGTTATAAATTAATTTATTTTTTGACAAACATTAGTCTTAGACATTAATTTTGATTCTAATCCTTATTTTGCCCCTCTAAAGCTTTGTTGTGAGTTTAGATATCCAAATGGGTCTTGTCAGATAAAAAAAGCATGGCATCTATACATATATAAAAAGAGAGATACGGTTTTTAAAAAATTCCCGTCAAAATTCATTTTCCAAAAATAGCAACGTTATTATTTTGTTTAGTTGCATTTTTTGCTTTGAGAATTGAAACATTTTTTTATGAAAAACTAATATTGAACAAATGCATTGAACATGTTACCTCTCTTGTAATATGAAGGGTTGTTAAGATTGACTTTAAAATGAATCTATTGAATATTTTGTGATCATGTATATATTTTATAATTTGGTAATTAAAACACAATGGATGCATAATTTTGAACACTCAACGGTATATAAAAATCCTTGAATAAAATTGAAATAACATAATTTGAATAGATTTTGTGAATTTACCTATTTTAGAAATAAATGTCTAGAGTAATCTATACATATATAAAAAGAGAGGAGTAAGTCTTGAAAAGTTCCCGCCGAAAGTGACTTTCTAAATTTAGAAACACTTCTAATTTGTATATAAGCCACTTTTTGTATTAGAAATTGAAAATAGAAAATGTCATTATTATGGTTGATTGAATAAATGATTACAAAACCTCTTCGCCTTCTTATTTAGTATATTAAGAAAAATATGCATAGTAGAAACATGAGAGATAACAAAACCATTTTTTTTTGTCAATTTCTTTACATCAATATCCAGGCTAGGAAAAATAAAGATGGAATAAAACAACGATTTTGAAACTAAATCATATACACGCACTTTGAAGTAAAACTAATTCACAAACAATCAATTAATAATATTACCAAGATCTGACAATTTTTTCTCTATTTCATCATAACCAAAGTTATTATTGTAAAAAAAATCTATAAATCGAGATAGGACCAATTTTTTGAGACATCTAGCTACATGTAAAAAAATGGAAACATGATAATTTCTGATTTTTTTAGTTACTTATACATGTTTAAAAAATCGATATAAAAAAAGTATTGATGATGAAATTAATCAACATTCAGATCAAATTTGTTTGTTAGTTAAACTAAATCACAAATTAAAATTAATAAACGAGTTTTGAAGTTAAACATAGTTTTTGAAATATTTTTGGAAACATGAACATACCAACAAGTTTTCGGTAAGTCGGTGGTCATAGCTTCCGTTGTCAGACTTTCTTTAGGTGGTAACCTTGGGGTTGGCCATCGCTGCAAATAATGTGTTAAAAAAAATTATAATGTGTGCTGAAACTAGGGTAAAAGTGTTTTCTTTTTGTTTATATACATCAACTAAAACAACGTGGTATTATGAGTGTTTACTAGGCCGCGGTCCAAAAGTTATCCATAGCACGGTTTAAACCAAATTTTTCGATGTCTATCCATCGATCGTTTGAATTTTTTGTTCATAATCCTTGACCCATCTCCTACATTTTATTTTCCTTGGTTATATACTATTTTAATTATTTTTTCTTTATGTCTGATTTTTAAATTGAACCATAATACTTGAATTATTTTTTTAAAATTATTTTGAAGTTTTTAAGCTTTTATGACAAAACATGTTAGTATATCACAAACAATTTTCCCTTTGTCTGATATTATATGCTCTATCAAATTTTTTTAATATTAATATAACTTTTATTTATATATATTTATTTGTATATATTTTAATATCATTTTTTAATACGGGAAACACATCAGTGAATTTAAATTTTGTTGAGACTCCAAAGTAGAGAATGAGAAAGTGAACCTCAATTCCATTGTTTACAATTGGAATTGTGGGCTTCAATGTAAATTTTATTGTTTATATCTAGAAAAAAATATTAGAATTGGAATTGAATTGAAATTCTTAATATTTTTATTCTATAAATTGATTTTTTTCTCCAAAGGTAAAACATTTTTAAACCTAAAGACTCTTGATTTTCATTAATTTTTTTATTTCTATTAATTTGCTTATACGTTTAGATTTTTAATTGAACTCTACATGAGAGCCAAACAAAATAATCTTAATTTTAATGTTACAAAATTATGATATTCAATTCTACACATCGAACTCATAATCTTTATGTTGCAATCATTTGTGTATTTTATTAGCACTAAAGTTTTAACTATTGTATTTATATGAATATAGGCTTCGTGCATCGCACGAGTGCTTTGATTATAATTTCTATGATTAACTTCAATTTTTACTGTACAAAGTAAATTGTTTTGATTAAGGACATGTCACTTCGATATCAATTTAAAGATATGTTTAAAAAGTTATTGTTTTTATTAACATAATTTTCTATAATTTGTTTTATATGCATATTGAACTCGTGATTTTTCATATAATTATTCGGTTATATGGTTATTATTAAAGTTTTATATTGTTTTATTTATATCAATATTGAACCGTGCATTACACGGTTGTGTTATAGTATATATAAAAACATAAGTGCATAATTTTTAGAAATTTCCCACCAAAACTCACTTTTCAAAAATGGAATCACTTATGTTCTGTTTATGTCAAAAAAAATTAAATTGAATTTGAGAAATGTCATTTAATGATGTTGACAGAAACTATTCCAATTGAGTTTACTTTTCTTTTTTTTTTTGGAGAATTAAATTTGAAAATGACATACAAATGGCATATAACTAATTACATACCAAAGCCATATAACTATTAAATATCACACAAAAATAAAGTATAAATCAAATTTCTAGGCAAGCTATTCATAAGTCAGACAGAGTCCATGTGCATATAACTAATTAAAAACAAAGTCAATATATAAAAATAATTCGTAAAAATTGTATTTATTCAAAAATATTGAATAGCTTACTATTATTATAAATAAAAATAAGTAAATAAAAATACTTACGATAGTTTTTAATAGATCTTGAAATACAGTTCTATAATATTTAAAACAAAAAACAAATAAAAAATACTCATGGGCCTGACTTTGTTTGTTTTTTCAGTTTGAATCGTCTTAGTTTAAATTATCACTAGATTTTGTGTCCGTACTTATGGCACGGTGTCATTATGAAACTTATTCAATGTAAATATCAAATGAATGCACACTACACAACTGAAAAGAAGACAAAACTTAATAAACTAAACAAAAAAATACATTTTATGATGGTCAATTACAAATAAGTAAGAATATCGAGAACTTTATGTCATGTTATAATTAGAGTGACATTTTCTTTTTCTTTTCTTTTTTTGTTAATTCTTTATGTAATTGAAAATTGAAATGTAATATATATAAGTTATGTGAAAGAGATACATGTTTTTTTTTTGGTTTCAATTAAATAGTCATATAAAAATTAAGATGCAATTTTTTTAATTACATCACATCAATGAACAATACATATTTTAAAATCTCAAACTATCAGTTAAATTTGAACGATACATACTCGCGAATATTTCAATTGAATTACATATTTTGAAATCTCAAACTATGAGTTAAATTTGAAGGTTGGAACTCAAATAATATTGTTTCATAATATAGTCTATTCACTTGAGTTATGCAATGACACGAGATTAATTGTTATAAGGTTGAGAAACCATGATCTAGAAGGTTGAGTTCTTTCAATGGGCAATTCTAGTGGTACTCTTTTGATTTCAAGAATGTCACTGATACTATTTGATCATAGAATTTCTTTCAAATTCCAGATAAAACATTTTTTGTTGATTATGTCTTACGCAATGTCTATGAATAAAAACCATGGTAAGTCATTGTCTAATATAAAACTCAATTTAAAAACATGTTTTTGGTTATCATCAGTTGTATGTAGTTTTATCTAGAGTTACTATGTGATATTTATAGTTACAATAGTCGTACATGTTGAAAGAAAATTAGTGTATATAAAAAGTATTCCAAAATTTATATTATTTTTTCAAATTTATAGGATTTTCTATATTTAATTTTACTGTTTATTATTTTTTGTTTATTTTATTCGTATTAAAAAAATTAATTACATATTATTCAACTTTAATTTAATATATAATTTTATACACATATACGATCCATACAATATACTGATGCATCACTAGTTTATATAAAGAGCAGGGATCAAAATGTTTATTCACTTCATCTTCAACCTATTCCTACGGTAAGTCTCTCGACCATAACCATAAAACGCCCTTTCTTTCAAGATCCCTGAGATCGACTTCATCAAGATTAACGTGGATGAATTGTTGGTGTGTCAATTTCTTTTCCTGCACAGTATGTTAGGATTTAGAATTGGGAATCAAATTGATTGAAAAATTTGGTGAAGCGGATGGAGTTGGAGAAGCAGAGGATGTAGTTTCGAACATATCCGTCAATCATGGAGTTGGAGAAGCAAAGGATGAAGTAAAATATTGTACAGTTGTTGACCTATTTCCATGAACTTACTTTTCTGAAACTACCGACCACAGAAAATTCGAGAAATCATTTTCACTGAACCGAACCCTAATTCCACACCAAAATTTAACCAAAAACTAGAAAGAGCTCAATGCACAAAAAGAATTTAAAATTGGAATCAAAACCTAATCTTCCAATAACTCCAGAATTGTAAACTGATAAATTAGCCCATCAACAAAATAAAAGGCGAAAAAAATAAAGGAAGGGAACGCATCCTTACATTTAAAGCCCTAACCCTCGAATAAAAATTGTCAAATAAAAAAGCACTGTGTGTGTGCGCGTGCGTGCGTGTGTGATAATCAGTTGGAGAAGCATAGGATGTAGTTTCGAACAGATCTGTTGGAAACTACATGGAGAGAGAGAGAGAGAGAGAAATAATGGAGCAACAACAAGTTGGGGAAAGGGAATAAAAGAGAAAGTATGGAGAAAGATGATTTAGAGAAAGGGGAACAAAAGAGAAGTCTGGAATTGACGGATCAAGCCCAAAAGAGGAAGACAAAGATGGGTGGGGGAGGGGGCGGCGGTTGTAGTCAATCATGTGTTGTTTAGTTTTCTTTTTAATTATACTTTGATCCCATCTTTTTATTTAAATGGCATATGTAATTTTTTTCAGTAATATCTCTTTGGATTTTTAATATCACATAATAAATTATATTTAGAAGGGTAAAATAGATATTTGACATAACTTAACGGTTAAATCTAGCATTCATATATAAAAAAAAAAGTTAATTTGCAGTCCTAACTAATATACAATGGCAAAAATAACAATTTTAAACTTTCGATGGTCGCATTTCAAAATTTTGAAAAGTTGGGTGCCTCAAATATGGATTTTACCAAACTTAAAAAAGACTAACTTACAAATATTTTATGTACGACGAATCTTTTGACTTGATCCATCGTGTATTGGTAGGTTATGTTATGAGAGAGTGAATGTATTGGTAGGCTATGCTATGAGAGAGTGAGACTTCATCATACGAATTAATATCCGTAAATTGATCACATTGGAGCATTTTTGCAAGCAAATTCACTTTAAAATTGATAAATGCATTGCTTGTGATGTATGTGTCTGTGTACGCCTTACAAATTTACCTATTGTTGATTGAAAATTGGAAACAAATTTACGTCTTAAACGGTTATTTAATTACAAGATTGATTTCGCAATCAATATGTTTTTTAGTTAACTTTTTCAAGTTGTATTTTATATAAAAAAAAGTTCATTTTGTTATTATACTTTTGTTAGGAGTATTACTTCTACTTAAAATTATAAAAAATTTAATTTGTTTGTTAAGCTGCGGAGAATCTGTCTTAAAAAACAAAAGTTAACATGTGCTGTAAGACGCCTTTTAATAAAACGTTTTCTCAAAAAGTATTTAGCAACATTAAAAATCGTGCATAACTCGCGTTTGAGGTGTAGAGCATGGTTGGCATAGTTTCCACGGTGAATAGATTATGATCCCACCTTATTTAAAATAGTCTTTGATAATTACACACACAAATTAATAAAAATTGATTGACTTTAGTGTAAATAATCGTTCATTGTTTACATAACATTTTTTTAAGGGTGACAAATCAGTTGTACTTGGCTGTTATTGAATCGATAACAACATGAGAGGATAAGCACGGACATAACACAATAAGCTTATTCGGCCTAAAATTAAACTTAAACATGACACTATAAAAACATGAAAATCACAACTCGACATGATAATTAAAAATGTTAAATTTATGTAGTTTGTCGTTAGGCATGTTAAGCCCATAAAACATATGATTTTCATTTTTAAATATATATTCTAATAAATTATCAATACAAATAGTCAACTAGTTAAAAATCACAAATGCCTAAATTATAAAACTATGGAAGAATCATGAAAACAATATAAATGAAGTGAACAACAATCAACAAACCCTAATAAATTTTAAATTTGAATTTTTAAAATATTATTTTTTGTAGCTATCATGTCTTACCGTGCAAATCGTATCAGCATGATATCAACCCTATTTTTTATTGTGTTAGTCCGATAATAACGCAAACTCAATAAATCCAAGTTCAAACCCTATAATTATGTGTCGTGTTTGTATCAATCAATCATGTCACACCTCAAATTGTCGCTCCAACATTTTTCCGGTTAAAGTTTGAAATAAAGACTTTTTTTGGATCCCTAAAGTTGAGCCATGTACAACAGCAAAAGCGTAATATCTTTCTTTATATAAAGCATTCACATAATTGTCAATAGAGTTGATGTCCCAGTCCCATGAAATATAAATATTGTATTCCATTAATTACAATGCAAGGTCTGGATTCAATTATATTCAATTATACTGATTACTGAAGATCCAATTGCTTGAATTCCAAAACGTTTTTCAATATTTTATGTTTATCAGAGATTCTATAAATATAATGTATACTATTAGTGCCTATCTTGTTTTACAACATTTGATTAATTGGTTAATTTGAAAGTTGGAATCTTTTTTTTATTTGATTCTTTAGTTGTAACTATAGGATTACTCGCCAAGTCACATTTTCTACACTTTGATATAAAATATTTGATGTAAATCTAGAATTTGTGATAGTAAAAATACTACCCGAGAGAGAAAAGATGTTTTCTAGACATTCTAACTTTTCGAGAGAGTATTTTATTTTAGATCAAACAAAATCATGGATTCTATAATAAAAGTTTGAAAAAGGAGTGATGTAAAATTACTTAATACACCCACCCCGTCGGTGTTTGAAAAATCTAACTAACTAGCATTAATGTTAGTCATAATTACGAAAAATGTATTGAACATAACAAATATGTTAATATCAAATATGGAGGGTAAAATAGAATGTAATGGAAATGATAAACATAATTTTTTTGAATTATATTCTTAAAATAAAACATTTCAAAATAGTATGATACTCTTAATTTGCTGGGAACAGACAGATTATATAATTAGGATAAGTCATATTAAGCATAAGTGGCACCCGATAAGCAGAAGGTAATCCATAAAATATGGATTCTTTGCTCGCAGAGTGTCATATTAAGCCCAAGTGGCAAGCAATCAGAGTTACATAAAATCGGAGCATTTTATAACAATCAGAAAAATCAAGAAATACCAGCAGTTTAATTCATAGAGTATACAATGTGTACAATAGAGTTCAAGCAATCAGAGTCTAGATCTTCAGCTGAATGGGTCTATTTTTGTCATAGAAAGCACTCTAACACCCGGACCGCTTCAAATTGGGTTTTGAAGATGGCAAAAACTTAGGTAAGACCGTCTCGGATATTTTTTGTAAAACGAATCCTCTTACCCAACTCAAAGTGTGTTAATGGGTCGAGCTGTGAGAGAGTGGGGCTCTGTCTTACAACTCTTTGTAGATAGGCATCTTTGTATGCTGGAAGATTCTGGTATATTTGGGGAGGTTAATTTGCATTCTCATTCCAAGTGCTTAGGAGGGGCTGTCAAACAGGTATGAGAATGCAACCACAGAGTCCGGAAGAGATTCATTTGGCGTCCCTAAGAGAGAATATTCTTGAAAGACATGGATCACTAACTGAAGCGTGGTCGGTGAAATTGAAACAATCAGAAACAGTGATGAACCACAAGCAATTTGCTGCTCTGCTCATGGGAAGACATTCCAGTCAATGTCAGAAGTTGCATGTTATCTGGATTGTTTCCTAAAAGGGGGCGGAAAAGATGTAATGAAAATGTGTCCCCGGAAACAGGGGCGCAACTGTCTAGAAGAAGAAAGAGAATAAAGAGGGAGGAAAAGAAGTAATGAATGGAAAAGAAGCAATGAATATGTTTCTTGGATTGTTGCCTAGAAGGGGGCGGAAAAAAAGTAATGAATATGCTTCCCCGGAAACAGGGATGCAGCTGTCTAGAAGAAGAAAAAGTGCACCCCTTTCAGCAGCCAATTATGTTTGCGAAAGTAAGGAAGCTCCGCTGGGATGGAGATGCTATTCTTTGGTCGGTTGGTCTCAAATTCCTTGTGAACCGCACAAGGCTTTCTTGATAGTCCATCTCCTCATGACCCTATCATAGTACAATGACATGAAAAGAACTTAGAGAAATGGACTATTATAATTGAAATGTAATATGAAAATGATAAGAAACTCTTTCTTTACCCTCAAAAAGAGTTACTGCCAACACAAATGTGGAAAGCAAAATAAAATGCATGAGAATGCCGAGTAGAAGCGAAATTGCAAGGTACAATATCATTGGAAGAAATTGGAGTTAATGTCATGGTGTATGAACTAATACCTTGCCAAATAATATTAGAATCTTCTTAAACAATTTATGTAAACTAGATAGCTACGGAAGACTTAAAAGTAACCAATTTTGGATTAGGCTTTAACTTCGTTTCTTCATTTTCTTAATTTACAATTTCTGACAAAATGTGCAGATCAGTATATTGCTATAAAACCCCACACTTTCATGAATTAATTTGAACAAAAAGTGACACAGAATGTAGAATGCTTCAACTTCTTGTACTCTTTAAAGCACTTCCAGTTTTGTGTATGTGCGTGATTCAAATTGATGTGTAATTCACATAAGCGCAAAATCCAAGTCATTTGGCTTTGATTGCGAGAACTCATGGGGAAACTGCCGGATTAATGTGGAAATTTAGTAATTTTTTTACTTCAAGCTTAAATTAGTCGAAATCTCCCATCCGTTCCAGATGCTGGAAGAACATATGTGCTATCAAAAATATGGAAATATAGATAGACAAAACTTTTGTGTTGTCAAAGAGAAAAAAATATGGATGGGCATACATTAGTAGATTCTATGACCATTTGCTACCGGAAGAGCAGGAAAAAAATATTTTTTGAATAGAATTGTTGAGAGAGTGCTTGTTCTCCTCAACGATCCTGCAGTATCGAGTTTACTCCTCTGATGCATTATAAATTATGATGTGTAATCTTATGTTCAGTACAAGGGATCATTGAATTTCCCAGTTGTGTCTAAGATACTCCATCCGTCGTAAAATTATTGTCCTACTTTCATTTTTATTGTCCGTCTCAAAATATTTGTCTTGTTTAAAACTTACATTTTTAAAACAATATTTTTACCACTTGACCCTTACTTTTTAATCCTACTTTATTATGGACCACGTACAAAAGGCTTTAAAGGAAAATGTTCATCAAGCCAATAGTAATAATCAAATCCATTGTTTTTTCGTAATCCGTGTGTCGGATCAAACTAGACAATATTTTTGGAGCGTAGGAGGTAGTAGTATTTTGCTATTTGAAATAGATGTTGGAAGGAAATGTACTATCAAACTTAAGGCCTCAAAGCATAGTCTTACCGGGATATGGCCTTGCCAAATTGCTGCTCGATCAGTCCGAAGATGTTGCGGCCAATTTCGTTCATCATCATCGATGATGCTGAAAAATGGCAATTAAGACCATGTCACAACGCCATAAAATCAATTAAAATAAAACAAGAAAGAACTGGTGAATACTGAAATGCAGCACAATTTTTTGATCAGTCGAATACATTTTGAGAATATCAGTCATTTTTTCTATCAGTCATATTTATCTTGCCAAAGGGAAATTTTGCCATCTTTTCCATCGCTAATGTACTGGAAAGAAGATTGTAAGCCTCCAAAGTGGATCAAGAATATTGCCAAAACAACAGATGTGACTATCTACCATTTCCTAAGTCCTAGCAATAGGGTGTGTTTATATTTTCCCATAAATGGGCAAGTATCCAAACGTCTGTTGGTTGAAATAATTTAATGTAATAGAAAAGTTTCCTCTACTTCTTTTAGCATCTGATAATTCCTATTATATGCTTATATCAAATTTCATTTTTGCTTCATACTAAGTCTATTTGGACCATACCAAATCTACAAGGACTATAGCATTTAAGATAACTAGATACAACTATCAAAAAGGCATTTACTACTTACATAGTTATATGCTGAAATGACATGATTAACGATCTTATTATATCCCACACGAGAATAACGACAACTTCACACCAACGCAAGACCCTGATGTGGACACAAACAAAAAATAAAGCAAAAAAATCAATTCTCTATTCTCTTAATTCCATCTGCATTCGTATGAGATTTAAAAAGTGAAAGTATTAAGTATACATCTTCAATTGGGACTAAAAAAATACGATAAAAAATAAATAGGTTAAACTCTATGGGAATGATACCTCATCATTATACACGGGGAACAACAACATTCTTGTGGATTCTTTGAGGGCTCCAAGACCCTGCATTTGCAAAATTACCATTGACTAAAAGTTAATCATGAGTTTTGAAAATTGTTATGAAATATTATCTCCGTTTTAGGGCAAAGAGTCCACATTTAATAGTCATCTTTTTAAGAAAAAAAGAAAGGTTTAATATCTTTATGTCTTAATTTTTGAAAGTGGACAAAAATCCCAAAATGAAATATTGGAATGTTTAACCGGAGGGGAGGGAGTATACTAATATTTATTTCACTTATGGAAACAGATATGTAAATTAAAATCACATGGAGTATTAAATCACAAAAACAACAAAATTTACATGTATTTCTCGAGAAAAAAAAAACTAGATCTTTCGATGTCCCATCAAGAGAACATCTCTAATCTCCATTTCCTTTCAAGAGATATAAGAAAATAATATGAGGTGGGGATCAAGAGATGGACTAATTATAAATCAAAAAGCCCAACTTCTCTTATCAAGAAGCGGGTGAAGAAAACACATTTCCTATTCTTGAAAGTACTCCACAAACATGACTTTCAGTCTTTCACCAACAGTTTGATGATGATTAAAAATGCATAGAATTAAGTGACTACCTCGAATCAGAAGCAGCAGCAACACCACCGATCACAAGTTGATCGGCGAGAGCCATGGGCATGCAACTAAGCAGGGTTTTTTCTTTCTTCTTTTGGAGTTAGGGCGCATCGACGGCGGCGGAGTGATATAGGAGAATGAGACTTAGGAATGAAGCCTTTATATATAGACCAACAACTGGCCTGACAACCCTAATTTCTAAGCGGATGGTAATGTGCAGTGAAGTCGTCATGCCCCAAAGCTAAACACGTGCATTCTTAACTATTCTTTGTTTATTTTTGTTTTTTTCATTAATGCTACCACTTTTCAGTTGTTTATTAGACAAAGAGTCAACTATTTTATTTTGAGATTTTTCATTTAAAGACTACACTTTCAAAAATTAAGACATAAAAGTGTCATTATATTACTAATAAGCTACTAAAACTGTCATTTTTAAAAAATTAACTTTCAAACGAAGACTTTTTATCCGAAATGGAGGGAGTAGAAAACTAGTAGTACTAGTCTACTACCCCATCTCAATAAATATCGAGTGTGATAGCTTGCTCATCTGGTATTACTAACTACTGAAAGTTGCCAATTTGATGCATATTAATTTTTTTGTGATACCGCGTCAAATTTTTTTAAAATGTACTTAATATTTTTCCTCACAATGTTTAATAAGAGTTCTCGTTATTTCGAACATCTATTCCTTTCTAAGAAGTTGTTTTGAAATAAATTGATCGGGAGTTGTGAAATAAAAAATAAAAGGGTGTCTTTTATTTGACGTTAATCAAATAACTTGTTGAGTATTAAAAATAACTACTCATTGATATCATAAAACTCACACTTAGCACTTGTTGAAATGTCACATATCCATTTCTTACACTACATTTTATCCTAAGTTGCGATGAACACCATCATGACTAACATTAGATGCCATATCTTCTTTTTTTGGATAATCTGTCTAAATGGTAAAAATGAGATAAGTTTATAATTTACAATAATAAGGCCATCTCTTTTCTTGTGGAACTACTAAATGGTAAGAATGGTAAAAGTGAGAAAGAAACTTGTTAGTAAACCTTCCCAACTACACTACACTTTGAGCCGAGCATTGCTCTTAAATACCATACTCCAAAAAATTTCCACTCGTGCTTCAAATAATGGTGGGCCCATTCGACTGGTGTGAAGAACCACATGTGTAGCACTCTCTAGCATGACCACACCAGATGTGCAAATGTCTCATGTAGGGATGTTCCTTGGCTAGGGCGAATTGGGCGACTGATGTGGACCCCCAATTTTTTGCGCTAGAAGTGGAGGGACTAGTAAGTCAGGGAGATGGCGGTTGAGCGATTCTTCCACTTCTTTGATTGGTGTTATGACTTCGCTTAGTGGCAAAATCATCGGTAGCCGAGAATGACGTAACCCTTCATGTTCTTTATGAAGTGCGCTATATAGAAATCCTAACCTCTCCTCTGTGATTAAATAAAAAAGGAGGCTAATTGAGACAGAACTAATCTCTCAAAGTCTCCATCTATTCGGACCAAAGAAGAGGAGAAAGCTTATTGATAGCACGTGAACTAGCACTAAAAGTGTTCAAGAGCTAGAAGGTATGTCCATAACTAAAGGCTTGTAAATGCTCTTTCTTTTCCTTTTTTGTATGGCTTTACAAGTTGATGAAATTGAGATTTATAAAAAAAACACAATATTTTTTGTTAAATGCATTAAAAGTATAAAGCTTGTGTTATTGCGTTCACATTTGCTTATTATCATTTCATTTGGGCCCTTATTCGTTGCTTCATCCCGAACCTATAAAATGTAATCCTGGTCTCATGAAGTTGTTAAACGTCCCAAAAATGTTGCCTAAGTAAACTTTATTCCTCCTGGATCTAGTGATTTGTACTATTTGAGATGCCTTATGAATGTAGTATGTGGAGCCACTTCCTATGATGATTTGTGTTTCATTAATGGAGTGCAGTATCATTCTTTTCGAGATGCTTGTTATACACTAGGATTGTTAAATGATGATAAAGAGTATATCGATGGGATCATTGAGGCTAGCCAATGGGCATCAGCTCAATCCTTAAGAACTCTTTTTTCCACCCTTTTAACATCTGGATCCATGAGTCGATCTGAAATAGTTTAAGATACGTGTTGGTCGTACATATTTGATGACATTATGTACAATCAACGAAATTTGCTTCAGCATCAAGGTATATAACAATTACTACTTTTACAAATTTTGTTTTGATACGTATCTCTATTTTTATTATTTATACATTGTATGATTGTAATTAAATGAGCATCAAATCAGAAAATATACACTTGTGGAAGTTGAGAAGATTTTAAGGGGCATTGGAAGGAGTATCCACGAGTTCCAAACAATGCCATTCTCAGATGATCATTTTTTTAATTTCTCGCATAATAGATTGTTAAACGATGAAATGTGTTACCATTGATTAAGATTTGCAAAAGAACACAAAAGGTTTGTGTCAAATTTGAATGACCAATTAATTGTATAGAAGAACATCATGTTTATGAACCTATTATCGAATCAGTTAATTCAGATATTGGAAGGATTTTCTTTGTTTATGGTTATGGATGTACTAGGAAACCATTCATCTAGAAAACTTTATTTCCTGGGTTGAGAGCAAAAGGAGAGATCGTATTAAGCGTGACATAAATATCACATTCATTTATGAAATGAAGAACAACTCTTAATGCATTTGACGTAAGCATTCGCTAGAAAAGATATAGGGAAATTCAAGACTAAGGCTCCGTTTGTTTCATGGAAAATCATTTCCAGAAAATGATTTCTGGAAAATGATTTCCGGAAAATCAAAAGATTTCATTTTCAGGTGTTTGGTAAATCTTTTGAAAATATGTCAGAAACATTTACGGGTGTTTGGCAAACACACGGAAAATGTCACGGAAAACAATAAATGAATAAATACAAAAATAAAAATATAAAATAAACAATGTTTAGGATGTCCCTAGAAAATCAATAAGGACCATTTTTTTTTAATAAGGTCCATCTTTTTTGAATCTCACAATTACAAATATTTTTTTTATATAATTGATATGAAAAAAAAAACATTTTAAAATAGAAAATAGACAATGTTTAGGATGTCCCTAGAAAATGTTACGGAAAACTATATATGAATAAATACAAAAAATATATTCTAATATTAATGCACATATTGAATATAAAATAGTGTTGAACTTTAAACAATTTTTCTTTAGTAACTCTCAATTTATCATTAGTGGTGTCAAATCAATGTCTATCGTTTTTCAATCTCACAATTACAAATACTTTTTTTATAATTGATATGAAAAAAACATTTTAAGAAAAGAAAATTGACAATGGTTATGATGTCCATAAATAATATAGGTAACACTAATTTTAGAACGTAGTAAGCATTTATTAAAATTATATTTTTTAAATAGTATGCACAAACTTTATTTATGTTTTTAAACAATTTATTTGTTGAGTGAAATATTATATGTGTAAGTAAATATGTGCAATTGTGAAAGGGGCGAAGGGTGCCCGAACATTTGGAAAATGACTTACGGAAAATGAATCCGTAAGTCATTTTCCGGAAAAGAAGCCTTCATTTTCCGTTGACTCGGAAAACCTTTTACGTTGACTGCATTTTCCTAAGGTTACCAAACACCGGAAAATGAGGAAAATATTTTCCGGAAGTCATTTTCCGTGAAACAAACGGAGCCTAACATGTAATCACGATTCGAAAGTGTGCTTGAGATATATTAGTAAGACATGTAATTCCAAAGGTTCTATCTCTCATGAAAATGACCCCACAGTTACAAATCAATGCAACACTCACATATAGACGGCTATTCAACATATTCATTTGCACCAAACCAGTCTCGCGGGGAATGCAATGTATACTATAAACTAGATAAAAATATCTAAATTATTCAATAATTGTGGGGTATGAGTACACAAAGGGTGAATAATCATAGGAAATTAATTTACACAACAGAGTAAATTCCAGAAGGATTGATGGAAGAGTCACGTGAGTCATAGCATTATATCATCATCGATAAGGATTTCCACACACAGACTCGAGAATAATTTTTTAATTTTTAGAGAAAAACAAGGATCAGAAAAAAGTTCCACCTTGCAAGCTTAATCTCTTGATGAATAACAAGCCTTTTACCTTTGCACAGGATGCAAGTAAGTCCCTCCTTCCGTCTTTTTGATATAACTTTTCAATCGAAAACAAGCATGCAAGGAGCAACAACATGATTTGTTTTCAATAATAAGTGCCACAACCAAGGATAAATTTATCTAGTGTCTCATTTTGAGCTTAATTAAAAAGAATGACATGTGCAAAAGCACATATCGACCCCCATTCGGCTTCATTTCTTTTACCCACATTAACTTAAACCCTTAAAGCTTATACGCTTTAGCCTACCTTCAAGAGAGTAAGACATGGGTTGGGAATTGATGATGCATGTAATCATCGGTGCAAAAGATCCCCCTATAGTTTCATCTTCTTCAATGTATTATCTGTTATTATTAAAAATAAATAAACAATGAAGGAGAGAAGAGATTAAAGTAAAAGCGAAGGCATAGCCTAAAAGAAAAAAAGAAAGCAAAGTGGATCACTCATCTTTAGTGAATGGATAGTAAATAACAAGTTTGGGGGAAATATTCCCAACTTGTTGTCTTTTTAGGTCTTAGCCTAATGCATGTATTCATATAATAGAATGGAATGAGATTTGGGGTAGTTGTGCTCTCTCGCTTTGAATTTATTTCCTTCGTCTCATAACCCCCTTAACCCTTGGCTTTACATTACAAGTTTAATGAAGTCCTATTGATCTAGTGTCACTTACTCATGTTATATCTTTCTTGAAATCATGATACATGTAATTAATTGATTCATGCTTCATATATATACACTTCTTGATAAAGCTCAATGTGTTAGCATAATCTTAGCTATTGCAAGTAATTGAGAGATAAGAGCATTGTATTTATACATAGGAAGTGCATGGGATATTGGGATGGATGTATAAGCATTTTTGACTCCATTGTGTTCTTTTTTTCGTAAAGTGACCGGGCATAGATGGTAGATTCCTTATTATAGTATGCATATGTTTTTATAAAGAAATTGGGAATGGATGTGTGCTTAGCTCGATTAAATTGTCTAAGTTAGGAGATACTCAATGAGTGGGCATTCACAGGTGAAAAATCATAGTACTATTTGCATGATTGAGTGAACCCATTTAGTAATGGAAGTAGTCCTTACACATGTGTATAGCATTCCTTAAGGCATCTCTCGATTTCCGCACTTTCTTGACTTGAGAATAAACCAAAAAGATTTTGTTTTATTTATTGCTTTATTAGTTTAGTTTGATTGTTTTTGTATCTATCTGCATAGTCGATTCGCTCTTTAGAGTCTCCTTGAGTTTATAGGTTTCTAGAGGAGTGTAAATAGTATCACCCCCCAAAAAGATTTTCTTTCTGTATTTTATTATTTATTTACTACTTTTGTATTTATTTATTTACTCGTGGACGAGCAAAGTCTAAGTTTGAGGGTATTTGATATATGGGTTTTATACGCATCTATTGGGTATATATTCCCACTTAGATTGTGCTTTTCCATGAGTTTTAGACTACTAATATGGGTTTGGAGTGCTTTTATAAGTTTCAGGTTTAATTGGAGAATTTTGGCAAACTTGAAGGCACTTTCCATGCAATTGGAGACTTCAGGGACCAATATGTAAATTTTGGAAACTGGAAGCTGTTAAAGAGTCAAAGTAGAGGCTAGACGCTCGCCTAGCCCCAACGACTAGGCCACCGCCTTCATTCAACCCAGACTTGAAGAAATAAGTTGGCGCTCGCCTACTCCAAGGCCCAGGCCCTCGCACAAATTCCAGTACTAGGCAATCTCGTCTTTTCTAGTACTACACCTAAGGAAACATGTTGTCAAGCGGTTGCCTAGTCCGAAGGTCAAGTGACAGCCTAACCTTGTTTTCAGCAATGGTCAATTTTGTAATTTCTCTAATTTTGTAAACCTAGTATAAATACAACCCTAGTAGTTTAGGTTTAGACATCTGTTTTACATCCGTTTTTTAGGTTTAGGGATCCATTTTTGAGCCTCTCTTTAGCTAGAAACACATATTGTTTTTGGTTTCATTTCGATTTATTGAAGATCGATTATGAGTTCATCATCCGCTTTCGTTTGTTCATCAATTGTGATGAACTAATTTAATCAATCTAGAAATTGAGGTAACTTGTATCGAATCTTATGTTCTAGTATATAATTATATTCAATCAATTATTGTTTATTACTTAGATTGCCTCTGGTCTTTCACTGAAACTCTCGCATAATGACTGCGTTTGTAGAAGTGTAGGCTCTCGGGTATGACTGCAACGCCCCGAGCCCGAGAGCCCGGTCTGCTATGTGTAGCCCACATACTGGCCCACTGAGCACGCAGCACATTGAGTCATTAGGCCCACCACAAGCCGACCCAATAGTACATGGATGATGTTGGTGTCGGCCAGTAGTAGCGCATGGCTACCTTATAAATCAAACACAAGTCCCACATCTACCCGATGTGGGATTGGGGTATTACAATCTCCCCCACTCAAATTCTTGACGTCCTCGTCAAGGCCGAATCGTACCCCGCGCGATGCAGGATTCAAAAGGTGGCTCGTACGGGGATCAAGAGGTGGCTCCCACCTTCTGCGATGTATCACTTTGGCCCGCACAACACTTTGTTCCCACATTTCTGGCCGGGACCCACTCTGATACCATTCTATAACGCCCCAAACTCGGTACCGACACCGCGGTCCCATAATTTGACCACGTCACTTACAATTTCATCTTAATATCATAAATGTTCCCAACTCAAAAATAAATGAACCTTAAACATCTTTAACTCAAGGAAAATATTCCAAATAAAATTTACTACAAACTCGATACTAAATAAAAGTCAATCATCTTTAATAAGTTATCCTTTTATTAAATAAGGTCTAAATCCAAAATATCTCGGAACCGTCATCTTGGTTTATCCGAGTCAAATCTTCTCATAATTCCTACTCATTACCTAAAGAAGGGGAATTTGAAAGAAAATGGTGAACGAACAATGTTCAGTAAGATCATATATAGCTCCTCCGGTTACTAAGGAGGAGTTGACCAGAATAAATCAGAGAGGAATAAATTTCAATATTCCAAGTTCACATTTCAAGTTTCGATAAGCGGAAGCAATTTATCAAATTTTTCATTCCAAGTAAAAGGAAGTCAAATGAAGATTTAACAAACAAAACGACTCGAGTGATCAACCGTCACCAACCGTCCCATACCGATTAGAGACAATAAATTACTCACAGAATCCCATGATCATAAAACCATTTTTAAATATTTACTCCAAAGAGTATCGATAAGCAATTCAAATAATTACTCCGAAGAGTATCGATAATTCAATCATGTTTGGTATATCCGGATAACCATATACCACTAGTTAGGTGGTATTCGATAAGTTCGATCATTCAATAATTATGCTCACAATTTAAGTGGCATTCGATAATCATAAAAATCAGTTTAATGATCATGGTAGAATTTCAAGGAAACGATAATCAAATTTCACTACAAGGGTCATGCATCACAAAAATTATACATCACAAAATTTCGCATCGCAACAATCATATATTTCATGTAGGAAGAATAACTAACATGAAATTCAATAACTAAGTGAAGTTAAACGTGAATCAATTCATGATTTTCGAAGAAGAAAAAGCGACGGAATTCAAATCAACTACCGACTCAAGTCGGCGTACGTTTCAAAAAAAATATCGATGTCAATAAAATAATTTGAAGTCTAACGGAAGATTAAAAAAATGGACTATAAGATGTATAATCCCTTACCTTAGTAATGCTACTAAAAAATAACTTGAGCACAACGTATCGCTACCCGCGCTTAACCGAATCTAAATAAAATACAAATATAATTTTGACTTTAGGGACCTTTAAATAACATTAAAAAATATAAACTATAATTAATCACTTCTTAAATATATAGTTAATGAAACTATTAGGGATTGTTTAACAACTTTTGTAATTTATGTTTCCTAAAGTCTACAAAACAGCACATTGCTAGCAAACCCAAAGTACGGGGAAACAATCCAAAAAAATATCCCACACCGAATCCAAATTTTCTTTGTTTGTGGTGTACTAAGACTTTCACTTTTATATTAATATAAGTATATATTTTATTCTTACTTTCCTTTCCTTCTTCCAGTAAGCATCCACCTCCTTAATCTTCTTTGTTTCTCTTTTCCTTGCTTCCTGCGATTTCACACTCTCTCTATTTCATCTTCTTTCGTTTTTTTTTTTTTTTTGTTTAATTTTCCTTCTTCTCCTCTCATTACTCCTAACAACAGCATCAATACTACTCCTTATACCGTAACATCCAATTGACAAACAAGGTAGGACCAAAAGGAAAGCAAAAACAAACAAACTAATGCCATTACTTAGATGTTTCTAAGAAGAATATCAAGGTAATAACCCATCTCCATCACATACAAATTCACCTTCAAACACAACCCATGACACACCATCTCCTCCCTTGTTTTCCAATTACTTTTTGTTACTATTGATTAATTCATCTCTCTCTATCCAACCCAATTCCAAAAGATTCAAAAAAAATCCAACATGAACGGGAACAAAATCGGAGCAACATGTTCAGATCTGGAGGGACATTTGTTTACCTTGATTCAGCTTCATGTCGTAACCGTTGGGCGTGCCTTCCACTATTGCCGACTCTATTGTTCGTCCTTTCTTTGGGAAAAGATCCCTTGCTTCCAACTGACTGGTTCTTTTCTCTCTCTCTAAGCTTAGTTTGTGAAGTAAATTAGGGCTCGTTTGTTGTGGCTGATGGCTTATGACTTATAGCTGATAGCTTAAGCTGATGGCTGAATGACTTTTGGCTGATTGCATGAAAGACTGTTTGTTACAGATGTTGAAAAACTGTTTATGAGTTGTTATATTTTTTTGTTAAAAAAAAAACTTCAAAATTAGTATTCATATTTTTATGTATATTTCATAAAATGATGAAATGAGAATAATCAAATATTTTTTAATAAATAGTTGTCTTCATCTTTTAAAAAAAAAACCAAAAAAGCTCAAAATTTTGGCTTTTTGGCTTTGGCTTTTCTATGCATAAAGGGTGTTGTACCTCACTTATTGGCTTTTGGCTTATAAGCTGAAACAAACACTCTAAATATGGCTTTTCAAAAGCCAAAAGCCAAAAGTCACTCCAAATAAGCTGCAACAAACGAGCACTTAATCACTTCCCTTTCTCTCTCTCTCGTTTCAATATCAAGGCATTTGTTTATCTATTTGATTTCAACAAATTGTCAACGATTGGCCTTACCGTTACCCCTTCCACCGATACTCCTCCCCGGTAGAATGGTCTCTTCATTTTACTTCTTTAATTATTTATTATTATTATTAGTATTATTATTATTATATAACAACTATTTTTATGAGTAAAGGAAACCCAAATTGGTGGGTCAAACCCACACTCAAAGTAGACTAAATAACTAATATCAAGCCCACTAAAATGGAATTCAAGTGTACTAGGCCTAACCCAATTTTTAATAAATTCCAAATTAAAAAGTTAAGCCCACACTAATTATTGATATTTGGTAAAAATTAATAAAAGGAAATTTATTTTAATATAGAAAATTTGAGGTATTACACTCTCACCCCCTTAAAGAAGTTTAGTCCTCTAAACTTAGCGTACCTCATTAGTCGAAGAGATTTGAGTACTTTCTTCGCATATCCTCCTCGAGTTCTCAAGTTGCCTCCCTCTCTGTATGATTAGTCCACTGTACTTTCACATATGGAATCGTTCGTCTTCTTAGCACCTGATCCTTTCGATCCACTATACGAATTGGTTGCTCGTCGTAACACAAATCTTCTCGTAGTTGTAAGGGTTCAAAAGCAATAACATGACTTGGATCTGGGACATACTTTCTCAACATCGACACATGAAACACGTTGTGGACCCCAGATAATGTTGGTGGTAATGCAAGCCTATAAGCGACTTTACCCACCCGGTCTAAAATTTCAAAAGGCCCTACAAATCTCAGACTGAGCTTCCCTTTAACGTCGAATCTCATAACTCCCCTGGTCGGTGAAACTTTAAGAAAGACATGATCTCCCACTTCAAATTCAAGCTCCCGACGACACTTATCTGCATATGATTTATGTCGACTCTATGCCATAAGAAGTTTCTTCTTGATCAACTGCACTTTATCTGACGTAATCTATACTAGTTCGGGTCTCAAAAGTTGTCACTCGCCCACTTCATCCCAACACGTAGGCGATCTACATTTTCTTCCATATAATGCTTCGTATGGTGCCATATCAATACTTGCATGAAAACTATTATTATATGTAAACTCAATTAGTGGCAGATGGTCATCCCAATTCCCTTGCAAATCTAAGGTACAGGATCTCAGCATGTCCTCTAATGTATGTATGGTTCGTTCGGATTGACCGTCAGTCTGTGGGTGGAACGCCGTACTCATACTCAAATTCGTGCCCAAAGCCTTTTGTAAGCTGCCCCAAAACTTTGAAGTAAAACGGGCGTCGCGATCTGACACTATGGAAATTAGAATCCCATGCAACCTGATAATTTCATCTATATACAACTTTGCTAACTTCTCCAAGGAGTCAGTAATCTTAAAGGCAAGGAAGTGAGCTGATTTGGTCAATCGGTCTACAATAACCCGAATCGCGTTGTGCCCATTCTGTGTTCTAGGTAATCCCACCACAAAATCCATAGTGATATATTCTCACTTCCATTCAGGAATCGGCATTTACTATAACATTCCCCCATGTCGTTAATGTTCACTGATGTGCGCGAACGCATCTCGGGCAAAATTACCCGGCCGTATCAAGTAATAAAATTCGTTAGTACGAGTCGATCCCACGAGGAATGCGCGTAATTCTCACTCCAACTAAGTACCGAAATTATGCTAACTAATTATATTTGAGCGAAAATAAAATTGTATTAAAATCTAAAAATATAAACAACCTAAAAAAGCAATTAAATCTAATCTACTGCAGAGGTGGTTTGGCAACAACAAATCAAGATAAAAATATAAGAATGCATTATTTCTAGTCTAGTCAGGCTTTAATTTAATCCTCTTTTTACTTTTCTTTAACTCAAGTCTTGGTAGTCGGGCACACTATTTTATTCGCTACGGGCTCTCGCAACGTATAGCAAATCTAGCTACAACTCCTATCTACGGGCTCTCGCTTCTTATAACATAGGAGAAAATAGCCGCGTGTCAAACCAAGCACCTAATGACTATCTACGCACGATCTCCTCTCGGTCTCACGTAACGTAAACAATTAATGTGATTTTCGGAATTAATAAGACGGGCTCCGAATCTTATCCTATAATTCTAATGATCATCTAATGGTTCGCTACGCCATTAAAAGCATGAAGATCACACAATAATAACCAAGTGCATGGGTAATACTTCGCAAAAAAAAATTCTCTAAATTTTTCTACAAGTCATATTGGTAGCCGAGACAAATAAAATTGATTAACTACGGGCTCTCGCATCTTATAGTCAACCCTAACCTCCCCGACTTCGCGAATGGCTAAGGTGGTTCGATCGCGTGTCAAACCTAGTCTCATTTTGGCTATCGGTGTGTGTCACAAAACACCAACTATTAAATTGATTGGTCCGAAATATAAAGGTAGCTCTCGCGAATCCTAAATATTTCTAAAATCATTTAATTAGTGATCAATTAATTAAAGGCATTAAGTGCACAAAATAATAACCAACATGAATGTGTACTAAATAAAGAGATATATTAAATTAAATCACTACATTGGACATAGAAAAATAATTGCATTTCCATAATAATTTAAGCACAAACCAATTCTTCAATTACAATATTAATCAACCCAAGAAATTATACAACTATCAAAAATAGAGATAGGAAGAATTAAACCGGGCAAAGTTCGTTTAGGTTGAAATCAATTGTAAATCGCCTGGTTCTTGAAATGATGCTCCAAACCTTCATTGACGGACAATTAAATGGAGGAATGGAAGAAAATTTGGTGGAAATGGAGGTGGTGCCCCATTTAGGGCTAACAGCCCCAAATGGGGACTTCTGTTTCAAAAAAATGATGGCTGCTGGAAAATATGGAGAAGGCACAAAGAGCTGGAGGCTGTTAGGGGCAAAATAGGGAGTGCAGAAGGGTTTTAGGGGCTGAAATGGAAGAAAAATAGGAAGTGGGTAAGGCTGGGCATCGGGCTATCCAGGAAGAATTTTGCGGGTTGCCCAGGGGATGAAACAGGCTGGAAGTAGGGGTGAGCTTGGTCCGGTTCGGTCCATTTTTTTGGAAAAAATGAGAGAACCATAACCAGACCAATAGTCCGATTCTCATAAAATATAGAACCAGGACCAACCCAATATGTCACAGAACCAATACATTGGTGGGTCGTCGAACCAATTGAAGACGTACGAGAACCAGGACCGGACTAATACGATGGTTATTTATTTTTTACATGTTTAATACAAATACATAATAAAATCTAAAATATTTAAACTTAATAAATAGATTTAAAAACATTCAATAAAATTACATTCAACAATTAAAAATGTCGGAATCATAGACTAATAAACATAACAAACCAGTCGAAACAAAATAACAAAATAGTACAAAATAATAGAGAAAAAAATATCTAAAAAGTTTGAGCTTAATAAGTGTTTTGAGTGTTGATGCTAGAAATGTAAAATAACAAAAGAGTACAAAACAGTTCAATTGAGAGCACCAAATCGAAATCTCCTCGGTCTCAATTCTCCATCCCCAACCAAGCAATTCCTTGCTGCGCAAATAGATTAACAAAAATAAGAAATAACAAAACGGATCGAAGAATTTATCAGATTAAACATAACTCAACACATGAACTTCTCCAAATAACATTTCCTTATCAATGATTTCACGTGTACGGCACATATACTAACCTCAGTTAACATCGATCCATAGTTCCGTACCAATTTTACAGTGGACAAATTTAAGCATAAGATAAATAAGACAATAATTAAGGTTGTGCATCCAAAACCATCCATACCCTTTAGACCTCACCTCAATACTTCACTAGTTCACTTACTATGGCAACAGGCAACATCTCTTTCTCACCATCAACAGGCAACAGCCAATCCAACTTTCAAACAAACCTTTTAGAACAAGAGACACATACCAAATACAACCTTGTCGAAGCCCGTTGATAATGCCATCATGATTATCAATCAAGCCGGTTGATTCCTTCGTCTCTACTCCCACTAAACAACGACAATTGGCTGCCAAGTAACTATAAGCTCTAACAAACAATGACAGCTCTTAACCATCACAATCACCAATCAAAAAGGCTCCCCGAGTCAAAAAGACCTAACCCCGGTCACAGCCATTTTACTTTTATTTCATCTGTCAATCACACAATTAAGCACGTAAAGGTGTTCGATGTGACTGTGAATGTGTAGGGGCACGTGATCACTCGGAATTTTAAGGCATAGTTCAAGGTGACCTACTGATTTACATGATAAAACTGCCACAAGAGATGCACTATCCCACGACATAAGCACTAAACCAGAATTTCATTGTTCAACTTGCCTTCCAAGAAAAAGTCTCAATGGGTAGCAAGTGCTTTACCCTCCGTTTCTAGCCTTAAAACTACTTTACCTACTAGCTAAACTATTACAAGTTCAGACGTAAGAGGCACTACATCCATCATCCTAACCTCTCAATTACCTTCTTCAGTAGATTTCAAGTAGAGCGTCTCCCCGCCATCGCCACCAGAGCTTCCTCCTCGACCTTCATTTGATTGGGTTGACAATGAAAAGCTTACGTATCTTACCTCTTGAACTAAACACGACTAACTTGGATTCCAGAACAGCTAGGGGTGGATTACGTTGCATCATCGTTAGGGAATTTCGGGTATCTTCGAGTACTTTCTTTGCCGTTAGATGATTCTTAAAAATGAACATAGATTCTACACCGTCGCGGTTTGACGATTGGCTTGTAAAAGAAATGATGGACTAGCTCTTTTTAGATGCAATTCAATAAAATAAGGTGTTGAGGTTAATTCCCGCCATTGCCTACACACTCTTCAACATTGCAGAACATGTTCAGCTGGGAGTCTAAGTAGGACCTCAACAATAACGTCATAATTGCACATGATTCAATGGCATAATTTTACATTGTAAACAACATAGGCCATGTCATGCAATTCAAGTGAACAGAGTTTTGAAGCTGCAAGCGAATCATGAGCAGATCTGAGAATCACCGGGCGCTAAGCCGATTCGGTTTGCTTAAGCCGAATCTGTGACATGCAGAAACGCAGTTCTGAAGTAAAGGCGAATGCAGTAATGACAAAAAACAAAACACTCATTTAAAGGAACTTTTGCAAGCAAGAATACCATGAGCAGAATACAAAATTACGGAGCGCTAAAAGCGATTCGGTTCACAAGCATATCTTAAGAATGCAAAAGCAGTTCAAAAGTCAACAAGCGTTTTGTTTGCAAGCAGCGAATACCTCTCAAGTCTCGACCATCAACAATAATTGTGGAAGGTTTTCGGTTTTCATACTACGAAAACTAAGAAGTGAAAATAATAATAAAGTATTAGTCACAAGAAAATAAAGTAGAAAACTCAACAAATAATACAAATAAATCAAGATACAAGTTATTACCTTTTTCAACATTCTCCATCTTCTCAATATCATCTAATACATCGAATATGTCTTCAACTTTCCCCATCGACCTCAACCAATTTTTACTGCACACAAGAGCCTCTACCATCTTTGGACTTAATGAACTCCTAAAAGAATCAAGGACCGCCCACTAGTGCTAAAAGTTGACTCAAATAACGGTTGTAATAGGGATAGCTAAGACATCTCTTGCAACTTGAGAAAGAATGGGATACTTTGAGGAATTTTGCTTCCACCACTTCAAAATGTCAAATGAATCGGTCATACTTTCACAACCATCGGCTAAATACCGGCCAATCTCGGACCTACTTTCAACACTTTGCTCATTTTCTAAATGTTGTGCAAATTGTGACTTCAAGAGGATAGTAGGGTCATCATTCACATTAACATTCATAAAAGTAGATGTAGATGAGCGATCCAAATCAACCATTTCAGCTCGAATGGAATGATTGCTTTCAAGTGATTGGTAATAATTAGGTCAATACAAGTTGCAATGTAGTTTCAACCTTATCAACCATTGTTTGATAACGAAGTGAATTTCCCATAACATTGACCAAAACAAAATATGAGAAATTTCATTTTATAGCGGGGATCCAAAACATTTGCAACAAACAACACATAATTCAAATGACCCAAATCTTCCCAATATTTATCATACTTGGTTTTCATATTTTGGCCATACCACTCAATAAAATTTCTTCCTCAGCATTTCCCACATTACTAGCCCATGTGACCAAATTAGTTCTAATGGACATAAGCTCAACAAAGAAAAGATTGGTGGTCACGTAATTAGTACCGTAAAACCTTTTGGTGGAGGCGTAAAAATCTTCAAAAACCAGATGAAACATCTAATAGTTTGCCATTGCTCCATGGTAGGTGGCCCAACACGACCATCAAAGTAATCCCCAAACTTACCCTCATCCTTCAATCTCTCAAAGGCTAGCTCAAACTTTTAAGCGACCTCAACATCAAATAGGTAGAATTTCACCTAGTTTCAACGTCAAGGCAAAGAAAGCTCTTGCTTGGAATCTTTCACTTCAACACTAGCTTTAAAATATTTGGTCCTAGCAGAGAAGACCTCACAAACCTCACTACATTCCTAACCGCTGAATCGATTCATGTTGTTCCTTAAACCCTCTTCACAATGAGATTTAGATGTGCATTGCACCGAACATGCAAAAGTTGATTATCCATGATGCACCCTTCCCACCCTTTTTTTTTCTTGACAAGTATCAAGTGATCATTGGAACTTGCATTGTCAACCGTTATTGTAAAATCTTATCAATCCCCCCAATCAAGCAAACATGCCTCAATAGTCTTTCCAATGGTGTCCCCTTATGATTAGCAATTAAACAAAAGCTCAAAATCTTTTTATTCATATTCCAATCACTATCAATCCAATGAGCGGTAAGACACATGTAGTTCAAATTTTGAATCGAGGACCAAGTATCTGTAGTAAGACACACACGTTGAGACTTTAGGAGTTTCTTTAGCTTGGCTTTTTTCCTCAATATAAAGACTCATGCAATCCCTAGCAACAAAGTGAAGCGAGATGGCATCGAAAATCTAGGATTTAAAGCTCTAGTGAACGTTTAAAACCCTCTTTTCAACAATTCGAAAAGGCATCTCATCAATGATAATCATAATAGCAAGTTCCTTCCTAAGGTCCGCAGATCAGAGTGGATCGCCTCTAAGTGGTACCACTAGTTCCACCACCGGTTGTAACACCATCACCTTCTCCTTTCTTTACCGCCGAAATTGAAGGGTTGTTTGGCTTTTATCTTCTTGGAAGTGTTCCTTATAAGGATATTCAGTGGCATCCTTTTGGATTATTGAGGTGTTTCCATAGACTAGATGTACCATTCCCCGATTGTATCTGCGTGATATTCTTTTCGAACAATAGTTACACTTAGCCTAAAAAGTTCATTCATCAAGCTTTTCAAAATGGTCCCAAATTTCTGATTTTTTTCCTAGATGTATTCTTTATCTTAGCCTAACTCTCTTCCTTTTTTGAGGACGGGGGAACCTTAGTCAAATCTATTACATTGGAATTGGGCTCATGTGTATGATTGTGGAATTGGGAGAAGGATCCACAATGTCTCAGAAAGAACATTTTCATATTCCATCTACCAAAAACATGATTAAATAATACATGGATAAGTATAGTCATATTCTATTTAATACAAAATACATAATCACATAATACGTAACCATGATCGCTTTCAAGAATTAGAAACATTTAAAGTGTGAAAGTAGGTAAAAGTATATAATATCGCTCATGGCATGCTCACCATATACTATAAAAAGACATATATATGTGAAAAACAAGAATCAATGACCTAAAAAGATTGTGGTAATAGGGAAACATACCTTGGCAATACGTAACTGGAA
>CM028382.1:92957923-92996623 GCA_013146195.2 Codonopsis lanceolata
ACACAAGGTACCAATTAAGTGATTCGATGTAACCGCTAAAGAGATGGGAAGCTCTTGTAGAATACTTGGAGGAGACCAAGACACAAGAGACAATGTAAAATATACATACATCCAAAGAGTTTGATTCTTTCAAAAGGATCCTAAGGAAACCTTGAGACAAGCATACAATCGATTCAAAGGAGGTAATAAATAGTTGCTTTTTCTCTTGGTAAAACGTATGACAAAAAAGGAAATGAACATGAGGTTTCTGTGCTCTAGGTAGCTTATGGCATGTGAAGACCACGGCTATGAAAGAATTCTAAAACTTAAACGAGATGACTCTTCGTAGTCTCTAACGCAAGTTTAAAGGTTTATGAACTTGAAGTTAATCAAGCTCTAGAGCAAGACAAACAGCCGTAACCGTGTTTCGCCACCTATGGTCCAAGAAGAAATCATTGTTGAAAACAAACCCTCTACTTCTTCCCGTGAAAATGATTTTTATCCGATGAACAATTTGCTATGTTTGTTAAACGATTTCAAAAATTTGCAAAATATGGAAGAAAGAACACCCACCAACAACCTTCAGAAGATTGGTGAAAGCTCATCCAAGGAAGAGCTTGTGTGTGTTATAACCTAGAAACCCGGTCATTTTGCCTCAAAGTGTCCAAAGCCAAAATTTGAAGCATACCGAAAACCCCCGTTTAGAAAATTTCAAAACAAAAAGGTATGTTGGAAGACATAGAAGATAAACAAAGCTACATGGTTCAAACCGATTCGTAAGAGGAGGAAGAGGATTGTGAGCAAGCTAACATATGCTTAATAGCTCATGATTCATGTCCTACCTATGACTTAAAATGAAGTTAGAGTTTCACCAAGTCCTTTGGACAAAAATGAAACCAGCAAGTGATAGCTTCAAGAAGGAAGAACTTCTCAAGGATAATCAGATATGCTTGAAGAATTTAATTCCTTTAGAGTAGCCTATGTTAAACCGCCAAGAACTGTGAGAAACTTACAACCGAGAAATCTTTTGATGGCAAATGAGATTCAAACTCAATAGCCGCCAACAAGAGAGTATCAAACTGAAGGAAGAAAACAAATTTCTTCATGACAAAATTGACTGTCTGATCGAAAGCACATCAAAGGACTAGACCTAGAGAAAATTGCCTTGCAAAAGACAATTGACTCGGAATAGCTCCAAGGATGCATTCAAGAAATCCTTTCAAGCCAAAAAATCTAGCTATGATAAAATTAGGTACAGATATTCTCTTTCCACAATCTCTTCACAAAGAGAAAGGTGAATCCGAACCGCTAATGATATATCTTTCTCTAAACAAACATTTGGAAATACAGTGGAAACAAGGCCTTGGTTACTCAAGTGTTCCTTATGTTTACCCTAAAGTTCACAAAGGAAAAGCCAAATGATCTGATTCAAATGAGAAACTCCGAGAAGGTAACTAGAGAAAGTGAAGTCTACCCAAGAACGACTATGCTAAGGCAAAGTCTCTCGACCAGACCTACTAAACCTCTACCGGTAACTATCAAGTTTGTCAATGAAACAGCACAGGTTTTTCACTGTCAAGGTAAACTTAAAGGTATTCTACCAATCCTCCCGAAAGTTCTCACCTAAAGCTAAGTCCGCATAACCTACCTAGGAAGATTCGAAAGAAACCAATTAAGTCTACCACAACAAACAAACCAACCAAAATGATGCTAAAAGGAATGATCATAAGCACTCTTCGATGAAGAATCTAATGCCTCTCTATGGACTTTTCATTTATGTCATTCTTGCTATTGCTTAGGCCATCCGGCACCCATCGCTCGCTAAGGTTCACTCAAGATCCGAGAGACCTAGTTCTCTCAAGGTCAAGGTGTATGGGTTGCAAAAGGTTGCTAATCCTTAGGACCCAAATAAAGGGTACCTTGTTTTGCTTTAACTCTATTACAGAATGCTTCATGGCTATAGAATCGTAAATCAAAGACATCGGTACTCTAGACAAGGGTCTGTTCAAGGCATATGACTGGAACGTAAGTCTTCTTACGATATAGCCGAAGCAAAAGGACCCTATCGTTATCTTCTGAGACAATGCAAGAGGAAAGACAATTGATATGGCTCAATTACTAGAGGAAGTCTCTCCATCAACAAAGTTTCTCTAGTAAGTGGTTTAAAGCATATCTCTTCGAGCATATCACAATTTCATGACAAAGGACTTCTATGCCAATTCAACTCCAAGGCTTCATCAAAGACAAAGAATCGTGCTTCTTACACACTGACCGGCAATAGACAAGGAAACGCTATGTCGTGGACTTAAATCTTCTAGGAGATTCTCAAACCGTGTCTAGTAGCCAACAATGTTCGTGACAACAATGGGCTATGGCACAAGCTGCCTCAGCCTCACCTCAACTTCAAGCACCTCTCCAAGCTCTCCAAAATGGGCTTGTCAAAGGTCTACCTACTGTGTTCCGCCGATCATGACAAGTTGTAAAGCTTGTCAACTAGGAAAACTTTCCAAGTCTTCCTTCAAAAGAAAGTCTGCTTTTATCAACAAATGCTCTCCTTCAATGATATGGATCTCTTTGGACCTATTACAATGCAAGATTTCGGAGACAAGTACACACTTGAGTAGCTGATGACTACTCTAGATTCACTTGGATTGAAACTATGACATCTAAAGATGAAACATATGATCTGTCACTGCACTTTTTTAAGACTTCAAACTCAAAAGCTTGAAGACATCTCGTGACATAAGATCGACAACCAAGATCGAATTCAAAAACAATGGTGTAGAAAGTATCGCGATGACCAGGATCGCCACAACTTCTCCGCCATTCTCAACAAAATGGTGTAGCCGAACGGAAGAACGTAACACCGATTGAAGCGGCTAGAACAATGCCGCGTAAGCTAAACTTCCGAAGTATTTTGGCGTATAAATAACACCGCTTGCTTTACCCAAAATAGATCCCTGGTAAACAAGTTTCATAATAAAACTCCATATGAAATATGGAGAGGAAGATCCCCAAACATTGATTTCTTAAAATCTTCTATCAGAATGTTTTATTCTTTACAATGGAAAAGAGATAGAGGAAAATTTGATGCAAAATCGAAGGAATTTTTCGGTATTCCAAACATTCAAAAGCATTTTCAAGATGAAATCTAATTTAAAAATCTTAGAATCATGCATGTTTTTTGATGAATATGACTTGTTAGAGCCTAGAAAGGCTTCGAACGTTGCTAATGATTCTCGATAATGATGAGACAGTACAAATACAAAGATCTACTTCTTATCGAAAACGGCAAATGCAGTAACCCATGTATACGATAACCCTTCAGAGAAGAGACCTCTACCGATACCGATAACAACTCATCCGCTGACCCTCGAACCCATCTCTTCTGCTTTTACCCCAAGCACCTTTACAGATATCTCATCCTTCTTGTTGAAAATGAAAGTTTGAAGACTCTATTTCTTCGAACTGCATGGTGAATCTCCTTCTCAACCTGACTTAAGGGAAGAATCCACCGAAGTGATCTTCCTCCAATCAAGTATCAGCAAGAGATCATCCCATTTCTCAAATCATCAGATCTCAATCAGAGTTCGTGACGAGAAATAAGGTTCGAGAAGAAACTTTGTTTGCTTATGCATTTGTATCGAACTCGAACCAAAGAAGATTGATGAAGCTATCGAAGATCATAACCGGATTGAAGCTATGCAAGAAGAGCTGAACCAGCTTTGAAAGATGTAAGGTGTGAGTTTAGTTCAAAGACCGACCGATCATCCAATATCGGCACCAAGTGGGTATTCAAATAAAAGAGATGAAGATGGAAATGTCACCGTAAACAAAGCTAGATTGGTTGCTCGTGGCTACCGACAGAAGAAGGAATTGACTTTGATGAAACATTTGCTCCCCTAGACTAGAAGCAATCGAATCTTTCTAGCTTATGCCTCGCTCATGGACTTCAAAGTGTATCGATGGATGTTAAGAGTGCCTTTCTCGAATGGTGATCTTCAAGAAATCAGATACGTGGAACAACCTCCGTGATTTGTCATCTCTCGACAACCGACCACGCCTACCGACTCAAGAAAGCTCTCATTTACCGAAGCAAGCTCCTAGAGCTTGGTATGAAACTCTATCCAAGTTCTTAATTGAACAAGGATTCGTGAGAGGAAGAATAGACACTACTTTATTCATCCTCAAGCACAAAGGCCATTCTCTCGGTACAAATCTATGTGGACGACATTATCTTTGGATCAACTAACCAAAGCCTGTAAAAGATTCGAGAAGCCGATGCAAAGCAAGTTCGAGATGAGCATGATGGGTGAACTTACCTATTTTCTAGACGCAGATACAATGACTTCAGACGAATCTTCATCACCAAACCAAATATGCAAAGGAACTAATCAAGAAGTTTGGTCTTGATTCAGCCAAAGGATTTGAAACTCCAATGTCTACCGACCGCCATCTTGACAAAGATGAAAAGGGAAAGCAAGAGAACATGACCAAGTACCGAGGAATCATAGGTTCACTTCTTTACCTTACCGCTAGTAGACCGACATTATGTTTGCTGTTTGTGTTTGTGCTAGATTTCGTGCAGTATCCAAAGGAGTCACATTTGCTTGCCGCCAAACGTATCATCGATATGTTTCAAAACAACAAATCTAGGCATCCGGTATTCAAAATCCAACAACTTCAATCTAGTTGGATACTCGATGCAGATTATGCACCGTAAAGTGAGCGTAAGAAGCACCAAATGGGACTTGTCAATTTCTTAGTTAATCGGCCTCATGGTCTTGCAAGAAACAAGGATCGCTGGCAAATCAAACCAGCCTAACATGCCACTGGCCGTTTCAATCAAGTATGGATGAAGCAACAACTGGTGGATTACAACATAAAGATCTAAAACCGCCCTAATCATGTGTGATAACACATCGCTATCTCGCTTCCAAAATCCAAAGGATGCATTCAAAGACAAAGCACATTGATATTCGTTATCATTTTCTCAAAGATCATGTGGAAAGGTAACATCGCTTGGAATATGTTCCAACCGAGCATCAATTGCGTATATTCTCACAAACCACCGGATGCCACCAGTTTGCTTATTTAAGGAGAAATCTTGGTAGATTGATCCCTATCGCTTAAATTTTAAATTTGTGATAATATTTCCTTCATACCTAGAGTAGACCCAAGATTAGACTAATCTAAGACGAAGTTCTTCTTACCTGAAGACCTAAAGGTTAGTACTCTTACTTAGTCTATTTTCTCGCTAAAGAGGTTTCTAAAGCAATAAAGGGGTCAAGGACAAAAATTAAGACTTAAGAAAATATCTTAAGTTCCCGCTTTTTCAAACCGTATATTTTCTCGCCTTTAAATAGCCCTTGAACCGTCATTTCCAAACTTTACGAAACCCTCTAAACGAACGTAAAACTCTCTCTCTCTCTAAGCATCTACTTTCTAAATTTCAAGTTCTTCTTCTTGTTTTTCTTCTCATCCTCAAACAATGGTACGCTTATCTCTACTCTACTGTAATTTTCTCTGATACTATTCGCATTTCAAAATCATATTAAAATCTTTTGGAATTCAAACCGCCATTTTCGAGTATTGAAAGCTGATTCGCCATTGTTGTCCTTACATACTTGAATACTAACAAATGCTTTTGTTTATTCATTGTTCATTCTTATGAAAACTTCTATGCATTTCGAGTGTGGTTACTCTAAACATTCTAGGTTTCAAGTCTTTGCTTAAAAATTTCAATTATTTGATAAAACTTTGAAATTCCTACTTGTTTAGATATCTAGATGAAAAGCCCTAAATTTTATTTTGTTTTTCTTTCAGGCAAGAACTTCAAAAACTAAGAGCGAGTTGGGAAGACTTTTGACCCCGAGAAAGTCATTCCTCCCAAGCAGTAAATATAAATCTTCCAGATATCCAACCTATCCCGCCACGACATCATTGTCGCCTGACCCCAAGCTATACATTCCTGCATGTGTATTGACCTTCCGTCAATCAACTCCATTGCGCCGTAAAGGCTTGCATGAGGATATGGACGCCTCCGGATTCTGCCTCTTCCGCCTCAACGACAAAACTACAGATCTTCCCCGGCGTAGAATTTTATCAACGAATGGAGCTCATGAGCCGCCTGTTCTTCGTGGTGGATTCGAGGTCCGCCCCATTGCCACCGCCAAATCTATTTCCACCATCATTGGCGTGCACTACGGTGGAGCTGCTTCGCAACAACGGCCGAGGCTTTACATGCCTGAAGCCATGAGGGAGCCGACACACCCCTGAGCCACAAGGAAAAATCAAATCTGCTCCTCTGACGCTTCATCGCACTAGCCACCTTCTTGACAAGGGGCCTTTTCAAGAGTGGAGCACATGATATGTTTATCGCCAACAGATAACTGACTAGTCTCAGATTTCTACAGCCTTCGTCCGAATCGGGGCTCATCATCTTCGACGAGCCGAAGCAAGGTGGAGAAAGCTAAGAACAACCCCACTTGCAAGCGCCTTTCGTCAGCTTATCAATGCCCCGCTGAGGGATGATGCGTGACATCAACTCTTCTTTGAAAGAAGATGAGTTGTTTGCAGAGCCAAGGACAAGCAACTCACGCCTCGCTTTTCAGCAAGTACACCGAATACGAGAACAAGCGCCGGCTACAAAAAAGGTCCGCCGCAGGTCTCTTGACAAAGTGGCCAAACCTACACCGATCTTGGTCACCCGCTTCAACATGGAAGCACATTTAGCTGGGAGCAGACCTTCAAAAAGGTCTCTCGAAAAATATGACGATCGGTGGCCACGGCCTCCATCTTAAGGCCCAAGGCCCGGCAGATGAGGCAGAGCGTGTGCTATTGGCCAAAATAGCAGCCGTGGGCAAAGCCAAGAAGACAAGGCCGAAGTGGCACCTCCATCTCGAAGAGGAGCAGCCAAATGGATAAGGAATGGAGATGAAGGAAGGCCGTAAGAAGAAGGCACAAGGCCAATCTAGCCATTCCTCCTATCCATCCATCCACCCAAGCCAAGCCATCCTCTCCACCACCGCCCAACCGCCCAACCCAACAACCTCCCCATCTCCCCGCCTCTCCACACTCCAAAACCAAAACGAAGGAGACTTCAGAAAACCTTTGAAGACCATCCATCGGCAGCCCCACCAACCTCTACCGATGAAGCTCTTACCGAAGTCTCCTATTCACGAGGAAGAAAAGGAGAGCTACCGAACCTCAACCCTCTACCACAAGCCAACCTACTATACCCTCTACCGACGCTCAACCAACTACCGACGACCAACCCTTCCCTATCAACCCTTCATCTATACCAACTACCGAACCTATACCAACTACCGACGCCCAAACCCAACCTGTCAACGCTTCATCTAAACTCTCAACCCTTCAACTACCCTCTTCACCACCTCCTGAGGAGTCTATCCTCAGAGGAGCTTCAAAAATGAGGAGGAGCCAGCCAGAACCCCAACTCCTCCTCCTCCCTCACCTTTTAACTACTCACCTGACCCATCCACACCCTCCTCACCACCCCAAACCCAACCAACTTCTTCAACCACACCACGCCTCTTAGATCCTCGGCTCGCCGCCAAGTTCCTCTTTGAACTCTCATCAGTAGCAGATCTATTCACCACTCATCAACCTCCTCAACCTTCTCAACCTCCTCAACCTTCTCAACCTTCCCTTCAAAAACCCAAATCCCTCTTCTACCCGGCCCCTTCTTTCTGGTTCTCTACCGAACCTATTCCCCAATCCTCCCCTATCAGTGACAATTCTGACACTGATATGGAACTGGATTCCCCACCAACCCCGCCTCCACCTTCCCCTATACCTATATCCTCTTCCACCAAAACCATCCCCACCCAAGACTCATCTTCTTCCTGCCTCCGCACTTCCTCCCCAAACGCCTTTCAAAGCTCAGACGCTTCTCGCCGGCATCATTCACATTGGCTGCATCTACTTCCATTCACCAATGCCGAAATTTTGTCCTGCTAGATGCCATCTACCAATGTTAGGAAGCTTCAAGCATTTCTACCGCTATCCGCTGAAGTAGCCACCGCAATGCCAAGGCCAACTTAATCGAATCGGCCGCTAATCTTCGAGCAGCTTTCAAGAGGATGTCCGACTCGCTTTGGGACGCAGACGATTTCACCGATGTCAAGATCAACATCGCAGCTCAACGTGATGAAGGTTGCCGTATCATTGGGTCCATCTTCTACGAGTTATTCCACGCCATCACTCTCCATCTCGACCACGGTCGTCCTCCAATTTTGGAAATGAACAACCTCGCTCGCAACTCTGCCCATGATGTAATGAATGCCAACAGGGATCGTGATCTGGCCATCACGGAGGAGAAGCAAACGAGATCTATCAACGTATGCCGATGGAAGAGAACAACCGTTTTCGTGAAGAACTCGACTATCGCTCTCGCTCCACCGACCTCCGACCGATGCAGATGACCTAATACCAACGAAGAGTGGAAGAGCTAGAGCGAGAAAGAAGAGAAAAGGAGGTCGCAGACAAAAGCAAAGGGAAAAGACCTTGTAGCTTTTTGTATCTTTTCTTCCCTTTCCTTTTTATTTATTTTATCTTATTTTTGAAAACTCTGTATGTAAACATCTTGTTTATAAATACAGATGATTACCTGTCTTTTTCAAAAATTATGGTGTTTAAATTCTTGCTACCTTATTGATTACCTTTATTAGAATTTAAACTGCTGCTAATCTATGTGCTGCTCCTTGTCTCTCTTATCCTGTATGCACTAAGTTTAGTCCCTTGCATCTGAGGTGTTATTCTGTTTAATAGAGGCATGTCTACCGACTACTTAATATATATATAAAATCTCTCAGGCATGCTATTATCTATTAGATAGTTTGTTTTAAAAAAACCCTCATTTGTCGTAATGATGACCAGATATAAATAGGAGGAGATTGTTGATTCTTATGTTAAATTTATATCCGATCAAGACATTACATTAGTTTTATATTTCAGTGGCTAATCGGCCAGGGCTGCGTACGATTAGCGTGGCAACTGTGTATAGAACTTTGCCTTGTATAGTTTTTGTAGGACTCTTTTCGTGTTCGGAAGAAGACCCTTTCTCGCCTTCACCTGAAGACTGCCAAAGCTTAAGATCGTAGACCTCGTGTCCACTGACTGCTTCTACGTGTCCTCTTCAAAGATAGCTAGCCGGATTAATTCAAACTTATTTCCATATATTATTTGAATTAATCCAAGTCATTCTCTCGACATGTCAAGCCGCCGAAAGCAACTTTCCGAAAAGCAGAAGATTTTTCGTCTCCAATGAACAAAGGAAAGCAAAAAGCAGAAAAGCATCGCTTCCTACTTTCTGCTTCATCTCTCAGATCTGACACCAAATCGCCCACCTTTTTGAAGATCTCAGAAATGATTATCTGCTCTGGATATCTGTGAAGACGAAATTCCTTGACTGACAGCCCCATGCATTTAATGCATTTATGAATAGAGCTGTTGAAGCCTTCGTCCTCTCCAACGGATTCTTTTGAAATGCACCTGGTATAAATACTCTCATTGAAGACTGGATCAAAGAGACAACAACACAGAATCAATCGAACACTTAAAGAATTGCTCTGAATCTAATCAACTCCAAGTCTTTCAGCTCAGTGCATTCAATAGATCCTCAACAGATCTAGAAGTCCTCGCAACAACAAGAAGTCGCTTCTTCAACATTTATTGTTTTATTCTTCTTGTTGTTTACTTCCATTAACTATATTACATCTACTAATTAAATATCTCGTATTTACAGATATTTAATTCCATAGACCCAAACACAAGTCAATATTTTGTACACGATCCATTAGGGATATTCTTTGTAATTGATCTAAGTGGAAAACATAGTGCACAATTTAAATCCAAGGTTGACTGCCTTGGTGGTGGACGTAGCACTATTTACAGTGTGAACCATCTCAAAATACTTGTGTTATTTCCTTCTGTTTGTCTATTACTTGAACTGCATAGTTTCCTTGTTCATTATATCAATTTCAGCAGAACTTAAGTAATCTGTAAAAGGTCTACCGGTAGTCCTTATCGGCAGACCTGGAACAATTTTCTTGAAGGTCTTCCGCTACTTGAAACTTTTCATAAACTTCAAGTAACTTTCAAGGAACTTACTTAAAATGTTTTAAAGTGTTAATAAGCTATTCAACCCCCCCCCCCTTCTAGCTTATTATTGTGCTCATTGGGACCCACAAACCTTATTCTTATTCGTCTTACCTTAAAATGCAAGAACTAGAACAAAACTCTAAGTTTTTGGCAAAATTCGAAAAGGGGTGCTTAAATGATCTAAAGAAACAATATCAAGTAAATGACCCAACACCTTTAGATGAAGAAGTTCCAAAGTTAGAAGGAGCAAGTAAAGGTCAAGTCGCCTTATGAAATATTTGCTAGAAGAGATAGAAAATTTAAAGGAGATACTTGCAAAAGCTAACGAAAAAAGAGAAGAGGTAAGCAATCCTATTCAACCTTCTGGTATGCCTAATACAGTAGATAATTTTGATAAAGAAGTTGCAAAAGATAAAAGTGAATATGATCAAGAAAAAGATGAAAAAGTAGAAGTGCGAGAGAAGGAGTTAATTCCTAAAGATGATGAGATACCCATGGAAGTCTCTAAGGGGGAATGTAATATAGAAATTGATAAAGGAAAAACAAATATTGAGGAAAAGAATTGGAAGTAATAGATGAGCCGCTTAAAAAAGATGGTGAGTTGATTTTAGAATCCCAAAATTTTCCACAAAATGACGTACCACCTCATTGTTCTCAAGAACCCGAAGGAATTTCGGAGATTGACATTGAAAATTGCCATCCAATTGATTCTCCGCTAGACACTTATGTGGAGTTAGGGACGCCTTCTTCATATTTTCTTGAAGAGAATCAAGAACCTATTTTAGATATGCATGAGCAATGTTGTGTTGATGAAAAAATTATGGAAATTCCTGATAGGATTACATTGGAAGATTTAGGTGTGAAACTTCCCGTCCCCAAATCAATTAAATGGCCATATAGAAAAGAAAATTTCACCAAGGAAGTGTTTGGCTTAAATGGTCTAAAATTAAGACACTACATGAATGGTGGATTTTATGGACCAAAAATGTGTGCATTCCTAAGTGATCCGGCGATGCCTTCTTAGCGAAAAGGAAGGATTTAAGTCAAGCTAACGACTATAACTTAGAACAATTTCTAACCCTTATCTCTTTGTATTTATGTTGTTGCTTTTTGAGTCACTGTTAGAGTCTCCCGAGTTTGTGGGTTTATAGGGAGTGTTAATAGTGTCACCCTCACAAAAAGATTTTATTTTTATGTATTTATATGCACTAATTTTATTTTTAGTTTTGTAGATTTTTTTTGTTTTAGTTTAAACAGGTTGAAGGCTGCTCAAAAAGATTTAATTTACGGGTTCAATTGAAATTAATAAAGCAGTTTCCGGCTGATTCAAGAAATAATAAAAATTCAGGGACTTAAGCGAAATTACCTTGCGGTCGCAAGGCTCCCTTCACCTTGCAACCGCAAGATGCACAGAAAGTTGGTGACGGAAGGAAGAGTTCATGGTTCAATTAAAATAAAAATAAAAAAAAATGAAATTAAAGAAAAGGGAAAAAGAAAGGCGGCTGCTCTCTCTCTCTCTCATCTCAAGCGCCCTTCGCCAATCTTCATCTCCGGCATTTCATCCATTCAAACCGGCGGCACCCTTCATATTCACGAACCTCCGATCTCCCATCTCCAACCCACGGACTCATTCTTCTTCTCCTGAGAATCTACAAACCAAGCCGCCCATCTCTCCGTCACCCTCCATGGCCGGCGAATTAACACATCTCTCTTCTCTCTCATCCCTCACCGATACACCCGCCATGTTTGGCCGAGCACCACTCCCAAACTCTTCGCCCAAATCCTCGACATCCAGTCCCCTTCCAAGCATCGCCATCTCCCACCATCTCTATCTATCTCTACAACCTTCATCCTCCATGGCCGGCCCCATCTATCCCTCCGTTAAAAAACATTGATGACTTCACGGACCTACATCCTCTTCATCCACTTCATGTCACCCACAAATTCGGACCATTCTCTATCTCTCGCCTTGATCGACATCACCGGATTCTCCTCCAACCGCCCACCTCCTCACCGGTCATCCTCAATTGCTAGCGCCGCCTGAATCTTCTCCTCCAAATCCGCCGATACAAAAGATCGTCCTATCGGGCCGTCCCTTCTTTCTCCTACCTTCATCTCCGGCGAAACAACCGCCATGCCGCCATCCTCAATTCACTCTGTCCGTCCACCATCAATCGGCTCAGCTCAAAGCTTTCACCAAACCCAAAGCAAACTCATCAAAGCCGCTCCTTCCTCTGCTTCATCCCGACTCCAATCGACTTTCGATCACCGCAACTCTTTCATCAAGGGCGTCGACAACAACCTCCATATCACGGTCGGTTTCACCATCACGCTTACGGCTTGAATTTCGAAATTCCCTTGAAAAATTTCAAGTAAGCTCGTTTCAATTTATCCGATAAATTGCTGAAATTGGAAATTTTGTTATGGGTATTTTGCTGAAAGTCTGTTCATAAGTATGATATGGTTTATTGTTGATTTTGTATGAATTCAAATGTGGTGGTATTATCTTTGAGTTATCTCGCTAAAATTTTTGAAATCACTTCCTTAAAAGTTGTTGCCGTATGCAATTCCTTTTTTTTAGTTCAATTATGGGAAACTTGGGAATTTTCATGTACCAGTGACTTGAGTTTAGGCTGGGTATTCTGAATTTTGAAATTTGTGCACATGTACTCTATGGTCAGATTAAACAGTGAGAGTGGTGGGCAACTTTTGGGTGCTTTAATTTGCTATACATGTCATGAATTTAGGCCGGGGTATTTGTTGAGATAAATTGTACTGAAAAATTGCAAATTGTTCATAAGTATAATCTGGTTATACTTCATTTAATTGCTGACCTTGGTGGTGATTGAGTTTATCGTCACAAGCCTGTTTTGGAAAAATTTTGCGCAGCTTAACATTGCTAGATTTGCAAGCTTTTAAGTATATACATGTTTTGGGCTATTTATGAGTTCTAATACTTAATTGAGCATTCTGCTAGTATAATGCTATCAAATTATGGTTGGTAATTTTTTCTTAAACATGAAAATTGTTGGTATTTTGAATATGTATGGAGTGCTAAAATGTTGGGTTTCTATTGTTCATATGCTCGCGCTTACGGCCATGTTGTTGACCTTTCTTCCCCCCTTGTTCTATATTTTGTTCACATTGAGGACAATGTGGAATTTAAGTTTGGGGATGTGAATTGTCTTGCGCCTAAATGATTTTTTTTAGAAGAGCCGTTTTACCTGTTTTTAGTTAATTTAGCTTTTATTTTCTTTTTGTTGTTTTTAGTAGTTAGTTTATTTAAAAAAAATGAAAATTTTCAAAAAAAAATAAATAATAGAAAATTTTAAAAATTTTCTGAGTTTTTAATATTGGTGTGGTTACTTCTGCCAATGATAACATGTTTGTTAATAACGATTCATGTAAACTTGTCTACGAGCCTTAGCTTGGTCTAGTTGATGGAACTTTATATCTCCAAAAAAATTTTGAGCACAAAAATACCATGACTTGATTTATTAAAGAATTTGGGTATTTTTATTGAGTTTATAGTGCACATTTCATTCCTTTGGACCTTGCTATTTTTGTGGTCATGAACATTTTAAACAGCCGTCATTACACGATTTTTGCATTATATTTGCAACTTAGGGTTGATTGCATGCTAAGTTAGATTTGTTAGACTTCTTTTCTAATATATCTCAAGCACACTTTCGAACCGTGAGTGCATTTAAGTCTTGATTTTCCCTACCTCTTTTCTAGCAAATGCTTATGTAAAATACATGTGGAGCTCGTTTTTAAAACTATGAGTTAAGGAATGATTTGAAACTTTGTTGAATTTCTGTGAAAACGAAGCATGAGCATTGTGGCAATTAGGATATGATTTAGGCCATCTTTGGAACGTTTGAGCCTTTTTATCTCACCATCCCTATTTTATATTAATCCCTAGTATCCCCTTTGAGCTTTATTAAAAAGAATGGCGTGTGCTAAGCACACATCGACCCCCATTCGACATCGTTTCTATTACCCACATTAACTTAACCTTTAAAGCTTATACACTTTTGCCTACCCTTTGAGAGAGTAGGATTGAGTTGGGAATATTGTTTACATGGTGATTGATGCAGTTCAAAAATAGCACCAATGAGTTCTTGTATTGGAAAAGAAAAAATATATATATATATGAAAAAAAAATTGAAAATGGTGCGAAAATCAAAAATTGCACATGCCCTTCAAAAAAAAAAAGAAAAAAAAAGGCAAAGAAAAATATCATTGGGAAGAAAATCTTTATGATGATGATGATACCTTCTTCAACCCAAAAGTTCAAGTTTGGGGGTTGTTGAAGGAAAGTGAGTGCTTTGTATGGGAAAAAGGGAAATATTCTTACTCTCTCACTTTGTAATTTCTTATCCCTTCTATTGTTACCCCTCACCTTGGCCTTACATTACAAGCTTAATAAAGTCCTATTGATCTAGTTGCCACATTTGTTTGTGTTAGTTGACATGGTTTGCAAACATAGTTGATTTGACCCTTGTTTTGAAATATATACACATCTTCATATAGCTCACCGTATTTGCATAATCTCAGCTATTATAAGTAATTGGGACTTGAGAGCATTGTATTTCATACATAGTTAGTACATGGGATGGATGTATAAGCACTTGAATTCTATCATGATCTCTCTTCGTGTTGTTAACCGGGTATTGATGGTATGTACATGTTTTGTGATGCACACATTTTTATTTTAAATATTTTGGGAATGAATGTTGTGCTTAGCTTGATAAAACTTTCTAAGTTTGGAGATAATCAATTAATGGTTTTCACACACACACGGAGATGTACAAGTGATATTGATGATGATTGAGTGAAAGCCTAGACTTGTGGCTATGTGTTGTTTATCATTCCTTGAGGCATTATGTGGTACCATGCCGATACTTTGACTTGTGAAAGAAAAAAATATATATTTTATTTGCTTTAATTTAGTTTAGTTTTATATTTATATGTTTTATTTTACTCGAGGACGAGCAAAAGTTTAAGTTTGGGGGTATTTGATGACTGTATTTTATACGCAGTTATTGGGTATTATTCCGGCTTAAATTATGCTATTTCTCGAGGTTTTTGTTGTCTAATATGTGTTTTAGTGTTGTTTTATAGTTTCAAGGACTTTTGGAACAATTGTGCAAAATATAGGCATTTTATGCTGAATTTAAGAACTTCAGGGACCAAAGTGCAAAAGCTGGAAACTTGAAGACCAAAAGCTGAAAATCAGATTTCCAGCACAAAAATTCAGCCGCCCACTTTGTGTTCTAATTGCCTTGGGAAACGTGAAAGTCCTAGTTTAATTCTTTTTAGTGTTTTAATTATAATGTATCTCTTTTTCCTCCTTGTTGTAGGATTAATTAGGTATAAATAGATCCCTTTAGTTAGGAAAAAGGGAGAGAAGTTTTGTATTATTTTTCTTTGTCTATGAAGAAAGATTCTCCAAGAATGGTTCAAGGTTTTGTATTTTCAATTATGGGGAGCTAACTCCATAATCTAGGAATTGGAGGTAACTTGTATCAAATCTATTGTTTTATATTAATTCTTATTCATTTAATTCTTGTTGATTGTGGTGTTTATCAATCCCTATATTATTTCGCTTTGAACAAATGAATGTAATCGCAAATAATAAAGGCCTAGAGGTGCGGATAACTGCATGACCAATGTGCATATGTCGTACACTGGCTCACCATCACAATAAATTGGACCTATCGATGCACGAGAGTGATAAGTTAGGACAGAGTTCATACATGATCTAGGTGATAGATAGATCATAATCTAGGTGACGATAGATTACATGTTCTTGTGCTTAGGATATAGAATGGATGAATGTTATGGGATGGAGGCCGAACCAATTGTTCAAATGAGACTATATCTATCTTTTGTGAACGAACCCAAGAAATTGAATGATAATTTATTTAAATAAACAATAGATTATATGCAAGTGAATCCTAATTCCTAGTCAATTTACAAATCTTTGATTTATCTCATATTTAACATGCTTTGTTAGTTAGATTATTTTATTGCTTTCTAGTAATTTAATTTATAAAAACCAAAAAACCCCATTAGTTATTAATTGCTTTATTTTAATAGATTAGTTAAATTTACTATAATCAAATCCAAATCTCTGTGGTTCGACCCTTGCTTTCCAATACTATTCTATAATAGTCTTGTCCACTTGCAAGGAAAAAGATTAAATAAAACATCGATCATATCCCAATCAGTAACCCATATGAGGTCTTAATAGATTTGGATGAAGAGACTAATGAGGGGGTAACAAAGCTAGCTGATGTCGATGAAAGCAGGAATTTAAAGGGTATGGGTAATATTTGGCAGAATTGCTGGAAGGATGTCCCTTATCGATCTCCCGTCATGAAGAGACGTGCTTTATCGGTGAATGGGGATACAGAGCCTAAGTTGATTGATCTTTCAACCCCTTTAATAGATTGGGACTTACAGCGGGTTTCTATCCGGCCCTCCTTAATTCATTTCTGTGACAACCTGCATAAGGATCGGAAAAAAGTTAAGTTTGCACAACAAAATGTCCGTCTAACTAGGGCTGCTGCCAAATCCCAGGTTCTTTCTACTCAATGATTTTCATGACGATGTTCATATGGAATGCTAGGGGCGTTTTTAATAAACGCACGAGGAATTATCTTCGAATGATAAGGAGAAAACATAATCCTTTCTTGTGTGCAATTTTAGAACCTAAGGCTGATGGAGATCGCCTAGCTTGGCTCTGCCGTCATTTAAATTTTTCAGAATGTTTACATATGAATCCCATTAACAAGCACATATGGCTGTTATGGAATGATGGAGTGGAGGTTACTTTTATTGCTAGTTTGGATCAATTTATTACCGTGCATATCAAGGTTGAGCAAACTTTTAATGCTTACGTCAGTTTCATTTATGCGAAATGTTCCAGGGAGGAAAGGAGAGCTTTATGGATGGATTTGGTTTCCTTTTCCAATCAGTGTGTTGATCCTTGGTTAGTAGGTTGGGATTTTAACGTTAGTTCAATAATTTCATCATGCAGGCTGGCCTTGATGACATGGGATATGAAGGTAGTCACTATACATGGTGCAATAATCAGGAGGGCACTCATCGGATTTGGAAATGTCTGGATAGAATTTTGGCTAATGGGATCGTTAAAGTTAAATATTAGTGGTTACGGGTGAAGCATTTAGCCACCATTGATTCGGACCATGCCCCCTTGCTTGGGGAGTTGCCTTCTGGAAGTAAACAAAAAGGTATGTTTAAATTTCATCACATGTGGGTAGATCACCTGTCTTTCTTTGCCTTTGTGGAGAGCCAATGGGGTCGGCTCGTGTATGGGTCGGCGATGGATATATTATTCAAGAAACTTCAGCTTCTGAGAACCGATTTGAAAAGATGGAATTGGGAACTCTTCAGGAATGTGTATTGTAAGCTAGAGGTCTGTCAAGATGAGATTATGAGGCTAGAATTTCTGGTACAGCAAACCGGGGATAGTGTATATGTTTCGCAGCTGGTAGACTCTAGGAAGAATTTGGACCAATTGCTTAATTGGGAAGAGGAGCTTGTCGCGATGAATTCCCAGCAACTATGGCTTCGTGATGGAGATCGGAACACAGCCTATTTTCATGCTCGGGTGAAGGATAGAGCAAAACGCAACCGTGTTAGTCTCCGCCTAGAAGATGGTTCGTTGAGTCGGGATACGGCACAAGTCGGCAGTATGGCTTTGGAATATTATATGGATTTGTTTGCTTCTAAAACTCATGCAATGGTTGATGATTTGTTTCACGGTATCAATCCCAAGGTGAATGAGGTAGATAATGAGAATCTGGTAGAGACTCCTTCTGAAGAGGAAATTTGGAGTGCCATTAAAGCCCTTAATCCTTATAGCGCCCCGGGTTTGGATGGGTTCACTGGTTAGTTTTATCAAAGTTGTTGGCACATTATCAAACAGGATGTCATAGCTGCAGTTAGAGATTTTTTTGATGGCCAGCCGCTTCATAGAGGTATAACGACAACATCGCTAGTCTTGATTCCTAAGGGCGACAATCCGGAATACCTTAGTGATTTGCGTCCTATAAGCCTTTGTAATTTCTCCTGTAAGATCATCTCCCGCATTATTGCTACTCGGTTGGCTAGCCTGCTTCCTCACATCATTTCACCGGAGCAGTCTGGTTTTGTGCATGGGCGTAGCATTCAGGAGAACGTTTTATTGGCAAATGAGCTTGTTCAAAGGATCAATAAACAGGTGAGGGGTGGTAATGCTATCTTTAAAATGGACATGTCTAAAGCCTATGACAGGTTGGAATGGGAATTCCTCCTTCGAACTCTCCATGTGTTCGGTTTTAGCACAACACTTTGCATTTACATTCGAAACCTTATGGACAATGTTTGGTATTCTCTTCAGATCAATAGCGATTCTATCGGTTTCTTTCATTCCTCCAGAGGGGTTAGACAAGGAGATCCGCTTTCTCCTTTATTATTCATTTTGGCAAAGGAGATTTTATCGATTAATATTAGCAAGGCTGTGAGGGAGGGCTTGGTTCAACCTTATCAACATGGTCGGGGTGTTTTACTGATTTCTCATTTATTCTATGCGGATGATATGCTCCTGTTTTGTAATGGCAGTGAGTCTTCAATTTTGGGGATGAGAAAGGTTCCTGCTGACTATGAACAGAGCTCTGGTCAGTTAATAAACTTGCAGAAGAGTTGTTTTTATGTTTCGAAGCACTGCACATATAGAGCCACGCAGAGAATTGCTCAATGGTCAGGTTGTTTAAATCGGTCTTGACCGATGAGATATTTGGGTTTGCCGATTCAACCGGGGAGGCTGAAATGTATTCTTTTCGAGGATCTTGAGGCTCGAATTTCCAAACGCATAAGTGGATGGAGTGCGAAGCTGTTATCTTTCGGAGCAAAAATTACTCTTCTTAAATTTGTCCTTGGTAGCAATTCTATTTATGCTATGGCTGCCCTCACCATTCCCAAACGAGAAATTGATGGTTGATTTCCTTTGGAACTTAAATGGTGAGCACCGAACTCATTGGTGGCATGGCATAAAGTTTGTCGTCCTACAGAGGAGGGGGGATTGGGTATTCGTTCTCTTAGTCAGATTATGCATTCTATGCATGTTAAACTTGCATGGCGCGTGCTTCAACGTCAAAGTCTTTGGGCGAATTTCTGTCATGCAAAATATGGCAGCAATTATGGTCTTGTATGCATGCCGTCTGCCACTGCTTCTTGGAAGGCAATTTATGGTCATTTTGCTCAAGTTTTGTTATGCAGTAAATGGGTGGTTGGTTGTGGTCATATTTCTTTTTGAGATTCAAACTGGTGTGGGGTTCGTTTAGAAGGCCCCCTTCCTATGGATTTAAATCTTTCAATTCGCCATGCATTATCCAATATTGTTGATTTTTATAGTCTTATTAATCCGGCCCTTTATGCTTCGATTGATAGGGTGCAATGTCGTATAGATGTTCAAGACAATTTGGTTTGTACGCTGACCCCTTCTGGTGAATTTCAGGTTGCTACATATTGGCGGTTTACCCGGCATAGTGATCCTATTTTATGGTTGGCAAAAAAGATTTGGCGTCCGTGGATCCCCTATAAGGTTAGTAGTTTTGTTTGGCGCTTGTTTCATGATGCCGTTCCAGTTGATCTCAAAGTCCAATCTAGGCAGATTTCCTTAGCTTCTAAATGTACCTGTTGTCATTCCAACCATTGTTGTGAATCAATATCACACCTTTTTCTGCATTCGGAAGTGGCAGTAACAGTTTGGACGAAGTTTGGCTCTATTTTTCAAAAGTGCTCGGCCTACAGCTCGCTTCAGTATCTGTTTGAGACTTGGGCGAAAGGATCTGCCCGTAGTCAGTTAGGGGCTTGTCTTCTTGGGGTTTTCATGTTCACATGTTGGGAGCTATGGAAAGCTAGATGTAAAGCTCAGTTTGAGGGGATTAAAATGTGTTCAGATCTCATCTTCACTCGGGTTTTGGTTAGCTTGCGGGATATGAGTTTTGTTTTTTATCCTAAGTCTTCTAGCGGTCTGCGTGCATGTTTAGTGATGGAAACTCTTCGGATTCCTATCTTACAGCCTCTCCTTCGTAAAGGGAAATGGATTCGGTGGATTCCGCCTATTGTGAATGGGTATAAACTTAATACTGATGGTTCGTCGAAGAATGGTCTTTGTACAGGTGGCGGAGTTGTTAGAGATTCGTATGGGAAATTTATTGCGGCTTTTTCCAACTTTTATGGGGACGGGTCTAGCATGAAGGCGGAAATTTTGGCTCTTAGAGATGGGTTACTTTTGTGTCGTCGTTTGGAGTTGATGAATGTGGAAGTGGAGTCGGATTCAAAGGTCACAGTTGATGTCTTAGTTCATGGATATAAGGATCCTTGGGAGTATATTTATGAACTTCGTAGGTGTTGATCTCTTCCATCTAGCTTTGGTCTAAAACATGTTTTTCGAGAATAGAACAAAGTGCCTGATCAGTTAGCTGAAGAGGCTCATACTCATAAGGTTTTCAAGAATTATGATCAGTTTCTCTCTCTTTCGAAGGAAACAAATCATATGTTGCAGATGGACTCCTATGGGTTCTATAATTTTCGTCGTAATCATGTATAACCTAGGTGTTATTTTGCTTTGAACAAATGAATGTAATCGCAAATAATAAAGGCCTAGAGGTGCGGATAACTGCATGACCAATGTGCATATGTCGTACACCGGCTCACCATCACAATAAATTGGACCTATCGATGCACGAGAGTGATAAGTTAGGACCAGGTTCAGACATGATCTAGGTGACAGATAGATCATAATCTAGGTGACAGCTAGATTGGAAAGTTCATGTGCTTAGGATATAGAATGGATGAATGTTGCGGGGATGGAGGCTGAACCAATAGTTCAACGGGCTATATCTATCTTTAATGAACGAACCCAAGAAATTGAATGATACTGATTATGAATTAAACATAAAGGAGATACAAGTGAAACTCAAATCCTAAATTGCCACCCACCATAATATCTTCATATCTATAATTACTGCTGCTAGTTAAACATCTAAATATTAATAGTAGTTTAGAATAAAAACAATTATAAAAACCCCTTTAGATTAATAATTTGCTATCAATAAAGTGCACTGTTCGTGATCTCTTGTCTCTATGGGTTCGACCCTTGCTTCCAATACTATTCTATAATAGTCTTGTCCACTTGCAAGGAAAAAGATTAAATAAAACATAGATCAAGTTTTTGGCGTTGCCGGGGACAAGCTAGTTCACGTAGTTAGTTTTTTGGTAGCGTAGTTTTTAATTTAATTTAGTTTTTAATTTAATTTTCAGTTTTTATAAAAATAAAAATACAAAAAGATTTTATTTCGATTTATATTGTTAGTTGTTTTTAAATTGCTTTAATTTATTTTTATGCACGGTCGTAGATCTTTGAATCCTAAATTGGTAGAACTGAATGAAGATATAAATATTATTAGAAAAAATCAAGAAAAGCTTGAGAGTCAAGCTTCTAAGCCTGATAATCAAGAACAATTGAATCAAGAGGATCCTCTGGTTGATCCTCCAATGGAAGAAAATAATAATAATCAAAATCCTGAAAATCCAGTTAACCTAGTTAACAGGAATCAAAGAGAAGAAGAACATGCAAGAAGAAATATGGAAGTAGTAGTAAATCAAAAAACTATAAATGACTTTAGTAGACCTTCATTAAATGTAGTGACATCATGTTTAGTCTTGCCAGATGCTGTAAGGAATTTCGAACTAAAAGGTCATTATTTTAATGCTATGCCATCTTTTCATGGGATGAGTCATGAAGACCCTGTCAGTTTCTTAAGAGAGTATGAATACATGATGAATACTTTTCCTGTAGGAGGGTTGACTGAAGATCAAATTAAAATGAAATATTTTCCTAGTTCATTAAATGATCTGGCAAAGCGATGGTTTATGAACTTAACACCTAGTAGTGTTTATACTTGGGCTCAATTATATGATTTGTTTATGAGTAAATTCTAGAAGCATGCATCTCTTACTGAATATAGTATACAAATCATGTCATTCCAAAATGAACCAGGTGAAACATTCCATGAATGTTGGGATAGATTTAAAAATCTGCTCATTATGTGTCCTCATCATAATTTGCCTCAACATGTATTAGTGCTTCAATTTTATCATGGTCTTTCGCCAGGCTTACAAACTATGGTTGATAGTGCAGCTGGTGGTTCTATTAATAGAATGACACCAGAAGCACTAGAGGAATTATTTGAGATGTTAAGCATTAATTCTCAACAGAAAAGTGCTAGAGGAAAAAGTAGAGGTTTGTATCAAATTCAAGATAAACCAGATACACAAGCTCAATTTGAAAATTGGCAAATTCAAGAAGCATGTGCTTTATGTGGATTATATTCTCATGCTACTAATTTTTGTCCATCAAGCGCTATGTATACTGAACATGGTAAATGCTATGAATATGTACCCTCAAAGACTTAGGAATGATCCTTACTCAAACACATATAATCCTGGTTGGAGAAATCATCCTAACTTTTCTTGGGGAGGAAATAAGCCTTTACAACCTCAACAATTCCAACCCCAACCACCTCAACCACCACAATTTCCAAATCAAAATCAATTGAGAATTGAAGAAGTTCCAAGACAAGATGGAGTAAGTAAAGGTCAAGCAGCATTGATGAAATATATGCTTGAAGAAATTGAAAATCTAAAGAAGCACATTGTGACTTCTGAAGCTGATAAAAGAGAAGAAGGGAAGTTCCCTAGTCAAACCGAGCAAGCCAAGTCAATCACCATCTTGCGAAGTGGTAAGGTAATAGGTGAAGAGGTTAGTGATCCTGTTCATTCTTCTAACGTGCCTGTTACAGTAGAAAATTCTGAAATAGAAGTAGGGAAAGATAGTGATAATAGTAAAGATAAGAATGAATCAAGTAATCCAAAAATTGAAGTTAAAGTAGAAGTAGAAGTTCCAAATAAGGAACAAGAAAAAGAGGTTCAAAATAAAGAAAAACCAATAGAAGTTGAAAAAGAAGTAGATCAAGAAGAAGAGGAACCATCTGTGGCTCCACCACCTTATGTTGCTCCAATTTCATTCCCAAGAAGACTAATGAAAAACCGAATGGACAAACAATTTACAGAAATTTATAATATGTTATCCAAAGTGAATGTCAATCTTCCTTTGCTTAATATTATTAAAAATATTCCAGCTTATGCAAAGTTTTTTAAAGATCTTCACTCTAAGAAACACAAGTTTGAAAACAATGAAAAGGTTATTGTTTCTGAAAACGTAAGTTCTGTTTTACAACCCGAACTACCCCCTAAGTTAAAAGATCTTGGTAGCTTCAATATTCAAGTGTCCTTGGGAAGCTCTAAAAAGATGAAAGCAATGTTAGATCTAGGAGCTAGTATTAATTTGATGCCTTTTGCAGTCTATAAACAGTTAGGGTTATGAGAATTAAAACCCACTACTATGCAATTACAATTAGCTGATCGTTCAGTTAAATATCCTTTGGGTATAGTGGAAGACATCCTAGTTCAGGTTGATAAACTAATCATTCCAGTTGACTTTGTCGTTCTAGAGATGGAAAGGAAGATATGCACTAATAATGAAGTTATAATATTGTTAGGTAGACCATTCATGGCTACTTCCAATACAATGATTAATTTGAAAAATGGTAAACTCACAATGTCAGTCCTAGGTGAAACTGTTGAAATTTCTGTTTTTGATGCTATGAATAGACCTAGTGACATAAGTGCATGTTTTTCAATAGATGAAATCGAAAAGTTATCAACTGAAACTTTTGAAGAAGATAATAAAGATGAAGATTATGAGAGAGATAGATTTATAGTTTATGATGATAGTCCTATCCCTCCCATAAAAATCGACATTGATGAGATTGAAAGAGAAATAGAAGAGGAAGAAAGACAAGAAAGAGAGAAGTTAGAAACCCGTAAAAAGAAAGATAAAGAAGATAAAGAGAAAGAATCAGAAAATAGTTTTGATAAATCTGATAAAGATGAACAAGAAAGTAATGAAATTAAGGAAGATGAAGTAGAGATTTTGAAATCTCTCTTTGAATAAATTGAGATAGAGAATATTGAAGTAGAAAATAAAGAAGATGATAAAGTAAAGAATGAGGAGCCTAAAATAAAAGAAACCATTAAAGTGGAAAATTCTGAATTTATGCCTTCTATTAAATCTCCTCCGGTTGAAGAATTAAAACCATTACCACCCCACCTAAAATATGCATTTTTAGGGGAAGGTAAAACTTTGCCTGTTATAATAACAGCAAATTTAACTGAAGAGCAAGAAGCTAGTTTGTTAAAAGTTTTATGGACACATAGAGAAGCTATAGGATGGTCCCTAGCTGATTTAAAAGGTATTAGTCCTTCTATGCGCATGCATAAAATACATCTAGAAGAAGGTAGTAAACCTTCACGAGAAAGGCAAAGAAGACTTAACCCACATATGGAAGAAGCCGTAAGAAAAGAAGTTCTTAAGCTTCTAGATGCAGATATAATTTATCCTATATCAGATAGTAAATGGGTTAGTCAAGTTCAAGTAGTTCCTAAAAAGTCAAGAATTACAGTTGTTAAAAATGAGAAAGATGAATTAGTCCCTACAAGAACAATAACTGGTTATAGAATGTGCATTGATTTGCGAAAACTAAATGCGGCAACTAGGAAATATCACTTTCCTTTGCCATTTATTGATCAAATCCTTGAAAGACTAGCCGATCATGAGTACTATTGCTTTCTTGATGGTTTCTCTGGTTACAATCAGATCCCTATTGCACCCGAAGACCAAGAGAAAACACCTTTTACATGTCCTTTTGGTACTTTTGCTTTTAGGAGAATGTCATTTGGATTGTGTAATGCACCAGCTACCTTTCAAAGATGCATGATTTCTATATTTTCAGATTTAGTTGAAAGATGTGTTGAAGTTTTCATGGACGATTTTTCAGTTTTTGGAAATTCTTTTGAGCATTGCTTAGAAAATCTTACATCAGTCCTGAAAAGATGCTGTGAAACAAATTTAACTTTGAGTTGGGAGAAAAGTCACTTCATTGTTAAACATGGAATTGTCTTAGGGCATGTTGTGTCTAATAAATGCATTGAAGTTGATAAAGCTAAAATCGAAGTTATTTCACAACTACCTCCTCCAACTTCAGTTAAAAGTGTTAGAAGTTTTCTAGGGCATGCTGGTTTTTATCGAAGATTCATAAATGATTTTTCCAAAATCTGTAAGCCTCTATGTAACTTGTTAGCAAAAGATACAGAATTTATTTTTGATAAAGAGTGTTTGGAAGCTTTTAATTTATTAAAAGAAAAATTAACTACTGCCCCTATTTTATCCGGCCCTGATTGGTCTCTTCCTTTTGAAATCATGTGTGATGCATCAGATTTTGCAATTGGAGCCGTGTTAGGACAAAGGGTAGATAGAAAGCCTCATGTGATCCACTATGCTAGTAGAACTCTAAATGATGCGCAATTGAATTACACAACAATAGAAAAAGACCTTTTAGCAGTAGTATATGCTTTAGAAAAATTTAGATCATATCTGTTAGGATCAAAGGTGATAATATTTTCTGATCATTCTGCATTAAAATATTTGTTAAGTAAGAAAGATGCTAAGCCAAGATTAATTAGATGGATGTTATTGTTACAAGAATTTGACATTACAATCAAAGATAAAAAGGGAACTGAGAATGTCGTAGCTGACCATTTGTCCAGATTGGAATTTTCACCCTTGCTTGAACGTCAATTTCTTGATGATCCCGTTCCCATAAATGATGATTTTCCTGATGAGTAACTTTTAGCAATTAGAGATTCAGATCCTTGGTATGCTGATTTAGTTAATTTTTATGTGTCTGATATCATTAATCCTGATTTTGATCACTACGAAAAAAAGAAATTTTTGGCTGAAACTAAAAATTATTTTTGGGAAGCACCTCACTTATATAATATTTGTTCAGATTCCTTAATAAGGATATGTATTCCAAAAAAAGACCAATAAGGTATTATGGAATTCTGCCATGGATACTCTTGTGGAGGTCATTTTAGTGGAAACAAAACTGCTAGAAAATTTTTACAATCTTGTTTATATTGGCCTACTGTTTTTAGAGATTGTGAATTATTTTATAGAACATGTGATAAATGTCAAAGAACAGGTTGAATAGGAAAGAGAAACAAAATGCCCACGCATATTAATTTGGTTGTCGAAATCTTTGATGTATGGGGTATTGATTTCATGGGTCCTTTTCCAGTGTCTAATAATTGTGAGTATATTTTAGTAGCAGTTGATTATGTGTCTAAATGTATTGAGGCAGTAGCAACCAAGACAAATGATGGTAAAACAGTGGTTAAATTTGTAGAAGATTTGTTTGCTAGATATGGTGTACCTAAGGCCATAATAAGTGACCAAGGGACTCACTTTACCAATATGTTATTAAATAATGTCCTTAAGAAACACGGTGTAACTCACAAGTTAGCTACACCTTATCATCCTCAAACATCTGGCCAAGTAGAGGTAAGTAATAGACAAATTAAAGCAGTATTAGAAAAGACTGTTAGGCCTAATAGTAAAGATTGAGAATCTAAACTTAAGGATGCTTTATGGGCATACCGAACTGCTTTCAAAACCCCAATAGGAATGAGTCCATATAGAATGGTATATGGCAAAGCTTGCCACTTACCCGTTGAAATTGAGCATAAAGCCTATTGGGCTGTTAAAGAATTAAATTTAGATTTAACTTTGGCTGGAGAGGAAAGATTGTTTCAATTGAATGAATTAGAGGAATATAGGTTGAATTCGTATGAGAATGCTAAAACATATAAAGAAAAGACCAAGAAATATCATGACATAGGGTTAGCCAACAAGATGTTTCATCCAGGGATGAAAGTGTTACTTTTTAATTCTAGACTTAGGCTATTCCCAGGAAAGTTGAAATCCAAATGGTCTGGTCCCTTTATAATTGTACGAATCTATCCTCATGGAGCTGTTGATATTCAAAATCCTAAAAATTATGAGATTTTTAAAGTTAATGGACACCGACTCAAGCCATACCTAGAGTCGATGTCAGTTGAACGAACAATTGAGTTAATCCGTTTGGCTGACAATGAACCACCAAAGGATTAGGCTTTCAGTTTGGTCGAGCCAAAGACGTTAAACAAAGGCGCTAAGTGGGAGGCAACCCACTATTTTGAATGTTATTTACTTTGTAGTCAGTTTAAATATGCTATTCTCCGTTAAATGTAATTTTTGGACATTTAATTTTTAATTAAATATATCAAAATTCAAGTTTGGGGGAGAAAAACATCTTAATGTTGTATTTATATGTTACTAATATTTTTAGTTTAGAGTTTTTGTTAAGTTTTTGCAATACAGGAAAGTATGAAACATAACGGAAGTTAACGGAAGGGCTAAACTGCAAAAACTGTTGAAAAGAATTAAAAAGAAAACAAGTTGGACAGTTCTAGACACCTTGCGGACGCAAGGTGTGAGAGACCTTGCGACCACAAGGTCCTCAGTAAATGCACATCTCGTGAATACGTACAGTCAGACGTGGGGAATGACAAGAAGGCCAACCGCTTTGACTGCCCACCTTGCGGTCGCAAGGTATGGTAGACCTTGCGACCGCAAGGTCCCTTTATATAAGCCAATGCCGAGCCTCATTTACAAATCACCAGAATTCTCACCCTCCTTCAATCCAGCAGCGAAGCAGCAGACCTTTCTTCCAAAAATCCGATGAAAACTCTTCAAATTCTTAAGGATTTCGGATCCTACTCCCAAGATCTTCTCCCTCCTTCATCAACTCTTCATCTTCTACCTCTCCCACCAACCCCATTGCATTCCATGGAAGTTTGAAGAAGCTTTGAAGAAAGAGGAAGACAACACCATTGTTGCCGATCAAACTCAAACTCCGGCTGCACTCAACTCTAAAGCTGCATCTAACAAGTAATCCTAACCCCTATCTTTAATTTTGATGTCAAAATTCTTGCATGCTAGGGTGTTAGATAGTTTTAACGTAGATAGAATTTTGCATGCTTTAGGAATAATTTTTAATTAAAAATTTTGAAAATTTTATTTTTAACTATTTAATATTTAGTTTTTAAATTTTTGCTCAAAAACAAAATGTTCCGTAAGCGTAGAATTACCGGTGCTTCGTCCTCCCGCCCTGTTCAGGAGGAGGAACCTAATTTTGACAACCGCCGATTCGTCTCATACGAGGCCTCAGAAAAATATGCGGCCAAACTCTCCAAGTTCTTGGTTCCCGAGAGGGGATTTAAGGCTGAAGAATTTGGCCTCCGCCCCAATTTCACGGCCCGTAGGTGAGGGTTTTTGACCGACTCTCCTGACAAGGCGGTCGTGTCTATTGTTCGTGAGTTCTATGCCAATGGCCGCATTGGCGTAGATGGGGGTGTTTTAGACACCGTTATTGTTAGGGACGTTATAGTAGACTTTTCGTCCCAAAGCATTAACGAATATTACGGCACCTCCAACTTTGCGGCTGGTGTCGACCACTTTAGCACACACCTCCATGCCCCTGTCCCTCTCGAGGTGGTCAATGCGACCATAGCCCTCCCTGGTGTTGAGTGGACCCTAAACCGTAATCCACCCCACAGTCCACGCACCATGGAGGAGTCTTTCCTTCTGAACACGTCCAAGCCCGTGTTCAAATTTATTTGTGGTCATCTCATGCCCTCCAGTCACCAACATATGGTGACTTGGGAGAGGGCTGTCTTGACCTACACCATCATGACTGGTGGGTCTGTTGATGTTGGTCGTTTGATCAACGGCCAAATCAAGACCCTTATTAGAGGTGCCACGAATGCGGGGTTCGCGTTCCCGCATTTGATCACCGAGTTGTGTAGGAGGGCAGGCGTGAGATGGCCCAGACACGCGGAGAGTCTTAAGGCTGGTCCGGCGATTACTAGGGTCATTTTCTTTGAGCACCAGCAGCAGCCGAGAGAGAGGGTTCCTCACGAAGAGGAACCCGAAGAGGAGGAGGAGGAGCCACTCGTGGAGATCTCCAACAGGTTGGAGGAAGCTGTCCTCCAAACTGATATGGTGAGTCAGCAAGTGGCACAATTGCGTGCCGACCAGCTGAAATTTTTCGGCTGGGTTAACACCGTGGGACATAATGTCTCAAATTATTATGGGCTGCCACCTAGCACGATCCTCGAGTTTCGTCCTCATTCATTATCTCCGCCCGACTCACGGTGAGTCGAGGCCCACGTTCCATCCTCTTTCGTTAGGTGGACCTGCTATGTCCTTTTGATATTTGTCCGTCCCCATCAATCCTCTCGTATGTTCCTCAATTTTGAGGACAAAATAGAAATTAAGTTTGGGGGGGGGGGATTCTAAGCCCAGAGTCTTAGCAGGTCCTAGCCTAATGAGGAATGCAGTTGGGCTACGTTTTTAGGGTGAATAAAATTTTCTTTTCTTGATGACCATTTAACTCTTCACCCAATTTTCCTATTTTTATTTTTTTCTTATTTTCGGAGGTGTTGCCTTGACCAGAATACACTCACATTGGATGCTCGTGGGTTCCTCTTGTGGGGACCCATCATCAATTGAGTCATCGTCATCATCTCCAATTTTCTAGAATATATATATATATATATATATATATATATATATATATATATATTTCCAATTTTTCATCCTCAAGTTTAGGTGTGGTAATGCTAGTCGTAGTCGATGAGGAGTTAATGCAATGAACCGTATAGTTAGTTCGTAGATCCCTCTGGAATTTACTTAATTTTGCGAAACTTTTACTTTTCTCCAAATTCTTCATGCACTCACACCAGTCATAACTATGGATTGATTAGAATAGTTTTATAAAGTTTATAGCACCTACTTCATTACAACTAGATATGCACAAGAATATGATGCATAGCCGTTCGAACATGATTGTTGCATTAAATTGTGACTTAGGGTCAATTGCATGTTAGTTAGATCACTTGGATTTTTCTCATTTATATATCTCAAGCACACTTTCGAACCGTGTCTGCATGTTAGCCTCAATTGTCTCTACCATCTGTATTAGCGAATGCTTATGTGAAATCCACATTCAACCCCCAATTCCCATAGTTGATATGATATTTTGTGTGTCTTACTTGCTTTAAAAACTATATGAGCATTTGGCATTAAGAAATAACTTAGGCCATCTTTGGATCGTTAGAGCCTAAATATTCCCTGACCTATACTAAAAATATCCCTAGTGTCCCCTCTGAACCTAATGAAAAAGAATGGAGTGTGCTAAACACACTATTAAACCCCCATTCGCCATTGTTTCTATTACCCACATTAACTTAACCCTAAAAGCCTATACACTTTTAGCCTACCCTTTGAGAGAGTAGGATGTGGGTGGGGAAATTATTTTAGAGGATCATTTCTTTTCAGTTAGCTATTTTTCTCTGAAGACTTCTTCTTTCCGTCGTCGAAAAAAAAAAGAATAAGAAAAAAAAAATTATGTATCGACGAAAAATGAAACAGAAGAAGAAGAATGTAACAAAGATTCAAATGGAAGCATAGCTTTCAAGAGAAAATATGTTAGAAAAATTCTGCTGAGAAAAATGAGGAATATTTTTAGAAGTATTTATTTCCCAAAACAAGTTTGGGGGGGGGGGGGAAGAAGAAAACTGAAAAGTAACGAAAAGCACCACTCCACTTGTGGTCTTTGCAGGTCCTAGCTTAAATAGGGAAAACTTCCTTTTGCTTGGAAGTATGAGGGATAAAGGGTAGTCATACTCTCTCACTTTGAATTCCAATCCCTTTCCATCAAATCCCCTACTACCTTGGCCTTACATTACAAGATAAATAAAGACCTAATGATCTTCCTATCAATGCTTATGTTGTTTTAATTGTCAAATGAGTCATATGAAATTGATCAAACACTTCATGTTCATTATTATCTATCCTAAAGCTCACTGTGTTAGCATAATCTTAGCTATTACAAGTCATTGGGATTGGAGAGCATTGTATGTCATACATAGAAGTGCATGGGATGGATGTATAAGTCTTTGAAATCCTTGGGACCTTTCTTTCTGTAATAGACCGGGTTTGGATGGTAGATCTCATACTTCCTAATGCATGATTTTCTATTAAATTTTGATTTTCATATGAATGTGGTGCTTAGCTTAATAAAACTGTTTTAGTTAAGATATTCTTTAAGACTGGTGAGCACACACACACGGAGACATTAAAAGTAGTAGCAGTATTAAGAAATGATCAGTTGGTTTTATGTGACTAAGCCTGCATATATGTGGTGAGCATCGAACTGAGACTACTTTACATGCCATACTTTTATAAATTGAGGTTGAAGCCAAAAAGATTTTTGTTTTATTGTAAGTTAGTTTTTATCTACTTTTGTATTTATTAGTTTTTGTACTTATCTGCTTAGTCGAGTCACTCGAAAGAGTCTCCTTGAGTTTGTGGGTTTATAGAGGAGTGTAAATAGTGTCACCCTCCAAAAAGATTTTCAAATTTTGTTAATTGTTATTTATTTATGCTTATGTATTTATATGTATTGTTTACTCGTGGATGAGCAAAGTTTAAGTTTTGGGGTATTTGATCGATGTATATGTTTTACGTCTATTTTATATACTTCTATGACTTAAATTATGCTATTTCACTAGGCTTTTGGCTACTAATATATGTTTTCGGTGAGTTTTGTAAGTTTCAGGGTTGTTAGTGAAAATATGCCAAACTCCATGGTTTTATGTGCAAATTCCAAGAAGAGCCAAAAGATGAAAGATGAAGAAGAAACGAAGGAAGCCAAATCTGGAGACCTTGCCGACGCAAGGTACCTCAGACCTTGCGACCGCAAGGTAGGCAGTATGTTTAAAGAGCAGAAATCAAAGGCCAGAAGTACTGGAGACCTTGCGGACGCAAGGTACTCAACACCTTGCGACCGTAAGGTGGTCAGAATGCAATATTTTCGTATTTTCACACAGTGATTCGATTGGATTACAACTCCCGAGTATATATTGAAGTCGGATGCCAAGAGCCAGATATAGAAAAACGCATGGAAACAGTCTTAGGTAGATTTTAGATAGTTTTTAGATTGTATAACATAGTTAGATTGTGTAATTATAACTTATGAAGATCAAGATCATGTTTCTGTTCATCTCCATGTGTTGTTCATTGTCTATGATGAACTAAATCATCCATAATCTAGGAGGTGGGAGGTAACTTGTATCGAATTTATGTTTTGATTTATATATATATGTTCATTCAATTCTTGTTGATTGTGGTGTTTATCAATCCCTATATTATTTTTCTTTGAACAAATGAATGTAATCACAAATAATAAAGGCCTAGAGGTGCGGATAACTGCATGATCAATATGCATATGTCATACACTAGCTCACCATCACAATAAATTGGACCTATCGATGCACAAGAGTGATAAGTTAGGACCAGGTTCATACATGATCTAGGTGACAGATAGATCAAAATCTAGGTGACAGCTAGATTGGAAAGTTCCTATGCTTAGGATATAGAATGGATGAATGTTGTGGGGATGAAGGCTGAACCAATAGTTCAACGGGCTATATCTATCTTTAATGAACGAACCTAAGAAATTGAATGATACTGATTATGAATTAAGCATAAAGGAGATACAAGTGAAACTCGAATCCTAGATTGCCACCCACCATAAGATCTTCATATCTATAATTACTGCTGCTAGTTAAACATCTAAATATTAATAGTAGTTTAGAATAAAAACAATTATAAAAACCCCTTTAGATTAATAATTTGCTATCATTAAAGTGCACTGTTCGTGATCTCTTGTCTCTGTGGGTTCGACCCTTGCTTCCAATACTATTCTATAATAGTCTTGTCCACTTGCAAGGAAAAAGCTTAAATAAAACATCGATCAGTAGGTTATTGGTGATTTCAGTTTGGCGACCAGGATCATTGAAAGGTAAATAAGTCGTTACTTGGCCTGGCTGGTTATAACTTATTGGGTCCATATGTGGGTTATTTTGGAGTGGGTTGGTGATGGGAAAAGGGAGGTCATTTGGATTAGTGTTTGGGAAAGGATATGGAGAGTGGGGTGAGAAAAGGTTAATATTTGGGTAATAAGGATTACGTGGGGGATTTGGATTTGGGGTAATGGAAGTATTTTGAGGGTTTGTGTTTGGTTGGAGATTTGGATTAGGAGGAACATGGGAAATTGATGCTTCTTGAAGGACTGCGGGGAAAGCGGTTCCCTCACCACTAGGTTTTGGACCTTGTATGAGATTGGCTATTTGGCTTAGCAAGCGATCATTTCGTGCATCCAAATTGTGATCTAGCCACCGTTGCATAGCCGGAGTCGGAGCGTACCCTGGAGCCCTTGTATCTGTACCCACTGCAGACTGCTCATTTTCAGCTGCCATTCTGCTCAAATCTATACTTCTGCACTGATTCTGCCCTTTTCGGATCTGACCCTTATACCTTCTGATTTGACCTCTGTGCCTGTATCCCGTACCAGCCGACCAGTACTATCTCTGCCTTTCCAAACTCAGGCCAGGTTTCTAAGGAAAAGGGGTTTGAAGACATCAGAAAGGCTTGGCTGAAGGCTTTCTGGGCTTGGAGTACAGCGTGCCTTTATTAGTATTTTATTATTATTATTATTTATTTTCTCTACAATTGATCGGACAAGTACCCGCTTTGTTTTGACGGTCTCGGAACTATTCCTGGAATAGTGGATTCTTTTTCCAGAGTATAGGACCCTCGTATTCCACCAGCCTTTCGACTCCCCAAGATCGGACTGATCTCAGGCAAAGGGCCTATACTCTTTCCGGGATCCACCATTCAAAATTGTTTAGGTCGAATATCAGAAAATCATTGGTCAGCTCCTATGCATATTTTTATTCATATCACTCTTTTTTTGCTTCATTGTTTTTTTTTTTACACATGGACTGGTCAATAATTTAGAGATATAAAAATCGATCGGTCCATGAAGTGTTCTGAGAATCTATATCCAATTTAACGTTGGCTGATGCGTGGGGTAGGCTGGCCATGGTGTAGGGTAGCAGTTCGGAATATTTCTACGTGCGTGCGTGTGTGTGTGTGTGATATCTAGAAAGCAGTAAAATGTTTTTTTTCCAGATATAGCTGTAAATAAAGCAGATATGGTTTGTCTTGCTGTTCGTTGTGAATTTTCTCGGCTTTTTTAGTTTGAGCGCGAGTAAGCAACCATTCAGATCAAGAAATAGAAAGAAAATTGGGGAATCTATCTATTCCTATTAATTACATATTGGTCCTATTCCCCAAAATAAAATGACAAAATGAAAGAATATGTACATATTTTTGTGCGATAAAAATAAAGCATGCAGAATAATTATATAAAACAGAAATAAAGCAATAGTAAAATAAAGCCCCAGTCCTTTTGTTATGTTGTCCGGAAATCTACTTTATTGTTTTTGGGGGGGGGGGGAATACCTTTTTTTTATAAACATATATGTAATGGTAACTGGAACGAAACTGCTGCAAGATGGAGGATCGTATCCACAAATATATACACAGATATTTAAGAACACAATATTTAAAATGCTAAAGAAATATAATAAGCATATTTTAGCCAGAAACTAAAGAAAACTAATTTTTTTTCTTTTTGTTTGTGAAAATGAGTCTAGCCTTCCATTTTTATTTTCTTTAAAATAAAAACGACGTCCCTAACAAAGTCGCCACTGTGAGTGCCCCAGAACTCTCCCGGATCGCGTGCTCCTTTTTTTAGGGGAATGCGCGTTGCGGAAGGAGATCACTCTTTTTTTCATTTAATCCTCCCTTGTTTAGGGGAAGACGAAATTAAAAGTGCAAAAATAGTTTTGTCGAAAAGCGCGTTGAATTCGCCTCGGTCATTTGAGTGTGCTTTAGTCAATTATGAGAGCTTTGGATTTTTCTGTATCTCATCCTCCCTTATTTAGATAAACAAGATACAGAAAACGCACTACCCTTTTCATTCCCATCGTTCCTTTTTTAGGGAAAAACGGAAAAGTGCAAAAAAAAAAAAAAGATATTGCGAAGGCGCGTGGGAACACGCCCTGCCTCACTGTGGACTTGAAAATTCTCCATAGGTCACTATGAGTGCATTGGGTTTCTCTGTATCTCATCCTCCCTTGTTTAGGGGAAAACGAGATACATAAAATGCATCACCCTTTTCATTCTCATTTTCCCTTGTTTAGGGAAAAACAGAAAAAAGCAAAAAAAGGATGTTGCAAGCCTCACTGTGACTTTAGGCTTATTTTGGATCGCTATGAGTGCTTTGGGTTTCTCCGTATCTCATCCTCCCTTGTTTAGGGTAAAATAAGATACAGAAAATGCATCACCCTTTTCATTCCCATCGTCCCTTGTTTAGGGGAAAACGGAAAAGTGCAAGAAAAGGATGTTGCGAGCCTCACGGTGATCCAAAATGCTGTAACAGAGTTGACGTCTTTATTTTAAGGAGAAATAAAGAAAAACAAAAAATAACCAGAGTTTTGTAAAAAGGGGTTCGGAGACTAAGTTACGAGTTGGGAAGGTGTTAGGCACCCAACCCACCCTTTTGGTCTCAAAAATAGTTTTTGGCTAAAATATGCTTTTATTATATTTATTCAGCAAATAAAATAAATCATTAAAGTAGATATATATGTATCTACATTATTTACAGATTTGCAGCCGCCTCCTTTCAGTAATTACAAATATATTTACAAAAGTTTGGCCATAATAATGATTATTTTTAGTGTTATTTTCTATAAAAATCCAGACAGCATAATTGCTTATATTTTTTACTTTGGGCTGGCTGAAAATAGCACTTATTATAAAAACCTCTTAAAGGCTTACCTTTAAGAGCGTAGGGTGTGCTCGCTCTGCCATTCTGGGAGAGGGAGTCTTTTGTTGTTGTTGTGATTCGGGCAGAGTAACTGTGAGAACCCAAACCCTACTTGTTATATATGTTTATAATGCTTTCATAACATGCTAGATATATGTTTAACGTGTTTGATTTGGTTGTGTTCCTTGGTAGAGTCATAACTGTCGTATGTAACTCCTACGCCTTGTATGCTCTAGTTTGGCTTGCTTTGATTCGTGTTTTGATCCTTATGGACTTGGCTAAGTCTATGAGAGTCTTTTATCATTGTTAAATGATCCTTAGCACTCACTCTTATACCTTTTTAAGTTGTGTTTGCCTTGCGTGTGCTATACCTTCAATTCTGGACCTGTTTGACCGTGCATTTGGCTTGAGAACTTGTTCCCTTCTGTCAACCGAACACTTTGGGAAGTGTTCGGCCATGGGAATCGAACTCCTTGGGGAGTGTTCGGCCATGACAACCGAACCATTTGGGAAAAGTTCGGCCTGCTCAGCCAAACCATGTGTTTTCCAGTCTAGTGTGATTTCTGAAAATTGGTTGATTACTTTGGTACCCTTACTCCAATCCGACCTATCCCTACCTTAATTTCCGTATTTGGACTTGATTAGCATGCATTAATCCTAATTATAAGTTTAGTCCTAAATCCTCATTGCTTAGGCCTTAATTCAACCAATTGGAGAGTGACATGTGTCCCACTCACTTTTCTAACCTTAGTGAAGTCCAATATCTCGAGGAATCCACTCATTACCTCTCCTCCATTAAATATTATTCATCCTCCATTGAAGAGAGCTCTTGTGTGGGTGATTCAAGGTGAGACTAGTGTCTGTTTTTCCTTTTCCCAGAGATCCGGCCACCCGATCGGACATCCGAGACCACCAAATCGTAGCTACCGTCGAGGAGACCTTTAATCCTTGCTTTGTTTCCTTGTTCTTCAGCCTTTTCTAGGCTTAGGTAAGCTTTCAATTCCAATAAAAATTGTATGCTAGGTTGCTTTGCATGCTAGCTTCATTAAAGTTATCTATGCCATGGAAGGGAACACTTCTATCTTGTTAAAAACATCTTTTCATCCACTTTGAAAATCTGTAAATTTTAGGTCATGAACCTAAACTTGAGTATTTGGTTTTATGTTGAGTTTTAATGTTGTTCAAATCATCATTTGGAACAAGTCTTGCAAATGAACTTGTTGTAGTTATCAACTTCTATATGATGATCAACCTAGGGTTTCACCAAATGTGAAATTGTGTTCTTGCTTGGCTAGAATTGCTATTAGACTTGGTAATCTAGCTTTAATCCATTCAAAAAGATAGAAGATGGCCTTTGAATGCATATAGTATCCATGCTCTAATTGATTGTACTATTAGTGATGACTCATCGGAGTTGAACTAAGGGAGTTATTGAACAATATCGACTCCACATACAATCCCTACGAGGATTGTAGTACGTTAGTCTAACGTCTTAGTTTACGTGACTTTGGGAAGAATTGAAGTGCATGTTTGATGTGTGTATTTATAAGACTCAATCGAGTTCTTACATGTTTTACACGATTGTGTTGAAGAATGCATAATCTAGAGCATGTTGTAGAATGTTATATCTATTTGACATGTTGGATTCACTCTTGTCGAATTCCTACTTGATTTCTTAATGAGTAAACACCTACTTGTTGAATAAGTTCACTCTTGTCGAACTTGTTCCTTACTTGATTGATATGATAAGTAAACATCTACTTGTCTCCCCATTAGTCCAAATGGCGTATTTTTGTTCATCGGTTGACAATGCATCACCGTTACGAATCGTGAGATTCGTGATAGTGATGAATTTTCGAACCAGAATCTTACACACACCCTCCTCTCTTGATCCCTTTGGAAAAGAGTACCTTGTCGTAACCATAAGGGCGCTTGGCATAATACTATTCATGGTCGATGTATCTATCACGTACATCTAACAATACGTTCATGTTAACGCTTGTATTGCAGGAGCTACGTAGCGGCACCGGTTCCATAACATATCCTCCTTATATGTGTTTATTTTTTAGCACTTATGTGAAACAATGTGCTACCATGGATATGTGAACTAAATGTTTATATAAATGAATGCTTGACTAACTTTTTTTTTTTTTTGAGAAACAGGGACGGCACTTTGCAGAATTTTATTACAAACAAAATAAAAATACAATGAGGGGGACAACCAACCTAACCCACAAACAGGCAGACAAAGGAGCCATATCTCTAACACCAAAAGAAACAAACTCAATGACGAAAGTTATAAAAACCAAATCTATCTTCTCTGCGAACTTGTCGAACGATGCTTGGTAACTGAGCCACTATCTCATATCGTACATATAAGCCGTGTGTGCAGGCCACCTCCGCAAGCTTATCTGCAACTCTATTGATCTCCCGATATACATGTCTGATATCATAATCTGCTAACAAGTTTTTGCAGTCAAATAACTCACTATCATATTTCCACGGAATCCTTTGCCTCCCAAAGAAGCCCTTTGCCGCCACCATAGAATGGCTTCACAATCACCGATCAATATTCAAACTCCTACATAAGGATAATCCATCTTTTAATGCTGCTATCTCTGCATACATGTTCGTTCCATGACCATAAAAACATGAAAAAGTGCATATCAAAAAACCTTTATGATCCCGGATAATGCCTCCCCCTGAACATACACCATTTCTAGCAGAACCATCCGTATTTAATTTTATTTTTTTTTATTTTTTTTTATTTTTT
>CM028382.1:92996723-93020553 GCA_013146195.2 Codonopsis lanceolata
GTGGTTGATGCTGCGAGGGAAATAAATTCAGATCGGGCGCCTCGGTGCCAAGAAAATACAACTCCCGTCGAAGAAGTGGAAATACGTATCATTACTTTGTAGCTTTTTGCTTGAGTTTTCTTCGTAGCTTTTCTTTGATAATTTTGGACTCATCTTGATTGACTTTTCTGTTTCAGATATGATCGATATAGATGCCCTTACGGGAAAGTCGGCCGGTAGCGACAGTCGCTCGTCGGCGGCCAGATTAAGGGATGCGAGGCAGGCCCAAAAAGGCCTACCATTGCTTTCACACTGTGACGAGCGAGGTGGGGTCTTGGTTGCCCAGGTGTGGCTCCTCGCAGAGCTCAGGCCAAGGTGAATCCTCGGGGAAGAAGTAAGCGACCACGACGAAAAATTTAGAGCCTCATGCCCCATGCCTATCTCACGGCATGCTCTGCCCGCTTCAGCGGTGATCGTGGATGCCTTCGAGGAGGCAGAAAAGCACGAGAGAAAATATGCACTCGTCCCAGCAGAAAAACAAAAGGGCAAAGAGCAAATCTATATCTTCGTCGGCTAGTGAAGAAAGCAGATCCCGTGGTGAGGATGATTTTGTGGGACCGACCACGGAGGCTGAGGGACCCGGCTTCGCCCGAGGATTTTGCGGATATCCGGTCTTCAAAATTTTGGCGTCGTAAATCGTGATTCCCCATGGCCTTAGCAGGGCGAGGAGCTTGTTGTTCGAGCTCGGGTTGGGGATATGGTCGGGATTGCTGACTCTACGCCCCTGCGAGGCATGGGGCGAGGTGGTCTCTGCGTAGGCGAGGTAATGTTCATTTTTTTTTTTTATGTTGCCTTTTACTAACATTCGTTATTTTTTACGTAGATCTGCTCTTTTGTGTCCTCGTGGCCACTTCGAGTACGCCTCTGCTATCGAGGTCGACAAGTTGAAAACTTCGGTAGACAACGAGCTTGAGCTTTGCGGGGTCAAGTGGCCTCCACAGTCAGCGAGCATGCGAAGGAAAGCCCGGCTAGAAGAGGCTGCGGCCAAGATAAACCGCTGAATGAAGCCAAGGATTCGTGGCAGCTCGCGCTTTGTTGCTTTGAGAAAGAGTGCCAAAGATCTGCTTGGGAAGAGGCCAGGCCGATCGGCCGGAGTTGGCCGTGAGGGTCGAGTTGCTAGCTTAGAGGGAGAGGTCGAGGTCTGAGCGCGACCTTCAAGTCTTCGAGGGGGGTGATGCCTTTAATAAAGAAATTGTCGTCTCTATGACCGAGCAATTCGGCATATGCTTCGAGTAGCGGCTGCCTCGGGGATGAGTCATGGGCACCGTAGTCGAATGGGGTAGTGAAAATTTTCTTTGGCGTCTTTGCTCGGCAAGGCATGAGATGATCCCTTTTACTTTTGCAGGAAGAGATGGCGTCTTTGCGAGCAGCGGGCGTTAAGTACAACATGGAGGAATGGGTGCCACCCACCCCGTGAGTAAACGCTTGATGTAATAGCCTCACAAAGCAAGTTGAGCAAGGCGAGGAAGTGGACTTCGACCCGGACCTCAAACTTAGACAATTCATGGGCGAGGCGAACATTCCAAGAGGCAGTGAGTTCGAGCTGCATCCTTGGCGTGGCGGCATGGTCTTCCCGCCTCCTCGTGAGCTCGAGGTCGTCAATCTCCTGAGTAGCCTCTCATTCTCCTCGCTTTGTAGAGTAATTGGGCGAGTGTGCCTTGATTTGGAAACATTTTTCATGTTTTTATGTAAAAATTTTTGTTCATGTCTTAATCGCTTTACATTTAGCCATATATGAATGAGGTTTTGACTTGTTTGCTTTTTCTCGGCTTTATTCCTAACTATGCTCGCGTGCTGAGGATAGTTAGTGCTGCTAACATTCACACAATAGCTTTTATTTTTTCCTTGTATCTTGATCCTAGGAACTCTCCCTCCTCGGAATGCGAGGATGGGAATAAGTACTTTGACTTATTTATCATTTTTGTTGGCCTTCCTCGCTCGGCGAGATAAGGTCTTTCCCACCTCGTGCGAGGTTGGGATGAGTAAACTCAATTGTCGTTTTTTGTTGGCCTTCCTGGTATGCAGGGATAAGGTCTTTCCCATCTCAGTGCGAGGATGGGTCTACTATCTCGGATTCGAGAATGAAAATAGGTACACAATCTTTCGAGAAAATGAGCTTATCATTCACTAATCTTGCAAAAGGTTACATCAATGATAGTATGCCTTGAGATGATCGGCGTGCCAAGGATTTTTAAAGGTGTGCCATCTAGCTCGGCCAACCTATAGGTCCCTCTTTTTTACAAGGCTAGTTATTACGAATGGACCCTCCCGATTTGGAGACAACTTATTTACGCGCCTTTACGCTGTGGCTTCAATCTTTCTCATAACCAAATCTCAGGCCGAGAAAGGTTCTCGATCTAACTTTTTGTCATGGTGGATCTTCGTAAGCTTCTTGTAGTTGATCATTAGTCGGGCCTCTAGTCGCCTTTCTTCGAGGTTATCGGTCGGCTGCTGGATAGATCATTTTGTTGTTGGTCGAATAAAGTAACCGAATGGTAGGAAGGGCTAGCTCATGTGGAGCCATTGCTTCAGAGCCATATGTTAATGCAAGCGGGGTTTCACCGGTAGATCCTCGCAGATGTTCTAATTCCCAGCGCACGATTGGTAGCTGTTTCGCTTGTAACCAACTTCCACTTTTTCTCGTCTAAATTTCGCTTCAAAGCGTGCATGATCCTCTTATTCCCGGCTTACGCTGGCCGTTGCCTGCGGATGAGCTACAGAAGACATGCGTGTTTAGCGTTTAGCCGATCCGCGACTTCTTCGTAAATTTTTTGGAGAATTGCGTGCGGTGGTCGAGAGCGATCATCAGGAAGTCAGAAGCGGCAAAAAATACGCTCATAGGTAAACTTGCACGATCCTCGGTTATGCTAGCCAGTGGCTTTGCTTCTATCCATTTAGTGAAGTAGTCGACCGCTACTATCACATACTCGCACCCATATTTTGCTTTGGGAAAAGGACCAATAAGATCGATTCCCCACATGTCAAAGGGCCAAGCCGCCACTACTGGAGTTTGTAAGACCGAGGGTATGCGAGGAATGTTTGCAAATCTCGACATTTATCACACTTCCTTACATATTCCACCGCGTCTCTCCTCATACTCGGCCAATAGTGTAGTGGAAATTCATTTTTGTCGACGGGGTCCTCGCTCGAGGTGTCCTCACACTCGCCCTCATGAACTTACGCTGGCAAATCATTCACCATTTACGGTCGTATGCATCGAAGGAGGCTTAGTATTCGACCGCTTGTAAAGCATGCCTCCAATAACCGAGTATCTACATGCTCGGTTTCTGATAATTTGGGCTTCATTCTTCCCTTCTGGTAAAGTACCCCTTCGATGTAATCTTTAATGTCGTCGATCCAACATCTTGTAGCTTCATCGACGACCATAATTTCTTCATAGCTAATGGCTGGGATCCTGAGGAACATGAGCTCGATACTAGGAGGGACCTCTTCGGCTTCCGAGGATGCAACTTTAGAGAGATGATCCGCTCGGGAATTTCCCTCTCTAAGGATCTGTTCTAATTCCCAGTACTTGAAACGAGTCAACAGTTGCTGTGTCAATTGTTGGTATTTAGCCAATATTGGGTGATTTGCTTCGTATTCACCCAGTATTTGTTTTACCACCAACTGAGAGTCGCTGTAGATCACTATATTTTCAGCCCCCAAGGCTAATGCGAGCTCGATTCCAGCGATCAAGGCTTCATACTCGGCCTGGTTATTCGATGTTTTGAACTGGAATCTTAAAGCCATGTCGATTTCTCCTGAACCAGGGATACTCAACGTCAATCCAGCTCCACTCCTTTCTGCTCCTGCAGATCCATCTACAAACAAGGTCCAAAATATAAGTGGCCTTGTTTTCGTTTGCTCGGCCGATGTAAATCTTCCATGTTCGCCGGGGTGACTTGTCGAGCACTTTCTTGCTCGCCTTCTGGCCGAGTAAACGAGGTCTCAGCTATGAAGTCGGCCAAGACTTGCGCTCGGATCGTTTTTCTGGCCTCATAGCTGATGTCATACCGAAAGCTTCTACCCACTTGACATTCACACCCGCCATATCGGGTTTGTGCATAATTTTTCTTAAAGGAAAATCGGTGTACACTATGATCGCGTGCGCCTGGAAGTAAGCTTTTAATTTTCGCGCAGCAATGATCAAAGCGAGAACCAATTTTTCAACTTCCAAATATCTCCCTTCCACATCTGTAAGTGCATGAGAAACGTAGTAGATCGGCCTCTGAATGTTGTTTTCCTCTCGGACCAAGGCTGGCGGCCGAGAGTCGATGCGACCAAGTAAATGTACAACTTTTCTTCGGGTATTGGGATACTGAGGAGTGGTGGTCGGCCTAGATACTCTCTGAGTTCTTCAAAAGCTCTTGTGCAATCCTTTGTCCACTCAAATTTTCTGCCTCCTTTCAATACCTTAAAAAAGGGTAGGCTCTTTTCAGCGGATTTGGCGATGAAGCGGCTGAGAGCCGTGATCCGACCATTAAGCTGTTGGACATATTTAATCGAGGATGGTACATCCATGGTCGCCAGGGCTCTTATCTTTTCTGGATTAGCCTCAATTCCTCTCTCATTCACCATATAGCCGAGGAACTTTCCCTCTGTCACACCAAATGCACACTTGGCCGGGTTGAGCTTCATCTTGTTCTTTCGTAGATTTGAGAAGGTTTCTCTCAAATCTTTGGCATGGTCCAGAATGCTTCGTTTTGATAACCATGTCATCAATGTAGGCTTCCACATTTACGCCCGGTCCCGAACACTCCCCGAACACTTATTCACCATTCTACGGTATGTAGCCCCGCGTTCTTGAGGCCAAAAGGCATCATTGTGTAGCAATACAACCTTTGCTTTCGAAATGCCGTGTGTGTATCAGTCGGCCAACCACATCAGGATCGATGATATCCTCGAATATGCATCTACAAAACTTCGAGAATTTTGTGCCCAGATATGGAGTCCACAAGTTGGTCGATTCGGGGTAATGGGTACCAATCTTTCGGGCAAGCTTTATTTAGATCGGTAAAATCTACACACATTCGCCATTTCCCCGTTACTTTTTTTACCATAACTACATTTGCTATCCAGGTAGCATACAAGACTTCTTTAATAATTTTGGCTTTCAACAACTTCGACACTTCTTCCTTGATAGTATGCGTTTTCCATGGAGGAAAGATTAGTGCCTTTTGTTGTATTGGGATGAAGTGGTCGATGCTCAGCGGTGCATAGCGGCGTCCTCGCTAATTCCCTCCATATCGTCAATCCTCAAGCGAACACATCCAAGCTTTCTTTTAATAGCTTGATGATCGCCGCCGCTCTTCCTGGGATTTCTCTTCCTACTCGGACTTTCTGCTCGGGGAAATCGAGGTTGATCACAATTTCATCTAAATCGTCATTTGGCTCGATGGCCGGTTGGTGATCAATGTCCAAGCTTTCAATGGTGATAACTTTGGTGACTACCGGGCTTTTTGTGTGCTCTTCGGTAGCCATTGTGCCGACTAGGAGGTCGCCTTTTTTCCCTTTCTTGGCGGTGGCGTTCCAGCTCGCTTATTCCATGGAAACGACAACCATGGCGTTCCCGGCTTGTGTTCGAACCCTTACTTGTGCGGTGGCGTTCCCGGCTTCGTTTAAGCTGCTATGCTTGGGTTGGTTCAGAAATGTCGGTATTATTTCCTCTTACGTTTCTCGACTTCTTTTGGTCGACCTGTGATTCGACCACCTCTCCCTCGGGCAAGGAAATCACCACCTTTTCTTTTTGGGTTTTTCCTTGTAGATATACTCCAAAGTACTTGAGGCATCATTCAAGACCATTCCGATCCCCTTTTCGCCAGGATACTTGATTCTTTGATGGGCCATGGATGCGAACCATTTGAAATTTTGTGCCGGGAGGGTGAACCGAGGGATGGCGTTATATGGGGATGGCGATCGAGCACTAGAAAATCAATCTCCTCCGTTCGAGGAGTATTGGTTTCTTCCCCGAGGATCACTGATAACGTGATGATTCCTTTGACCGCCACCTTGTGCCCTGTGAAACCCTCTAGCGCAGCTCGATGCGAGGTGGGCGTTCCCGGCCCATTTCCTTAAAGCATGCGTATCTGAGGATATCCTTCTGCTCTCACGTATCTATGAGGACCCGTTTCACTTCACTATTATGAATCCTCATCCCAGAGTCAAGGGTTGTTGTCGGCGATCGGCTAGCTAGCTCGCCAAAGGTAATTCCTCCCGCTTCATCGAGGCAGGGCATCATGTGAACCACATGCTTCAAATTGTAAATCATGTTTTTAGCCGGGTTCCACTTGGTGCCGCCTCACGATCGTGTTAATCACGTTCCTTGGTCCTCCGTTATCCGGCGAGGATTTTGATGTCTTTCTTGCTCTCTCGGCCTATCTTCTTTGGTCATTTCCCCTTCGCTCAAACCTCCCGACAGCTCGCCCACATCTATCAATTTACGGATGGCCTTTTTCAAATTGATGCAATCCTCGGTCGTATGGCCGACATCTTTATAGTAGGCACGATCGTTTGTTGGGGTTGCGAGGATCCGTGTTTCCTTGATGGGTAAGGTCTACTAATTTTATCTGATCGAGCAGACATTCATGATGTGCTCACGGCTAGCATTGAGTGGTGTCGATCAACATCGTCCCACAGATTTTTCCCTCGATTGTCCTCCTCCTTATTACTCGATCCTCGACCACCTTTGTTCGAGTGGTCCTGCTCTTTCTTCTTTCCCTCTTTCTTCTCATTGCCCTCCTTCTTCGCATCTTCGGTATTGATTACCCGAATTGCGTGGGCGTACATTTCCCCGACCGAGGTTTGGTCGCGCGGCATCATTTCTGCCTCATCGGTCCATTTGTAGGCGGGAGATGAAAGCACATTTTAATCGATTCCTCAGAAATATACAGGTATCCGGTCTACCATGGCCATGAACCCGTCCATGTAGAGTTGGTTGGATTCATTAATCCTCCGTTGGATCCCATGGTCGGTTTGCTTCTTTGGCTGGAGTCCTGCCGAGGCAAACTGGTTGACAAACATCTGCCTAAATTCGTCCCAACTTTCCACAGAATCCAATGGCAGGCCTGTATACCATTTCAGAGCCTTCCCTTTCAATGTCCCCGCAAAAATCTTTCCCCAGGCATCCTCGTCTTCGGGAGCAACTGCGTTCATTTTCACCTCAAAGCTTGTCATATGATCTACAGCATTGGTGAGGCCTTGGTATGGCTCGAAAGTAGGAATCTTTTTATCTGGGAGGGGAGCTTTCCTCATTCTTTCTTGGAACGGGCCATTCTTGGCAGGAGGCAATAACATAGGTTTTCCCTTCTCCATGGCCTCTAATCGGCCTTTCAAGAATTTGACCTCCTGCTCGACGGCCAAAGAAGGCTTATTGGTCGATACATGTACCTCGGTGGTCGCGTTCCGACCACTCTTTGGAACTCGATTCTTTGGGAATGTGTGCAATGCCCACATGTTCTAGTTACATTTGCTTCTTTCCTCGGCACAGATTCCCCTTCCTCGCTCCTTTCGTGCTCGCCGGGAGCGCTTAGATTCGTTGGGAAATGTTAATCGGCTTTGAACACTGGGCTTAGGTGCTTGCTCGCTCGCCCGCTTTCCTAACCTGGACCTTGCACTGGGCCGGGATATAGCTTTCTCCTTTCCCTTCCCTTTTGAGGTAGCGTCGTGTATGGTCGGGGTTCGCTCGTTTGAGGCTTAATCGTGGCAGTTATCTTTTTTGGAGCTCGAACATCTTGAGCTCACCTCTGATTCTGCAAGGTAAGATTTACGGCGTTCCCAGAATTTTACCTCTACGAGGAGCTTTTCTTGTTCAGTGGGTCCATCTCCCTCCGTTCGAGGTTGATCCACTTGAGTTTCTTCGTCTACATTGTGCACGACACTCGGCTGACCTGCTGTTGCTTTTGAGGTCATCGGTTCTATATCCACCGTTAATTTGCTTGCTGGTGAGGGTGGTAGTTTGTTCGCTCCTGATTGGTTTTGCTTGGTAGGAGTGCCGTTGATCCATTGATTATGTATTCGTACTTTACTTGTAACGGCAAACGGAACCACTTGAACCACTTGATCACGCCACGAATGGACTGGTGTGTCGAGCCTAACGTGGCACGTCCCGGTGGTCACGGGTCAGGAGAGGTACCGACTTCTTGAGGATATCCGGGCTTTGGTTGATGATCTTTGTTGGTGAGTACCTGAAAGTAAGACTACCGTTAGGGTCTGGGGTTTTCAGCCTGCCCTCCAGTGTGAGAGTCGAACAAGGTAGTATATGGTATGCCGGAGCTAGGCGTTCCCTTAACTTCCGGTCAGTGTATAGAGAGTAATCTCTTTGTGTGTATTGTCTATCACCAGCAGTATAATAAGTTTGCAATCTCAAGTTATCTTACCTTTCTTGAAGGGAAAGGCTTCCTTTTATAGTAGCCTAGATTTGGGATCATGATTGGTATGAGGGTCCCAACTGGTGGGACTTGTTCCCTGGTCGGCTTGCTGGCAGTTCCTGAGTGGTCAACTAGTTGTGTATGCAGTGAGGATTGTAGGCGGTTGAGTAAGCCGATAAGGTATGGCGGCTTGCATGGCTTGCTCGGCTCTTGTGGGGAAGGCACCTGGATGCTATGTGCATGTACTGGCTAAACCTTGTCTTATCCCGCAGAAACCGTCGGCCGATAGCATAGTGATCCTCGACCATATGGTCTGCATCGATTCATGGTTACTGTCATGCTCGGCCGATTATGGTACGCATTTCGGTTGGTCAGTGATTGTCGATGATGACTGACTGGGGAATGGTCTTCGGCCCTTGGTGGGACCAGATCAAGTCTAGCTGGAATCCACGTGGTCGGTCCACGTAGGGGGACCCAGGTCGGGTCCCATCAGTACACATATTTTAGTGTCAAATGAGAGTGGCCCAAACATTACCCTTTAATATTTATCAGTGGAAAGGTTTGGTGGTGAATGGTAATTACCGTGATGGATTTGATCTGGAGCCGGTGGGGGTGTGGGTTGATGGCTCTGATCGTTTTCCTTGGGCATCACGAGAGGTCTTTCAATCCAATGGGCTTACTTTAGCCCTAAAAAAGAAAAAAAAAGGACAAATTTACCGAGTATATTCTATTGTTTCGCGAGAAGAGATACAGAGTCTGAGTCTGTGTTTAGTCCGCAGGGGTGTAAACGAATCGAATCGAATATTACAATATTCGATTCGTATTTGTGAAATTATTCGAGTATTCGTATTCGTATTTGTTTATTATTCGAATATTAAAATTGATTTGTATTCGATTTGAAATTAATATTCAAATTATTCGATTCGATTCGAGCATTGGATTTGAAATTTTATTTATGTTTTGTTTACAAAATCTATTTAACAATCAATGATTCGAGTATTCGATTTTTCAATATGAATTAATATGAATAAAACATCAATTATATCAATTATCCATAACAAAAACACATAAATATTAATTCAACCATCATGTTCACAAAAAGAAATAAAAGTCAGAATTATGGATAATTTATTTATTTATTTGAATTTTAAAAAATAAATAAATAAATGTCAATTGTCAAATTTATTAAAAAAACACCGAATAAAAATTTAACTAGCATCCGCCATCCAACCATCATGTTCACAAAAAGAAATGAATCGGTTCGCCCTCCTCCTAAATAAAAATAAAAATAAATTAGATATCAATTTTATTGTCATAAATCATAATCATGCAAATATGCAAATATCTCAAATGAATTTTAAAAAATAAAACTTACATGTGATATTATGGGCTTCTTAATCCCGTGAAGTTGGTGAACCCAATCTGCTCCACAAATCAAAACTTGTACTATATCAAATAACCAAAAAATTTCACTGCAAAAAAGTAAATCCTTTTCCATGATTGAATGTTGTAAATTGAACCTTAGATTAAATCAAAAGACAATCTATTCTTAGCCATTATTGAATCCCTATGAAATGATTGATCAACTGTATCATGAGAATCCTTAAAAAGATATCTATTCCTATTAGGTTTAACAAAAAGTACGCCAAAATTGAGTTCCTAACATCAAGACTACGTTGCTATTGAAGTATTACAATGGACACTAACACATCAATTTCAAGAGAATACAAATATACAAAGAGAGATACAGATACCTAATGGTATTCGGAGAATAGGCTGAGAGCACTCTGAGAGAAAGCTCCAATTCCTAATCTCCCTTTCCCAACTCGTTTCTACTCATAACTGTGACATTTGGAACCCAACGCTCCCACCCATAGAAATTTTCAAGAGGATTGTAATAACACGACCAGAGCTAGGAGGGGGATGCTGGAGTTAGGTCAGGAAGGATCGAGGTCGAGGAGGCTGCCCGCTGTCGCAGTGTCGTGCGCCGCACTTGGGTTGGGGTCGGGGTCCTCGAGGATCTGGATTCTGTGGTGAGTCGTCACTGTGAGGGTTTGAGTGAGGTTAGGTTAGGGTTTTTTTAACTTATATAAATAAATAAATAAATAAATATATATATATATATATATATATATATATATATATATATATATATATATAAATACTATTTGCGAATACTCGAATCAAATACCACCAAACTTGTATTCGTATTCGAATCCTTATCGAATATTAAAAAAATTCGAATTCAAATATCAAATCAAATAAAAAAGATTCGATTTATTTACAACCTTATGTGCATGAGTTGAAGTTGAAATAAAGTCGTGCTGAAATTGCACCGATTTAAAGTGAAAACTAAAAACCGCATCAAATTTGGTTTTTACGGTTGGAAATTAGGAGCCAGCAACCATTCATGTAAATTCTTCTTGGGTAAAATCCCCAAACGAAAGAAGTTAATTGAAAAATGTCACATCATTAGGTTATTAACTTAAGTTCCCAATAGAGTGAAAACTCGTGTACTTTCAAGTTTCAAGTTTCAAGTGAATGATATAAAAATGGATAAAGCTGGAGTATATTCTTAGACTCTTGAAATGAAATTCTCTCTCTTAAATTAAAATTTAAAAAAGAAAAAAGAAAAATTAAGTGCAGTATGAACCTCGAGAAATGAACAGCTAGGAGAAGAGGGGTTAGAGCATCCACATTGGTGGAATTCTTTCCCAAATTCTTAGTTGGGTCTCACTATCACTTACACATATTATGAATTTCTCACACTCAATTAAGAATTATTCTTCACAATGGTTTTAACTCTTCTTCCATTCTTATATGGGTCCCACTAACAAATCATCCATTATATTTACACTATTTTTTTTATTTTTATTTTTATACTTTGTAAAAATCAAAAAAAAAGAAGAAGAAGAAGCAAAAAACAGACTAGGGGTGTAAATCGGAACCACCGAACCACGGAACCAAACCAAACCAAACCAGTCGGTTTGGTTCGGTTTTGGTCGAAGACGGTTCGGTTTCGGTTTCAAGAATTGGAGAACCACGCGGTTCGGTTCGGTTCACGGTTTTTGGTATCGAACCAAACCAAACCGAACCAAACCACCCTATATATTTTTATTTATTTATTATATAATATATATTATATTACATTTATTAACGATTTTGAACATTTGATTTATTATATATATATATATATATATATATATATATATATTTATTTATTTATTTATATAGACGGATACTAAACCAAACAAAATTTTGATTATTGGAGAACTATTATTTCTTCCATTGTTTGCGTTTATTTTAGAATTTGTATTGTTTTATTTATGATAATTTGTAGTTAGTAGATAATTTCATAATTTTGATGTTAATTCCAAATTATAATATTATTTGTATTGTTATTTTTAATGTTGGTTAATTTCATTAAAAATAATTTATATAAACCACAAAACCGAACCAAACCAAACCAAACCGAGTGGTTCGGTTCGGTTCGGTTTGAGATTTTTGGAACCACTGTGAGGCGGTTTGGTTTGTGGTTTTCGCATAAACCAAACCAAATCGAACCACTTACACCCCTAAAACAGACCAAAGCGGCCCACGGTGACAGTAAAGAAGAGGAATTCTTTTTTAAGAATTTTGGAAAGGAATTCTTATTTAAGAATCCTTCACAATGGTTGGAATACCCCGTCTTAAGAATTCTTATTTAGAATTGCTTAAGAATCCACCAATTTGGATGTTCTTAGAGCATCCACATTGGTGGATTCTTCCCTAATTCTTATTTAGGAAAAGGAATTCCAACCAATGTGAGTGATTCTTCCTGAAGAATTGTTGCTCAAAATTCCTGATTAATAATTGGAGAAGGGAGGAGAGAGAGAGACTCGCATGGCAATGGGTGAAGGGCACCGCATGGCTAGGTGTAGCGCGTGGCTCACACGTGCGCGTGAGGGGCGTGGAAGGGATTGTCCAGTGGGCCACTGATGTCAGCCACTACCTTTTTCTTTTCTTTTTTTTGATTTTTGGCATTGTGTCCGGTGGGTATTTTTGGGTATAAAAATAAACTAATATTCTAATTCAATATATTAATAAAAATTATAAACGAATTAATTTATTTATATTGCATATTTGAATATTCAATATATTAATAAAAATTATAAACGAATTAATTAATTTATATTACATATTTGAATATTCAATATATTAATAAAAATTATAAACGAATTAATTTATTTATATTGCATATACGTATTAATTAATTTATTTACAAAGTATAAAAATAAAAAGTAGTGTAAATAAAGTGAATGATGTGGTAGTGGGACCCATGTAAGAATTGTTGAAGAATCAAAACCATTGTAGAAGAAAAATCTTAAGAGATAAATTATGAAAATGTATAATTGGCAATATGACCCAACTAAGAATTTGTGGGGGAATGTGAACGTGGATGCCTTACAATGCAAAGTATCTGGTGACACCATTAATATAGTAGTAGTTGGGGGTGTAATTAAATTGTAATTGGTCAGTTTGGGAAAGAAAAAGGTGGCGTTCCATTGGTTGGTCTTAAAACTGCTTCCACGGCGCATGTTAGAGATCACATGTCAAAATGCCTACTTGCAGGAACGTTACCGGCTAAGGTGCACATGAGGGGGATATGTTTTATGTATGGTCTTTAATTCTTTAGAATGATCATTTATTAAGGGGCAACTCAGGTATGATATCGTGGACGTACATCTAGAGGATGATGAACAAAGGCGGCTAGGTGGCATTGGTGTGGTTAACGGTGATTATGGTGGGGATGCTAACATGCGGCTCTTGGCGAGCCCTAGTCTTCACAGGGTTGGCGGATCCAAAAATAATGGTTGGAGAGAGCATTTAACTGTACAGAATGGTCCATTAATGAGTGTTTCTACGTCGGCGATTGGCTCTGTATCTTTCTCCTCCTTCTCGTCCTCCTTACATATTTGTCTCTCCCTAAATATTTCTACAATGATTGCATGCCTATCTATGTTAGTTCTAGTATCTTCTCATTTCCTGCTCTATATATATATATATATATATATATATATATATATATATATACATATGAGTGTGTGTGTGTGTGCAATTTAATTTGGTAATCTCGCTAGTCCCCACAACTAATCAAACGCAAATTCTGTCAATTTTGTTATCATGATTTTATTTATTTTCCTTTGGTTTAATTAATTATTTGGTCACTCGACTTATCCGAAAATTTTTGTTTGGTCCTACCATTTTCAAAAGAATTAGTTTGGTCCTACATGTTGCATTTTGTTGTTAAATTCTCCCTTTTCCTATTAACGTTAAAATTTATGTCTAATGCATCAACGGAAAGTCAGAAGTACCCCTAACTTTTGGTTGGCAAAGTTCAAAGTACCCTTACCTTCATTTGTATGGAAAAGTTGACAAGCTGTGCTGATTCGCCGATGGAAAAGACAGAGGCTTAGCTTGAATTGGTGATCCCTTTTTCATTAATATTGGTAGTTTCAAAACCATATCAATCTGCTCTCTCTCTCTCTCTCTCTCTCTCTCTTACTCTCTCTCTCTCTCTCTCTCTCTCAACATTCCATCTCCAACCATGGCCGCCGAACTCAAAGATCCTGCCAGTGCCAATCGTCTCTCCAGCCAGGTCCACCTCTTCCGCCTCGTATCTGGATCTTCTGCGGTCTGCTCCTACTGAGCGGAGGCGTCTTCTTTTGGGAAAGATCGACCCATCTTTCACTACAATGGGTGCGAAAGGATAAAAAGTCAGAGACCAAGAATTGAGAAGGGGAAGGCTTTGAAGAAGAAAGTCCATGACAAAAGGTTAAACCATTCCTCGATTAGGGCTGGGTAAATGGGCTCAAAATAGTGACTGGATCCCTGCTGGCCGATAAAATCCCAAAATAGACAGCTGATGGGGAATTTCCTATATCATTATGGGTTAAGACGATATAGGATTTTTTATAGCTTCACTCCATCCTACCGTCTCCAGTCATTCCCTCTTCAACTCCCCCACAATCTTTGGCCACCTCAACCTATCTCTCTCTCTCTCTCCACAATTTGGGGATGATTATGGATCTTAAGGAGGATATGCGATTTTGGGTTTGAATCTGTTGTGACGAGGCTTGGAGGAGAGAAAGTGATTGAAGATTTTGAGTTTGATTCTTAATTTTTTCTTGAGAATAGACAGAGTGGGGCTGAGGAGTAAAATTAGGGTTAATCTCCAAATTTTCTTGTTTTTATTTCTATTTGGGTTGATAGAAAGCCTATTTGGGTTGATTTCTTGATTTCTCATGGAAGTAATGTGATTTTTTTTGGTTAATTGCAAAAAAAAAAAAAAAAAAAAACCTAGAGCTATTTTAGTTTTTTCGTTTTAAACCTTGTGTTGTTGTTTTTTTTTTTTTTTTGCATGAAAAACCTCAACCAATTTTTTTTTCCAAAAAAAAAAAACCTTCCATCCAAAGCCAGTTAGTTTTGGGACGGGAAGGGTGACTGAACTTCGACATGACCGCCTACGTGGACTGGGCTGGAGTCTTCACGTCCATGTCATTTTCTCGCCAAAAATCAATTTCATTTTAAACTATGCCATATTTTTAAATTTCAAAACCAACTTTTTTATCAGATTTTTTTTTTCAAATTTGATTACAAAAAAAACCTCGTACAATTTTTAAAACTTCGTAATGAACCCTATTAGTTTGAAAAAAAAAAAAAAAATATATATATATATATATATATATATATATATATATATATATATATATACCAATTCATCCAACAATTTTCATTTCATTATCTTTTATTTCATACTTTTAACAAAATGAATAGAGGAGTTCGTTGTCATTGTGGAAGGATGACTGTCATGCGAACATCATGGACAGATATAGTAAGTTATTTATTTTTTGTGATTAATTAACTAATTAATTTTGCTAGAAATAAAATATTACTGTGAGTTAACTTATTTTTTTTGTTCTTGCAGAATGAGCACATGGGATTCCACTGTGAGGTCTCACCTCTACAAGGACATGTCTTCTTCATTCTGGAAGAACAAAAAAAAAATCAGCTAACTAACAATAATATTTTATTTCTAGCAAAATTAATTAGTTAATTAATCATAGAAAATAAATAACTTACTTTATATCTTTCACAACCTAAGAACCTTCTTCCTAGATTTTTATATGTTCATGATGTCGGCATGACAGTCATCCTTCCGCAATGACAACGAACTCCTCTATTCATTTTGTTAAAAGTATGAAATAAAAGATAATGAAATTGTACGAGATTTTTTTTTTTTTGCAATCAAATTTGCAAAAAATCTGATAAAAAAGGTTGGTTTTGAAATTTAAAAATAGGACAGGGTTTAAAATGAAATTATTTTTTGACTGGAAAATGACGTGGACGTGAAGAGTCCAGCCCAGTCCACGTAGGCGGCCACGTCGAAGTCCTGTCACCCTTCCCGTCCCAAAACTAATTGGCTTTGGACGGAAGGTTTTTTTTGGAAAACAGAATTTGGTTGAGGTTTTTCATGTAAAAAAAAAAGCAACACAAGATTTAAAATGAACAAAAAAAACTAAAATAGGTCAAGGTTTTTTGCAATTAACCCTTTTTTAGTGTTGTTTTTTCCAGAGAACGGTGTAAGTCCAATTGGCAACCAAATAAGACTAGAGGGGGGTGAATAACCTTTTAAAAACTTTAAAGGTTATTTTGAAAACCTTCAAAAGATGCAGCGGAAAAGATACGTTTTCAGCAGCCGATGTAAAATCAGCTAGTAGCATCTACTGAACATAAAATAGTTTGGGTAGCAGCTGCTGAACTTAAAACAGTTTGGTTTGGTTTTTTTGTTTTTTATCACTTAAGTATAGGGGCCGAACTGAAGTACAATATATAAGATCAATTATGTAAACAATTCATGAATGTAACTATTAAACACTTAAGTAGATAGAGGCTGCTTAATTGTATGAACAGTAAAAACAACAGGTATAAGAACAGAGTATTTGGAGTGGTTCACAGTGTTAAAACTGCTACGTCCACTACCAAGTTGGTCAAACTTGGATTTTGAAGTGCACTAAATATATTGAAATTATAAGTGATCACTAACGGATCTATGTACAACAAAAATCAGTATTTAAGGAGTACAATTGAGCAACAATCATACTCGTGCAACAATTAAGTATTCTTTTAAGATTTGGAAGAAGTAAGGAAAAATACAATGATTGTTTAAATAAGACTAGAAAAGAATAAGAAGTGAAATAACATCTGGTAAATGTTTAAGGACTGGAACACATCAAGGGAAGAATTGCTTGAAGGAATCAGATGAGTGTCTAGCCCTGGATTGAAGCAAATCAAAGAAGAAATATCATTTGAGTGATGAATGATTTCTTCAACCCTTCTATCCTCTGTACTCTTATATCATGAGAACTGAAACATTTCAAGAAAGGAGTAGCTTGAATGGATAAGTGAAATGTTTGTGCCCAGTTCTTTATCATTTAATTCTTGCTCCAAATTGCCTTATATATAGATCCTTGAAATATAGCAGTTGATAGAGCTAAGATGACTTTTGAAGAAGGGATGATAAGATATATCTTTTAAAGCTTGGAGATCTTGAAGAGGATTTTTGATATGGAAGACATCACCTATCATAAGATCATAAAATCATAAAAATAGTGGTTAGAAATCTTCTTGCATATAATATGGAGAGTAGATATCTTAAACATCTATTATATAAAACAGATCGGTCGGTTATTAAAAGCTAATTACCGGCCAGGATCTGTTTTCACAAAGCTATTTACCGGCCAGGATTAAATCTTTTGAAAAAGCTATTTACCGGCCAGAATTTGTTTTTACGAAACACATTCAACGACCAGGATTACATTTTATCGAAAACCGTTTTTTACACGATCCTTATCTCTCCCACTATCTCTTTCTCTCTCATCCTCTAATCTCTCATCCACTATCTCTTTCTTTCTCATCCTCCACAAATCCATTTTATTTTTTGAATCACGTTTTGGAGAAGAGGAAAAGTGGAAAAAAAAAAACAAAAGGCCTTTCAAGGTGGAGTAGACAAATCCATTTTATTAGGAAAATGAGTATGCGGCTGATGCGTCCAAGAAATCTGGATGCACTGAATAAGCCCAATCTGAACACCTGGCTTTCAACGTGTCCGTAGATCCTCAAAGCCCAACTCTGCAATACAAACAAATAAACATAAAGCCGGGCGGGGCACTCCTGCAGCCCTCCGGCGTGAAAATCGATACGATCAACAAGAGAGTAAGCAATTTGGCAGAGTTTTGGCTAGAGAATTAGATTGCGCATACCTTTCTCCTTCAATTCCCTTAACTTTTATACCTTGCTGGAAGGCTTAACCGCCGATACCTGTTAATAACCACCCATGATTGTCATTAACTGCCCATGATTGTCATTAACTGCCCATGATTGGTCGTGGCTTTTTATGGCAAGCACATTAATGAGCCCATTAATACTAACGGTTTACCTGAAGAGTTTTCCGATCATTACTGTTAGCGGAAACTCTTGCTCGGACCTGATCGTCCTCAACTGATACCTTGATCTTTTCCGGACACGGATGTCCTCAACTAAGAACGACTTGCGTTTGACGAGCATAAGTGATCATGCTCGCACATCAACCTTGCTCGCTAGACAAGCCCCAAGCTCGCAGGCAACTCACCTAGTGAAAACCCAAGCTTTGCTCGCTTGCTCAGATGTAAGCTTTTCTCGCTAGGTTGGCTTGCGTCCAAATGCTCGGCACATGACTCATGGCTTGGGCCTATTGGGCCAAGCAGCTCAGTAGCCCCCTACTCCTTGTCTTTCCGAGTATTCATGCTCGTGACGAGGAGGAACCCAAAAAATTCAAAGCGCACTTCTCTCGAATAATCTTGGAGCCAAAAATCTGAATAGGCGGCAAATCATGAGACGTTTAAAGAGGCGTTTCTTGAAAGTGTGAAACGTCAGCCGCCAGCCGCCAGTCCTAAAAAAGCAGGCCCAATCCCTTATGTCTCATTAAATGCTGCCTCGTTCACCACGCCTCGTGCTTCGAGCCCAATGATTTGAACCCTCAACCGGCGGTTTTGCTGAGTATAAAAGGCGGAATTCTCCTCTTTTTACAACTTTACGCTTCATACAATTCACAGACTCTTGAAAGAAAGAAGAACAAACGAAGGATTCTGCAGATTCTCACCAAGAGCCGACTCCCGGATTCAATCCCTCTCAAGGCTTTCGAAGATAAAATCGAGATTCTCCAAAACTTCCAGGTATTTCAGGCTTCCTTCCTCATTCTCCCACTGCATTTTCTTCTTTTGAATTCTGAATTAGGGTTTATGCTATTTAAACCCCTTTTCTGCTTTTCTGCGAATTGTTCAACCAATTGATGTAATAGACCAAAATCCAATCTCCTTTGCTCTTCACGAACTATCAGCCCTTTTCAATCCAAACCGAGGGAATCGAGAAATCCGTGATCAGTGCCCTGTTTGCGATCTCACAACCCGCTTACCATACCAATTTCTCTTTGTCGTATTTCACCCAATCAATGTCTAACCTGCACTTCTCGATTCCTCTTCCTGTAGGATGTCTAGCGAAGAAACTGTTTCCGAAATTGAAGGCCAGAGCTACGACCATGGAGCTCCAGAAGAAATGCCTCTGTCCTCGACCTCATCTTCTGAAGAGAGCGAGCAAGATGTGGTTCCACTAATTACTCGCCGACGAAAACCCGTACAATTAAGCGAGCAACAAGTGAACAGTAGCCCCCAATTAAGAGAGCGAGCTACGACCATGATCGTCCTCGTTTAAACGACCAACCACCCGGGCCAAGCCAAACTTTATTCGTTCATGCCTCTTCGTATTCCTCCCGCTCAATCGTGGGAAGATTTAAATTCCGAGGAAGAGGTCAGTACCTGGTTCTACTCTTTAGGAATGGACCCCAAGCTTTACCAAGTTCGCGCTTTCGACTTAGACATAGACAATGAAGGCCACAACTTTCAAGGGGACAAAATGGTGTTTATTTTGACTTCTTTCAAGTCGGGCTTCGTCTCCCTCTCGACCCGTTTATTGTCGAATTAATGAATGCATCCAATACTCTCCCCTGCGACTTGACTTTAACCACTGTTAGGTTCTTAGTGTCATTCATCAGAGCTCTGTTTGGCCACTCGGGTTTGAACCCGATATGACTTTATTCAAAATTCTTCCTTCTTTCCCTTGACAAGAAATCCGTCGCATCAATAGCCTGGCCAAACCACGGGTTCTTCAAACTTCTTACTGATGGTCCCAACAAAGTCGATGGTTGGGACTCGAAGGCTTTGCTCGTTAAATCGAGCATTGGCTGGCCCTTTGCACCCTACATCAGCGACTACGGACTTCCCGAGCACGACAAAAACGCCTACCGAGCTGGGGAACCTCGAATAGTTAAAGCTTTCAGGACTCTACTGGGAGCAAGAGAAGGACGAGCTGGACAGGACTTCGTACTTGACTGGCGAATTCTTACTTCCGACCTTAGTCTTCTACGCTCAGCTGGGATTTCCTACCTACCCATTGAAGGAGTTGAACCCCGAGTTGTTCTTGATCCAGAAATTCCTCATCCATATTGGGGCTCTTGCCATGGGAAGAAATTCCCTAGTGAGTGCGAGGAATGTGCTCGCACCGGAGCTCTCTGCCGGCCTTCCTTCTCGCTGACTGGTTTACACTTCAACTGTATCTTATTTCGTCATCCCTCTTTGATAACTTTACAAATATGTGCTTTTCCCTGGATAACATTCACTTTAACTTATGCAGATATGAGGCAATTAACAGATGTTAGCAAGTTTATGCAAGCTGCGAAGAAAAGCTCCAACAAGCGAGCTAAACAATTGTCAACCCAGCCAGCTATCAATCTTCCGACGGTCCCGGCCAACACTTCTAGCCGGGGAACAAAACGCAATCAACCCGAGCCCAGTCAACCTGCAGCAGCTTCTATCCCAATACCTGCTGTACGAGAAGTGGTAAACGTCTCCCCACCTATCATCAATATCGAGCCAAGTGAAAGCCCGAGGAGGACCAGACGCCGGGCAGACAAAGATATAGTCGAAGAAAGTACTCCCCAACTCCCCTCTTGGCAGAGGGAAGATTTCATCATGCCCGACGACCAGCCCAAAGCTGCTGCCCTCATTAGGGAACTCGCCAATGTACCAGATCTCCACAACATCGCTATACATAAACGAAGTGGTTTCCAGGCCACTGCTGGACTTGGTTTGATGAAACAGATGCATCACAGTGGAGTCCAGAAAAAGTACGCCGACCAAGCGAGCTCCGTCTTAATCGGGGAGATAAGAATGTGCATGACCGAGGTAACGCTTTCTTCTTATCACTTACTTTCCTTTCCTTTTTCTCTCTTTTAAGCTGCAACTTTTCTGACAGATTGCCAACAAGTCAATTTTGATGTACGAACGCCTAATCAACAATCTCACTGTCGAGAAAGATACTCTGGCCACTGATAAGAACGCCCTAGAGGAAAAAATTAACTGCATCCGAGCTGACCTTAAGAATACCGAGGAATCCCTTACGAGCAAGGTGACCGAGCTCTCCCAAATTGAAGCAGAGAAAAAATCTTTGGAGTCCCAGCTAAGCCTTTCCAAGAAATATGAGGAAGCAGCCTTAAACAACATAGCTGGGGTGCGCCGAGAACTGCGCGCTTGCCAAAATGACCTGGAAGCTGCTAATGCCACGATCACTGACCTCGGGCAGAAGCTGACGGAAACCGGTTCTTTGACAAGTGAAGAACAAAGACGACAAATCATCGAAGATTACAAGAGCTCAAACGACTTCGCTACCAGTGTTGAAGGTGAGGCTTACCCATTCTTCTTACAAGGCATGAACCACATTTTAAGACAGATTGCCTGCAGCGGGCTAGAAATCCGCCCCGAGCAACTCGCTGAGTGGGGAGCCAATCCATTGTTTAGCTCGTCTACCCGCCCCGGCCATTCCCTCGTGCCTTTCAATGAAGATGAACTGGAGTCACTGGCCGAGACCGATGTTGAGAAGGGTTTATCCCCATGGAATCCACCTCCTGTCGCTAATCCCACTGTCATCGAGCTCATGACACAAATCTGGGGGTCCCAAGCTCCCCCATCAACCACTGACAATGCTCAAGACCAAGCCGATGATGAAGTCACAATCCTAGAGACAACTAAAGGAACCGAGGAACCTGCTCCCTCTACAAACGACAACAATGCTGACCCATGTGCATGAAATCACAATTATGGCCTGCGTGCCTTTTTGGCCTCCGTGCCTTGTCTCACAAACAATTTAATTTTTATGTCTGTAACATTTCTATTCGCTTTTCTTTGTTTTTGGATGACTGCCTTATATAAGTTTTTCTCGAGCAAAGTAATCCTTTACTCGGACGAAAGCGATCACTATTAGCCAAATTATCCCGCTCGAACACCAACTCCTTTTACGAGCATAAAGCCCTCTATGCTCGTAAAAAAGAGAATAATCGAGAACCGGGAAACCTCTCCTCGAACCTTTTCGAACACAAAGCCCTTTATGTTCGGAAAAGACAAAATCGAGGAGATATTTAACTTGAACACCAACTCATTATCCAAGCAAGAAACAACTCATGCTCGATAAAGAGAATAATCGAGAAAACAACAAAAACCAACTCGAAGACCAACTTTCCAAACATAAGGTTGAAAAGACAATCGAGTTTCACCATTATTAATTTCCATAAGAAAAAGGATCAAAGAATTACATATTGCAAATCAATTACCAATAGTATTTCTTCAAATGATCCGCATGCCATGGATGTTTTAACTCGTTACCATCCTCTGTTCGCAACATGTAAGTGTCTTCCTTAATGATCCTTGAAATCTGAAAAGGACCTTCCCAATTTGGTGACAACTTTCCCCACTCAGCTCGATGACCCGTTGCCTCAATTTTACGAAGGACCCAATCCCCCACAGCAAACGATCGACCACGAACCCTTTTATCGTGGTGAGCTTTTGCTCGCTGCTTATAATTTGCCATTCTCATCTTGGCTTCCAACCGTTTTTCCTCCAATAAATCCAAATCGGCTGCTCGAGCTGTGTTATTAGACCCAACATTGTAGTTTTAAACCCTATGAGTGGGCAAGTACATCTCTACTGGAGCCATAGCATCAGACCCATAAGCTAAAGAAAAGGTTGTTTCTCCTGTTGGACCCCTTACTGTCGTTCTAACCGCCCACAAGGCTGAAGGCAGCTCGTCTACCCATCTTCCTGCTTTTTCTTCCAAATTCCTCTTCAAGACGTGCAAGATTTGTTTATTTGCAGCTTCAGCCTGCCCATTGCCTTGTGGACGCCACAGATGATTGCCAATGCTTCACCCTCATTTGCTCGCATGCCTTAGTAAACTTTTCCAAAAACGGAGTCCCATGATCAGACACAATTGCTCGCGGGACTCCAAACCGACACCATATGTGCTCATGAACAAAGTCGATAACATTTACCTCACTTATGGTTGCCAGTGGTTTCGCCTCCACCCATTTAGTAAAATAATCAACAACTACTACTGCATACTTGAATTTCGAGCGAGCTACAGGAAAAGAACCAATTAAGTCTATTCCCCACATATCAAACGGCCATGAGGCTATAACAGGGGTCTGCTCGGTAGATGGTAAGCGTGGAATGTCCGCGTAACGCCGACACTTGTCACATCGACGAACATACATCTCGGCATCCCGTCGCAGTGTTATCCAGTAAAATCCAGCTGCCAAAACTTTCTCGGCTAATGACCGCTGACCTGGGTGACCTCCACACTTGCCTTCGTGCACTTCTCCCAGAATTCCTTCCATCATCTCTGGTCGTACACACCTCAACAGAGGTCGGGTGTAAGAGCTCCGGTACAAAATGTTATTTAAAACGAGGTAACGACATGATCGTTTTTGGATGGTTCTAGCCTCCTTTTTATCCTCTCTGCAACACCCCCTACTGAGGCCCCGAAGATCATCTATCCAAAGATTTTGAGGTCGGCTCAATATCCATAATCACTTCCTTTTCAATAACAGGAACTTCTATATGCTCGATCATAACTCCCGGATGCAAGGATTGAATTTCATCCTCAGCCATCTTTGACAGATAATCTGCTCGCACATTATCTTCCCGAGCAATTCTCACTAACTCCCAAGAATCAAAGTCCTTTAAATTTTTACCATCGCACAATAACGAACCAAGATCGGATGGTGTATCGCATAATCGCCTTTTGACCCGATTCACCACCACCGAGTCACAATATACAACCATCGCACGCACTCCAATGTCTTCAGTGCAGCTCGAGCCCAAGAATAAAGCTTCTATACTGATTGTTGAAGCTCGGAAATTTGAACGCAATGCCTCTCAAATTCCACATCTTGCTTCCGTGGAACTAACACCAAACCGCACCACTCCTAAATCGGCTAGCCGAACCATCAACATGGACTT
>CM028382.1:93020653-93060610 GCA_013146195.2 Codonopsis lanceolata
TTCCGTTTGGATTATGATTATGATGAATTTAGTTTTAGGCTTGGGAATCAAGCCCGAATGAACTTTAGATTTTGTAGAACATATGAATGAAATGTTTAATTGTGGGACTATGAAACACGTAAAGAATGGAATGTAGAATTAAGACTCAACGGAGTCATCGTGAGGTCAATAATATGATAACAAGCCTTTCGTTGAGATCCTACGATGTTCGGTCTCGTTTGTTTATGTTTGTGCGCATCCGAGTATCTTGTTGTGTCCAATGGAGACACTCATGTTATAGAGACTCATTACTTGTTTAGAGCGTGCTTGTAAAGCACGGAGTATTAGAGACCAACCCATGGTCTCGAGCACTATTTAATAATGGTTATTCGATGAATTCACTAAGTGATTTAGTCGCGAAGATATGAAAGTACTTGCGGGATTTGGACTACAGGTAGTCTTGTCATGTTTTTGAGATGGGTCTTGAGGATGTCGACTATTAATGATGAGCGGACTTGGCTAAGTCCTGTGCCTTTAAGCGAAGCTAAATGCTAAGCCTGAATTGTGGTGGTTCTTAGACTAAGTAGTAGTCTTTGATTTAATCTTGAGTCGAGGACTTTAGTAGACCTCATGTTGTGAATTGTTGATCTTATATGCTATTCTTGAAGTGGTGATGACTTGAGGTTGATGAATACCTCAATACGTGGTTTTTGAACTAAACTTACAAGTTAGTTGAATATGTTAAGTGTGTACAAGTATGTGCATTGTTTATCGGGTTTTGTAGCATTATGACCTACTTGAATTAATAAGTTCTTTGTGATGAACTTGGTCCTTATTGGTTTATACAAGTAAATAACCTACTTGATCATCTTGATTTTCGAGTCCACCGGGCGCCTTGGTCGCTTTGCTCAAGAATGGGACGATTCATGGCCTTGGAAACATTCGCTATGAATCGCCGCATTGGTACCCTTTCTCCTCACTATTTGGCCGATAGTGGATGTGGTCTCGTTACGGCTCCTAGTTCGATATCGAAGCTCCCATTTCTCATCCCCTGAGTCGGATGAATGTAACGCTGAACTCATTAAAGAAAATCGTGAGTGATCATTTCGAGGAATGAAACCCGCTTATGATCATTTAAGGGCTAGGCCTGTGTCTTGGTTTGAATATTGAAGGGCTTCGTCTCAGCTCTCGATTTTTGCGTTAAGCTTATAAGCACCTATATGAAAGATAACATGCTACGTGGTTTATGATGTTTATGTTACGTGATGACTTGATACAAGTTTATTATTGGTATGCTATTAAGATGCCATGATTTTGTATATATGTTGGTGCATTATGCCATGCCACGATATGCTATGCCATACATTTGCATTTAGTAACTTATCGGGTCATTATGACTCATTTCGTGTTTGTTTTCTTAGTTTTTATGATCCCTTAAGTACGGGCGGTTTTGGAGTGATTCCTAGAAGGTGGTCTTCCTGCTTTTAGCTTGGATTTATTATTATTCGCTTATTTTGTATTTGTGAGACACGAATGTAAAGTTACGTAGACTTTACTTGGGTAGTTTATGTTAGTATTCTGTTATTGTATTATTTTGAGCCGACTTGCTTGGTCGAGCCGTTGTATCTTTTAGAAGTTATTCCTTTGTTATTTCGAGTATGCTCTTTTAGCTCATTCATCCTATTATTGTTGGTATTGTCATCTCCGACGACATTAGTCGTGAGACTTGGGTTTAATTGTTAGGATTTGAATATCTTGTTCTTTTAGTTGAATTGTTCCTCCAGATGCTTTAGCCGCTGAGTTGTTGTTTATCGTTGGTTCTTGTTGCTTCGCCGCCTTAGGTTGCCGATGGTTTGTTGTATGCGCAATGTTGCGGCCAACGAAGTCGTAGATTTGTCGAGAGATAGTCGCTCTCACTTGTATTCCTTAGTTTAAAACTATAGGTTTTGGTCCCATTTATGATTTGCTTCCGCAGATTTTAGTTTTTGGTTATTCGGTTTTGCCGTTATGGCCTTTCATTCCTCGTTTAGAGTTTGTTGGTTCAACTCGACTTGCACTACTACGCTTAGCGGTGCTTGTTCGCCTTTTAGCTTGTCTTGACTTAATTGGGATTCCGTGATTGGGTTCTGGGTCGGTCAGTCGCTTGGTATCGAGCTATAGGTTAGCTATTTCGCCAGATAGGTTCCTTGGCCTAGTTGGGTTGGGTTTATTGTTGAGTTATTAACGCCGAGTGTTCTTTGAGGCGTATTATGTCGAACTTGGCGTGGAGCTAGTTCTAGTAGACTCCTCTGAGCGCAACTCGTGGCGACGAGAGGGAGAGAATGTTAACGATCCGCGTGTGTCCTCAACGTATGTTTGGATGGAAGACACTTCATCGCCTCTGGCGAAATTCTTGAAGTTTAAACCGAAAGTTTCATGGAGAGCCGATACTATTGAGGCGAAGTATGGATAGAAAGCATGGAGAATATCTTTGCGCTTTGGGTTGTACATCGAAGAGATGGTTACCTTAGCAGTTGTTTGATTGATGGTGCGGCCGAGCAATGGTGGCTTGAAATACGAGATCGTTGAGACAGCATGGAGTACCTCGAGTGTAAAACTTTGTCAATGAGTTTATGGTACGGCTTTGTCCTGTGAGTAACTCGAGGAAGAGAGAGATGGAATTCCTAATGTTAGAACAAGGAGATATGACCGTGGCTCAAGATTCAAAGAAAGTTTACTGAGTTGGCTCGCTATCAGTAGTTATTTGGTGCGAGATGAGGCCGGAAAGGACCGAGAGGTTTGTGAAGGCTGAAAGGCGATATATAAGTAGGCCTTCGTTACTACTTACGGTTTCCAGAAGAACGTGGATCGTGCATGCGATAGAGTTGAACATCGAGGAATGCGCTGAAAGAATTATCAAAGACTAATAGGGGCCTTGAGGATAAGAGAGGCGTCGGCACCTCAAGCGATTAGTCAAGGAAAGGTGCATTCGGGCGGGGAGTGGTGTTACTACTCTACTCGAGATAAGGCGAGTGGCGATGTTGACATGTAACTTTTGTAAGAAGGGCCGAGGACACAGGGGATAGGTGTTGGGGAAAGGCTGGGAAGTGTTACTATTGTGGTGGCGAACTCACTTGAAGATTGCAGAAGAAAGGATTAATCGATGCAGGAGTACTAGTCAACAATCCGGTGGCTCCAAGAGAGCGGTGGTGGGCGGCCTAGAGTTTGAGGTCGTGCTTGGCGTGGCGGTTGGCCATTGCTTGAGGTTTGAGACCTATCAGAAATAGGAAGGTATATTCTTGTATATATACGTAAATTATACGTTGCTACTATTACCGTTAATATGAGTACACGTTTTTAATGGGGCTCATGTGCATTCATACATACATTATATGGTGTATTGTGTAATATTGGTTATTTGCTTGATCGGAATAATACTAGTGAGATGGATATATGACATGGTTTGTTTGTAAATTACCGGTAGGTAATCGCACGTGGTGTATGGATCCTTGTTTAGTCTATATATATATAAGACTATGTTATGTGTAAAGTTGTGGTTTCTTTTTGGGATTATGTATAAAGGCCATAGTATGTATATGTATATATATGAATATATATAAAGTATGAATTGTATATTGATACTTATCGGTTTGGTATGATGTTTGTATATTCTATGAGAATATGTTTTATGTAATGAGTAATATTACGCTATATTGTTGTTAAGGGTTATATGCAGTAAGATATACACTCGACTTGTGAGAGGTTGAAGGTTGCGATTTAGAGGCGATAATCATGGTTACACGGAAGAGATTGACGCTTCACCGTGAGTATTGAGACGTTAACGTTGTGTTAGGATGCTTAGTGTATGCATTGGTTGTAGACTTGGTCTAGAGCCTAAGAAAGGATAGTTTTGCGGAGTATAGACGCTTCGGGCATTAGTAGCCTTGTCGATTCGTCGTGATTATTAATAAATTATGGTGAGTGTACTAGAATACAGTTTGTGATAGCTATGATTGTTGTTTGTCAAGGTAATAGACCTTGTTACTTGGTTTGAATTTTTATTCAAGTTATGTGCATTAGTTGTAGGAAACACCTACTTGATGCATTTACATAGTAGTATATTAAATTCTCAGCTCATAAATTCATGTTCATTCATTTCCTTAGCATAGGAGACTATTAAAGGATGCTTAGAACCTTTTAATCATGAACCTTCCATCCAACGAAAAGCTTTTGAAATCAATTTAGTCGGTACCTAAATTGGTGATCAAGATTCGTTGGTGGACTAAATTGGTAGTGAGTAGGTTAAACATTGACTATACCGTTACCAAATGGATGGACATAGATGGAAAGAATTTTCAAAACATGGCATTGTGTGCTCTTGTGTGTTCTTACGCGATAGGAAATCGCGAGTATGATTTGCATAGTTGAAATGCCAATTTGGTTATCTTTGATTTGTTTGTAAATTGCTCCATAAGCAATTATTAATTCTTGTAACTTAGAATCTTTTGTGCTTGAATTTCATGATGTGCCCCGAAACAAATAGTTTCGGTAGTTGAACGTGTTCTTATATTGAAGTTGGGATTTTGCCTACATGGTTGGCGTAATGTGTTCATATGTGTATTCGCGACTCAAGTATGAGTCATGTTATTTTCAACGTAAGTCTTGATGTTGTTGTGTCTATTGAGAATTCTTAGACTTTCAATTTGGATTATTAGAGTTTAACCCTCGTGTATATTGTGGTGGTAGAATTAGGGATTCGAGTCTAGGTTGGTGGTTTTGAACTTGGTGTATTGTGGTTTGTATCATGATTTAGAATTCGGAATGAATTCTTTTTAAAATGGAAGGTGTGGCCCCGCCTCCTTCGTTGTCTCGGTTTGCGTGCTATATTGCACTTCTTCCTTTGTCGACGGTATGTTTGGTGCGAGAGGGTCTAGATATGTTTGAGAGACCATATTAAGACCAAAACATTATAAGAGACTAAGAGACCATATAGTTGTTGACTTGCTAAAGTCACAAGTCGTGACCCGACGATAGCCTGAATGCGACGATTGAGGGGTTTACTTCGTTTTGTGTTCGTGACCTCGGTTTGGGTCCTAGACTCTTTAAGATGGTTTATTAACATGTTTAGATGCATTAGACTTCAAGTTGGAGGTGTTCCTTAAGTCTATCGAAGATTTGGAAGTTTTGGAGATAGCTGCTCGTCTCTGTATCGCTAGTTCGGGAATCGAGTCGCCAATCGCCTCCTTTGGGATTCTTATTTCCCTAAGTTGTTATTCAACTTCCTAGAAGTATTTAAGCTTCTTCATTAGCCCTTAGACTTGCCTTAAAAGTCTCCTCTCATTGCTCGCTTGATTTCGAAGTCTGTTCGTCATCCCGCGCAGACGTTGTCGCACCCCTTCCTGCTTTCGCCCGAGTTGTTTCTGGAGTTGTTCTGTGTGTTTTAGACTTGTTTTGAGTTGGGTTAGACCTTAGGATGGTTGCCCATAAGTTTGGGATCATTTAGATCAAGTTTAGACCAAGTTTTGGAGGTGAGCCGAGGCGCCCGCCGCATGGAGTGAGGCGCCCGCCTCAAGTACTTGAGAGTAACCTTGTGCAGACCCAGTGAGGCGGCGCATGAGAAGGTTGAGGCGCCCGCCTCAACCTCAGGATGTGGTTACGGGATTTTTCCCCTGTTTCGGAATTGGACGACTTGTACCCCTTGAACCCATATCTAAACCTATCCTAAACCTCTCTAACCCTTCCCACTTAAGTCCTAACATATCTAACTTGTTTTTAGAGTGGATTAAGAGTGCATTAGTGAGTCATTAAGCCACAAAATCAGATTAGAAAGTGACCACAATGTGGTGACACTTGTCCCACTCAACCTTTAAACCCTTTTAAGCCACAATTCACCATTTGACTTCTCATTTGTCGAGCATTCCCAAAAACGTGAGAGAGAGTTCTTGAGAGTTCTCCCATGGCTACATGAAGCTTGCCCTTGGTCTTCATCATCCATTCCTCCTTTGCCCAAGAATCCTTCATTAAAGGTGTAGAGCTCGACGAGAGGATCGTTTTTTCAACCGATTGATTTCTTCATTTGCTTTCTTTGGTGAAGAACAAGTAAGTTACCTTCTTTTGATTTTGGTTCATTGGCCCTAAGGAAAACAACTTGTATGCTATTTGTGGGCAATGAACACTTGTATGCTATGTTTGCCCAATTTTTGGGGATTTTTGGAGTATGAACTTGTTAGGGGTATTTGTAGATGACTCCTATGATTATTGAGGTATATGATTACTCTCCCTTTTGTGTTTCTAGGCTTGAGCATGCTAGAAATCATGCCTTTATGCTATTTGGGTTTATGGTGGAATTATGCCCATGATTGGGGCTTTGGGTGTATGAACTCACATGATAATATGAGTAGAAACATTTAATTGAAATTGTATGACTTATGAAATGGGTTTTGATCTATGTTGGGATTAATTGTGAATTTTAGGCTTGAGAGTCAAACCCGAATTATTGGGGTTAATGTTGAGATCGATGAGAGATGTAAATAATGAAACTTGGTGTTTAGACTCAACGGAGTCGAAATATGTTCAGTAATGTGATTGTGAACGCGGGTTGGAATCCTACGACAATTGGATTCCGTTTGATTATGATTATGATGAATTCTTGGGTTTTAGGGCTTGGGAATCAAGCCCGAATGAACTTTAGGATTTTGTAGAACATATGAATGAAATGTTTAATTGTGGGACTATGAAACACGTAAAGAATGGAATGTAGAATTAAGACTCAACGGAGTCATCGTGAGGTCAATAATATGATAACAAGCCTTTGGTTGAGATCCTACGATGTTCGGGTCTCGTTTGTTTATGTTTGTGCGCATCCGAGTATCTTGTTGTGTCCAATGGAGACACTCATGTTATAGAGACCTATTGGGAACTTGTTTAGAGCGTGCTTGTAAAGCACGGAGTATTAGAGACCAACCCATGGTCTCGAGCACTATTTAATAATGGTTATTCGATGAATTCACTATAAGGGATTTAGTCGCGAAGATATGAAAGTACTTGCGGGATTTGGAATACAGGGTAGTCTTGTCATGTTTTGAGATGGGTCTTGAGGATGTCGACTATTAACGATGAGCGGGACTTTGGCTAAGTCCGGGTGTGCCTTTAAGTGAGGCTAAATGCTAAGCCTTGAATTGTGGTGGTTCTTAGACTAAGTAGTAGTCTTTGATTTAATCTTGAGTTGAGGACTTTAGTAGACCTCATGTTGTGAGTTGTTGATCTTATATGCTATTCTTGAAGTGGTGATGACTTGAGGTTGATGAATACCTCAATACGTGGTTTTTGAACTAAACTTACAAGTTAGTTGAATATGTTAAGTGTGTACAAGTATGTGCATTGTTTATTGGGTTTTGTAGAGCATTATGACCTACTTGAATTAATAAGTTCTTTTGTGATGAACTTGGTCCTTATTGGTTTATACAAGTAAATAACCTACTTGATCATCTTGATTTTGAGTCCAGCTGGCGTCTTGGTCGTTTTGTCGGCAATGGGACGATTCATGGCCTTTGGAAACATTCGCTATGAATCGCCGCATTGGTACCCTTTCTCCTCACTATTTGGCCGATAGTGGGATGTGGTCTCGTATTAGCGGCTCCTAGCCTGATATCGAGCTCCCATTTCTCATCCCCGGAGTCGGATGAATGTAACGCGGAACTCATTAAAGAAAACTGGTGAGTTATGATCATTTGAGGAATGAAACCCAGTTTATGATCATTTGAAGGGCTAGGCCCAGGTCTTGGTTTGAATATTGAAGGGCTTGTCCCAGTTCCTGATTTTGCGTGCTTATGTATAAGCACCTATATGAAAGATAACATGCTACGTGGTTTATGATGTTTATGTTACGTGATGACTTGATACAAGTTTATTATTGGTATGCTATTAAGATGCCCTGATTTTGTATATGTTGGTGCATTATGCCATGCCACGATATGCTATGCCATACATTTGCATTTAGTAACTTACTGGGTCATTATGACTCATTTCGTGTGTTTGTTTTCCTTAGTTTTTGCAGCGATCCCTTAGTACGCGTGGCGGCTTCGGATAGTGATTCCTAGAAGGTGGTCTTCCGGGCTTTTAGCTTGGATTTATTATTATTCAGTTATTTTGTATTTGTGAGACACGAATGTAAAGTTACGTAGACTTTACTTGGGTAGTTTATGTTAGTATTCTGTTATTGTATTATTTTGGGAGCCGACTTGCTTGGTCGAGCTGTTGTATCTTTTAGAAGTTATTCCCTTATTATTATTCGAGTATGCTCTAGCTCATTCATCCTATTACTGTTGGTATTGTCATCTCCGACGACATTAGTCATGAGACTTAGGTTTAATTGTTAGGATTTGAATATCTTGTTCTTTTAGTTGAATTGTTCCTCCGGCATGCTTTAGCCGTTGAGTTGTTGTTTATCAGGTTGGTTCTTGTTGCTTCGCCGGCCTTAGGTTGCCGATGGTTTGTTGTACGTGCGCAATGTTGCGTCACGCGAGTCGTAGATTTGTCGAGAGATAGTCGTCTCTCAGCCTTGTATTCCTTAGTTTAAAACTATAGGTCTTGGTCCCATTTATGATTTGCTTCCGCAGATTTTAGTTTTTGGTTATTCGGTTTTGCCGTTATGGCCTTTCATTCCTGTTTAGAGTTTGTTGGTTCAACTCTGGACTCGCACTACTACGCTTAGCGGGTGCTTGTTCGTCTTTTAGCTTGTCTTGGCGGCACGACCTTGGGATTCCGCATTGGGGTTCGGGTCGGGCTGTCACAAGTCAAGAGTTTCATTTTTGGAACTGATTCTTGTTCTTAGGCCAGCAAAGGTATCACCAATAATGTTTGAAACTGGATGATGTTTAACTTCTCTGATTTCTTTGGGTAGAACTGGAAGAGGTTCAGTTGGAAAAGGTGAAGAAGGAGGAATGTTGGCTGACTGAATAGTTTTAGAAGCAAGTATGTCAACTAACTGGTCAGCTATGACAGGATTTGGATTGTCAGCTGGCTGGAAGTTGTCAGCCTACTAATGTTCATTTTGAGTGTCTATGGTTACAGCTGGAGAAATGGAAGATGAAGGATGGTTTTGAGTTGAACTGTCATTGTTTCTTGTCTCAAAAATCTCAAAGTTGTTAGTAACATCAGGAGTCTTAGCAGACTCAAGGAAATTACATTCTTCAAAAATAATATGCATAGATTCAACAATTATTTGAGATTTTCTGTTATAAACTCTATAGGATTTACTATGCTTGGCATAACCAACAAAAAATACCTTCATCAGCTTTTTCATCAAATTTACCTTTCTTGTCACTACCGTTGTAGTGAATGAAGCATTTACACCCAAAAATGTTAAGGTAAGCAATGTTGGGCGTTCTTCCTCTCTATAATTCATAGGGAGTCTTTCCATGAAACTTGTTTATGAGAGATCTGTTTTGAGTGAAACAGGTTGTGTTGACAGCTTATGCCCAAAAGTACTTTGGCAATTTTGCTTCAGCTAGCATTGTTTTACCTGCTTCAATCAATGTCATGTTCTTTCTCTCAGCTACACCATTTTGCTGAGGTGTTCTGACTGCTGAAAAATTATGATCATCACAGTATGTATCCATGCCAAGGTTCTTCAATTCTGTACCATTATCAGATCTTACACTTATGATCTCACATTCTTTTTGAGTTTGAAGATTTATGAACAGAGAAGTGAGAATGCCATAAGTTTCATCCTTGGATTGCATCATTTCAACCCATGAGTACCTTGAGTAATCATCTACAACTACCAGAGTATATCTATTTCCTCCCAAGCTTGCAGTTGTAATGGGACCAAATAAATCCATATGAAGTAGTTCAAGAATTCTTTTGGTTGAAAGACATGGTTTAGGTTTGAAAGAAGCTTTTGTTATTTTTCCAAAAATGCAAGCATCACATTTTTTGTCAGAATGAAAGTTTATAGATGGCAGTCCTTTCACTAAGTCTCCTTTTGAAAGTTTTGAAAGATATTTAAAATTCAAATGTGAAAGTTTTTTATGCCAAAGCCATGAAGTTTTTGAAAAATTGTTTGCTACTAAACATATTTGAGTATTGTGATTTAAAGCAAGTAAATCAATAGCAAAAACATTTCTTTTTCTAGAACCTGTAAGTAAAACTTCATTTGTGATACTGTTTTGATAAAGCAGTGAGTAGTAGAGAAAGTGCAACTCATACCTTTGTCACAGAATTGTGAAATGCTTAGAAGATTATGTTTCAAACCTTGGACTAAAGAGACATTTTTAATTTTTATAGATCCTCTGATAATGGATCCATAACCTATAGTATTCCCTTTTGAGTTGTCTCCAAAAATGACAGAAGGTCCTTTGGCTGAGATAATGTCAGTAAGGAGTTCAACTGACCCAGTCATGTGTGTCAGCCCGACCCGGACCCCAATGCGAGATCCCGAATCGTGTCGTCCAAATAGTCAATAACACAAGCATGCGCAAGTAGGATTATAAAATTCATGTGGCGCAACATCGCATACGAATAACAACTCGGCTACACTTGGCCGGAAAAACAACTTAATATAAACAAGTCATCGGCGACGTTACAGCCGGAACCCAACAACTACTCCTACAATTTTAACACATGCTTATAAAAACCTCAACGGCCACAACATGCCGGAGACAACAACAACAATAACATTTAAAAGAGCTTTAGCGGAAGAAACTGAAGTGAACCATTAACATATAAACAAGCTCGACATATAAGTCGGCATACAAAAGATTATAAGTATCTAGTAGTCAAGTCATTAAGTTTACTACAACAACAAAATCCCAAGTCAAGTCTAAGTGACTTGCTTCCCAACGTCCTTGCCAAAACTAAAGTCTATCTACAAATCCCAAAAGAACAACCTCTAGCTCGCAAGCACCCAAACGCGAGTATGGCGAGTCTTACGAAATCCGTCTCCTTGGCTCGGATCTAAGGAAAACAAAGTAAACAAATAGGGTAAGTCGAAAGACTTAGTAAGTTACAAGAAATGCATGTTCATGTTATAACATGGCATTTATCTCAATTATGGTACATGATCATCATATAGCACTTAGCACATTATTCACGTAAGTGCGGGAAAATAAATCATACAAGTAGGATATGATATAGTCACGGCCGCTTCGTAGCTCCTGCAATAAACTTTATTATACTGGATCGTGCCACATCGATGCTCGGTGATTACATCGACTTTTATCGAGAACCTACTCGATCTAGATAGCAAGCCAATGCAGCACGTATTGATACGGCAAAGGGGCTACTTCCCCATTGCGGCCAACAATGGAGGTGTGTGTGAGGTCCCAGGTGCGGCGATCCATAGCGAGCACGAATCCCACAATTCGTGAAGGCGATGCATCGTCCCACCCTGACTTAATAAACAAACCAAATAATGCCAGCTGGACTCAATGTGATGCACAAGTAGATGTTTACTTGACTTAAACCAATTAAGGGTCAAATTCGACAAGAGCGAACTCGACCGACCAAGTAGGGTATTAATCTCTACCATAAAACATGTCAAGGCAATTAATTGTTCAAAACCAATCTTTCATAACAACTTTGCAAACAATTAAATCAAGCTCATATTTGAGTAAACTCAATCAAACGGTGTCCAAACTTCGTAGGGATTGAAATTAGAGTTCAACATGTTCAATTCTTCCCTAGAGTCGACTCTGTTGAGTCTTTTCTCTAAATTCCCAATTTTGGAGAAATTGAAGCTATGTGCTTCATAACCCAACCTAGGCCATTTCTAAGTTCAACTAGGTTATAAATTCACCAAAGCATTGCAATGTGATTCATATACATCATAGAGTTCAACTTTGAGGATAGAACACATAACAACTTAACAACATACAATGTAGGCTCAAATTAGGGCATTCTCATATAGCACTTGTTCAAGTAACACATGTAATACATGTTTCTAACATGTTCAAGACCTTAAATAGACAAGATGAAAGAGTATTATAAACTTTATTAAGCATAAAATCCTCCTATACATGCTCCTAGCAAGTTCATACTTTCAAAACACAAGAAGAGAGCATAGGAAGCATATATGTGTCCTCATTGACTTCATACATCATAAACTTTGTTTCCTTAGGGTCAATGAGAACTAAGAAGAAGAAGAAAGGTAACTTACTTGTGTTCTTCAGCAAAGAAAGCAAAGAAGGAAACTAATCGGTTGAAAATGATCTACTCTTCAAGCTCTACACTTTTGATGAAGGTGGCTTGAGCAATGGAAGAAGGGATGATGGAGAACCAAGAAGGTAGCTTCAAGAAGCCATGGGAGAACTTGAGAGAAGATGAAATTCGTTCTTGGAGAGTGAGGGAGAAGAATGAAGGTCAAAACATCAGATTGTGGTGTATATGGGTTTAAAAATCTGAGTGGGACAAGTGTCAAGCTAATGTGGTGGATAAATATCTGATTTTGGCTTGTTAAATGATCACTAATGGTCTCTTAATCCACTCTTAAAACATGTTACTAATGTTAGGACATAATCAAGGAGGGTTAGGGAGGTTTAAGTGAGGTTTAGAAAAGGTTTGGATAGGGGTTTGGGTGCCAAAAGTCGCATAACAAAGAAAGGGGAAAATTCCGTAGGTAGCTCCTAGCAGTTGAGGCGGGCGCCTCACTAGAGTCCAGGCGGGCGCCTGGAATGCTGCAGCTAAGTTCATTTTTGCAATGCTCTCAGCTCTTGAGGCGGGCTAGTGATCAAAATTCGATGCGGCCGCCTCGTCTAGCCCTTGAACTTGGTCTAAACATGTCCTAAATGGTCCCAAACTAATGGGCAACCATTCTAAGGTCTAACCCAACTCAAAACAAGTCGGAAACACACCCGAACAACATCCGGAACAAGGTAGAACAAGGCTCGAATCATGCGACGAATGGCTAACGAATCAAACACCAATCAAACTAGGATAACTTGGTCATGGATAAGGCTTGTTTCAACATGGTTATGACCTGAATACAAAGCCAAGAACTCAACGAACACTTTGCACGACGAAATACAAGCAATACGAGCAACGAGGGAAAATCGCTAAGGCCAAAACAAAGCAATCGAACCGGCGATTCAACAAACAAGCATACATGATTCTAAACATGTTAAGAACTTCATGAATGACTTATGAACGTTTCTAAATCATATATAAACTAAGTAAACATGCTCACAATCAACAAGAAAACATGAAGGCAAGCACACAATGCACATGCAAGAATACGGGGTGTTACATCATGTGTCTGGAGCATCCACTGTCTAATATCCATATGTCAGTTGGTTGATCATCTACCATTAAGCATATCTGAAATATGAACATTTAAATCATGGTACCCTTTATACTTTTGGGTCCAAAGGGTTAGTTCTCTTTGGTAACCAAACTTGCCTGAAATTTGGCATTTTGACTTTGTCAGTAGGTTTAAATCTAAACAGGCATTCATGAGACTAATGACCAAAAGTAGAACAAATATCGCATTTGTGATAACCAGGTTTATCAGTCATTTGAGGTGAAATCTTTGATTCATTCTGACTCAGCTTAGAGACTAAGTAATCGAAACTTGAACTTATCAATAGGATATTCATCCCTATTGTGGCGTTCTTCATTATACCAAGGTTCGTGTTCGTCTCGTAATTGGATCACGGAGTACCTCATTCAATAACGGACCGTAGCATTGGGTCAAGGTGTCACAATCCATCAATTCATTGACGTTCTTCGCTTGCCATGCTGCGTGCTCTTTGATTCCTCCATCGCGAGTACGCGTCTAGGAATCATATCATTTGGTATCAGAGCAAAGGTTCGTTTTCACAATCTATCTTATTTTAAATTGTTCTTATTTTGATTATCAATTCCTTTCACTTCCTACTTCGAATTAGGGTCTTCAATCCTAATTTGTTCTTTTCGATTTCTTTGTTTTTTTAAGCCCTAATCTTCTAGGGTTATAAATCCCAAAAAAAAAAAAAAATTACTGTTCATCGCCGGAATTATTGTTCATCACCGGAATTACTGTTCACCACGTTACTGTTCACGTTTTTTTTTTTTTTTGATGTTTCAATTAATTTCGGGCAGCATAGTTTAATTAAAAAAATATTCAGACAAAAAAAAATTGATCCGAAAAAAAAAAATACAGATAAAAAAAATAGAAATCTAAAATTAAAAAAAAGAAAAAAGAAAAAAAATTGATCGTTGCCGAAAATTTGTGATTGCTTGAAAGTGATAATTGCTAGTTGTGCGAATTGAGAAGCTTGAAGTATAACTTTCATCTAGGTTCGAGAATAAATATCGAATCTTCTTATACAATTGATCGTTGAGCCAATCGTCCTTGAAATTCCACTCTTAATTTTCTTTTCTCTACACGTGATTATTGTTGATTGAGTTTGTGGATTTGCTTGCTTTGTTAATCACTATTTAATTGCTTAGTTCTTTTAGAACTTGGAGGAATTGAAAGTGAGGGAGAGTAGGTAAACACGAGAGGAGTGACATTATTGAGTGATACACGTAAGGGAGAGGGTGAGGTGATTTTGCTAATAAAATTTCTTGCAGGTACACGATGTCTAAAACAAGTGAGAATGATGTTCCCACCTTTGATATGAGATTTTATATGGAAGGTTTTGTGAGAGATTTGCATAAAACTATGAGGGAGCAAAAGGAGGATCTAATGGAGGAGATTGACAAAATTCGTAGTGAAAGAAAGAAAAGAATAAGAGAGGGAGGTAATGAACCTAATGATGTGCCAAGACGTAGAATAGATGAAAAAATTAATTTTGAGAAATATTGGAAGGATCTTCGGTTGCAAATTAAGAACCTAAAACTAAAAGAAGTGGAGGTAAATAAGGGTGACAAAAATTCTTCTAAACTTTTTCCAATAGGTGATGAGAGAGAAAACAATATGGTAGTTAGGAGGTTATTAGAAGTGAGAGTTCTAACTATTGAAGAGATTGAAAAGGAGAAAATTTTCTTTACTAAGTGCAAAGTGCAAGAGCGAATTTGTGGGGTGATCATTGATGGAAATAGTTGCACTAATGTTGCTAGTGTGACCATGGTTGAGAAATTAGGGTTACCTACAACCAAGCATCCTAAACCCTACAAGTTGCAATGCTTGAATGGAGGAGGTATGTTGAGGGTGAACAAACAGGTTCTTGTGAAGTTCAAGATTAGAAGATATGAAGATGAGGTGATGTGTGATGTGGTGCCAATACGACAAACTCATTTATTGTTAGGGCGACCTTGGCAAGTTGAGAGGAGTGTTAATTATGATGGCAACAACAAAAGACATTCATTTGTACACAATCAAATAACCATTAAGCTTGTACCATTGACTCCAACACAAGCTTATGAGAATTTTATGATGATAAGCTCAATAGCTAGTGAAGAGAGAAAGGCTAGTGAGGAAAAAAAAAAAGAGAAGCCTTTATAAAAAAGAGAGCTTGAGAGAAAATAAAGTGAGTTTGGCTAGAGAGCAAAGTGAGGAGAGTGAGATAGCCAAGAAAAAGGAGAGCTCAAGTGAAAATAATGAGAGTTTGGCTAGAGATAAAAGTGAGTTTTGTGAGATAGCCAAGAAAAAGGAGAGCTTGAGTGAAAACAAGAGTGAGAGGCCGGTTTTAGAGACTAGTGAAAGATGTGAGATAACCGGGCAAAAGGAGAGGAAAATTAATGTGTGTGAGAAAAAGAAAGAGTGTGAGAAAGAGAAAGAAATTGAAGCAAATTTTGATACTAATCAAGTTAATGTTGTATTGCCAAAGTCTATTGTTTCTTTTTCACAAACTTTTCAAGAGGCACCACCAAAAGAAATTGTGAGATTCAAGATGGAATACCAACAAGGTAAGGAGATTGTTGTAGAACCTACATTTTCTCAAAGGTATGATCTTAATCTTTTTTGGAAAAATAAGTTGTGTGGTGAATTGTTACATGTTAAGCACCATGACATTGAGAATAAGCTCAATAGAGTTGTTGTTGAGTTTGGAAAATTGAGTGGTCTTGTGGACACTTGTGTCATGGGTAAAATTGTTATGCCACCTAAATTATTGCATGTTAAACACTATAAATTGGGTGAGAAATTCAGAATTCCTAGAAGTGTTGCTTTAAAAAATCTGATTAGTGTGGTGAATGCCTTATTCATGAGAAAGATTGTTAGACCACTTGACATGTGTAGAAAGTTTCCATTGCAAGATTTTGTTAGTCACCATGGTCTAAGTGATTGGATGAAATATGGTGAATATATTGGTGATGACTTAAATTTGACATTGCATAAACCTAATCATTCGTATGTGGATCCATTCATGGATGTTACATTGGTTGTTAATATGGTAGGATTGAATTGTGCATTGCAAGTTGGAAAGAAAATTTTGAATTTTCCATTGGGGATTTCTATGTTTCACCAAGATGTGAGTTCTAAACTTGTGATTATGCATGATGTTTCTATGATGAATTATTTTGTTGCATGTCATAAGATTGTTGAAGTTTCCCATGATGCGTTGATGTTTCATAAAATTTATGGATTGCATGAGTTACATATGGATTCATGGAAAGAGACAACTCGTGTTAAGCATGTTAAACCTTGGAAATGTGATGAAATTCATATTGCTGATGATTATAAGCATGTTTTAACACATGATTCGATTTTTGAGCATAAAGGATGTTTATCTTTGAGATTGCACTCTGGTTGTAATTTCTTATCGTTGCATGATTCATTATTGATAAATATGGATATGCAAAAGATGAAAGTTTTTAGGTTGATCTTTAAACTTGGTGAAATCAATTGTTTGTTTCAAATCGAGGAATTAAGTAAGTTGAGGAGCGAAAGATTTGATTATGGTAGTATCTTGTCATATATAATCATTTTATTGATTTGCATGATTAATAGTAAATGCTTTGGATTGCATAAAGTTTTGATGTTAAGCATGGTTATGCTAGAAAGGGGATTTACTAGGTTAATGTTTAAACCTGGTGATTGTGGTCCTATAAAGGATTTTCATGAGGGAACATCGAGTTGTGATAACCTGATGAGTGAGATTATAAACATTGATGGATTTACTTGTCATGACGGATTTGGATACATGGGTTGGTATGCCATATTGCATATTATCCTATTATACTTATTGATATCTTTCATTGACATTCCTTATGATTATCTCGTTGTGTTTAATGTTGCATATGTGATGTTGTCATTCATGGAAAGTCACCGAGTAATGCAAGTGAGATATGTTAGATTGGTATTTGAACCCGGTGATAGGGTTTGGATGCGTTTAATGGTGGGACACGTTCCTACACCAAGAGATGTTTGTGCTAATTTATTACATAACCCATTGTGTTCTAACAATGTTGTTCATGTGGTAGCACATAGTTTTGTTATGTTTCTTCTACAGTTAAAGGAGGAAATCTTGATGGAGTACCAAAGTGTACCGATGGAAAGTCAAGCGAGGAAGGTCTTTGATCCCGGTGATTGGAGATACATGGACTTTCATGGAATGGTTTGCAAACCTAAAGAGTTTGAGCAAATCGACGACATGAAATCATATGGTAAGCATAATTTTAAAGACTATATCTTGGTTGCTAAATCGTGTCTATGTGATGTAGGTCTTGATTTGAGGACAAATCCTTTTCAAGAGAGAGGGAATGATATGATTATGACCACCAACCAAGAACCAAGATTGTCACAAGCAAAGGAGAGACATTGGAAGCTTGGAGATCAAGGTTCGAGGGTTCAAAAGTGCAAGGTTCGAGGCTCAAGAGTTCCCGTAAGGTTGGTCTACGACCTAGGAGGCACAAGGATCAACTTGGGAGCACAAAATGTACTAAAATGATGTCATTATGGTTCCTAAACCCTAGGGGATTATTTTCCTATGTTAAATTAGGGTTAGGGGAAGATTCTAGGCACTTTACAAAGTGAGCCTAGTAGAAAAACGAGATTGGTAGATTTTCCTTATTTTGGTTGTTTTATGTTTCCTAATTAGAATAGGTCTCTTACCTAATTGTTGCCTACATAGATTAGGTAAGTTGAGTTGTTTCCTTTTATTTTAGGTTACCCTTTTATTCTAGGATTAGGATTCACAACCCATATAAATAAGGGTTGTGGTTTATTGTTTTGAGACAACTTGATGATTATTGATTAATATAGTTTTTGAGTGTTTTTCAAAACCTCCTGGTTCTTCATTGAACTTGTGATTATTTGGTGAGAGGCTAAGTAATCGAAACCCGAACTTATCAATAGGATATTCATCCCTATTGTGGCGTTCTTCATTATACCAAGGTTCGTGTTCGTCTCGTAATTGGATCGCGGAGTACCTCATTCAATAACGGATCGTAGCATTGGGTCAAGGTGTCACAATCCATCAATTCATTGACGTTCTTCGCTTGCCGTGCTGCGTGCTCTTTGATTCCTCCATCGCGAGTACGCGTCTAGGAATCATATCACAGTGTTTATGGAGTATGATTGAATAACAATCGAACTCGTGAGATAAACTGACTAATTACTAAAGAATGTGAAGTAAGGCACTCAATGTTTGTATAAACAATAACTAGAGAGAAGTTATCAGTGAAGAGTATCTAGCTAAAGTTTAAGAAGACTAAGGCACAGAGAGATTTTCTTTCAGATTAGTATGCTTCAGACTTCTATGTCTTCAATTGATTCCTAAGGGTATATATAGATGAATTTGAAGAGCAGCCCGTTAAGAACACATTTGAATTTGAAATGTGTTAAGCTATCCATACGTATCTTCTCACAAGATTACAGGGATCCTGTTAGATAGATAATATACAAAATATCTATCAAAACACAAAAAATGAAAGTGTCATTACAAGAGAATGTTCAAGTAAATGAGGTAAACAAGCTGACACTTTAAAACTATGGTCAGTTGATAAAAATGACTGAAAAAGAAAAATCCCACAAGCTGACCAACAAGAAATAATTTAAAACTATAGGCTGACAACAAGTGAAATGATTTTAAGCAAATCTATTTTAAGGCAAGATTCAACAATAGGAGTTCTAGCTATTGCAATGTCATCCTTGCTAAACTTCTTAAGAATTTTATCCACATAGTGTGACTGACTTAAAGTAAGTCCATTTAAAGTTCTTGAGATTTTTACTCCAAAGATTACATCAATTAACCCCATATCTTTCATGTAAAATTTAGATTTTAACATGTCTTTTGTAAATTTAATCATATTATCATTGTTTCCAATGATAAGCATGCCGTCTACGTAAAGACATAAAATAACATAGCCATTTTCATTGTCCTTTACGTAAACACATTTAGCACACTCATTAATCTTAAATCCACAACCCAACATGGCATTATCAAATTTCTCATGCCATTGTTTTGGTGCTTGTTTTAAGCCATACAAAGACTTAACCAACTTACACACTTTGTTTTCTTGCCCTGAACAGAAAACCTTTCTAGTTGTTCCATGTAAATCTCCTCTTCTAAATCACCATTTAGAAAGGTAGTCTTTACATCCATTTGATGTACTTCAAGATTCCGCAATGCGGCAATTGCAAGTACTATCCTTATTGATGATATTCTCGTAACTGGAGAATAAGTATCAAAGTAATCAAGACTTTTTTTTAAGTAATCAATAATCAAGACCTTCACATTGCATGTAACCTTTTATTACTAGTCTGGCCTTATACTTATCAATTGATCCATCTACTTTCATCTTCCTCTTGAAAATCCACTTATATCCTAGTGGTTTACTTCCCGAAGGAAGATCCACTAATTCCCAAGTGTGATTTTGAAGGATGAAATCAATTTCACTCTTGATTACCTTTTTCCAGATGTAGACACCCCAATTTCGTACCCATGGTATGTGACTGACATAAAATATCAAGAACTGTTAAAACTTAACAAATGTCAAGTTGCAGGAGTCAAAAATGCGAAAGGAAAAGCAGGATGCGCGAAACAATGAACTGCAGGGGGGTAAAATGCAAAAATATCAAACTTCCAAGCCTTGATGGTGCCGCACCAAGGGGTGCCTTGGCCGCACCATCATCTTCACTGTGCAATGTCTGAGAGAAGAAATTGTACAATCCTTGAAGCACAGAGTACAACTCGCCAATGCACGGGGAAGAAACTGAAGAATTCCAGCCGTGTCCTCAGTCTCTACTATAAATAGAGACCCCCGGCCTCTCATTTCGTTCGTTCAGTTTACGCGATAGAAAAATCGCAGCGAAGCTCTGCTTCTGCGATTCCTCCGATAGGTTAGTACGAGAGGTGCGAGATAGGTGAGTGGAAGCCCCTATAATCTCCAAACCCCGTCCAAACTCTGCCAAATCAAAAACCCATAGGTTATAAGTGATCCCTAGCCTAGTTGTTAGGTATCCACCTCACTTCCCCAGTCCAAAAATCACAAAGTAAGCCGTTACTCTGCCCGAGTAACGAGCTAAAAAAGTCAAAAACTAAGTCTAGGTTCCGCCCAACCAAAAAGGACAAAACCTACCCAAATAAAGCTGTCACTCTGCCCGAGTTGATAAGCCCAAACCTCAAAAATCAAGCAGTCATCCTGCCCAATTCAAAACAAAAAGACTCCCTCTCCCTGAAGGACAGAGCGAGCACACCGCCGTTCTAAAAGGTAATACCTTTAAGAGCGTATTTTATTTCATTTGTATTTTTTGTCTTTTATTTATTTTTCAAAAGTTGTTATTTAAATCCGGCGCAATGTAGCCAATATAAGCCGTTGTGCTGCCCGGATTAGATTAGGAAATATTATGTAAAAGAGTCATTATAATGACCAAATATTCTTAAATATGTCTGTAATTATTGGAAGGAGACAGCTGCGAGTCCGTAAATAATATAGCCACGAATGTATTTGTTTAAATTTCCCTGTCATTATAATACCTTATTTATTTGCTAGATAAATATAACAATAAGCATACTTCAGCAAAAAACGTTTTGAGACCGAAAGGGCGAGTTGGGTGCCTAGCACCTTCCCAACTCGTAACTTAGCCTCCGAACCCGCTTTTAAAAATCTCGGTTTTCTTTCTCGGTTTTTCTTTATTTTTGCCTTAAAATAAAGATGGCGACTCTAAAACTTTCAGATCCAGGGGCCTCGCAACATTCCTCTTTGCACTTTCCTGTTCTCCCCTTAAAAAGGGAGATACGGGAATGGAGGGGTGATGCATTCCCATATCCTAGTATCCCCTAAACAAGGGATAACTTGATGCGGGAAACTCATAGCTCCCATAGTGATCTGAATGGGCCATAAGGCTATTTTCAATAAATCCAAAGTGGGGGCGTCGCAATATCCTTTCTTGCACTTCTCAGTTTTCCCTGAAAAGAAAAGGGGAGAATGAGAATGGAAGGGTAATGCATTCCCATATCCTGTTATCCCCGAAATAAGGGATAACTTGACATGGAAAACCATTAGTTCCCATTTTGGATACAAAATCCACTCAAGGCAACCGAGGTACATTCCAACGTGCTAATATAGACAGCACTCCTCTCGCACTTTGGATTTCGTCTTCCCCTAAACAAGGGAGGGTGGAACGAGAGTAGTGGTGTCCCGCATCCGCACGTACGCGCACCCCTATCCAAGGGCGCGCGGGGCGCGGGAGCACATTCCCGGGAACCTCACACCAGAGAGGTCCTTCGGAAGAGGTCACAGTTAGTTTATAGTTTTGAGGTTCACTTTCCAACATGTAGGTTAGAAAATCCGGACCAAAGGATTTTTCTACTCCAGCTCTTTTACTGCGTCTAAGTTCTACATCTTCTACCTCATTCTCCTCATGCTCTTCTTTTATTGAATCATGTATTTTTACAGATGAACTAGACACACTACTCAGTCTGCATGGAAATACATTCTCAAAGAACGAAGCATTTCTTGCTTCCATTATTGTGTTCTTGTGAATGTCTGCAATTTTAGAATCATGCACAAGGAATCGATAAACACTGTTGTTAATAAATAATTTTGAATTTTAGATAGAAATTGCAATGTAATGAAAATGAGTTGTGTACATGAGTTAGGGCGCGACATTCTGTTTCGTGTCATTTGATAACTGAATCAATGCCCTATTGTCTTTTTTGTTTTGTTTTTTGTCCTTTTATTTAAAAAATTAATGAATTTGGTAGATAGAGCGGCCATGCTGACATTTTATTTATTACCAGACATCTTATTCGATCAATTTGTGAAACATAAGTAATTATATAAATCTAATAATTGAAGTATTAAAATTTTATATAATTCGATTAAATCAGAGTTTTATAATACAATATGTTTCAAGTATTTTTTATATATAAATATTTTTAATTCAATAAAATTTATTACGTGAGCGTAGGCCTGGGTCAATCCGCTTTAACCTGTTACCCGTTTCAACCCGATCCGTTCGGACCCAATCATTTCAACCCATTTGACATTTGGGTTCTAACGGGTTTCAACCCTTTTTAACTCATTACTCATTTCAACTCAACCCAAACTCAATCCAACCCACCCAATTGCCAGGCCTACGTGAGTGTAGAAATAAAAAATAAAAAATCTAAAGTTTTTCTGTCAGACTAAATCATCATTCAGATTTCAGATCAATGTAAGAGCATCACCATTGTGAGTTTTTAGCTCTCTTCTTATTTGAAAAGAGTAAAATCAACAATGGCAACACTCTTCTCAATGAAGCCACATAGGAGAGAGAGTGAGGGCTTCCTAAATAGGAAGAAAATTTTTGGGAGAGAGGAAGGAGAGAGGGGCGGCTGATGTTTATTTTGTGGCGTGTGTGTTGGGGGGTGGGGGGAGGATTTTGTATTTATGTATGGTGGTGTTAAATTTAATATTTTTTGTGTAAGAAGATTATATAATGGGAAGATATATTTTTAAGTGGGTAAGAAGATAAAAATATGTAGGTAGCAGTGGGACTCATCTAAAAAATTGTGTAAGAATTTTATACAATGGTGATGCTATAATAGATGGATCATGTTGATCATGCTGATCAATGTCATAAACGGAGTACAATCATTGAAATGAGCCGCTTGCTATATATATAAATCCTTTTTTTATTTGTATTTCTGGCGATGCGGGAGTTTTAGTGGGTGTATGTTACAACTTTTTTTATTGACTTTTGACTTTTTAGCTTAAAAAAAGTCATATTTAAAGTGTTTGTTTCAGCTTATAAGTTAAAAGTCAATAAGACTTCGTTTGGTGCAGCGTTTTGAAAACACGACTTTTTCAAAACGCGGCATTTTTAAAACACATCATTTTCAAAACACAATTTTATTTTTGTAAACACGTTTGGAAAACTATTTCAAAATACTATTTTTCATAAACAGAGTAGTTGCAAACGTAACATATTTTTAAAACGTTACAAATTGAAGCGTTTTAAAACGCTCAACATTTTTAAAACGTTGCATTTTAAAACGTTGCTTTAAAACAATTTTAAAGAGAAAATAATAAAAGTTAAACGTAAAAGACTACGTATACTAATGGTTTAGAAAATAGCTACGTATTTATTTATTATTTTAAGTAAGATTAAGTAAACGAATATTAATTAAATATTATCCCGTGTTGAATTTTTAAGATAAAGGTGAGAGTTTTTTTCCTTAATAATGTACTAGCTGATTTGAATATTTAGGGTTTATGGTTAATTTGTAGTAAATAAATAATTTCTAATTTATTTAACAAATATACACATAAGCCGTTTTTCATCAGCTGAAAACAGTTTATCATCAAATCAGATATAAGTCATTCAGCCAACAGACTAAGCTATCAGGTATAAGCCACCAACCACTAGCCGCGACAAACGAGCCCTTAATAGGGCAGAAGGTAAGAAGGCTAGGAAGCCACCGACCTAGAGAGAGAAATGCTACACAAAGACAATCAATCGGAGAGAGGTCCTTCTCAGGCACTACTTTATTTAGTATATTATCAATCTCTATTCTACTCCGTTAAGTTTTAACTCTATATTTCATCTATTAGATCATTATTGACTTAAACCACAAAATCTATCAAATCATAACTTTTATCAATCATCATAAACCCAAGTATCTCAAGCATATCATCATTGCTTATTGTAATCATAACCCAATACTATCTCTTTAGTCTCTAATCATAGAGTGTCCAAGAGTATATTCATAACCATTACTCACGGATTCGCCACCCAATCATAGTCCACACTTCACCATTAAACACACAAGAATTACATTTTACATTCTGTAAGGGTAGGATATGAACTTCCTATTTTATTTTATTGTTGTGTCTTTTTTTGCTCCTAAAGTAATAGTAAAGTGTTACCATAATTAAATACATCCAAAAGCTCTCAAGAGTCCATATTTAAGATGGACAACAATTTTAGGAACATCTTTTACTTTAATTAGGATACTATTTTTGGAAACTAATATTTTATTTCCTAAATTATATGTTTCTTTGGAGTACTTGGTTTTCTTGTTTGTGTATACAAGAAGAGGTTGTGCATAACGTAAACAAAGATAAACATGCTGATAGAGAGAAAAACGCCGAGAGCTTTATTAAGAGTATTTGGATGCAGCTGTGGATGCAGTAGCATCACGAGCTGTATTGATCGTTTTGCTGTTTGTTTTTCTAGTTGTTAGGAAACTTATTTTTTTAATCTCGTGTTTGTTTTACTCTTGTTTTTGTGGGTTTCTTCTACAGACTTCATAGTCTTGTGAGAGGTTTTGGTATTTGGTTAGGTTTCACGATTTTTGTAAAACTCACATGAAACCCAAAGTTTGGTTGAAGAGTCACCATAGGAAAGTTTCAATATCATTTACCATATAAATCGGAATTGGCAAGTTCATAGATCAAATTATATATTAATCCTATTAATTACCAATCTATTAATTATCTATTAATTATTATTAAAAAAGAAGTTGTTCCTGCCACATAACGACTTTCCGTTGACTGCTTAAAGTTTTAAAGGAATTATGTGTTTCCATGTGTCACCTTCTTGTGAAGTTGTAAAAAACATTTTTTTTTGCTACAAAAAATTAAAACCGGATAGATTTTAAAACGGTGACTCATTTATAAATAGTTAACGTTTTTTTTTTAATTTTTTGCTACCAAAATCGGTTAGTACGAGATAGATTTTATCATATTTGATTTAGACGTATTTAAGTTGACTAGGACTCCAAATTTTCGTGGTAGAAATGTTTTTTGTAGATAGATTTTACCAGTGCTAATAGATTTTAATATTTCAATTACATTTTCATCGTAAAAGCTTTTTTCTTTTTTTCAAAATTGATTAGTTTAAGATAAAAATCTTAAATCTAATTAGATAAGATAATAATCCTAAAACTAATTTGATAAGATAAAATCGATTTTGGATATAGTTTAACGAGAAAATTTATGATAGAGGTAGATTTATGATTTTGTTTCTGTTTTTTTTTTTCAAATATCACTTAATTAAACTAGATTTTATCCTATGTAATTTATACAAATTTAATTTGACTAAATCTCTTCTATTTCCATCTCTTTTTATTTTCATAATTTTTAATTTATACAAATTATCCACGGTATAATTCTACGTTTTTTGTTTTTCTACTAATCTATATTTATTAATTATTAATTACTAATCTATTAATTATCTATTAACTATTATTAAAACAAAAGTCGTTGTTGCAACATGACAACTTTATGTTGAATGCTTAAAATTTTAAAAGAATTATGAGCTTCCACGTGTCATGCACCTTCTATACAAGTTTATAGTATTTTTTCCTATCAAAATTAAAATCAGATACATTTTAAAACCGGTGCCTCCTTTATATATTGTAAACGTTTTTTTTTTACCAATTTTTGTTGCCAATATCGATTAATACCGGATATATTTTATAACATTTGATTTAAAAGCGTTTCACTTGATTAGGACTCCAAATTTTTATGGTAATTTTTTTTTTTTGCAGATAGATTTTATCAATTTTCATAGGTTTTAATATTTCAATTATATGACTATATATCTATTTTGAATATTTACTTTTTTCTTTTTCAAATTATCCGAATTAAAAAATTTAATTATTTATTACAAGTTTAGAACATCATCTTATTATAAACAACTTTTGCAAAAAAAAAAAACTATTAAAATCATGCATATTGTACAAAATATATCTATATAAATTCTTTTTTTCCTTAAAAAAATTAAAATCTAATAGATTTTAAAGTCGGTGTCTTCTTTATGCAAGGTAAAAGTTTTTTTGCGGATAGATTTTATCATATTTGATTTAAACGTATTTCAATTGAATAAAACTCATCAATTCTCATGGTAAAAGTTTTTTTATTTATCATTTCTTTGCTTACAAAGTCGGTTTGTACCGAATAAATTTTATCAAATTTGATTATGACATATTTAATTTGATTAGGACTCCTCAATTCTCATTGTAGAATTTTTTTTTTAATTTTTATTAATTTACCAAAATTTAGTCAATTTAAAATAAATTTTATCTAATTTGATTAAACGTGTTTTAACAACACCATAACTAATCACTACGAAATAACTTAAAAATTATATCTATAAAATATATAAAAAAAAACAAAAAACGAGGTGCCTTAGAGTGTATATGGTTTGTTATTATTATGGTTGCTCTTAACCATTTGCCTCCACCTTGAAAAACTCACTCCATTTAATTCTTCTGTCAAGTCCGAAAGGACCCAATCAAGATGACCCGAGTCTTGCTTTCTTTCATCAATAATTTCGGTGGTCTCCTCGTCATGCTTTTCTAAAGTAGTCTGTGAAAGCCTTTGGTTGATCACTGATCAGAGAATTAAACATGTCGTGTTCCTCCTCCTTGTCAAGTGTTGTGTGTCATCAGTTTTCACTAGACGAGATCAAAGACGCAACAAACAACTTTGACGTGAGCAACATCCTCGGAGTCGGGGGAGAAGGAACTGTGTATCTTGGCTAGGGGTGACAAAAATTTATCCAACCCATTGGGTTATCTATTATATCCATTATAAAAGACTTATTCGTTATTATTCATTAATACCTAATTAAGTTAATAGGTGTTAATGTATATTATCCATTAACACCCATTAACAAAATGGATAATTATGGATATTGATCACGCCACGAAGACGGGGTGACTGAGCTGGCAGTCCACGTAGTGGACCTGAGCTGACGTGTCCGGCCCTTGGTGGTCACGTCGGTGTAGTGGGTACCGGAGGTACCGACTTGCTGAGGATATCTGGGCTTAGGTTGATGATCTTTGTTGGTGAGTACCTGAAAGTAAGACTACCGTTAGGGTGTGGGGTTTCCCCCTCAAAGTGAGAGTCAAGAACAAGGTAGTATATAGTATGCCTGAGCTAGGCGTCCCTTAACTTCCTGGCCGATGAGAGTAATCTCTTTGTGTGTATTGTCTATCACCGCCAGTATAATAAGTTTGCAATCTCAAGTTATCTTACCTTTCTTGAAGGGAAAGGCTTCCTTTATAGTAGCATAGATTTGGGATCATGATTGGTATGAGGGTCCCAACCGGTGGGACTTGTTCCCCGGCTCGCTTGCCGGCCTCCCGAGTGGTCAACTGTTGTGTATGCAAGTGAGGATTGTAGGCGCTGAGTAAGCCGATAAGGTATGGCGGCTTGCATGGCTTGCTCGGCTCTTGTGGGAAGGCACTGGATGCTATGTACAGTGCTACGGCTAAACCTCGCCTTTATCCCAGAAACCGCTTGACGAAAGATAGTGATCCTCGACCATATGGTCTGCATCGATTCATGGTTGCCCGTCATGCTCTAATTATGGTCGCCGATTTCGCTTTGGTTGGTCGCTGATTGTCGATGATGACCGACGGGAATGGTCTTCGGCCCTTGGTGGGACCAGATCAAGTCTAGCCGAATCCACGTGGTCGGTCCACGTAGGGGACCTGTGTCGGGTCCCATCAATAGCCCCCGAAGTTTCCAGCGAGGATTTATCCTTAGCTTGGAAAGTCATTCGAATATCACGCCGATTTGTTCGCTTCTAATCTTCGCTTGGAGTCCTGCTTCTTTGCCTGTTGCATGGTCGGTGGCCTTGACTTGCCCGCTGGTCGACCAAGATTTATAGTCGACCATATATTATTGCCGAGGATAGTTGAGTAATTAGTGGAATTTTTCTTGAAATTGATCCGCCGTATGCATTAAATGCACGGTAATCGAGGGTCGTAGGTAATCATTTGTCATGTCCTTTCCCAAAATGCGACGGCGCCCGCTGACCAAAACGCCGCTTGCGATTTTTGAGCATAGTGCCCGCCACGTGTCGATCAGAGGTTGGTTTGGTAAAGATCCGCGTGTTTTTGGTCGGGTCGACCCGAGCAAGTCGGGTTAACATAAAATCACGATTTTCCCGGTTTTCTCATTCTCTCTTCTTCTAAACTCCTCCGCTTCTACACTCTCTGAAACAGGCGAAACAACCTTCTATTTCTCCTCTCATTTCTGACACTTGCTACCGTTCTTTCGCTCTAAAATCCTAGTGTCCAGGTTCGCCATTTCTTCCTCTTTCGTTTGATACAAATTTCTCAAGTTTTGACTTTGTTTTGAGCATTTTCCGGTTTTTGCAGTTTTTTCCGATTATCCTTGCAGTTTCCGGTACACCGGAATCTTTCCTTGGTTTCTGTAATTCCACCCGCCCCGCCAAATTTCTGCCTTTCCCGTGCTCGCCCTCAACTTTCTCTCAAGCATGTACTTTCTTCTCTTTCTTTTACTCGCTCCTCTAATCTGTTAGGAATCTAGGGTTAGATTTTTATGAGCCCCAGATTCCGCTTTTCTCGCTTTTGCCCCGAGCGAACATTCTTCTTCATCTTCGCCCCACTCTTCGACTGCCTATCACAGAAATATGAGAACCAAGCACGTTAGCCCCGAACCAGCGTATGCTCGATCCCCTACGACCAAAAGAGTATATTCGCAGACAAACGGCGCTTGGTCGCTAATTTTACCAAGCCGAGCGGTGACGTTGCTGGTTAACGGTGGCTACAGTAGGGAAGATTTACCTACTCTTTCCGACCAAGAATTTGTCAGCGAGGATATCTTACTGGGCACCAATGTTCTTATGCTCGAGTACGACCACAGCCCTCCGGTACCTTTTTAACCAATATTACCGAGAGGTGATCACCAAGGGTATAGTTGAGGCGAATAAGGCCCCGGGTGGAAAACGAGGAGAGAGCTCGTCACCGCGGGATTTCTGTGAAGTCGATGAAGTCGATGATGCCCTGCTCGACGAACTTTGAGAGAATGGAGGAACAATATCTATCCTTCGGACGTAGAGAGCTGGGACGACCATTTCAATCATAGTTGGAAGATTTTCCGGGGATCTGCCCCCGATAATTCGAGTAGTCTGGATGAGCTGAGGGCGAGGACTCGATAGGTAGGTTTTTATATTTCATTCTTGATGCCGGGCCGCCGCCCCTCGATCCACTCTTGTGCGACCTTTTAGAGGAAGCCGGTGCTCATCCCCTTGATCTCTCGCTGAACCTCATCAGATATTTGATCTCTTTCGCGGCCTGTGTCCGTATGCTCGGATTTGAGCCGACCCTCCCCCTCTTTCTGACCTATTTTGCGGTGACCAAGTCGATGAAGCGCCTTCATTGCAAACACCATAACCGGGGAATTAACCTGTTCGCCAAGCCTCCCTGAAAACCGGTCATTGGGACGAGAGGTCCCGTTAGTGAGGGTAGATATGGGTGGAATTTCCCCGTGCCTCGCCTTTCAAATGAGGGGTCAAGTCCCTCTCCTTACCGCGACTTTAGACGAGTATGAAGAGGCTGCTCGTAAGGCTATCGAGGATTTCCTTGGAGTAAGAGGAAGGGGGCCCGCCGAAGTTTTTGACCGAGTGCGATAAGTGTCGACGAGAGTTTGTCGAGGATGGTCGAATGACGACCAAGAGGTTTAAGGGGCCGGATGTTCGATGTGAAGTTCCCGAGTACATCCAAGACTCGGTGGTCGATGCACGAGGGAAATAAATTCCACTGACGCCTCGCCAAGAAAATACACTCCCCGTCAAGGTCGTGGAAGTACATATCATTACTTTGTAGCTTTTTGCTTGAGTTTTCTTCTCGTAGCTTTTCTTTGATAATTTTTGGACTCATCTTGATTGACTTTTCTCTGCTTCGTATATGATCGATATAGATGCCCTTACTGAAAGTCACCAGCGCGACCAAGGGTCACTGTCGACAAAGGGATGCCAGGCCGACCCAAAAAGGCCTACCCGCGCCTTCCCCGCTCGCCGACGAGCAAGGAGTGGGGTCTTCTGCCTAAGGTGTGGCTCGCCGAGCTCCCGCCAAGGTGAATCCTCGGGGAAGAAGTAAGCCCCCAGCCCTGACCAAAAGAATTTCTGAGCCCTCCGCTGCCCCCACTAAGCCTATCTCCACCGAGCATGCTCCTGCCCCTTCTCAAAGAAAGCGGCAGCTGATCGTGGATGCCTTCGAGGAAGACGAAGAAAGCACAGAGAAAATATCTGCTCGTCCCCCGCCCGAGAAAAACAAAAGGGCAAAGGCAAATCTATATCTTCGCCGCCTAGTGAAGAAACAGCCCATGGCCGAGGGATGATTTTGTGGGACCGACCACCGTAGCCGCAGGGACCCAGCCGCCAAGGATTTTGCGATATCCCGCTCTTCAAAATTTTGACGCTCTGTCGTCGTGATTCCCCATGGCCTTAGCCGGCAAGGGCTTGTTGTTCGAGCTCAGTTGGGGATATGGTCCTGGATTGTTAACTCTCTCTCCGCCGAGGGCATGGGACGAATTGGTCTCTGCATGAGCGAGGTAATGTTTTTTTTTTTTTTTTTTTTTTTTTTTTTTGCCTTTTACTAATATTCGTTATTTTTTCTCAGATCCGCTTTTTGTGTCTTCGCTGCCACTGAGCCGACGCCTCGCTATCGAGGTCGACAAGTTGAAAACTCAGCCGAAGCCGACAAAGACGAGCTTGAGCTTTAGGTCAAGTGGCCTCCCCGACAAGCGAGCATGCGAAGGGAAAAGCCCAGTTGGAAGAGTCCTTGGCCAAAATAAACCGCCTGAATGAAGCCAAGGATTCAGCTGACGCTCGCACCTTTGTTGCTGAAAAGAATGCCAAAGATGCCGAGGGGAGGAGAGCCGTGGTCGAGCAGGAGTTGGCCGAGCTGAAGGTCAGAGTTGCTAGTTTAGAGGGAGAGGTCGAGGGTGCAAAGGCCGCGACCTTCAAGTCTTTCGAGGGGACTGATGCCTTCAATAAAGAAATTGTCGTCTACTATGACCGAGCAATTCGGCATATGCTTCGAGTAGCGGCTGCCTCTGGATGAGTCCGCACCATAGTCGAATGGGGTAGTGAAAATTTTGCTGGCGATGCTGCTCGGCAAGGGCATGAGATGATCCCTTTTACCGAGGAAGAGATGGCGATGCTGCGGGCAACGGACGTTAAGTACAACATGGAGGAATGGGTGCCACCCACCCCATGGTCGCTTGATGTAATAGCCCTCACAAAGCAAGTTGAGCAAGGCGAGGAAGTGGACTTCGACCCAGACCTCAAACTTAGACAATTCATGGGCGAGGGCGAACATTCCAACCGAGCTGAGTTCGAGGCTGCATCCTTGGCCGCTGAGCAGCATGGTCTTCCTTCGCCTCCTCGTGAGCTCGAGGTCGTCAATCTCCCTGAGTAGCATCTCATTCTCCCTCGCTGCGCCGAGTAATCGTAGGCGAGTGTGCCTTGATTTCAGAACAGTTTTTATGTTTGTAAAAAATTTTTGTTCATGTCTTAATCGCTTTACATTTAGCCATATATGAATGAGGTTTTGACTTGTCCCCTTTTTTCTCAGCTTTATTCCTAACTATGCTCGCGTACCGAGGATAGTTAGTGCTTAGCACATTCACACAATCGCTTTTTTTTTGTATCTTGATCCTAGGAACTCTCCCTCCTCCGTACGAGGATGGGAATAAGTACTTTGACTTATTTATCATTTTTGTTGGCCTTCCTCGCTCAGCGAGGATAAGGTCTTTTTCCCACCTCCGTACGAGGTTGGGATGAGTAAACTCATTTGTCGTTTTTTGTTGGCCTTCCTCGTATATCGAGGATAAGGTCTTTTTCCCACCTCCGTACGAGGATGGGTCCTACTACATCTCCGTTCGAGAATGAAAATAGGTACACAATCTTTCAGAAAATAGAGCTTATCATTCACTAATCTTGCAAAAAGGTTACATCAATGATAGTATGCCTTGAGATGATCTACAAGGATTTTTAAAAGGTGTGCCATCTAGCTCGGCCAACCTATAGGTCCCCTCTTTTACAAGGCTAGTTATTCTGAATGGACCCTCCCAATTTGGAGACAACTTATTTCTGCCCGCCTTTCTGCCTGTAGCTTCAATCTTTCTCATAACCAAATCTCCGACCAGAAAGGTTCTCAATCTAACTTTTTTGTCGTGGTGGGTCTTCGTAAGCTTCTTGTAGTTGATCATTCTGAGTCGGGCCTCTAGTCGCCTTTCTTCGAGGTTATCCAGATCGAGCTGCCTGGATAGATCATTTTGTTGTTGGTTAAATAAAGTAACCCGAATGGTAGGAAGGGCTAGCTCGACTGGAGCCATTGCTTCCGAGCCATATGTTAATGCAAACGGGGTTTCACCAGTAGATCCTCGGGCCGATGTTCTAATTCCCCACAAAGACAATTGGTAATCGCTCTAACCAACTTCCCTTTTTCTCGCCTAAATTTCGCTCAAAGCGTGCATGATCTTCTTATTTCCTCGCTCGCTCGGCCATTGCCCCGCTGGATGAGCTACCGAAGACATTCTCGTGTTTAACGCTTTAGCCGATCACAGCTTGTCAGAAATTTTTGGAGAATTGCGTGTCGTGGTCGAGACGATCATCCGAGGAAGTCCGAAACGGCAAAAATCGCTCATAGGTAAACCCGATCGCCTCGATCCTGCTATGCTAGCTGCTGGCTTTGCTTCTATCCATTTAGTGAAGTAGTCGATCCGCTACTATCACATACTCGCACCCATATTTTGCTTTGGGAAAAGGACCAATAAGATCGATTCCCCACATGTCAAAGCGGCCAAGCCGCCACTATACGGAGTTTGTAAGACCGAGGGTACGCGAGGAATGTTTGCAAATCTTTGACATTTATCACACTTCCTTACATATTCCATCGGCTCTCCTCATACTCTACCAATAGTAACCGTGGAAATTCATTTTGTCTCGACAGGTCCTCGCCTGTGGTGTCCTCCGTGACTCGCCTCATGAACTTCTCGCAAAGAAATCATTCACCATTTCTGGTCGTATACATCGAAGGAGAGGCTTAGTATTCGACCGCTTGTAAAGCATGCCTCCAATAACCGAGTATCTACATGCTCGGTTTCTGATAATTTGGGCTTCATTCTTCCCTTCTGGTAAAGTACCCCCTTCGATGTAATCTTTAATGTCGTCGATCCAACATCTTGTAGCTTCATCGACGACCATAATTTCTTCATAGCTAATGGCCGGGATCCCGAGGAACATGAGCTCGATACTAGAGGGACCTCTTCGCCTTCCGAGGATGCAACTTTAGAGAGATGATCCGCTCGGGAATTTCCCTCTCTAAGGATCTGTTCTAATTCCCAGTACTTGAAACGAGTCAACAGTTGCTGTGTCAATTGTTGGTATTTAGCCAATATTGGGTGATTTGCTTCGTATTCACCCAGTATTTGTTTTACCACCAACTGAGAGTCGCTGTAGATCACTATATTTTCAGCCCCCAAGGCTAATGCGAGCTCGATTCCAGCGATCAAGGCTTCATACTCTACCGGTTATTCGATGTTTTGAACTGGAATCTTAAAGCCATGTCGATTTCTCCTGAACCAGGGATACTCAACGTCAATCCAGCTCCACTCCTTTCTGCTCCTGCAGATCCATCTACAAACAAGGTCCAAAATATAAGTGGCCTTGTTTTCGTTTGCTCGACCGATGTCGTCGCTTCTATGCTCGCCGGGGTGACTTGTCGAGCACTTTCTTGCTCGCCTTCTGGCCGAGTAAACGAGGTCTCAGCTATGAAGTCGGCCAAGACTTGCGCTCGGATCGTTTTTCTGGCCTCATAGCTGATGTCATACCCTGAAAGTTCTACTGACCACTTCAACATCCTGCCCGCCATATCGGGTTTGTGCATAATTTTTCTTAAAGGAAAATCGGTGTACACTATGATCGCGTGCGCCTGGAAGTAAGCTTTTAATTTTCGCAAAGAATGATCAAAGCGAGAACCAATTTTTCAACTTCCAAATATCTCCCTTCCACATCCGTAAGTGCATGAGAAACGAGTAGATCGGCCTCTCGAATGTTGTTTTCCTGACCAAGATCATGCGGCGATCGCCGAGTCCGATGCGCCAAGTAAATGTACAACTTTTCTTCGGGTATTGGGATACTGAGGAGTGGTGGTCGGCCTAGATACTCTCTGAGTTCTTCAAAAGCTCTTGTGCAATCCTTTGTCCACTCAAATTTTCTGCCTCCTTTCAATACCTTAAAAAAGGGTAGGCTCTTTTCAGCGGATTTGGCGATGAAGCGGCTGAGAGCCGTGATCCGACCATTAAGCTGTTGGACATATTTAATCGAGGATGGTACATCCATGGTCGCCAGGGCTCTTATCTTTTCTGGATTAGCCTCAATTCCTCTCTCATTCACCATATAGCCGAGGAACTTTCCCTCTGTCACACCAAATGCACACTTGGCCGGGTTGAGCTTCATCTTGTTCTTTCGTAGATTTGAGAAGGTTTCTCTCAAATCTTTGGCATGGTCGAATGCTTCGCTTTTGATAACCATGTCATCAATGTAGGCTTCCACATTTCTCGCCTAACCGGTCCCCGAACACTTTATTCACCATTCTCTCGGTATGTAGCCCCGCTGCTTCGAGGCCAAAAGGCATCATTGTGTAGCAATACAACCCGCCGGCCGCTCGAATGCCGTGTATCCGGTCGGCCAACCACATCCTGATCCGATGATATCCTCGAATATGCATCTACAAAACTCGAATTTTGTGCCCCGATATGGAGTCCACAAGTTGGTCGATTCGGTAATGGGTACCAATCTTTCTGCAAGCTTTATTTAGATCGGTAAAATCTACACACATTCGCCATTTCCCCGTTACTTTTTTTACCATAACTACATTTGCTATCCAGGTAGCATACAAGACTTCTTTAATAATTTTGGCTTTCAACAACTTCGACACTTCTTCCTTGATAGCTGTCTGTTTTTCCATGGAAAAGATTCGTGCCTTTTGTTGTATTGGGATGAAGTCTCGGTCGATGCTCAACTGGTGCATAGCGACGTCCTCGCTAATTCCCTCCATATCGTCAATCCTCCAAGCGAACACATCCAAGCTTTCTTTTAATAGCTTGATGATCGCCGCCGCTCTTCCTTGGGGATTTCTTCCTACTGGACTTTCTCGCTTGGGAAATCGAGGTTGATCACAATTTCATCTAAATCGCCATTTGGCTCGATGGCCTGTTGGTGATCAATGTCCAAGCTTTCAATGGTGATAACTTTGGTGACTACCGGCTTTTGTGTGCTCTTCAGCCATCAGGCCGACTAGAGGTCGCCTTTTTTCCTTGAGCGAGTCATGCGCTCCTACCGCTTATTCCATGGAAACGACAAACCCATGCTCCCAGGTCTCAGTTCAGCGAGCCGGCTGCTCCCAAATTGCTTTAATCGCTATGCTTGGGTTGGTTCAGAAATGTCCTATTATTTCCTCTTCTGCTGACTTCTTTGGTCGACTCGCCGATTTCGACCACCTCTCCTGCAAGGAAATCACCACCTTTTCTTTTTGGGTTTTCTCCTTGTAGATATACTCCAAAGTACTTCGAGGCATCATTCAAGACCATTCCGATCCCCTTTTCAGCAGGATACTTGATTCTTTGATGGGCCATGGATGCAACCATTTGAAATTTTGTCTGGGAGGGTGAACCGAGGATGGCGTTATATGGGGATGGCAGATCGAGCACTAGAAAATCAATCTCCTCCGTTCGAGGAGTATTGGTTTCTTCCCCGAGGATCACTGATAACGTGATGATTCCTTCGACCGCCACCTCAGGCCCCGTGGAAACCTCTAATCAGACGCCGCCGGCTCGAGGTGGGCGTCCTCACCCCCATTTCCTTAAAGCATGCGTAATACAGATATCCCTTCCTCGCCTCAGATCTATGAGGACCCGCTTTCACTTCACTATTATGAATCCTCATCCGCAGAGTCAAGGGTTGTTGCGAGCGCCTCGCTAATCCGCGAGCTCGCCAGCCGAAGGTAATTCCTCCCGCTTCATCGCATCGCGGCATCATGTGAACCACATGCTTCAAATTGTAAATCATGTTTTTAGCCGGGTTCCACTTGGTGCCGCCTCCCCGATCGTGTTAATCACGCCTCCTGGTCCTCCGTTATCCGGCCGAGGATTTTGATGTCTTTCTCGCTCTCTCTCGCCTATCTTGTCGGGTCATTTCCCTTCGCTCAAACCTCCCGAGCTCGCCTCTATCTATCAATTTCGATGGCCTTTTTCGATTGATGCAATCCTCTGGTCGTATGGCCGACATCTTTATGGTAGGCACATCGCTTGTTGGGGTCATGAGGATACCGTGTTTCCTTCAATGGGTAAGGTCTACTAATTTTATCCCGATCGAGCAGACATTCATGATGTGCTCACTACCGCATTGAGTGGTGTCCAACCAACATCGTCCCCACGATTTTTCCCTCGATTGTCCTCCTCCTTATTACTCGATCCTCGACCACCTTTGTTCGAGTGGTCCCGCTTCTTTCTTCTTTCCCTCTTTCTTCTCATTGCCCTCCTTCTTCGCATCTTCTGTATTGATTACCCGAATTGCGTGCGCACATTTCCCGACCGAGGTTTGTCGCAAGAAGATCATTTCCCCGCCTCATCGCCCCTCGTTGTAGGCCTGAGATGAAGCACATTTTAATCGATTCCTCCGAAATATACTCAGATTCTGGTCTACCATGGCCACGAACCTCGTCCATGTAGAGTTGATTGATTCATTAATCCTCCGTTGATCCCACACGTGTCGGTTTGCTTTTTTGGTCGAGTCCCGCCGAGGCAAACCGGTTGACAAACATCCGCCTAAATTGCCCCAACTTTCAACTAATCCAATGGCAGCTCAGATACCATTTCGTAGCCTTCCCTTTCAATGTCCCCGCAAAAATCTTTCCCTGTGCATCCTCGCTTCTGAGCAATCTGCTCATTTTCACCTCAAAGCTTGTCATATGATCTACAAAGATTGGCGAGGCCTCGTATGGCTCGAAAGTAGGAATCTTTTATCCGGGAGGGAGCTTTCCTCATTCTTTTCTTGAACGGGCCATTCTTGGCGTGAGGCAATAACATAGGTTTTCCTTCTCCATGGCCTCTAATCGCCTTTCAAGAATTTGACCTCCCGCCGACGGCCAAAGAAGGCTTATTGGTCGATACTGATTCTGGTCGCTGCTCCGACCACTCTGGGTACCCCGCGCCGATTATTGAATGTGTGCAATGCCCACATGTTCTAGTTCTGCTTTTCTTTCCTCGGCCTGATTCCCTTCTCGCTCCTTTCTCGTGCTCGCCGGAGCGCTTAGATTCGCTGGGAAATGTTAATCGGCTTTGAACACCGGGCTTAGGTGCTTGCTCGCCGCCCGCTTCCTAACCTCGACCTTGCACCGGGCCGATATAGCTTTCTCCTTTCCCTTCCCTTTGAGGTAGCGCTGTATGGTCGGGTTCGCCTGCTTTGAGGCTTAATCGTAGTCAGTATCTTTTTGGAGCTCGAACATCTTGAGCTCACCTCTTGATTCCTCGCAAGGTAAGATTTCATGCTCCTGTAATTTTACCTCTACGAGGAGCTTTTTCTTGCTCAATGGTCCATCTCCTCCGCTCGAGGTTGATCCACTTGAGTTTCTTCGCCTCACATTGTGCACGACACTCTACCGACCTCGCCGTTGCTTTTGAGGTCATCGGCTCTATATCCACCGTTAATTTGCTTGCCGTGAGTGGTAGTTTGTTCGCTCCCGATTGGTTTTGCTTGGTAGAGTCCGTTGATCCATTGATTATGTATTCGCATTTTACTTGTAACGATTCCCTAAGAACGAACCACTTGATCACGCCACGAAGACGGTGATCGAGCCGGCAAATTCACGAATGGACCTGAGCCGACGTGTCCGCCTCGTGGTCACGCTTGTAGTGGTACCTGAGGTACCGACTTGCCGAGGATATCCGGGCTTTGGTCGATGATCTTTGTTGGTGAGTACCGAAAGTAAGACTACCGTTAGGTGTCGGGGTTTCCCACTACCTGTGTGTGAGAGTCAAGAACAAGGTAGTATAGTATGCCTGAGCTAGGCGCTCCCTTAACTTCCTGGCCAGATAGAGTAATCTCTTTGTGTGTATTGTCTATCACCGCCAGATAATAAGTTTGCAATCTCAAGTTATCTTACCTTTCTTGAAGGGAAAGGCTTCCTTTTATAGTAGCCTAGATTTGGGATCATGATTGGTATGAGGGTCCCAACCGGTGGGACTTGTTCCCCTGGCTCGCTGCCGCGCCTCGAGTGGTCAACCTGTTGTGTATGCAGTGAGGATCAGAGCGGCTGAGTAAGCCGATAAGGTATGGCGGCTTGCATGGCTTGCTCGGCTCTTGTGGGAAGGCACTGATGCTATGTACAGTGCTACGGCTAAACCTCGCCTTTATCCCGTAGAAACCGCTCTGACGAAAGATAGTGATCCTCGACCATATGGTCCTGCATCGATTCATGGTTGCTCCGTCATGCTCTGGCTAATTATGGTCGCCGCATTTCGCTCTGGTCGTGATTTGTCGATGATGACCGACTGGGAATGGTCTTCGCCCTTGGTGGGACCGCATCAAGTCTAGCCGAATCCACGTGGTCGGTCCACGGGGGGAGGGGGTCCCATCGGGTCAGGGCAACAAGTACCACCTGGTTTTTAAGAAATGGAAGATCAATTAAAGACGCTAGTACGTAACCACTAACGCCGCTAATACAAGGAAGTCTAGTATGTAACGGTATATTAATCGTTATCTCTTCGACTATGTCTCCCGTGTGTAACATGTCGCCGGTCCATTCGCTTTAAAGTCACTGCTCAAGCACTCAACCGACAAGATCGCCGCCGTTGCCGCCATGCTTCTACCGAATGAATTTGAACGGTCCATGGGCATTTTCACAGAGAGAAAGAGATAGGAATTGTGGAAATTAAGACTACAATACAGAGAGGTAGAATTAATATTTCAACAAACAAATTGAGATCGAGAGGACTCCAAGTCAACCAAATGTCTACTTGGCCGAATCTATTATTTCTCTCTCAAAATTCCGTTGATTCTTCCTCCAGATATTGTCCATGAGTTTGAGAGAGGTAAGGTAGTTGAGGTTAGTTAACATGAAATTTATAAACCTCCGCTTGGTCCTTCATTTTGCTCTGCCGCATCGCACGTAATATTTAATCCGTGAACCAGCCACGGCGTTTAAGTAAGGGACCAACGTGAGACGTAAAAACGCAACTTTGGTCAATGGTGAGACGCTTTTGAAGTTCATGGACTGTGGACAAACCCAAAGTACAGTGGGACCTGGTGCATTTAGCCTTTATGTTATTACTAATAGAAGAGATATATCTCACATTTGTTAGAAATTTGTGTTTATTTTAAAATACTATTATTACCAATAAAAATATGTATACCACGTGGTTAGAAAATGATGTTTATTTTAAAAGTTTTTAGATAAAACACATAAACCTTTATTTCCAATATAAATAGAAAAAGTATCCCACATTGTTTAAAAATGAATAATGATTTTAAAAGTTCTTAACAAAAAAACTTATACTATTATTATCAAGTTAGATGTTAGTTTTAAAATTCTTTAGATAAAATATTTTTACTTTTATTATCAATAGAGAGAATATGTATCTCACGTTAGTTAGAAAATTATATTGATTTTAAAAGTATTTAGGTAAAAAACGTTTAATATTAGTAACATTAGAAGAAATTAAATTATTATAATCCTTGAAAAGTTTAACAATCCAATTATAATATCCAAAAGTTATATTATTATTAAAAGATGTATCCTACATTGTATCCTCGTTAAACACTAGTTAAATAATACAATATTAAATAAAGACAATACAATATTAAATAATATATATAAACCTCAT
>CM028382.1:93060710-93167382 GCA_013146195.2 Codonopsis lanceolata
GAGGATCATGCAGCTTTAGGCGAAATTTAGGAAGGGGGTTGGTTGGAGCAGTTACCAATCGTCTTTGTGGGGAATTAGAACATCGGCGCGAGGATCTCTGGTGAAACCAGTTTGCATTAACATATGGCTCGGAAGCAATGGCTCGGTCGAGCTAGCCCTTCCTACCATTCGGGTTACTTTATTCGACCCAACAACAAAATGATCTATCGAGGCGGCTCGACTGGATAACCTCGAAAAAGCGACTAGAGGCCGGCTGAGAATGATCAACTACTGAAGAAGCTTACGAAGATCCACCATGACAAAAAGTTAGATCGAGAACCTTTACGGTCGGAGATTTGGTTATGAGAAAGATTGAAGCTACGAGCGAGAAAGCGGGCGAAATAAGTTGTCTCCAAATTGGGAGGGTCCATTCGAATAACTAGCCTTGTAAAGGGGACCTATAGGTTGGTAGAGCTAGATGGCACACCTTTTAAAAATCCTTGCCTTAGATCATCTCAAGGCATACTATCATTGATGTAACCTTTTTGCAAGATTAGTGAATGATAAGCTCTATTTTACGAAAGATTGTGTACCTATTTTCATTCTCGAGCGGAGATGTAGTAGGACCCATCCTCAAATGCGGAGGTGGGAAAAAGACCTTATCCTCGATATACGAGGAAGGCCAACAAAAACGACAAATGAGTTTACTCATCCCAACCTCGGAGGTGGGAAAGACCTTATCCTCGCGAGGACAAAAAATGATAAATAAGTCAAAGTACTTATTCCCATCCAAATGCGGAGGAGGGAGAGTTCCTAGGATCAAGATACAAGGAAAATAAAAAAGCGATTGTGTGAATGTGCTAAGCACTAACTATCCTCGATGCTTGAGCATAGTTAGGAATAAAGGCGAGAAAAAAAAACAAGTCAAAACCTCATTCATATATGGCTAAATGTAAAGCGATTAAGACATGAACAAAAATTTTTTACAAACATAAAAACTGTTCTGAAATCAAGGCACACTCGCCTACGATTACTCGGCGCAGCGAGGGAGAATGAGATGCTACTCAGGGAGATTGACGACCTCGAGCTCACGAGGAGGCGAAGGAAGACCATCTTTGCTCGGCGAGGATGACCTCGAACTTCGGCTCGGTTGGAATGTTCGCCCTCGCCCATGAATTGTCTAAGTTTGAGGTCTGGGTCGAAGTCCACTTCCTCGCCTTGCTCAACTTGCTTTGTGAGGGCTATTACATCAAGCGACCATGGGGTGGGTGGCACCCATTCCTCCATGTTGTACTTAACGTCCGTTGCCCGCAGCATCGCCATCTCTTCCTCGGTAAAAGGGATCATCTCATGCCCTTGCCGAGCAGCATCGCCAGCAAAATTTTCACTACCCCATTCGACTATGGTGCCCGGACTCATCCAGAGGCAGCCCATTACTCGAAGCATATGCCGAATTGCTCGGTCATAGTAGACGACAATTTCTTTATTGAAGGCATCAGTCCCCTCGAAAGACTTGAAGGTCGCGGCCTTTGCACCCTCGACCTCTCCCTCTAAGCTAGCAACTCTGACCCTCAGCTCGGCCAACTCCTGCTCGACCTCGGCTCTCTTCTCCTCGGCATCTTTGGCATTCTTCTCGGCAACAAAAGCGCGAGCTTCAGCCGAATCCTTGGCTTCATTCAGGCGGTTTATCTTGGCCGAAGCCTCTTCTAGCTGGGCTTTCCCCTTTGCATGCTCGCTTGACAGGGAGGCCACTTGACCCTGCAAAAGCTCAAGCTCGTCTTTGTCAGCTTCGGCCTGAGTTTTCAACTTGTCGACCTCGATAGCGGGCGTCGGCTCAGTGGCAGCGAGACACAAGAGCGAGATCTGAGAAAAATAACGAATATTAGTAAAAGGCAACAAAAAAAAAAAAAAAAAAGAACATTACCTCGCTCATGCAGAGACCAATTCGTCCCATGCCCTCAGCAGGGGGCAGAGAGTTGGCAATCCCGACCATATCCCCAACCTGAGCTCGAACAACAAGCCCTTGCCCGGCTAAGGCCATGGGGGAATCACGACGACAGACGTCAAAATTTTGAAGAGCCGGGATATCCGCAAAATCCTTGGCGAGCTGGGTCCCTGCAGCTCTGGTGGTCGGTCCCACAAAATCATCCCTCAGCCATGGGACTGTTTCTTCACTAGCTGACGAAGATATTGATTTGCCTTTGCCCTTTTGTTTTTTCTCGGGCGGGGGACGAGCAGATATTTTCTCTGTGCTTTCTTCGTCTTCCTCGAAGGCATCCACGATCAGCTGCCGCTTTCTTTGAGAAGGGGCAGGAGCATGCTCGGTGGAGATAGGCTTAGTGGGGGCAGCGGAGGGCTCAGAAATTCTTTTGGTCAGGGCTGGGGGCTTACTTCTTCCCCGAGGATTCACCTTGGCCGGAGCTCGGCGAGGAGCCACACCTTGGGCAGCCGAAGACCCCACTCCTTGCTCGTCAGCAGGCAGGGAGGGCAGCGGGTAGGCCTTTTTTGGGTCGGCCCTGGCATCCCTTAACGGCTGTCGACGAGCGACCCCTTGGTCGCGCCTGGCTGACTTTCCCGTAAGGGCATCTATATCGATCATATCTGAAACAGAGAAAAGTCAATCAAGATGAGTCCAAAAATTATCAAAGAAAAGCTACGAGAAGAAAACTCAAGCAAAAAGCTACAAAGTAATGATATGTACTTCCACAGCCTTCGACGGGGAGTGTATTTTCTTGGCACTGAGGGCAGTCCGACTGGAATTTATTTCCCTCGTGCATCGACCACCCGGGGTACTGGATGTACTCGGGAACTTCACATCGAACATCCAGCCCCTTAAACCTCTTGGTCGTCATTCCGACCATCCTCAACAAACTCTCGTCGACACTTATCGCACTCCAGTCAAAAACTCGAGCGGGCCCCCTTCCTCTTACTCCAAGGAAATCCTCGATAGCCTTACGAGCAGCCTCTTCATACTCGTCTAAAGTCGCGGTGAGGGAGAGGGACTTGACCCCCTCATTTGAAAGGCGAGGCACGGGGAAATTCCACCCATATCTACCCTCTACTAACAGGACCTTCTCGTCCCAATGACCGGTTTTCCCAGGAGGCTTGGCGAACAGGTTAATTCCCCGGTTATGGTGTTTGCAATGAAGGCGCTTCATCGACTTGGTCACCGCAAAATAGGTCAGAAAGAGGGGGAGGGTCGGCTCAAATCCGAGCATACGGACACAGGCCGCGAAAGAGATCAAATATCTGATGAGGTTCAGCGAGAGATCAAGGGGATGAGCACCGGCTTCCTCTAAAAGGTCGCACAAGAGTGGATCGAGGGGCAGGCGAAGCCCGGCATCAAAGAATGAAATATAAAAACCTACCCTATCCGTCCTCGCCCTCAGCTCATCCAGACTACTCGAATTATCGGGGGCAGATCCCCGGAAAATCTTCCAACTATGATTGAAATGGTCGTCCCAGCTCTCTACGTCCGAAGGATAGATATTGTTCCTCCATTCTCTCAAGTTTCGTCGAACAGGAGCATCATCGACTTCATCGACTTCACCCGAAACCCCCGCAGCTGACGAGCTCTCTCCTCGCTTTTCCACAGCCAAGGCCTTATTCGCCTCAACTATACCCTTGGTGATCGCCTCTCGGTAATATTGGTTAAAGAGGTACCGGAGGGCTGTGGTCGTACTCGCATCTCGAGCATAAGAACATTGGTGCCCAAATGATATCCTCGCTGACAAATTCTTGGTCGGAAAGAGTAGGTAAATCTTCCCTACTGTAGCCACCGTTAACCAGCAACGTCACCGCTCGGCTTGGTAAAATTAGCGACCAAGCGCCGTTTGTCTGCGAGTATACTCTTTTGGTCGTAGGGGATCGAGCATACGCTGGTTCGGGGCTAACGTGCTTGGTTCTCATATTTCTGTGATAGGCAGTCGAAGAGTGGGGCGAAGATGAAGAAGAATGTTCGCCGGGCAAACGAGAAAAAGCGGAATCTGTGGCTCATAAAAATCTAACCCTAGATTCCTAACAGATTAGAGGGCGAGTAAAAGAAAGAGAAGAAAGTACCTGCTTGAGAGAAAGTTGAGGACGAGCACGGGAAAGGCAGAAATTTGAGCGAGGACTGGGTGGAATTACAGAAACCAAGGAAAGATTCCGGTGTACCGGAAACTGCAAGGATAATAATCGGAAAAACCGCAAAAACCGGAAATTGATCAAAACAAAGTCAAAACTTGAGAAATTTGTATCAAACGAAAGAGGATGAAATGGCGAACCTGGACACTAGGATTTTAGAGCGAAAGAACGGTAGCAAGTGTCAGAAATGAGAGGAGAAATAGAAGGTTGTTTCGCCTGTTTCAGAGAGTGTAGAAGCGGAAGAGTTTAGAAGAAGAGAATGAGAAAACCGGAAAATCGTGATTTTATGTAAACCCGACTTGCTCGGGTCGACCCGACTTTCGGGTTGAAAAAACACGCGGATCTTTACCAAACCAACCTCTCGATCGACACGTGGCGGGCACTATGCTCAAAAATCGCAAACCGACGACGTTTTGGTCACGCCGGCAGCCGCGCATTTTGGGAAAGGACATGACAAATGATTACCTACGACCCTCGACATGCGTGCATTTAATGCATACGGCGGATCAATTTCCAAGAAAAATTCCACTAATTACTCAACTATCCTCGGCAATAATATGGTCGACTATAAATCTTGGTCAATAGCGGACAAATCGAGGCAGCGACCATCACAAAAGAGCAAAACAGAGGAATCAAGCGAAGATTAAAGCGAACAAATCGAAGCGTGATATTACGATGACTTTCCAAGCTAAGGATAAATCCTCGCTGAAACTCTGGGATTGGGGACCCGACTGGTCCCCCTACGTGGACCGACCACGTGATTCCTAGACTTGATCTCGGTCCCACCAAGGGCCGAAGACCCTTCCCGGTCGGGCCACCATCATCGACAATCACCGACCAACCGACGAAATGCAAGCGACCATAATTAGCCGAGCATGACGGGCAACCATGAATCAAGTACAGACCATATGGTCGAGGATCACCTATGCTTTCTCCGACGCCTCGAGATAAGACAAGTTTAGCCCGTAGCCCGTACATAGCATCCGTGTGCCTTCCCACAAGAGCCGAGCAAGCCATGCAAGCCGCCATACCTTATCGGCTTACTCAACCGCCTACAATCCTCACTTTGCATACACAACGTTGACCACTCAGAGAACGCCAAGCCAGGAGAAGTTTACCAGAACAAGTCCCACCAGGTTGGGACCCTCATACCAATCATGATCCCAAATCTAGGCTACTATAAAGGAAGCCTTTCCCTTCAAGAAAGGTAAGATAACTTAAGATTGCAAACTTATTATACGCCGGTGATAGACAATACACACAAAGAGATTACTCTATACACCGACCTGAAGTTAAGGGAACGCCTAGCTCAGGCATACCATATACTACCTTGTTATTCGACTCTCACACTCGAGGGTCAGGCTGAGGGTCAGACCCCCAAAGACCTAACGGTAGTCTTACTTTCGGTACTCACCAACAAAGATCATCAACCAAAGCCCGGATATCTCGGCAAGAAATCGGTACCTCATACTTCCACTACACCGACGTGACCACCAAGGGCCGGACACGTCAGCTCAGGTCCACTACGTGGACTGCCAGCATAGTCACCCCGTCTTCGTGGCGTGATCACGTATTTAGGTGGTTTAGGGTCTAATTAAGCTTATTAAAGCTAAACTAGGTAGTAACCTTCAAATCCGCAGGTTAGACATTCTAAGTCAAAAGGTTAGTCATGGGCTCCACCAACCGAATCAAATGGTCAAAGTGTCTAAAATAGTCAATTTTGCTAAAATCCTTATAGTTGATTCTATCGCGTACCAAAACTTGATGTGAGCGCGTCTAAAGCTAGGCCAAATTATAGTCCACATTCAACATGACGCGATCGCGTCATCTAAGAAGAACGCCGGCGCGTCTACTGCTAGAGCTGGAGCTCCAAAAACTACTACAAATAACACCAAGGCAAAATAACCCAAACCAAGCACCATAATTCCAAACATTGGACTCGATCAAACCAATACCAAAATACACCAAAACTCAACAAAACATGATATCATGGTAATTAGGTGTGGCAATTGGGTGTTACCGGTTAATTTAGATAAAACTATTATCTATCAAATATAGTTAATGGGTAGTTTTGGATATTATCTAATAACACCCATTAACCTTAATGGGTGTTATTGGATAATATCAAATATTATCCATTAATAAATGAGTATTATCCGGATAATATCCAATAAGGAATATCATTTATTGTTTTGAATATTACTTGCCTACTTATATTATGATTCACTAAGCATAACATACACACAAACTCACTCAAACACACACACATGCCAAAAAAACACACACACATGGCAAAAACACACACATGCACACACATACACACAATGATAAGTTAATACCTTAATATTCATAAATCATGCATAATATTTTCACCAACTTTGCACATTTAATAAAAAATTAATGGGCCCCACGTTCAACAATGACCAAGATATTTTCTTAATTTTGATATTTATCTTTTCTTTCCTTTTTTTTTACAACTCAAATAAAAAGTGATATTTGCAATGTGATAGTATTTTTATCACCTAATATATATAAAGTTGTCAAAATTTTATAATAGTCTTCATAGTTGTGAGATAGAAAATATACGTGTTTATTTATTTGACACTAATAAATGATTATGTAAAAGTAAGAAAAAAAATAAAAAAGTCAAATACTTTATTAAAAAATTAAAAAAATTATATTCATTATAATTATAAATTATAAATAAAAAAAATATTCTTAATCGAAAACAAATAACAAATACGCTCATAATAATCAATATTTTTTATAATTACTTGTTTATATTTATATTAACTTTCAAATATATATCAAAAAGTGATCTAGTCTAGTGGTAACACGTTTTGTTGTAAGACAATTTGGTTCATATTTGAATCTCGCTAATGGTAAGCTATGTATTTAATTATTATTATTTTTAAGTAAAGAGATTGGCGGTAGGTTGGAGCGGTGGCGATTGATGGCCGGTTCCGGCGGTGGGTGGTGATGGTGGAGGAGGTAGGTGGTGGTGGAGGCGGCCAGGCGGGCGGTTGGAGGCGATGGTTGCCATTGATAGGCTGGGAGGTGGGAAGCTGGGTGGCGGTGTGAAGTGACATTAGTGGATAAATCCGATGGATAACCGGTTAATTATCCATAATTATCCATTTTGTTAATGGGTGTTAATGGATAATATTCATTAACACCCATTAACCTAATTGGATGTTAATGGATAATAACCAATAAGTCTTTTATAATTGATATAATAAATAACTCAATAGGTTAGATAAATTTTTGCCACCCCTACTCGTAATTGAACTGTAACAATGCAATTGCACAAGTTACCGAGAACCCAAACCACAAACACAATACTATTAGAACTCAACTAAGGCAACTAGGCAAGCATACTCACCAAATGCACTTCTAAGAGGCAACATATCACGTTACTAATTATTCCAATTCAACAACAAATTAATGCAACTATACATAATAACATGAATTAATCATTAAAGAAAATTCTCAGGTGTTACACAGGTGCATAGATGCATTCTTCGTGGTACAGATAGACAACTGTTGACTAGTACTGTTAGTTGTTAGTTATTTTGTATTATAGTATGTTTGTTGTTTTTGTACTTTGACACTATATATATATATATATATATATATATATATGTAGTGTAGTCTGTAATAGCCAAAAAAAGGTAGAAAATAATGAATTACACTATACAACCTCGGTACCAAAATTATTGTTATTTTTTATCCGGCACACAGATTTAAAAAAGGTGGTTTGATTACTACCTCTATCCCAAAATAATTGATGTTTTACCAAAGTTTTTTTGTCCCAGAATAAATGATGTTTTAGGATTTCAAGACGCATTTATCTATATTTTGTCAAAACTACTCTTGTTTATTACTCTTAAATTAAATGCTGTCAAAAGAGGGTTGTTGAGTAGTAATAGAAAAGGGCAATACTAGGGTCATTCTCCTTTTGCACCAAAATATGAGTAATTTATGATGTGACATACTGTCATTGGTTGGACATTTTATGGGTCTCAGTATTCCAGCCAATAAGAGTGTGCCACATCACAAAGTACTCATATTTTGGTGTAAAATGAGAGTGACCCAAGTATTACCCAATAGAAAAATACTAGTGCAACTTACTACAATCAATGATTTTAAAAAAGGTTAAATCAGTTTTTTTCTATAACATTCCTTAATTGGTGTGCAAATTGCTAAAATATTGTTTATTTTGGGACGGTGGTAATATTAAGATTTGTATAGTCTATAGTTTTACTTTAAAGTTTATATGTACGTAGCTTATAATTTATGTATAATGAAAAAGTTATGATAAAATGATTAAAATATTATTTCTGAAAAAAAGCCTTTCATATACTCCCTCCGTCTTTAAATAATCGTTTTGGTTGATCCGGCGCATAATTTAAGAAAAAATAATTGATTTGATTATTTATATTGGTTTAATGTGTAGTTTCCTTTAATGCCCATGTATATGTGGCCCATAATTAAAGTAAAGTGAAAAAATAAGGGTAAAGTGGTAAAAGTGATGTTTTAAAAAGGTAAGTTTCAAAGTGGACAATTATTTTAAGACGGATGAAAAAAAAATGAGAACGATAATTTAAGGACGGAGGGAGTAAGATATTTTTATGAATTGGAAAAAAAAAGTCAATTTTGGAACTGCCAGAATTATTTTTAATACAAACTGGTGGGAACCAAATGGCGCTTTTGTCAGTCAAAGGAACATAATATGTAAACAAGCTCGATGTGCGAAAATGACTACAACCACGAGGGAAAATATGGAGTACATTAGTTATATGTACGATCGGTATTCTAAAACTCCACGTCTAGTTTCGTTTTAGTGTTAGGTGTTTTTTTATTGTCGTGATTTTCTTAGTCACCGTTTAATCGACCAATTCGGCGTTTATGTCAAACCCCACCAACCTTAATTTATTTTTATAACTTTGATTTTGTAACGTGCGGTGACCCGAGAAGGAAATGGGAGTGGTAATGATGAGGAAGAGAGAGAGGTAGAAAGAAAATGAGTTTGATTTTGTGGATATTCAGTGGGTTGAGAAAGGGGATAGATTAAAGAGCTAGATTTATGAGGAAAGAGATTGGAGGATGAAAAAACGAGGAGAGTCGGTCTGCTGAAAAAAGAGAGACGAAACAAAAGAAAAAAAGAAAAATGAGTTGTCGGCCTGCCAGATAGAGATATGAAAGATGAAGAAAAAAAGATAAACAAGAAGGGGGTTATATCGGGACTCAGAATTTAAAATGAGGGATTAGTGATGATAGATGCGACAGTGGGTTGTAGGGATAGTAGGTATGTGTAGTGATATCTTTTTTTATTTTTAGTTCTAAACTTGGCTAGTTTATTGCTTTGAGATTGTTGAGAATTGAGATTAGTGGTAGGTTTGTATATTTTTTGTTCATTTTAAAAATATAGATAAAGGTTTGATAAAATGACAAATATATATTTTTTTTTAAAAATTGTTGTTAATGTGTTTGATTTTTGATGTAAATTATCAAAAAAAATTGTAATTCTGCCTTAATTCTAGGCCCCGATTACGCCCCGACTAGTCCCCTAACCGCTAGTGTGTCGCCTAGCAGCCGACTAACGATTTTTAGAACCTTGTGTATGATGTACTATGTTTTCAAATTATTATCTTTTTTGATTCGATACATTGTTTAAGAAAAAGTAATTGATCATATTATTAATATTAGTGAAATGTGTGACTTTCATTAATTCCCTTAAACATCTGGTCATAATTAGAGTAATTAGAAAAATAATGATAAATGGTAAAAATGTTTTTCTTTAAGGGTACTTTTAAAAAAAAAACAATTATTTTAGAACTGACGAAAAATAAAATAAGAACGATATTTTGAAAACAAAGAGAATATTATTAAAGTTGTTTTATAAAAACTTAACTTTGTGTACAAAATAACGAGACATCTTATATGTTACCTAATTTGGTATTTTTTAGGTTCCATGGTGAGTTAAAAAGTAAAGCTAATTAGATAATACATAAGATTACGTATCATTCTTTACCCATAATTATGTACTCTTTAGGTGGATCTAAGCATTACTCAAATAAAAAATATATCACATATTCATATTAGCAATCTTGCTCATAATTTAATGGCTTTTGGTTGGTTTGTGATTTATGATGCCACATCAGCCTTGACACATAGTATTGTTTCTTAAAATCATAATCAATAAAGTAACTTTTTTTTTCAACTGCAAAATACACTTTTATTAATTTCTTCCTTAAATATCCCTCCTTCTATTGTCCTTTCTTCCCCAAATTGTCTTAAAGTGGATAAGATTGTTTCTTTAATGGATGCAAAAAAAGGAATTGATCGACCACTTTCATTAATTCTATCTACTCCTTCAATGGAAATCCTGACTAAGGGTTCGTTTGTTGTGGCTGATGGCTTATGACTTACTCCCTCCGGACCTAAATATAAGCAAAAAATACCAAAATTTTTTGGACCTAAATATAAGCAAAAATCACCATATTAAACTCTATTCACAACTTTCAAGAAGTTTCGTACCAAAAATACCCCTTGTTAATTCTTTTGTTTTTCAAGATGGGTGCACATTCCCAATACACAAAGAGCCACTAATAAAATGAGCTATAATGAATTGATGGCAATGAGTTAAAATTGCATTAATTATCATCAGTTTTGATGAGTGGGATTCTTAAGGGTATTTTAGTAAGTATACTTTTATTTTATATAAAATCAAGACAATTTAACTAACTTAACTTACTTTCTTAATCTGTGTGAAATCGGTTATTTTTGCTTATATATAGGTCCGGAGGGAGTATGGCTGATAGCTTAAATTTGTGAATCGAATGACTTTTGGTGATTGCATGATAGGCTCATTTGTTCTGTTGGTGAAAAGGCTGCTTATGAGTCGTTATAATTATTTGTTAAAAAAAACTTGAAAATTAATATTCATATTTTTATGTATATTTCATAAAATAATAAAATGAAGACAATCAAATATTTATTAATGAATAGTTGTCTTCATGTTTAAAAAAAACCAAAAAAACTTAAAATTTTGGCTTTTTGGCTTTTGGCTTTTCAATGCATAAAGGGTGTTGTAACTTACTTATTGGCTTTTGGCTTATAAGCTGAAACAAACACTTTAAATATGACTTTTCAAAAACCAAAAACCAAAAGTCACTTCAAATAAGCTACAACAAACTAGCACTAAGCTTTTTTCCTTGAAAAAGGAAAATGTCCCCGATCAATGTCCATGTAGCTGTTACTAAAGCGAATTCATCATTCGAGTAATGTCTTCTTTTTTCTTTTCTAGTTCCTTCTCTTAAAGTTCTTTCATCTTAAATAGGGCAAGCAAAGATCACAGTGCCTTCGCCAAGATTTCATTAATTATGTGGCGTGAAGGCGAATCAGAGAGATCGGCAACAGCGTATAACGAGTTTGCGATTCAAGCGTCAATGGTTCATGGTTGTGATTAGTGTCTGTGGTTGCGATTCAATCGTCGGTGTTTGCGATTCAAGCTTCAGAATTGAATTTTTGGAAGTTAAAAACAATTGCGTTATTCTTTGATGTACTGAGAAGCAGTGGATTTCCAAGGAAGGGGATTTTGCAGATCAAAAGCTCCAGGTGCGGGATTCTGAATCAATGGCTTTATCTGATATGAATTTGATGCTTGTTTTTGTGGAGCTTCCAGTAAGAGCTGCTTGATAGTTTGATGTGCTGCATTCGTTTCAATTGGAGACTGCATGCTAAATTGCTAATGGAAGTACTTTTCTATGTTTTGAATTGTTTTGCTTAAGAGTACAAGAAGAAGATATTTAATGATATTGTTCCCATGAATGATGCTATATTTCTTTTGTGCACCGATGCCCAAATTTGTGTAGCGGTTTTTTACGTTGCGAAGCCCAAATGCATTACAATGCTAAATTTTTTTAATTGCGAAGCCTATTTTAACATTGCGACCCACAAATTTGGACAGTGACTTTTGAGCGACGCCCAAATTTTTTTGACCGATGCTCAAAAAAAATTACCGACACCCAAATTGGGACAATGACTTTGTATACGCGTCTTTCCTTCAGTAATAATATCTTCGTCATTTTTCCTCCAAAAATATACTTTAACGATTGAAAACAAATAAATATAACTTTTTCGATTATAATATCATGATAATGAATCGACCCGGTTATCACTCAAATATTTACTCCGCGCACAAGCCCACTGTCTTTAGGCTCATTCGTAACACAAATAAACCAAGCTCAGGATCAATTCATAATCTCCTTGGATAAATAAACCAAAGCTCAAGTTGGCTAAAGGCTAGTCTAGTACATAAAATTTTAGATACAAATTAATTACTCCCTTCGTTGGGGGTAAAAAGTCTTTATTTGAAAGTTAATTTTTTTTAAATGACATTTTTAGTAGTTTATATTAATTATACAATGACACTTTTATCATTTAACTTTTAAAAATAAACTTTTTAAATGAAACATTCCAATATAAAAAAATGGTTCTTTGCCCGGACGAGGGGGAGAATTTATATAGGATATAAGTGTCTTGTATTTAAGTCATACTCCATTTGTTCACCGGAAAGAGTTCATTATTTAATTTTGAAATATTTAAATTAAAGAGTCAATTTTTAAAAATTAAGATATAAATATGTTGTTTTATTATTAATGGAATATTAAAAATGTAATTTTTTTATAAAAAAAATTAACTTTTAAACCAGACACTTTGCCCATAATAGAGGGAGTAAAAGACTTTGTCGTACAATGTAAGTACCTTCTTTTATATGTCATATAATCTAATTGTAGTATTATTTTATAACATTTTAAAATATTATTTTTATCAAACTTTTAGAAAAGAAGTAGTATTAGTTTTATCAAAATTTTGCAGGATATTATACAAATTGAAAATAAACTCGGTCAATAGCTTGAGAAAAAAGTCGGCTTGAGTTTGTTTGGTTAGTAAATGAACCAAAGTCAAGCCTTTTTAAAATATTGTTAATTGTTAAATAAACAAAACGTAAATAAACATAAAACTGGACTCGACTCGTTTGCAAATTTCCTCTTAATATTGTGAATATTCTTTCTTCAAAAAATATTATTGTAAATATTCCAAAGCTCTGTTTGGATATATTTATTTTGAATTTAATAAATATTAAAATTTTATGTAATTTAAATAACGTGAAATTTATTTTCAAAACCATAACAATTCTATGGTTTGGATAATATGTAGAATTCAATTATAATTCTACATTATAGTTAAAATAAAATTTAATTAGGATATCAAGTATCTAATTTAGCCTAATTGTAATGGTTATTAGTCATAATGGATGAACAATTTTCAATCTTACTAACAACAAAATTGTGAGAATTTATATTTTTATTAATAAATAGCATATAGAGGTGGTCGGAAGACGAAGGTGGCGGCCGGAGGTGACTGGTGATGGTGGCTGGAGGCGGATGCCGGAGGTGGCTGGGTACAGAGGTAGGAAAAGGAAGGTGAGTTGTTATTGTGTATAATAATGCATGGGCTATATATATATATATATATATATATATATATATATATATATATATATATATATATATATATATATATATATATATATATATGCATATAACACTGCTAAATAATGCACTTTCCCTTCTAAAATCACTTGCCAAAAATTAAACATCACATTTACCTTATCTGCCAAGAGGGAATATGAAAAAATGTACACAAGTTTCTATGTCTCCAAAATCTAGATAACATTTAATATACTTCCTACAAATGGAAAGTCGCATTTAGTTGTAAAAGAAGCTGGCCATTCATTAAAATTGTCTACCTTGAAAATACATGTCTTCACTCATAAATTCTGATCAAATTCAAATAGAAGTGGAAACAACACATAACACAAGTAAAATAAAAGGAAGACAAACTCGAAGATAAATGTGCACTCCCCCCCCCTCTCTGTGTAAGGGTAAAATAGGCATTTTCTATTTTGGTCTTGTTTTAACCTTTTTTGGTCCTAAAGTTTTGGTAAGACATTACCATATCTAATCTCTTCCTAAATACTCTCTAATAATCCTTATATATTTAGTAACAAAATCTAGGTAATAAAAGTGGTTCATTTGATTATGGAAACTAACTCCTAATCTTTTAGATACTTTGATTTTTTGTTTTCCTAATAATATTGTAGGTCTCTACTATTGTATAAATATGGAGCATGGCGTATAGAAGAACTTATGGAGAGCAAAATACACACAAGAGCATAACAAAGCATATAAAATACAGTGAGAGAAAAACTTCAGAAAGTCGTGCTGTTGAATATTTGGATGAAGCTTGGAGTGTAGCTTCATAATGAACTACATTGGACCTGTTGTCGCTGTTTTTCTTTCTAATCTTTCTAGGAAGTTTATTTGTTTAATCTCACGTTTTCTCTATTTTTGTTTCTGTGGGTTTTTCTCTCCAAGACGTGTTGTCTTGTGAGAGTTTTGGTTTTGGTGATTTCGCATATTCTCTTGTTAAAGACTTCATCTTTTTAGTGAAATCTTTTTGGTCATAAGGTTGGATCTACAAACATAGACTTGTAGATTGTTTGATAAACATCTGTGTTTATTTTTGTTTTAAATTAAAAGTTTTCCGTTGTTTTTGAATTTCTGGTCAATATACTTCCGGGTGTAGCTACAGTAACAAGGTACATCACGAACTGTATTGACAGATTTCGTGAATCCTAGCTACTATTGATCTTTCACTCTCCCCCAAACAAAACTCTTATACTTCTCTTACAGTCGTCTATTTCCTTTCCTATTTTTAATTCTTAAAAAAAATTAGTAATAGTGAAAACAATGATCCTACATGCTTATATTGGCATTTACAATAAGGAATATGCTGGTACTTTTGTGAACTTACAAAAAAAAAAAAAATTACACAACTTAGAGATAATTCAAATTGAAAGTTGTTCTATTTGTGATTCTTGAATAATTTTATTCATTTTTACTTGCCTCATCATCAATTAACTTGTACATTATTTTGTTTTTCTTTATTTTTATAATATTTTTTTAATCAAATGACGCATTTTGAATGGTTAAAATTTGATAATTTAATTGTATTAATCAAATAATTTTTGGCTATTCATTAAAATAATATGTTATTTTTTTAATTTTGTTTTTCCTTTTACTTAAGTATAATTTAATTAAAAAATATATGTCTGTGCGTTACGTGTGTCAAACTAGTTTAGTATAGAATTAGTTTTATAGAATTTAGACATTTGGAATTCCAACTCAATTTCAATTCTAAATTTAAAATGTGTGCCAAACGACGGAATTAGTTTTTGAGGCCTCAATTCTAATTCGAAACTATGAAAATGGGGTATCCAAACATACCGTAATTATATTTCCTTGCATTCTATATCTCCTTTTTCCTCTTTAACATAATCGATGTCTATACAAAAATGTTATGTTTACCCATTAATGTTACCACTAGTCACTAGTGTTATAATTTGTCTCGAAAAGACAAGGTTCAAAAGTCAATTATTCGTTTTTAATTTTTAAGACAAGTTGTAACACTAGTGGTAATCAATGTCAGCCTAAAGGGAAAGTTAGTAAGTAAGGGCTTTAGACTTCTAAAAAAATATTACTTTCTCCATTCCGATATAATCGTCATGTTCAACTAGACACACGGGTTAAAACAAACTAATTGACTTACCATAAATATTGCTATAACATTTATTTCACTTAAAGCCCTTTGAATATGAGATTGCAATGTAGCGATTTCCATAAATTTTTGCTTACAGAAACACCCCAACTCCTAAACAAAGATACAACCGAATCACGAAGGCAACAAGGTTTGAAACACGACTATGAATTAATTTTTATTATTATTTTTTTTTGTTTGTAATGGCTAGACATCAAACCAAATTACGTATACTTTCCCCACCAATCCAAAGTATGTGATATACAGAGATCACATAAAGCAATAATAGACCTAAGACCCAAAACACACAATCAACACCCCAAAAAAGGTCAAATTTGAATCTAAATAAAACTTGATGGAAAAAACTTGGTAAAACGGTTTTATGGATCTTTTTTGTAAGACGAATTCTCCTTACCCGACCCTATGTGTGTATTGATGGATTGAACTGTGAAAGAATAAGTTTTACAGAAGACCTATGTAAGGCCCCGAGCCCAAAAGCTCAGTTCGCTACGCGTAGCCCAAAAGTTCATGGATGATGTTGGTGTCCAGTAGTAGGGCATGGGATTGGGGTATTACAATCTCCCCTATTCAAATCATTGAGGTCAAGAGGGGCTATGCCTTGAGGTCCTCGTCAAGTCCGAATCATACCGCGGCGTCAGAATCAGAGGTGGCTCCCACCTTGGGTGTAACACTTTGGCCCGCACAATACTTTCTTCCCACATTTCGCTCGACCATTTGTAACGCCCGAGCCCAAAAGCGTAGCACATACTAGCCCAGAAGGACCACACACGATCAAAGTCCATAAATGATGTTGGTAGGCATGAGCACCAAAATCAATGGATGATGTTTGGGGTAGTCTTGCGATAGAGTCTTAAATTTGTGCATGATGTGGTTTTCAATGTATCTTATAAATCAAACAAAAGTCTCATATTTACCCGATGTGAGATTGGGGTATTACAACCTACCCACTCTAAATCTAATTATTCAAAGACTGCTGCAAACAATGAACACTCACTATTTCGAATTTCGATCAAAGAATCTACTCTTAAAAAATTAAACATTAACGAATATATTATTGAAGTTGTTTATAATTAAAACAAAACATATGCTCACAAAACAAAATGCATATGTCATAGAAAACTATTGAGAGGAAGAGCATGGTTAAACTCAGTTAACTCTTTTTATTAAAAAAAGAAAAAGAAAAAAGATAAGTAGATAACGATATGAACTGATCACACAAATTAATTTCACATGGAGCCGTCCTCATAACTGGTTTTCCGATGCCGGTCTCACCATATGTATTTGATTCACCTTTCCGCGGGTATTCTGTGGAAGAATAGCGTTCGTATTCTAGCTGTGCGGCGTACTCTCAGTGATGAGATCAGCTGCGACTCGGACATTGTTGGTGAATAACTCCCTGATGTCGTTGCTGTTGTCTGATGCTCCGCACAAGGAAACTCATGCCGACACAACGGACAATTGTTCTTCTGATTAAGCCACGGGATAATGCAGTCGGTGTGAAAGTAATGGCGGCAGGGCAATTCATTGACCTTCTCCAGCAACTTAAACTCGTCTGAACAGATAGCACATGACTCTGCATGTTTTAAAGTAAGGCAGGAGACCGTTAGTGCGACGGCTTTGAGATCATTTATGAAGAATTCAGAGGCTGGGGTCGGGCGGGGTTCGTACTCATCATTAGTCTCGGAGGCAATTCGGTCGACCAAAGTGTTATAATCGTCGATATCAAAGAAGGACGAGGTGTTGGGTGGTGTTGGGGTTTGGGATGGAATGGTTGGTGGTGGTGATGGAGTGAGAGGGAACATAGGATATTCTTGAAGGTGTGGTTGGGGGAGGCGGCCTGAGAATTGGCAGTTAGGACAGCGGTAGGAGGCGGTGGCGGGGGAGATGTTTATGGGGATAAAACTACGGGTGCATCTATGGCAAATCACGTAGCTATGGACATCGTGTAATTCAGGCGGCATCTTCGATTCCTTGTTAGGGTAGGATCTGTAAGAACTGAGCAACGAAGAGAAAAAAAAGGAACCTGAGACGAAAAAAAGAACGAGAACAGAAAGCAGGGGACGAGACATATATATATATGAAACAATTCTATATTTACATCTCCTATATGGATTTGGAAATAATGAGAAAGGCATTGTCCTTGTAGAACCTATACAATTAAAATAGGAAACTCATTGACTTGCAAACTGCAATCAATGACTTGAATTACTTGCTTTAGGGTTTACTGTTTAGGTCGTCCAGGGCCGGCCCGAGCAAGGGCTGGGCACTTAGTCAGGGCCAAGCTAATTAGGAGTAAAATTTTGTGGATATTAGTAGTAGTATTATATTAAGCTAGTTTTTTTTTTTTTTTTAAATTTCAAGTGGGTATAATTTTAGAAATATGTTTTCATCTAGGACTATCAATTTTTTAGACATTTCATTAACTACAAATTGGTTGTCAAATAACAAAAATGTCATTAATGAAGACATATATAATCCGGCCTAAAAAAAAATTAAAAAAAGCTGATGTCAAGATTTGACATTAGCATTGATTTCACAGTTTATTCGAACAAAAAAAATTTCAAAAAAGCCGATGCCAAGGTTTGGCATCAACATTGATTTTACAGTTTATTCAAACAAAAGAAAAAATTCAAAAAACTGATACCAAGGTTTGATATCAGGTGAAAAATAATTTTAAAAAGCTGATGCAAAATTTTAGAATCAGCATTGATTTCACAATTTATTCAAACAAAAAATAAAAATAAAAAAAGCTGATGCCAAAGCTTGACATCAGGTGAAAAAAAATTCAATAATCATGGCATTAGGTTGACAAACTCATTCTTCATCTTCTATAGTTTTGTACTTGATCTATGCATTAGTACTCAGAGCATGAACAACAAAGCTTCTCATTTGGGGAGCTTAAGCTTCATTTTTTTCTATTTTATTACAAAAATGTCATTAAAGCTCCCCACTTAAGCTCCCCAAATAAAAATACTCTTTCAACAATACACAAACTCCAATACTTTTATATACCACATCATCTTTATCTCAAATAATTTAATATTTTTATAGAAAAATGGATAGAAATTTAAAACATTCATAGAAATTTTTTCTGATATCCAAATGAAACAAACCAAGTCTCTATTTGTAGGTAAAAATGTTTACTTTAATACAGGAAAAAATTTATTAAAAAAATATTTTTTATGGCTGAAAATTGACGAAAAAAGAAAATTGAGGAAAAGTCAATAATGATGCATGTGGAAAGGAGGGAGGAAGAGGCAGTAGGTGGCAGGTTTTTGGCCTTGTATATTGTTAAGCTCTGGAGCTTAAGAAGCTCTCAAATTGCCTTTATGCTTAATTAAACAACATTAAGCTCCTTTGTTATTTGGGTGAATCTCTAAGAATCCCTTAAGCATTGCCCATAGCTCCCTTGTTGTTTTGTGGTCTCAGTAGACAGTAGTGATGATATTGTCATCAAGAGCTTTTGTTTAACTCCATTTGTGATTCTTCGCATTATGCCGTTCAAAAATAAGAAGTAAAGTGAGAAGGAAATAGCAGTGCAATATGAGTTTGCTGCGGGCGAATAAATATGAGAATGAAAGTTACAATAGTTGGTCAACCTTTAATACAAACCCAAAACAGAAATCGAAACATGAGAGGGAGTCAATTTCTTGCTCTTGCCATTGTTGTCGCCATCAATGGCAAAATCAAGTTTGAGCTCGTCACCTTCTTCCCCATTTGTCACATTCACTGTCCTCACCCTGTTAGTTTCTTACAAAGAAACACTCTCAAACCACTAAAACCCCACTGCTCTCTCGATAGCTTCGATTTTCTCCATTCTCGTGTCAGACCGGTCCTTTCCTTCCCTTCAAACTTTCTCTCTCGACAAAACCTTCTCTCTCGATTTGAATATAAATTGGAGGAAGCCCTAACTTAGCCACTCCATACCCATTTCAATCTTTTTCCTCTTTCTCTATGAAAATGGCGACCAACATGGCATGAGAAAAATCCGAAGGTTCTCTCCTAGCGAAATCAACGGAGACATTGAATTGTCTAGGATTTGAAATTGGAGATTGAAATGATGAGACAAGGTCGGGCTGTTGTCCACAAATTCATCATCCACTTGTAAGAATACGTGCATAAAGGGGCAATGACGTATTTTTGCTCCAAAATTGTACCTGAAAGATATGTCTAAAAAATAGCTGGATTCATTTGAAAACATGTTTCAAAAGATGTATCGGCTTGTAATTTTTTTTTTATGAAGCTAGCTGAAGAGGCCCAAAATCAAAAAACAACTCAATTCGGCAATTCTCAAATTTAAGACACGGCCCTGATTCATTTCATACATTCAAATTCAGTGATTTTCAAACAACCCAATTAGTAATAGTTATAGCCTTAATATTTCTTGAGTATGTTATGACTTGGGTCACTTATGTATAATTAAATATTAGGGGAAAATATTAATGCATTAAAATTGATGAATCACGGTTCAAAAATAGACTAGCAATTATATTATTGAACCGTGGTCTAAAAATTAATTAACTAAAATTGATGAATCGCAGTACAAAAATAGACTAATGGTTACATTATTGAACTGTTGTACAAAATTAATTCAATAAAAATTGATGAATCACAGTTCAAAAATAGACTAGGAGCATGTTGCAAGCACGGGGTGTTATGCTCGAGAATTTAAGAATTACAATCAGTTGAGGACGGTTACGTCTGGAAAATCCTCAATTTGACCGTTGTGGTTAATGGGACAGTTAATGGGGTAGTTAATATACCCGTCATTAATGCCATGAATGTTAGTGGGTAGTTATGAGCGGTTATACCCTCCGACAACTATAAAATCCCCGGAAAATGAAGGGGAGAGGTACGTGATTTTACATTGCTAGCTAAAACTCTGCCAAAATACATACTCTCTAAAACTCCTGTACTGATTCACACGCCGGAGGGCATTTACAGGGAGTGCCCCTGCCCAGTTCACAACTTGTTGGTGTATTTGCAGAGTTGAGCTTCAAGGATTATTGGATACGTTGAAAACCAGGTATCCCGATTGGACTGATCTAGTGCATCCAGAAGATTTTGGACGCATCAATTACTAAAGAGTTACGATGTGAGTCATTTTCTTAAAAAAAATAATTAACTTTCAAACGGGGGCTTTTTTCTCGGAACGGATGAAGTATTTGATAAAAAAATAAAAGCTAAAAGATAATATACAACAACCAATAGAAATAGTTTTTAAAAAGAATAATGATAGCTAGAATGTATCCACCCCTCAAGTAAAATGTGAAAACTTCACATGCAATGTTATCCACAATGTGAATGAATTTGATTGTCACATCATAACCACATTCATCATTAACATTTGCATTTAAAAGATTTTTTCTTTCAAAATGGTGTAAATCCTAGGTAACATCAAATTTCATTCACATCAACAATAGTATTGAAGATGCTCTAAGAGTTGCAGACTTTCTGATAGGAGAAGAATGTAATTTACGACAATGCCCTTTTTTGCACTCCCTCGGTTTCAAAATTATTGTTATGATTTTTTTCTTTTTTCGTCAAACCGTCTATTTTTCAAATGAAAATTCAACCTATATGTATTAATTTTTTTCTTAATCTTATAAAATGCTTAATTTGTGTTATATATATATTTTTTATGTTATTAATTACAAGTTTTAATATTTTCAAATTAAAAAAATATACGTTAAAAATTAATTTGACTCAATAAGTTTGACTTAAAAATATATAGAATGATAATATGCAGAGAGGGGGGGTATGTTTTTACAATTAAACTTTCATCCACCGGTGATGTAGAATTTTTTTACATTGCCGACCTAGGACCGCTTGTGTGAAAAAAATCAGGACAGAGATTATAATTTACACGTGTCATATTTCTAGGGATGCTTGTGTAAAAAATGTTTCACACCACCGGTGATGAAAATTTTACTCTTATTTTTATCAGGACTATGTTAGTTTTTCGGCAAAACCCCTCTTTGGGCCACCCAACTTTTCAAAAAAAACTTACAACACGGCCACCGAAAGTTTAAAATTTTTAATTTTGCCACTGTACATATGTTATGATACGAGCGAGCCCTTTTTTGGATGGATGTTAGAATTAACCGTTAAATTATGTCAAATATCTATTGTACCCTTCTAAATACAATTGACGGTTGAAGGGGTCAAAGTGGAATAAAATAAAAAACCAAACAGTACACCTAGTCGTCGCCCCCTCCCCTACCCATCTTCGTTTTCCTTCTCAGGTTCACACCCTCTGTCAGAGAAATCTGGAAATGGGTCTATTGTTAAAAAGAGTTAGGCTAAGGGTCCATTCTCAAGCTCTTCATCATCATCAACATCCAGTTTGAAGATCAAAATCTAGATCTGAATCTCTCTTTCAAAACACAAATTCATTGAACTTAAATAAACATAAAATTTAATAAACCAAGAAAAAAAAACTCAAATACATCTAGATCTACCCAGCAAGAAGATGGATTTACTCCTTCTAAAACACCCATCATTTCGAGTTCCGTCCAACTGATCAGATCTGGAAGACGAACCGGACGGTGGCGTTTTGCTCTCTGTTTTTGTAGTCTTGACCTCGCACCATCTTGTCTTCATCTTCGTCAATGCTTTTTTCACGGTTAATTTTGTCCAGATTAATTAACAGTGCGAGCATTTGAAGTAATTTGAGGTTGTTGGAGAATTTGCAGCTATGGTGATGGTGAAGTAAAGCAAGAAGGAGGTGTCATTTAAAGGGGTGGGGTAGGATATCATAAGCTTCTTTTTTTTCTAACTCACTAAAGATCTTGGAAAGAAAGAGAAGATATGTAGGAACAAGATATCCAACAAAAGGAGGGGATCGTGAGAAAGATGAAAGTGAGATTAAATGTATTTGGTGAAGGGGGGAGGGGGAGGGGGAGGTACCGGCAGCAGCAAGGCATTTAGAGTGGTATTTGGGTTTCTTTACCCAATTAGTTACATTTAGACCCCTTATCTTTATATGTCAATTATATATTTTCCACATATTATTGATATATAACAATATTGTTCATTTCGACCCCTTTGGTTTCTAATTTCACATAAAGTTTTAGTATTTATAGGGGAAAAATATGTAATGACATAATTTAACGGTTGAACCTAACGTTCGTCCAAAAAATGGACTCGTTTGTAGCCTAACTAATGTACAGCGGAAAGAATGAAAATTTTAAACTTTTGGTGGCCGCATTGCAAGTTTTTGAAAAGTTGGGTGGCCCAAATATAGGTTTTGCCTATTTTTTACCATTGTACTTGGTTTGAATACCACACTTTCATTAACCACTACTCTTTTTTTTATTTACAAACATCTCATCCTACCGAGAGTTTTGTTTCTAATTTGACGCATAAGTTAATGTATCGTGCGCTAATTCAACCACGTGACATTATAGAGTTAGTGACATGTCAATTTATTTATGGCAAATAAACGAATGAGAAGTCTTAGTATGTAGAATGGAAAAATGAAAGAAAAATTATAGTGTAGTGAAGTTGTATATCCGAACCTAAGTACAATGGTTCAATATGGTTGACGCCGGAAAAGGGGTGAAATAAGGAGAAACACAAGTGTAACGTTGAAATGGGTTAAACACTCACTACACTTAGGAATCCACCAAAGGTAACGAGTAAGAAAAGAAGAAATCCTTCTTCTATAAATTGTCATAGGTTCAAATCTACTCAATTATCTGTCTTTACCCCCTCAAGTATAGAGGTTTATATAGGTTAGAATGGAACAAGCCACCATTCAATTGGCAAAGATACATGAACCATTAACCTAGAGAATTCATGAAAGGGGAAATATGAAAGGTCAGAACATTACCGACAAGATACAAATGACTTATCCAAATAAAAAGAGATGATTAGAACTTGTATAGCTACTAGCGATGATGAACTTCCAGCCTTTTCCATTAGAGAAGAAACCGAGAGGAACGATCAAAAGAAAGATGAAAAATAGACTGCAGAAATTGTGTGCAGACAGCACAGACACCTTGTACGAAAAATGACTTATCTTACTCCACAGAACTCGAAATGACAAACTGCTTTTCCCCTTAAACTAGAATCGTATATCTTTCTAATGCATATAGCCACGCCTTTTGGAACGTCCCGAGTCAATACATTTTGCTAGTTAAAATTGGCTGAATTTATGTCCTACACATTCTAGACATTGGCCACCTTTAAATTTCTTAACCACTGCTCTACCTTTCCATGGATTCATTTTCATAAGACATTCCGGTGTCATTCTCCCCTAGTTGAAAAAGACTCATCCTCAAGTCAGAATCATTGTTTTCGCCATGATATGGGAGAGATCCGCCACATTAAATGTTGCTGAAACACCGTAGCTAGCTGGGAGATCAATCTTGTAAGCATTTTCACCAATGCGTTGGAGTACTTTATATGGACCATGTGCTCTAGGCTTAAGTTTCCCATGACACCTTGGAAAAAATTCTTTACGAAGATGAATCCATACTAAATCCCCCTCTGTAAAAGATGTATACTTTTCATGCTTGCTAGTACTCGACTTGTACTTCTCATTATGCTTAATTATTTTGTCTAGATTTTTTTCATGCAACTTCTTTATGTACTTGGAACGCTCCTCTAAATCTCCACTATAATGATGAGTGGTCGAAAGTGGATCCAAGTCCAGCGGGCTATGCGGGTTCTTACCATAAACGACTTCAAACGGGCTAGAACGGATAGTTTGACTTGTTGATCGGTTGTAAGCAAATTCAGCCTGAGCTAATGTGAGATCCCATTGACGAGGTTTGCTACTTACTAAGCTCCTTAATAGGTTCCCCAATGACCTATTAATAGCCTCTGTTTGGCCATTGGTTTGAGGAGGTGTGAAGAGCTAAATTGAAGAGTAGTCCCTAGCTTTCTCTAAAGCCTATGCCAAAAATGACTTATGAACTTCTAATCACGATCCGAAGTCATGGTCTTTGGAATGCCATGAAGCTTTACTACCTCATTCACTTAAAGATCTGCCACATAAGTTTCCTTCAATGTCTTGTTGCAAGGATCGAAGTGGGCCAATTTTGAGAACCTATCGACAACCACCATGATTGCATCTTTGTTCCGTTGCGTTCGAGGCAAACCGACAACAAAGTCTAAACTCACATCCTTCCAAGGTGCCATCGGTACTGGTAAGGGAGTATACAAACCTATATTTTGAGCATGAGAATTGGTTGTATGACAAACGCCGCCTCTCCCTACATGTCGTATGACATCTAGTTCCATCCTTGGCTAATAATATTTTTCTTTTAGAAGAGAAAGTGTTTTATCTCTTCCGAAGTGGCCAGCTAATCCTCCTCTGTGAGCTTCAATGATTATAGCCTCCCTTAAAGAACATACATGGATACATAATCGGTTCTCCTTAAAAAGAAAGCCCTCTTGTATCAAAAATGATTATTCGGTCCTTCGAAACATCGTTGATAAAGTTCATTGAAATAGGGATCTTCTTTGTAGAGCTCTTTAAGAATTTCAAAACCCCGCACCCAAACTTGCATAATGGACAGCAAGGAATGCCCTATGACTTAGTGCATCTGCCACTTGATTAAGAACCCCAGACTTATGTTTGATGTGAAATAAGAAAGCTTGAATAAACTTGACCCATTTGGCATGCCGGTTGTTGAGCTTGTGTTGGGTGTTTATGAACTTCAATGCTTCATGATCAGAGAAAAGAACAAACTCTTTACCCAAAAGATAATGTTGCTAATGATCTAAGCTTCTAATAATCGTAGAACTCTTTATCATAAGTAGAGTAGTTCTTGCAAGAGTTATTCAGATTCTCACTAAAAAAACAAATGAACCTGCCTTCTTGGCTAAGAACGACACCAATTCCCACATTCGAAGCATCACAATCTACTTCAAAAACTTTGTCAAAATTTGGTAATGCAAGAATATGAGCCTAGGTCACCTTCTTTTTGAGAACCTCAAAGCTATTTGTTGCCTTATTTGTCCACGAAAAGTTGTTTCCTTTCAAACAATCAGTAATTGGAGAAATGATAGAGCTGAAATTCCTGATGAAACGATGATAGAAGGATGCCAAGCCATGGAAACTACGAACATCATGAATTGACCTAGGAACAGGCCAGCTTGTAATTGCTTGGATCCATTTTGATTCCTTCCCTGGAAACAACATAGCCTAAAAACACGAGACTAGTTGTAAAGAACTTACACTTCTTCAAGTTAGCGTACAATTTTTGCTCGATCTCTTAGAACCCTAAATACTAGATGAAGATGTTCCAAATGTTGATTTGCCTCCTTGCTATAAACAATGATATCATCAAAATAAACCACAACAAAGCTGCCAATAAAATGTTTAGAAATGTTATTCATAAGATGCATAAATGTGTTAGGAGCATTAGAAAGGCCAAATGGCATAACCATTCCTTCATAGAGCCCACCCCTTGTCTTGAAAGTTGTTTTCCATTCATCTCCCAGAACGAAATTACCTGGATTGAGATATGGGTTTCTTCTTTGTCTTTTGGGAAGAGGAGGTACTGTGGGAGAAGGTATTGGCTGAGCAGGCTCTTCCTCATCAACTACTATCAATCTCCTTCTTCTGGATCTTCTAGACTCAGGAATAGGAAAGATGTCAGCTATGGGCATATTAGCTGACTGACCAATGTCAGCTAGTTGACCATTGGCTGGCTGACCAGATGCTGGCTGACCAATGTCAACTTGCTGACCTACAGCAGCTGGCTGACTAGAAGATGTAGCAGTGAGAGCTGGAGTCCTTGTCCTTCAAGGTCTTCGACCTATTTGAGCTGCGGAGATTTCCTGACCAAAGCGACTGGATACATTAGCTCGCTTGATGTCTGCAGCCATATACTTCTTGATTCTCACAGGTTCCAAATCTCCAATAGTAAGAAGGCGATGTTGAAGAGCTAGAAGAGACCTAAGGAATTGATTGATGATAAGGTGATGTGTAAGCCTTGGATTGCCAGAAGCCATATTGTCCTTGTATTTGACAATGTTAGTCTTAACACACTCAACCAGAACTGCACCCCAATTGATTTCAAAATTTTCAACTACAGCCTCCATGAGAAATAGCTGAGGCTCTGTTATCTTATCATGTCCACCTGATTTGATAAGAAGGCACTTGTCTAGCACCGTTGCAAGGGCATAGTGGAGAGGAGCAAATATGTTCTTGTGCCTATCAAAGGCAAGCTCCACGGGTACTTCTCCCCGCATAGAAATCTAGCCTTCTTGTTGGGTTTCTTCAGGAATGGTGTAGATGGTTGACCCATCATCTGACAAGCCAGGAAAGACAGCCGTAATGGTTTTGAGTCAAAGACTATGGGTACTCCTCTGATGTTTTCAGTGAGAGAAAAGGGGTCATTGGGATTCTCTGTCATGGACATGAAGAATTCTTCGGTAAGTTGGCAGCTGTAGGTTTGTATGTTGAAAGACATCAGAGGATACAAGCTAGAAGCTGTCAAAAGATGCACAAGTTCGAGCCCTAGGGGTTCGGTGTTGAGAGACAATGCATCCAAAAGACATCCTAATGTAGTATTGCTTGCCATTTTCCTAAAACAATTACAATAACAATGTTAAGAGAACGAATGGAACAGAGAGAGATAAAGAAAGAGCAAAGAGAAGGAGTACCACAAAGGCTAGGGTTAGGGTTTGAAGAAGTGACAACTAAAAGGTAGAAGAATAAGAATTAAAGAAGAGGAGTGAGGTTAGAGATTCTAATCGGTCCAACCCTAACGGTTTTAGTCAATCATAGGTTTGGTTTAGTCGGTTATCGCTACTGTCTGGTGAAAAACCTAACGGTTTCGGTTCAAACCTGCGGATTCCAGCCAATTATTAAACATGTACGTTTTTCCTAATTTCGAGGCTTGTATGCTTATTTCAGCGTATTATACGCGTCCCGTATATTATACTAACTACATTAATGTTGTTAATCGGTCCAACTCTAATGGTTTTCGGTATTATACTCGTCCCGTATATTACTAACTATACTAAACCGTATGAAAGTTGGCTTTCGGTTCAACCCTAACGGTTTTCGGTCTAGCCCTAACGGTTTTGGTCCCTAAACGGTCCGTCTTAAACGGTCCATCTAAAATTTCAACCCTAACGGTTCCGGTCTAGTCGGTCAAAAAACCTAACTGTTTAGGTTCGGACCTACGGTTTTCGACCCTATTAACATCTCTAATTAGTGAGGTGTGGAATCTGATGTAAAGAGATAGTGTATATATATATATATATATATATATATGAGGGGTTTTATAAGTACGGATTCTTATAAAAAGATAAGTGTGTGGGTTTTAAAAGTGAAGATATGGTGTGTAGTGAAAAAGTACACAAAATATTGGTTTTTGATAAAAAAAAATGTGATTTATGACAGAAGATTATTTTCATAATGATGAGTCGTTTTTGTGTATGCACGTCACTTTAACCGCCAGTGTTAGTGGGATGGAGGAGAGGTCGTTTTGACTTCTCAAGGAAGCTTTCCAAGAAGAAATAAAAAGGCGGGAAATAAATAAGGAATTTATAAATATATGTATTTAATATGAATCATATGAATCTTAGTTGAGATACGATCAGCTTTGATTTCGGGATTAGAAAGTACCTTAATAGTGACTATAAGGTCAGTCATTGTGTTGTCAGCTGATAAAATTTTGATAATGTTCTTGTCAAAGTACTATATATATATATATTGATGTGCGCAAAAACGCAACTTGGACAAGAATACCGGGTCATATCAAGTAATAAAGTATACCTAAGTACGAGTTATCGATCACACAGGGAATGCACGTAATTCTCACTCCAACTAAGTACCAAAATTAGGCTAACTAATTATATTTGAGCGAAAAGAAAATGAATTAAAATCTAAAAATATAAACAGCCTAGGAAGCAAAGAAATCTACACTACTGTGGAGGTGGTTTGGCAACAACAATTCAAGATAAAACGATAGGAGTGCATTATTTCTAGTCTAGCCGGTGTTTAATTTAATCTTCTTTATGCTTTTCTTTAACTCAAGTCTTGGTAGTCAGACGCACTATTTTCTTCACTACGGGCTTTCGCTACGTATAGCAAATCTAGCTATCACTCAACCTTACTACGAGCTTATATCATCGCAACATATAACATAGAGGAGAAAATAATCGCATGTCAAAACGAGCATCCAATGACTATCTATGCATGATCTCCTTTCGGTCTCACGCCACGCAAACTACTATTGTAATTTTCAGAATAACAGGAAGGGCTTTCACTTCGCATCCTATCATTCTAGGGTTCATTTAATGGTTTGCTACGCCATCAAAAGCATGAAGAACACACAATAATAACTAAGCACATGAGTAATACTTCACAAAAATAAATTCTCTATATTTTTCTACAAGTCATGTTGGTAGTTGAGACAACTAAAATTGGTTAACTACAAGCTCTCGTATCATATAATCAATTAACCCTTACCTTCCCGACCTCGCGAATGGCTAAGGTGGTTCGATCGCATGTCAAACCGGCTATAGGTGTGTGTCACAAAACACCAACTATTAAATTGATTGGTCTGAAATATAACGGTAGCTCTCACGGATCCTAAATATTTCTAAAAGCATTTAATTATTGGCCAAATAATTAAAAGCATTAAGTTCATAAAATAATAACCTAATATGAATGTGTATTAAATAAAGAGATAGATTAAATTAAAACAGTACGTTGGACATAGAAAAATAATTGCATTCCATAGATAATTTAAGCACAAACCAATTCAATATTTACAAAATTAATAAACCCTAGCAATCATAACAAATATCTAAAAATATAAGTTGAAAGAATTAAACCGAAGAATCGTGAATCTGGTGTTGAAATCTTTTGTAGATGCTTCCTTGGCCCTTGATTTGAAGCTCCAAACTTTCAATGGTGATAAATCAATGGAGGAAAGGAGGAATTTTTGGTGGAAATGGGGCTGGTGCCCCATTTTGGGAACAATGTCCCGCAATGGGGATTTCTTTTTTCAAAAAATGAAGGCTGGAAGATTAAATAGAGAAGACACAAAGGAGTGGAGGGTTGCCAGGGCTATTTTAGGTAGCACAATGGAAGATTGGGGGCAAAAAAGGGAGAAAAAGAGAGGCTGGGTCCCGGCAGGGGCAGGGCAGCCCAAGAAAAAGGTTTATGGGTCAACAAGGATGAAAGTAGGCTCGAATGTGAGGAGGAAATGGGCTGATAAAAGGGTGAATAGATCAGGTGGGCGTGTGTCAGCTTGGGTCCGGATAGAGGACACGTGGGTCATGAGATGGTTGTGGCTACCAGTGACGCGACACGTGGCTCCACAGGAAAGGCGACAACGCGCAAGGCACTTCCAGAATTTGCTCTGGTGCCCCTGCAGTTCCTGGAGTTGGCACCGCTTTCTTTCCCTGCCCATGTCTCTCAATTTAGTCCCATGTTAGTGTTTTTAGCCTCCGTTAAGCCTGAATTGCCGTGGAATACTTAACGGACTTTGACTAAATAATTTCCAATTCAACTTTTGAGCCCGAAATTGCCTCGAACTTCATGCTAAATATCATATAACTGTTTGATTATGCATAAAAACCTACATTAAACACAAAAACACAAATAATAATATTTCCAAAGCATAATTAACTCAAAAATATCATAAAATAGAAGAAAATTCCCGAAAAAATTCGTGGAAATCTTGCAAGTGTATGAGAGCATTAGAGCAACTATCCTCTGGATACAAAGCAAACCCAAAGAGTCTGATGACAACCCAAATATTCAAGCATCGAAAAAATTTATACTATAAACTATACAAATCAATAAAAAAATACAATGTACAAAGGTAAGCTGACTTATGCAACACTATATAACTTCAAACTACAAAACCCAAACCAGACACCAAGTTTTCTTCTAACTAACACCTGGAAGGAAGAAACGAGAAAGGGTAAGCAGAATTGCCAAGTAAGGAACCTACCAACATTCAAGGATGTGATGGTGTATTGAAACTGTATCGAAGTGACTTTATCAATTTGATAACAACAGATGTGAAACAAAACCAAAAGTTGTGAAACAAAGCCAAACAATCATATCTCTCTATCGAAGAGTGGATGAACAATAACGATAAACAATGATATCAAATCAAATTCCATAACACTTTAGTCACTCAAATGTCAATACCTGCAAAACAAATGACTCAAACATCAAAGTGTCACTGCAGATACCACTTTGATAAAGAGCCGCAATAACAATACCAACAACCGGTGATGAAGCAGTCAACTTGTGATGCTATTAAATCGTAATATAGTAACAACTCAAAGTGTGTATGGCGGAATAGCAAACCAAATACGAAACATCGATTTCAAATGAGGTGAACAACAAATAAACGATAACAAGCTCAAATCCAAACTTGGTACGAAGAATATCTTTAAAAGGTTTTGAATAACAAGAATCGAATGGTAACTAGGTTGACAAGAACTCTTACCTCAAGTCTAAGACAGTCCAAACACCCATCTAGCTAACTCACTTCCATCTAAGCATATAACATAATGAAATGATTTAAGAACCAACTTTAAGTACCATGCTTCAACAATGGACACTAAGCACAATTACTATGACTACAATCTATGATAATCAATCATAATTCAAAATACACACGCAATCTGATTCTGAAACTAAGTCCATTCAATAGTACTCTAAAAAATAATCAATTTAAACTTTTGAATCATTTAATTCTAATTTAAAATTAGTAAGGTATGACCATTTAAAGTTTGTAACTTTTCTTATTATTCATAAAGATCAATTCCGAAAATTTAGGAACTACGAGGACCAAGTTTTCCTCCATATTAAGTTAAACTACAAGGACTAAATTACAAATTCTAAAATTTGTCTTCTTCAACCTCTAAACCAAGTTACAGCTTCTGTAATCCATTTTTTTTCTCTCTATTTTTACTTCTTTTCTTCTCCTTATTCCTTTACCCTCAATGTCTATATATTATTTAAACTACTTACCAACACACATGCAAATTAACACATATGTACATATCTTTTTGACTTTTCATGTAATTCAATCTATAATTTTATGAAATTTAGAACAAACCAAGTTGAACTGTAACCATCGACTAGTATCACTAAATTATCTCAAATAACTAATTATTCGACTAAATAGTTCGAAATAATAATTTTTCAAGACAAAACATTAATTATTAATATGGAACAATTTTAAAGTCAAATCAATATCAAAAGTTCACCGATAACAATAAACATGTTTCAATAATAAGAGTACGATTCAAACATGGATATTATAGGGACAATCACGTGATTAAATTAACACATAATCAATACTACATACACTCCAAGATAACAAACCACCAACTAATCACTGCCACAACCGAGCTACTGAACATTATCACTCACTCCACCAAAACTTGGTTGTCTCAAAAATAGTAATCGATCTATATATGAGTAAGTTTTTTGTAAGATCGTCTTACGGGTCTTAATTCGTAAGACGGACCTCCACTTTCTCATATTTAATCTATCAACACACGGTAGATCAAATAAAAAAGATTTCTCTTATAAAAAATATCCGAAAGACGATCTTACACAAATATTTTCTCTCTTCCATTATCAAACCAAAAAAAGAAGAAGGTATGCTCTAATTGTCCTCATCTCAATAAACTTTCTGAAACCTTTTAATATGGTCTCTTTCTTAATGGATTTGATCACGCCACAATGATGGGGTGACTAAGCTGGCAGTCCACGTAATGGACCGGAGCTAACGTGTCCGGCTCTTGGTGGTCACGTCGGTGTATGTGGGTACCGGTGGTACCAAGTTTATTAGGATATCTGGGCTTGGTGATGGCTCTTGGTTGATGAATACCTGAAAAGAAGACTACCGTTAGGGTGCTGGGGGTTTCCCAGCTACAGCCCTCAGGTGTGAGAGTCAGCAATCAAGATATAATGTGTGTGCCAGAGCTAGGCGTTCCCTTAAGCTTCCGGTAAGTGTTTTGAGAGTAATCTCCTTATGTATCTGTGTATGCTCAAGGCTCTTTGTTAGTCTTTAGTACCAAGTAAAATCTTACCTTTCTTCAGGGGAAAGGTTTCCTTTTATAGTAGCTTAGAATTGGGATCATGATTGGTATGAGGGTCCCTGATGGTGGGACTTGCTCCCTGGTCGGCTTGCTGGCGGTTCCTGAGTGGTTAACAGGTTGCGTGTGATGTGCCAATAGTAGGCGGTCCAATGAGCCGATAAGATATAATGACTTGCATGTCTTACCCAGCTCTTGTGGGGAAGGCATCTGGAGACTAGGCACATGCTATGGGCTAAACCTGTCTTGTCCCAGGATAGTTGTCGGCCGAGCATAGGGGTCCTCACCCATGTGGTCGGGTGCTGTGTATGGTCTTCGGTGATGATCGGCTGGTTAATGGTCGCTAGCATTTCGCGGGACCTACCCAAGTCTGACTGGATTCCACGTGGTCGTCCCACGTAGGGGGACCTAGGTCGGGTCCCTTCAATAGCCCCTGAGTTTCCAAGTGCGAGGATTTATCCTTAGCTTGGAAAGTATGGTCGAATTTTACGCTCGATTTACTTGTCACTGATCCTCGGGGTGCCTCCTCGGTCTTTCACATATTTCTGTTTGTGGTCGTTTTTTCGACTTGCTTGATTGGCTGTTCGTTTCTATCGTAGTCGATCTCTTTGATGTCGAGGATGCGTGAAGGAGTAATTAGTGGAATTTTCCTAGAAAATTGGTCCGCCGCATGCATTAAATGCACGGTATTCGAGGAGTCGTAAGTAATCATTCATAATTACTTTTCATGAAATATGACGGCGTCCAATTATCAAAACGTCGTCGGATTGCAGTCATTTTGTGTACAGTGCTCGCCATGTGTCGATCAATGAATGGTTTGGGTAGGATCCGCGTGTTTTTGGTCGAGTCGACCCGGCGTGATCGGGTTGGTATATAAGCAAGAATTTTCCCGGTTTTTTCACTTCACTATTCTTCCACACTTTTCTTTAGTTTCTTTGCAAGTTCAACTTGGGCGAAAATCTCCTTCTGCTACTTCTCTTATTTATGACATTTCCAGCCGTTTCTTTGCTCTATAATCCTAGTTTCTAGGTTCGCCTTCTTCTCCTCTTCCTTTTGAAACATATTTCGTAGGTTTTTGAGTCCATTTTGAGTATTTTCTGGTTTTGCAGCTTTTTCCGGTGACCTCTGCATTTTCCAGTACACCTGAGCTTATTCTTTGGTGTCTGTCAATTTTCCAGATCCTCGCTCTATTTCCAGTTTATTGCTCGCTCCTGATCTTAATCCGTTTCACAGGTACTCGTTCTTTTCCTTTCACTTTAAGTCGCTTTTCGATCTGTTAGGTTTCTAGGGTTAGGTTTATGAACCCCGTTTCTGCCCTCTTCGCGTTTACCCCGAGCGAAACTTCTTCCTCATCCTCGCCAAGTTCTTTGACTGCCTTTCAACGAAGTATGAGGACGAAGCACGTTAGCCCGGAACCAGTGTATGCTCGATCTCCGACGACTAAATGATTATACTCGCAAACCGACGGCGCTTGGTCGCTGGTGAAGCCGAGCCAAGCGAAGACATTATTGGTCAATGGCGGTTATCGCATGGAGGGTCTACCTGTCCTCTCCAATGAGAAGTACGCCAGCGAAGACATTTCAGCTGGGGCACCTATGCTTGTGTGCCCAGACACGAGCAAGGCCCTTAGGTACCTTTTCAATCAATATTACCGAGAAATAATCGCCAAGGAAGTAGTTGAGGCGAGCAGGGTCCTCGCTGCCGAAAAACGAGGGGAGAGCTCTTCAGCTGCTGCCCCAGTTGAAGAAGTTTCAGCGGAGGCCGACGATGCTCCTGCTCATAGAATACTGAAGGAGTGGAGGAACAATGTATATCCTGCCGATGTAGACAGCTGAGACGAGCAGTATAATCATAGTCAGAAAAGATTCCGGGGATCCGCCCCCCATAACTCAATTGGTATGGACGAGTTGAGGGCTAGGACAGATAGAGTAGGTTTCTATATTTCTTTCTTTGAAGCTGGTCTCCGACTGCCCCTCGACCCTCTTCTGTGCGAGCTTCTGGAAGAGGCGGGTGCTCACCCCCTCGACCTTTCCTTAAATCTTGTTCGGTACTTAATTTCTTTTGCTGTTTGTGTTCGAATGCTCGGGTTTGAGCCGACTCTGCCCCTTTTCAAGACGTATTTTGCGGTGACGAAGTCTCTAAAGCGTCTCCAGTGCAAGCACCATAACCTAGGGATAAACCTGTTTGCCAAGCCTCCTGGCAAAACAGGGCACTGGGACGAGAAAGTCCTTTTGGTGGAAAGTAAGTATGGGTGGAATTTCCCGGTACCCCGCCTTTCTGCCACGGAAATTAAGTCACTCTCCCGGTTGGGATTTTGGATGAGTACGAGGAGTCTGCTCGAAAAGCTATCGAGGACTTTCTTGGAGTGAGAGGGACGGGACTTGCCCGAGTATTTAATTGGAGTTTTATTAGCGAAGACGAAGCCCTTTTGAGGATGGTCGGAATGACGACTAAGAGGTTTGAGGGACTGGTCGTCCGATGTGAGGTCCCTGAGTACATTCAATACCCTGGATGGTCGATGCACGAGGGTAACAAATTTTAGCTGGACTGCCCTCGATGCAAAGACAATACATTCGACCTTGAAGGCTGTGGAAATATACACCGTTGTTTCCTGGCTTTTTATTGACCTTTGTTTTCTTACTATTCTTGATCAATTATGTGCTCGTCCTAACTTATTCCTTCATTTGTTTCAGATATGCTCGACATAGACAAACTTATGGCAAGTCGGCCAGGCGAGACCAAGGGGTGGCTCGTCGACAAATTCTGAAAGATGCAAAAGCCGATCCTCAAAAGGCCTACCCGTTGCCAACTGACGAGCAGGGGACTGGGTCTTCGGCCGTTCCTTCCACAACGGCTCCCCGCCGAGCACCTACCAGGGTTAATCCCCGGGGAAGAAATAAACCCTCGGCCCCAGCCAAGAAGATTCCTGAGCCCGTCATTCTTGCTCTCGCTATTCATCCCGCCTCTACAGAGAGTGCTCCCGCCCCTCCCCAAAACAAGAGGCGATTAATTGTGGATGCTTTCGAGGAGGAAAGGCAAAGTGTGGAGGAAGGGTCTGCTCGTCCCCCTGTCGAGAAAAAATTGAAGGGCAAGGCTGTGTCTTCATCGGCCAGCGAAGAGACAGTCCCGTGGCTCAGGGATGATTTTGTGGCCCCGACTACTCGAGCTGTTAGGATCCAGCTCGCTAAAGATTTTGCAGATATCCCCGCTCTACAAAACTTTGACGTTTCTCGTCGGGATTCTCCTATGGCCTTGGCCGGGCAAGGGATAGTTGTATGGGCTCAAGTTAGAGACATGGTCGGTGTCGCCAATTCCATGCCTCCCGCTGAAGCCATGAGATGAATTGGGCTATGCGTGAGCGAGGTAAAATTCTTCTCCTTTTTTTTTCCTTTGTTTTTTACTGGTTATACTCGTTATTAATACACATTGTATTTTCTGTAGCTTTGTTCTTTTGTGTCCTCGCTGACCACTCCAGCCGACCAGTCTGCAATCGAAGCCAAGAAGCTGAAGACTCAAGCCCAGGCCGATAAAGATGAGATCGAGCTTCTACAGGTCAAGTGGCCTCCCTGGAGAGCGAACATGCCAAGGGAGAAGCCCAGCTTAAAGAGTCTTCGGCCAAGATGGCCCTTTTGATGAAGCCAAGGATTCGGCCGAGGCTTGTGCCAATGTTGCAGAGAAGAAGGCTAGTGATGTCGAGGAAAAGGCCAAGCAGATTGAGGCGAAGACTGCCCGGGCCGAGCAAGAACTAGTCGAGCTGAAGGCCAAGGTTACAGGTTTAGAAGGACAAATCGAGGAAGTGAAGGCCGCCAATTTCGAGTCCTTCAAGGGGACTGGAGTTTTTAACAAGGAGATCGTCATGTACTATGAGCGAGGAGTATGCCATATGCTCCGAGTGGCTGCTGCCTCAAAGATGAGCCTCGGCACTATCATCAAGTGGGGCAGTGAAAATTTTATCGGCAAGGCTGCTCGGGAAGGCCACGAGATGATTCCCTTTGAAGAAGACGAGCTAAAGATGTTGCACGAGAAAGATGTGAAGTTCAATTTGGAGGAATGGGTGCCACCCACCCCCTGGTCGCTGGATGTCATGGCACTCACGAAGGCCGTGGAGCAGGGCGAGGAGGTGGACTTCGACCCGGAACTAAAATTAAGACAATTTATGGGTGAAGGCGAACACTCCAACCGAGCTGAATTCGAAACTGCATCAATAGCCGCCGAACAACATGGTCTTCTCTCTCCTACTCGTGAAGCCGAGGTCGTCAATCTACCTGAATAGTTTTTGTTTTTCCTCGCTGCGTCGAGTGGTTCCAGGCATATGTGCCTTTATTCAAAACAATTTTCATTTTTTTCCTTAACAATTTTTGTTGCTTATCTTAGTCGGTTTTATTCGAGCTATCTGAATGTGTTTTGAATTTTGAATACTTGTCCATTTTCTTTGTTTTATTTGTAGCTATTCTCGCGTACCGAGGACAATCAAAGATTAGTATATTTGCTATACATATATATATTTTGGATAGTCGCCTTTTTCCTCGTTAATTATCCTCGGAACTCTCCCACCTCCGTACGAGGATGGGAATGAGTACTTGACTCATTTATCATTTTTGATGGCCTTCCTCGTGTATCGAGGATAAGGTCTTTTTCCCACCTCCGTACGAGGATGGGAATGAGCACTTGGCTCATTTATCATTTTTGATGGCCTTCCTCGTATACCGAGGATAAGGTTTTTTTCCCACCTCCGTACGAGGATGAGAATGAGCACTTGGCTCATTTATCATTTTTGATGGCCTTCCTCGTGTACCGAGGATAGGTCCTATTCCATCTCCGTTCGAGAATGAAAATAGGTAAGAACACTAGTTTTCAGAAAAAAAGACTTATCATTCATTAAACTTGTAATCCTTACGAAAGTCACATCAACGATAATATGCCTTGAGATGATATGCATGCCAAGGATTCTGAAAAGGTCTACCATCTAGCTCGGCCAACCTGTAGGTTCCTTCTTTCACAATGCTTGTTATTCTGAATGGACCCTCCCAATTTGGAGACAGCTTATTTCTTCCCATCTTTCTGCCTGTTGCTTCTATTTTTCTTAAGACCAAGTCTCCAATTAGGAAAGCTCTTAATTTCACTCTTTTGTCATGGTGAATCTTTGTGAGTTTTTTTGTAATTGATCATCCTGAGTCGGGCCTCTAGGCGCCTTTCTTCGAGGTTGTCCAGATCAAGCTGTCTGGATAAGTCATTCTGTTGTTGATCGAAGAAAGTAACCCAAATGGTGGGAAGAGCTAGCTCAACTGGTGCCATCGCTTCTGAGCCATATGTTAGTGCAAACAGGGTTTCACCAGTAGATCCTCGTATTGATGTTCTGATTCCCCATAAAACAATCGGTAGCTGCTCTAACCAGCTTCCCTTTTTCTCATCTAAATTCCGCTTTAAGGCGTGCATGATCTTCTTGTTTCCTGCCTCAGCTTGACCATTACCCTGTGGGTGAGCTACCGAAGACATCCTATGCTTAACATTCAGTCTTTCACAATATGCTGTAATTTTTTTGGAGAACTGAGTCCCATGGTCCGAGACGATCATCCGAAGAAGTCCGAAACAACAGAAAATATGCTCGTAGGTAAATCTAATTGCTTGATCCTCGGTTATGCTTCCGGTTAAGCTTCCGGTAAGTGTTTTGAGAGTAATCTCCTTATATATCTGTGTATACTCAAGGCTCTTTGTTAGTCTTTAGTACCAAGTAAAATCTTACCTTTCTTCAGGGGAAAGGTTTCCTTTTATAGTAGCTTAGAATTAGGATCATGATTGGTATGAGGGTCCCTGATGGTAGGACTTGCTCCCTGATCGACTTGCTGGCGGTTCCTGAGTGGTTAACAGGTTGCGTGTGATGTGTCAATAGTAGGCGGTCCAATGAGCCGATAAGATATAACGGCTTGCATGGCTTACCCAACTCTTGTGGGGAAGGCATCTGGAGACTAGGCACGGGCTATGGGCTAAACCTGTCTTGTCTCAAGATAGTTGTCGGCCGATCATAGGGGTCCTCGCCCATGTGGTCGGGTGTTGTGTATGGTCGCCGGTGATAATCGACTGGTTAATGGTCGCCAGCATTTCGCGGGACCTATCCAAGTCTGACTGGATTCCACGTGTTCGTCCCACGTAGAGGGACCTAGGTCGGGTCCCTTCAGGATTGTTTAAAGACTTTAGATGTGAATTAAATTGTTTTTTATGGCTAGTCATCAACTCCAATTACGTGCTCCATCCGTTTATCCTTCTTCTTTTTTTATCCGCTTTAAAATAATTTTACTTTTAAAATTTTTCTTTGAAAAAAACACTTTTATAACTTTATTCTTATTTTTCTATCTATTTTAATTACCATAACATGCTCAAGGGGATTAAAGAAAATCACACGTTAGATCAATATTTATAGTACAATCAATTATTTTTTCTTAAACGTTGTGTGGAGAGTTCGATTATTTGAAAATGAAGGGAGTATATTTTTCGGACAAATCCAGATATAATGACGTCGCAGAGATCACATAAAGAACCCAAAACACAAAATCAACTGGAAGTTTTGAACTACTTTTCAACTCCCTTTTCTTTAATTACTTCCTAATTAAACCCATAAAAGTTAAACAAAATTCTTAATTAGACATGCATAAACAAAAGTCTGTATTCGTTTTATCACTTCAACACTACTTCAAAGAAGTCAAATTTGACTCCAAAATTTAATTATTTTTCGATTCATTCGACTATTGAAAGCAATGCACTCCCCAGTTTTGATAGGGGGACCTTACTCCTAATTAAAAGTTTTTAATTACTTTCTCCATTCAACTAAGTGATATATACGTAGTAGTATTAGACTTGGTAATAAACTAATAATTAAAAGAATACATAAGTACAATCATTATGCATAGTATACAACTAGATGCTAAAGATGAAAGGTTATTCAAAATTATAATCAATAATTTTTTTAATGTGGACTCTTTTATGTGAAACATTCTAAGGACTCGTTTGTTGTGGCTGATAGCTTATGACTTATAACTGATAGTTTAAGCTGATGTTTTAATGACTTGTGGTTGATTGCATAATAAGCTGTTTTTTATAGTTATTGAAAAGCTGCTTATGAGTTGTTATAATTATTTATAAATAAATAAACTTGAAAATTAGTATTTATATTTTTATGTATATTTCATAAAAAGATACATAAAAAGTGTTGTACCTTACTTATTAATTTTTTACTTATAAGTTAAAACAAATACTATAAAATAATATGCTAAACTTTTTGATTAGAACGATGGGAGTAACAAATTAGGCAAACACTTTGAAAAATGGTCTTACATGTATTTTATTTAAAACGGATCTCATTAATCAGACATGTTATGTGTTGTGGCTTGATTGTCAGAGAGCGGGACTTCGTCTTACAAATTAAGATCCGTAAAATCGTTTCAAAAAACATAATAAACAAACTATTACTAGTATATTTAAAGTTGGTTATAATTATAAAAGTATTCGCAGGTTAGATAAAAACTCCCACAGATTTAATTTGAACATTAAGAAGGCATGTAAAACAACAACAACAACACAAAAAGAAAACAAACAGGATTGGTTGAAACTGACATAAGATTTTTTACTCAGTTTGAGAAACAAAAACCAGTACATTAAACTCTGCTACACTTGAAACTGCCCAAACTAATCTGAGACAGAGTTGGTTCATAATCGGTTTTCCAATGCCGGTCTCACTGTATGTATTTGATTCACCCGGCCCGTGAGGGCGATTCGATTCGCCTGTAGGTGCTAACTAAATAATCGGGTGCTTCGTGAATAAGCATCCAATCCATGATGTTCTTGCTGTAGGAACCTCATGCCGACAACACGGACAAGTATTGTCCCGTTTAAGCCACATTAAAATGCAGACGGTATGAAACCAATGGCCGCAGGGCAATTGTTTGACCTTCTCCAACAACTTAAATTCGTTTCTACATATGGCACATGGTCCCTCCTTAATCTGTTCTAAAATAGGGACGGAAACAATCGGCATCTCCAATATCTATCTATCTCTGGGTATCTATCAGTGGGTTCTATTCTATGAATCGCTGAGTATATATAGCGAGAGGTGGTCTATTTCAGGTACTGATACAGTGTTCATCAGATTCCCGACTACATTCTTGGCACAGAAAACAACATCATCAGATGCTATGGATTCCAAATGTTGGCAAATAATTGGGTAAGATGGTTTTATATGTATTTTTTGTAAAACAGATTATCTTTACTTGATCCGCCGTGTGTTGAATCGTGGCAATTCATATTATCGTGTCGTGTTCGTGCCTCATTATCGTGTTTTCATGATATATATCTAATTTGATCATAAATATAACAATAATTATTATTTTTGAATATATTACTAATTTAGTGTCTTTCGTGTCGTGTCGTGTCTTGCTAGTCTTATTGTGCCATTTGTTTCTATAATCGTGTTTTATAATCGTGTCGTGCTGGTTCGTGCTATCGTGTTGTGCCAATCATTGCCACCCCTAGACTGTTAATGGATTAAGTTGTGAAACAGTGGGCTTTGTCTTACGAATTAAGACACGTAAAACGATCTTGCAGGAGACATACTATTTCATGTTAGGGTAGAAGGATGATTTATTATGAGACATACTAATTTAATCATTATTTTGAATTTTTATTTTTGTGGTCATATTGTGATTTTTGTTTCTATTTTTCACACAAATAACATGGGGAGTATGTTAATTCAATCACGTGGCATGAGGTGACACGATCAATGTATATTACCAAAATAGAAAGAGAAGTATGGCGAAAATGAAAAAAAAAAAAAAAAAGCAGAGCGGCTAAAGTGGTAAGGTTCATCCGTTTCGGGTAAAAGTTTACTATTCCCTCCGTCTTTAATTTATTATTCAGGTTGACTCGACACATTATTTAAAAAACCTATTTGACTGGATTATTAATATTGGTTGAATACGTAGTTTCCTTTAAAGTCCATGTGTATGTGACCCATAATTAAAGTAGTGTGAAAAAGGAAGGGTAAAATGGTAAAAGTGATGTTCTAAAAAGGTAAGTTTCAAAGTGAACAATTATTTTGGGACGGACGAAAAAGGAAATAAGGACGATAATTTAGGAACGGGGGAGTATTTCATTTTATAATGTTTTACTTAAAGAGTCTATTATCAAAAATTAAGGTATAAAAATATTATATTATTACTAATAAACTATTAAAAATATTAATTTTCAAACAAAACCTTTTTACCCCAAATAAAGAAAGTATTTAATAAGGGTGTAACCGAGCCGGAGTGAGCCGGGTAGTATATTACTAGATTCAACATAATCAATAATTAATTAACAAACTATATATAGTGATTTAAAGAAAATTATGGGGAGGGGGGAAAGAATTCAGAATAAGTACCTTAAAGACCGGTCGTATAAAATCGAGGGCTCAAGACCAATTACATTAAACGAGATCCTTCGTTTGTAGCATAATTTTTTTCTCATTGTTTAGACAAATGCATGAAATGACCATAGCTAATACAAGGGTAGGCTTATTGTTTTGACAACTGTGAATGTGACAGAGATCAAACAAAGCAAGTCCAATTCTTATTTGGCTAAGATGCACCGATCCAATGGGAGGTAAAATTCTTGTCAAAATTCTTAGCAAAATTGTTAATTTAATAAAAGTAAGAATTTTGGTGGAAAAGAGAGAGACAGCCTGTGGCACAGAGAGTGAGGTGCACCGCGAGTGAAGCGCTTTGTAGTTAGAGGATCCACCTGTCGGCCATCATCATATGATGTTTGAATTATTTTTTTGATTAATATATAATTTGGTCTTTTAACTTATCAATTTCAATTTATATGGTCACTGATATTGAAGATTTCCTATGGTGGTTATTAATCTCAACTTTGGGCTACATGTGAGTTCCTCGTGGAGTTATCTTTGGAACGAACGTTAAATTTTCAGTGAAATAACAATTTTTGCCCTCACTAAGATGGATAAATCAAATATAAAACCAAAATTTCAAAAACAATAAAATATACTCCCTTCGTCTCTAAATTATCGTCTTCCTTTCATTTTTCGTCCGTCCCAAAATAATTGTCAATTTTGAAACTTACCTTTTTATAATATCACTTTTACCACTTTACCCTTATTTTTTCACTCTACTTTAATTATGTGCCACATATACATGGACATTAAAGGAAACTACACATTAAACCAATATAAATAATCAAGTCAATTGTTTTTTCTTAAACTGTGCGCCGGATCAACTAGGACAATTAATTAGGGACGGAGGGAGTATATTACAATAAAGATCATTCTCACACATGTGCAATTGACTAAAACTATTTAGAGATATTGAGATTAAATTATTTTTAAAAATTTAATGATTGTGATTCACTCTCACATTTACATGTGTGAGAATAGTTATCAACTTTAAACTCTCTATTTTCTCCCACCATGTTACGAACTCACCCCCTACAATTAATATTATTAGCAGTCACACTCTGAGATCAATCTTCTAAACCATTACTCATTACAAAACATCAACCTTACATTAATATAATCTCACAATAGAGCTCAATTGATTGACTGAAACTAACTGGCCATAGGGGTTCATTCCGCCGCAAAATAAAATGTTCATAGGTCAGTTACATATAACTCCTTACAAATAACCCCCCAAAACTATGAGTAGAGTTCGAATAGCGCCCCTCAACTACCACTTGAAGTAATGTATCTCTCAATTATAATATATTTTTAAATCGCACTTTCTATTTATACGTTGACGTTTCAATTAACGAAATCAGTATATAAGGTATATTGGCGCCGTGCCATAAGCACGGATACGAAAATCTAATAATAAACAAATCAAGTCAAAAGTCAAAAATTAACAACAATAAAGCCAAGAATCTGAATAAAATGTTTCCTTTATCTGTGGCATCCACCACAATCTCTTCACTGATCTTAAACAACTGCAAATCAAAAGTTCACCAATATTAGCACCACGTACACCGATTTTTAGAAAGAACAACAATTATTAAAAGTTGAATCAACTCTAGATTTACCAAAGCAAACTCTATCATTTTCTGTTCTCCGAGAGACATTAATGAAAACCCAACGAATGTGGTGGTGAATCCAGAAAATGTAATAGCAATGAACTGATAAAGGAGGAGGACAAAAATGTTACCTGTAAATGACGTAGTCGTTTTCTGAAAGTAGAAAAGCTTTTAGGCTCCTCCTTTCCCTGTAAAATATTAAATTTTTCATTCATATGTTTTCTAAATTGTTTGCAAAATCTAATTTGTCATCCATAAGCGTTCTGAGTTTGTCATCCAAGGCAAGCAAGATCACATACCTCACCCCATCTTATACAGTCGCCAACACCACCGCCACAACCACCATCTAATTCCACCCACCGGTCACCACCAACAATATTACTAACATCACCAACATAAAACCACCACCAACACCCAATATTTCTTGCTTCATTTTGGAGCAGAGATTTAAAACAAAATTGAAGATGGGTTACTCATTTATTTGTGAAAATAATGAATTGTGAATGTGAGATGATAAAAAAGACGACGGGGCGAGGACCGCAAGGTAGGTGGAGGGGTGACGGGGGGTTAAAGATGGCTCCCCATTTTATTTTATTTTTTACAAATTGTTCATTGAAATTATGAAGGGCAATTTGGTTTTTTCACAAAATATTTTACGTTCCATCTAAAGATAACGTCGTCAGAGACTAACATGAAACACAAAGTTGGGTTGAAGAGTCACCATAGGAAATCTTCAACAACATTACCATATAAATCGAAATTGGCAAGTTAAGGGACCAACTTATATATTAATCCTTAGTTTTTTAAATGACCGTTGGGCCAAAAGAAATACATTAGTACTTAATACAACACCTATAAAATACTTAATTCATCACTTTTTAATTTTTTTGACCAAAATGCCCTTAGCCATTTTTTGAGTTAAAAAAATTAATTAATTTTTTTCGAGTTTAATTATGTATAATTACCTATTTAAATACTAATTAATGAAAATTATGAACTAATTAAGCACCTACTTAAATTTAATCCTAAGTTACATATGTATATAAATATTACGTCCATTGTAAGAAAAAGAATACTATTCAAATCTTCCCAAAACTCTCATATTTTTATTGTGAATGGTTTATTAAGGAGTTAAAGCATGGATATGAACGATGCTACGTTTACCACTAACGTGGAATTTACAGTAATTTTTACTTCCAATTATTCGATTTCTATCTGCAAATATTTATTTTTATTTTTCAAATTATTATTTTTAAGTTACAATGTTTAATTGAAAAAAAAAAGAATTAAAATACATAATTATACACATGGACCGGTGCTGTAGGAGTTTTCTATGGTAAATGGGGTTGGAAACTGGGCTTGAGGCAGTCAGAGAAAGTGAGGTCTGGGAACGGCCCAGACCAAAAGGGAGGGACCGCACTCGTGGTTGTGTATTAGAAATTTAGAATTTAGAAACATTGAAGGGTAAATTTAGTTAATTTGAAAAAAGTGCAAATTTAGTTAATTTGAAAAAAGTGGGGGGCTGTTGTATATTAGAAACATTGAAGGGGGCGGGTTGTTTAAAGGATTTTCGCCCGGGGCGGGGGGGAGTGCATTATAGTTAAAATTTTATATTTAGTTAGACTTTATTTGATTGTTAAAATTCGTTGTTGAATACTAAATAATTGTTAATTATTGTTTAAATTTTTTTAGCACATGTGATGAATTTATGATATATTGTTTTAATTTTTTGATAATTTGAAAAAATATTGTTAAATTTTAGATAAAATTTTATGTGATTATATTAATTAACAATTTTTTAAATTAATCTATAATTTTACACTGAATATAATTATTTTTAAATTAATTATATTCATTTTATTCATACTTATTAACAATTAATTTTAACAATTGTTCACAAATAACACACAATTAATAACATATTAAAATTAATTAAACCGTACTCATATCAAAGAGCAAGTGCTAATAATAACAAGTAACAAAATTTTGAAGGACATAACAGAAAACTAAGAAAATAAGCTTTAACAACTTAATGGAATCTGACTAAAACTAAGCAAATCTAACAAAAGTTGACACCACCAAGCTAGGTAGCTTGGCTTTGTGGCGGCCATTGCGGCAAGTGGTGATGGCAGCACGGTCACGGCACAATGACCGGCGATTTCAATTTGTTTTTTATTTTTTCATGAGCATAAATCAAAAATACACAAAATGAGATTAGAAAATATACTTTGTTTGAACTGAGGAAGAGAATTTTTTTAGAGAAAATGAATTTTTGTATATGACTAAGGGTAATATAATAATTTTATAAACAAATGTGTTGTATTAAGTATTTCATAGGAGCTATATTAAGTATGCCCAAAAAATGTTTTTGAGTTTTTTCGTCCCTTTTTATCGTCGTTGTTAAAAAAAAGTCTTTTGACCGTTGTTGTTTCATGGAAAGACAATATTCTGAAGAAAAAAAAAGTCGAACGAGCATTTTGATAGCTTCAATCAAGTGGGTCATTATAAGAGGTTCATCTCGATTTTGGTATAAAGATAACTTAAAACAAACTACACTAACATGCATTATTTTAAACAACATGAGTATCGAGTAACATGTATTATTTTAAACAACATGAGTATCGAGGATGAGGGTGATCATGTTACGAATTGAGCCGATGATATAAGAGATGCCCCTACACAAGCCAACCATGGGTCCGCCAATAGATTCTAAGAATATTTGCAATGGAATAACAAGCAACATGGTAGCAATCGACATCATGAACATCAATTCGAACCGACTTGGTTGAGTATATATGAGCTCGTTTTTTGTGACAACTTATAATAACTAAATTTTCTTTCTGTTATGGGTAAAAAATTTATTTGTTATTTTAAGATGTGTTTGTTTGTTAGAAGTATTTGTTATTTGTATGAAATCTTTGTTTGATATGTAATAATTTAATGAAAATTATAAATTAATATCTTTGTTTTTAAAATTTATTTGTAATATTTAATATCACAATTAAAATTATAAACGGATTATAAATAATATTTGAAAATGCAATATATTCAATAAAATTATAAACGAATTAATTTATTTATAAAACAATATACAACTTAATTAATTTGTTTGAAAAATATAAAAATAAAAAAAAGTTATGTAAATAAAGTAGATGATTTGGAAGATGAATAATGAAAATCATCGAGAAAATAAATTTAAGAGAAGAAAATTCTCAAAATATATAAGTAAATGACAGTGAAAACCAATTAAGAAGTTAAAAATTTTGTTCTCTAACATACCCAAAACACAAAATCAACGGGAAAATTTAAACCCAAAAATATTAAACAAAATCCTAAGACATGCACAAACAAAAGTTTGTATTCCTTTTATCACTATAACACTGCTCCCTATCAGAACGAAGACAAATTTGAATATAAACTCTAATTATGTTAAAACTATTGAAAACAATGAACTCCTAGGGCTTCTACACTTCAAACAAAAGTCGGATAATTTAGAAATTATTCATATACTTGAAGTTGATTATAAAAATGTTTGAACATACCCAAAATAGGTAAAAAACTATTCATATTTGTAACGTAAAAATAAGGATACTTTACCGAATCAAACGAACACCGGAGCCACATCAAATTAAAGTAGGACTTTGAATAGAACTCGTCTTCGACTTTGACAGTAAACTTACAATATACCAAAGTCGAAAAATAACCAACTAATAATATCAAAGTATATTGCAATGTATAACAGTACTAACTGGCAAAATTAATCTAGACAGAGTTTTCTCATATATAATTGGTTTTTCAACGTGGTATCAATCAGTATCACTGAATGTATTTGATTCACCTGTCTGCGTTATGTGTACGAATAGGGTTCGTACGCTAGATGAGCAACGTAGTCTCTCCTCGTTCATGAAGTCCGATGCTCATGTCTGAAAGCTATGATCCATATTAGGAAACCCATGCAGACACAAGGGACAATTATTCTTCTGATTAAGCCATGCGATAATGCAGTCCGTGTGAAACCAATGACAGCATGGTAATTGGTTAACTTCCTCGAGCAACTTGAATTGTCCGAACAGACCGCACATGGCCCCGTTTTGATAAGTCGTTCTAAAATAGGGCGAGGAGATAGTAAGTTTAACGGCTTTGAGAGAGTCGATGAACAGTTTGGAGGCTGGGGCCGGGCGGGGTTGGTCCGGTGGTGTTGGTAATTGGAATGGGCTAATTGGTGGTGATCGTCGTGGATATGTAAGGTTTCAAGGATAATTCAAGAACATAAACAATTTGGGTGAATTATCTGCATTTAATGAAACAACACACTTGGCTTTATAAAGCCTTACAACTAACAGAAAAGAGAAAATTCAGTTCAACTAGCACATGCTACGCTTAGTGGATTAGATAACATAAAAAACAACTAGCTAAAATAACTCTAACAAACACTAAAGGATAAGTCTTTATTCAAACAGTCCTTGACTTATTCAGCTTCTGCCAACAATCCCTCCCTTGAACTCATTGCTAGCTAGCAAGCAATTAGTTCAGATCTGCAACAGCACGCACACCCAGTTTCTCACGAAGCTTTTGAAAAACTTCTAACTTGAGAGGCTTAGTCATCAAATCTGCAAGCTGGTCTCGGGTGTTACAATATAATAACTCAACAACTCCATCTTTAGTAAGATCCCTAAGGAAATGAAACCTTACTCGTATATGCTTGGAACGACCATGTAAAACTGGATTTTTAGACAACTTTATAGTTGAAGTGTTGTCACACATTAACACAGTACCATCTGCCTGCAAATGGCCAATCTCTTTCAGAACCCTTCTCATCCAAATAGCCTGGCAAGCACATGCAGCAGCTGCTACAAATTCAGCCTCAGTGGTTGACAAAGTGACTATAGGTTGCTTTCTTGATGACCATGCTACTGCTCCTCCACACATCATAAACACATAGCCTGAAGTGCTCTTGCTATCCTCTGTGTCCCCAGCATAATTACTATCTGTAAAGGCCACCAAGTCACTAGCCCCTCCCTTCTTATAAAACACACCATAATCTATAGTCCCTTTTAAATACCTCAGGACTCTCTTTGCTGCTGCAAAATGTAGCTGTGTAGGACTTGCCATAAAACGACTAATGAGACTTACAATGAACATGAGGTCAGGTCGAGTAGCTGTGAGGTACATCAAACTCCCTACCATTTGCTTGAACTGAGTTGCATCCACCGTGATTCCATCTTCATCTCTACCAATCTTCTGCCCTGGAACAATAGGATTACAAACAGGATTGCTTTCCTCCATACCAAAACGACTCAAAACTTCAGCTGCATATTTTCTTTGGCATATAAATACACCATCAAACCTTTGTAACACCTCAATTCCAAGAAAGAATCTCATCTTTCCCAAATCAGTCATGTCAAACTCCCTTTTCATGGAACATTTGAACTCACACAACATCTCTTCATCATCACTAGTGAACAACAGATCATCAACATAAATACTAACAATGAGAATTTTACCTCCCTTTTTCTTAACAAAGAGTGTGTGCTCACTTGGACTCCTTTCAAAACCTTCGTTGATGAAATAGGACTCTATCCGACTAAACCAAGCTCTAGGTGCTTGTTTTAATCCGTAAAGAGCCTTTTACAACTTGTACACCATGTGCTAACTTCCTTTCTTCTCATATCCCTTTGGCTGCTCCACAAAAACATCCTCTTTTAATTCTCCATGTAAGAATGCAGACTTGACATCTAACTGATAAAGATTCCAGCCTTTTTGAGCGGCAAAAGCTATGATCATCCTTACTGTATCCATCCTAGCCACAGGTGCATATACCTCTGTATAGTCAATTCCATGCTGCTGGGAGTAGCCCTTCACCACCAGTCTTGCTTTGTATTTGTCAACTTCACCAAACTCATTTAGCTTGGTTTTGTAGACCCATTTCACTCCTATTTTCTTAGCTCCAGTAGGTAGTTCCACTAGCTGCCAAGTCTGATTTTTTTCAATGGACTTGATTTCTTCATCCATGGCTAGCTTCCATTTTGGGCTTTTGACTGCCTCCTCGAAACTTGATGGATCAGATGACACCATAAGTGCCATGTTTGCTTCATCTTCTTCTGACAGACCTTCACCAGATGTGTAATCTGTCATCCATACTGGAGGATGTCGATTTCTACCCTCCCTTGCTATCAAATACTCTTCGGCAGCTGGTGCATCATCATTCTCAGCTCCATTCGTGCCTTGTACTTCTTCTACTTCTTCATCTGTATTTCTTTCAATGTTCTCTTCCCATTCTAATTTCATCAGCTGTTCCTCTTCATAGCTTGCATCCCAATCCCCCACACAATTTTCATCAAAGACCACATCACGGCTCACAATGATTTTCTTGGCAATTGGATCGAACATTATGTACCCTTTAGTTTCATCACTGACCCCAAGTAGTATGCAGTTCACACTTTTATCTCCAAGCTTGGTTCTCTTAGCATCTGGTATGTGGACATGTCCCACACATCCAAACACTCGAAAATGCTCCACTGATGGTTTTTCTCCGCTCCATGCCTCCTCTGGGGTCATGTCTTTCACAGCTAAGGTAGGTGATCGATTCAAGACATGAACTGCCCACCGAACAGCTTCAGGCCAAAAAGGCTTAGGTACTTTCTTCTCTGAAAGTATAGCTCTCACTAAATTCATCACTGTACGATTCTTGCGTTCGGCCACCCCATTTTGCTGTGGGGTGTAAGCTGCAGTTAATTGTCTCTTCACCCCATGTTGCTTACAAAAATCATTGAACTCTGTGGAATTAAACTCTCCTCCTCTATCTGTTCTCAAGCATTTAATAGGCATTCCAATTTCTTTTTCCACAAGCATTTTGAAACACTTAAAATGATAGAAAGTTTCTGACTTATCCAATAGAAAATAAATCCATGCCTTTCGAGAGAAATCATCTATGAAACATAATAAGTACCTCTTATTGCTGCTTGATGCTGGTGTGATGGGGCCGCAAAGATCTGCATGAACAAGTTGTAATCTCTCGCTTGCTCTCCATTGACTCTTTTGGGAATAGGAGTCCGATGTTGCTTGCCCTTCATACATGCATCACAGGTGACACTCGAAGCTACAATTTTTGGCAATCCAACCACCATTTTCTTGTACTGCAGGGTACGTAAACCTTTGTAACTAAGATGACCGTAACGATGGTGCCAGAGCTTAGACTGATCTGTGGCACTAATGTGCAAACATCTTTCCTCCTTTACTGTGACATGTGGTTCACTTAGCAGAGCAAACATCCTGTTTGCACTCATGATAGACTCTGCTATTTTTCCTCTTTTTGGATGATAAATACTGCACACACCATCCTTGAACAACAGTTCCAATCCTTTTTCCTGGAGTTGCCCCGCCTCAAAAGGTTGTTCTTGAGCTCAGTACACATCACCGATGGCATAGCCGATTCCCTTTAGAACTAATTTCACAACTCCTTTCCAATAACCTTCATTCTAGTATTGTTTCCAAGCTTGACAGTATGTGAAAATGTTGTATCCAAGCTTGTAAACATACCTTGATTTCCACACATGTGATTTGAGCATCCAGAGTCTATGAACCACGCATCACTTCTCTTTGCATCATGTAACTCCACATATGTCATCAACAGCACTGCTCATCTTCCTCTTCTATCTCCGCATAATTTGCCTCCTTGGTCAACTCTGGACATTCATATTGAAAATGTCCTAAGTTGTGACACTTATAACATTCAATAGTTGCTTTATTGAAAGTTGTTCTTCCTCTTCCTCGTCCCCTACCTCTAGGAGGTGTTCTTCCTCTGCCTCTCGTTCCAAACCGGTCCTCTACCTTCAGAACTTGATCCTCATCCTCATTTTCCACCCTTCGAAACTTTTGCTCATGTACTACCAACGAACTCTGCAGTTCATCGATGGATATGTTGCCAATATCCTTTGCTTCTTCGATGGACACCACAACGTATGTGAATTTATCAGTTAAAGTTCGTAGGATCTTCTCAACAATCTTTGAGTCAGGCATATCTTCTCCATTGCTTCGCATTTTGTTGAGACCGCCATTACTCTTGCAAAATAGTCGGTGATGGTTTCATCCCTCTTCATCGCAAGAACCTCGAATTCCCTTCTTAGTGAGTTGAGAAGAGATTTCTTCACCTTGGCAATATTGCCTCCAAACTTTCGCTTCATTGAGTCCCAAACAATCTTGGATGTATGACGATCCAAGATTTGTTCGAAGACAGTACCATCAAGGGCCTGGAAGAGATAATGCTTGACCTTGAAATCCTTGGTTCTGGCATCTTCAAGTTGTTTTTCCTGGGCCTCAGTCAGTGTTGTCCCTGCTCTTGGCTCTACAAAGCCATTCTCCACCAAACTCCATAAACCCTTTGCCCTGAGCAAGTTCTCCATCAGTTCACTCCAGTGGTCATAATGACCATCAAAGTGAGGGATCTTCGTCAAAGTCTTGTCGTCACTCATTCTCTCAGTGTTTGATCTAATCACTTGAAGGTTGCTACTTCTTCTCTACAAAGCCCAGTGCTGGCTCTGATACCAAATGTAAGGTTTCAAGGATAATTCAAGAACATAAACAATTTGGGTGAATTATCTGCATTTAATGAAACAGTACACTTGGCTTTATAAAGCCTTACAACTAACAGAAAAGAGAAAATTCAGTTCAACTAGCACATGCTACGCTTAGTGGATTAGATAACATAAAAAACAACTAGCTAAGATAACTCTAACAAACACTAAAGGATAAGTCTTTATTCAAACAGTCCTTGACTTATTCAGCTTCTGCCAACAGGATAATCTCGAGCGACACAGTTTGAGGATTGGCAGTAAGAGCAGCGGAAGAATGTTGTGGCGCGGGAGAAGGTTGTGGTGTGGGAGACAAAGGTAGAGGCTGTGGCGGAGGAGACGTCGGTGGGGATGAAAGGATTTCTGCATCTATGGCACCTCATGTAGTCGGGGACATCAAGTAATTGCGGCTGCATCTGCATTGTCTCTCTCTCTCTCTTAATTTTTCTTTCTCTCTTTCTATGTTAGTGTAGGGTTTATTTTATATACGTAGGGCAGCCGCGCCGGGCCCTTAGGGAAGAATGTCATATATTTTAATGGGTAATACTTGCCATTCAAATTTTGCATTATTCAATGACTTGTACAACTCTAATCGACTCCAACTACTTTAGAAAGATTTCTTCTTGTACTCCCTTTGTCAAAGAATTGTTTTTGGAAAAATTACAAGTCAGTCCAATTTCTAAAGTTTTTATTCGCTTTAATACGGTGCTTTTTTTTCAAAGTGGAAATTGGACATTTTTAGAGGTAAAAAGACTACGATACCTTTAATAAGTATGATATGCGCTATGAAAATGAATCACGATGTATCAATTTTATTATATTAATATTTGTACCGTGATTCATAAGTTTAATTGTCTAGTCTATTTTTACATCGCGATACATTAATATTTGAACCGTGTTTAATCAGTTTAATTATGTGCATTGATTATTTAACTGCGATGCATTATTTTTATTGCATTAAGTTTGCACCACGATTCATCAGTTTAATTGTCTAGTTCATTTTTACACAACAATACATCAATGTTTGAATCGTAATTCATCAATTTAATTGTCTAATTTATTTTTGCATCGCTATACATTAATGTTTAAAGCGTGATACATTAATATTTTAACCGCGATACATTAATGTTTGCAACGCAATACATTAATCATATATTTTTGCACCGCGATATAAAATCATAAAGAACCGGATCACGTCTTCCACCTCCTCTTTAAGCCTTCTTCTTCCTCCTCCACATTCATCTCTACTGAAAAATCTCAACTGAGCACAGATCCATTACAGTTTCGTATTTTATAAATCAAAAAAATTGTTTACCTTTCGGGGGCGCCTCTGAACCCCCACGACGAGGCGCTGCCCCCTCGACCTGATCGGGTAGGTCAATCCCCGTTTCATTGCGCAACAATGATGATTTTTGAATCCAATATATTTGTCAGAGCTGTTGAAGGTGACGACATTTTCAAAATAATATTTCAAAAATTGGTCTTTTGCGGTTAAAAAAATTGATTTTTAAGGTTGCAGATTTTGAAAACGGGACAGAACGTAATTTTACCCTTGTTTTTTTTATAATACAATCAATATTTTTTTTATTAAACGATATACATATCAAAAATAACGATTATTTGATAACAAATGGAGTATATTTAACCCCTATTTCCTTATTCGATGAGGTCTAAATTAGGCATTAATTGTGTTTGCATGGGAGTACAAGAAACGGATTGTAGCGTATACGAGTCCCAGCCGTAGTGACTAGTGAGACAGAGCTGTTGTTTTGTTTATCCTCCAAGTACGTATGTGTTTTTGGTTTTGGTTAGGTCTCCTATAAGATAATTACCGATATCAACTCATAAGACGGAGCTTATTTTCTATCTCAAACGAACACAATGTGAGTCAGATAAAAACACATTTGTTTTACAAAAAAATTTCAGTCCTACCCAAGTTTTTCATTTGTTCTAGTTTATTTCAATTCTTGTTTGTTTCGGTATTAGTCGTAGCCTCGTAGGCAAACACAACTAATGCCTGAATTTGGGGGAAACGCAGGCAAGACGGGACCAGTTGTGAGGGTCGTCTTCAAGGTTAAAGAAGATGTTGAGAACGACAACGTCAGAGAGCTTGGAGAAGACATTTTCGGAGGCCATTATATTTTATTATTGTTGGTTTAATCGAAGGAAATTTATTTAAAAATGGAAATGGAATTCAGGCGTTTGGGAAGGAGAATTCAAAACTCCATTGATAAGACTGGAAAAAGGGACTGGAAAAGACAATTTTGTCCAATACGTGTATGAATATGTGCCACTTAACGTACCTTTGTAAATGGTAAGTGACGGGAGGGGGCACTATGGGACAAATGGAAACATCAGGCATGAACTTGGGAAAAATTTAACATTGGGGGCATTATGGGATTGGGTGGTTACTTTGGGGTGTTTTTCATATTTTGGCCGAACAACAAATATCAAAAGTTGAATCAACTCTAGATTTACCAAAGCAAACTCTATCATTTTCTGTTCTCTGGAGACATTAATGAAAACCCAACGAATGTGGTGGTGAACTGATGAAGGAGGAGGACAAAAATGTTGCCTGTTCTGAAAGTAGAAAAACTTTTAGGCTCCTCCTTTACCTGTAAAATATTAAAATTTTCATCCATATGTTTTCTAAATTGTTTGCAAAATCTAATTTGTCATCCATACGTGTTCTGAGTTTGTCATCCAATGCGAGCAAGATCCCATACCTCACCCCATCTTATACAGTCGCCAACACCACAACCACAACCACCATCTAATTCCACCCACCGGCCACCACCAACAATATTACTAACATCACCAACATAAAACCACCACCATAACTGCCACCACCAACACCCAATATTTCTTGCTTCATTTTGGAGTAGAAATTTAAAACAAAATAAACAAACAACTCTAAGTTCAAGATAAAACCAACACCATTACGGCTACCACTAACACCCACTATTTCCAAATCGATCAACTACTTTAATTGGCAGTAGGAATAATAGACTTCGAATGGGTCAAATCTGGTTAGAAAAAAAGAGCTCTGCCATCGTTGGGGGAGAGAGACCTTGAAATTGTAAACAGAATCATGCATCCTGCCACTTCGACTTCTCCCACATGAGTGTTTGGGTTCACACATGTTCACTGTACTGTACTAGTTTGATTAAATTCATTCCCTTTAGATAATGGGTAATTATTCATTGTATAATGGAGCACTTGATGTATATAAATATGATGAAGTAATCATCAGGCCACAGGCAGGTTGGTTCATTTTTCCTAGTCGAGTTCCTAATTTCACTTCCCTCTTAATACTCTTCTCTCGTCTTCTTAAGTCAGTAGGCCATTCAGTCTTTTTCTTTCTACTCTTACATGGTATCAGAGCTCCTACGGAGCCATGGGAGATCTATCTGCTATTTCCGTCAAGACCACTAGTGCCTCATCCTCATCCCAATCTCATCCAAATTCCAACTCTCTTCCTCTATTTCTCAACATCCAATCCTATCTAGGCCATTGCCATTTAAACTCTGAAAAAATTACTTGAACTGGAGTTCACTTTTTCGTTCAGTTCTTCAAACACATAATCTTCTCTTCACCATCACACAAAAAGACCCACCTTCTCCTCATCTTGATGACGGTGTTGCACCAAACCCAGAACATAACTATTTTATCCAAGCTTCGGGTCTGGTCGTAGGATGGATTAAAGCCATTGTGTCTGACAAAATTCAGCCTCGAGTCAATCCTTGTCAAAGATCCTTTGAAGCTTGGGAAATCTTAGCTAAACGATTTGGAGGATCGTCTCGCATACACATACAAAAACTTCAGGATGACCTAAATAACTTGAAGCGTACCTCTGATATGTCCATCGACGACTATCTTCTCAAGGCCACCACCCTTGCTGATTCCTTAGCTAAAGGAGGAAAAATTGTTTCGGAGGAGGATCTCCAACAACACATCTTATCTGGTTTAGGTTCTTCATACAAGGAGTTCATCACCACCCAAAACAATAAACCAGCTGTGTCCATGGATGAATTTCAAGATCTCTTGCTTCAAGAAGAAGCATTGCAACTCAAATTTTCTACCCTTTCTCTTCATCCTACTACTGCCTTAACTGCGTCTTCCCGACCAAATCAGCAAAACACTGATCAAATCCATTCTCATAACCGCTTCTCACATCCATTCACGAACCAAACCAATGGGATTTCTGTTCAAACCCACACTGGCTATTATGGTCAAGGATGTGGAAATGGGGGTGGTAGTCGCGGTAGGGGTAAACATTGGTGGAAAAATCGTGGTCGTGGTAATCAAGGTCGTGGTATACTTCCAAATCCACCCCAACGTACAGTTTCCTGTAGAGTCAAATGTGCCCCAGCTTTTTGGACAAAATCGTGTTTTCCAAACCCAAAATCAACCTCAATTTTTGCAAACATATACACCACCCAATAATCCTAGTCACATGGACCCAAATCCCACCTGTCAACTTTGCAACAAAATTGGACACACTGCACCCCATTGTAATAACCGAACCAATTATGCTTATGGTGTCCAAAATGTTGCAACACCGTACCCAAATCCTTCTCCATACTCTATCCATCCTCTACCCAGTCAGTTTCCAACAAAACCCCCACACACGGCACACCCCAGTGGCAATCAACGGATAGCAGATTCCTCTCCTATGGCTCCCACATACGTCCTGGACTCTGGAGCAACCAGTCATGTTTCATCTTCGTTGGATAGTATGGACAATATTTCTCCATACACAGGTACTGATTCCATTATTGTTGCAAATGGGTCTCATGTTCCAATATCCTTTGTCGGTCAATCGTCCTTTGTCAATAAAAATCGTAAATTTCATATTCGTGATATTCTATGTGTGCCAAATATTCATAAAAACCTCTTGTTAATTCGTAAATTTTCATTGGATAATAACTGTTTTTTTGAATTTAATGCATCTGGTTTTCGTGTAAAGGACAACCATACGAAGCAGATCATTCTTTCTGGTAGTAGTTCTGACGGCCTCTATCAGTTAAAATTTTCTTCTAGTGCTCCGGTCAGCCCCGTCGCTCTCATTGGTGAACGCGCTTTCATCCTCAACTTGGCATGCTCGTCTAGGCCATCCTTCGTCACAGGTTTTCAAGTCATTAATAAATCAGGTCCGGATTCCAGTTAGTGGATCTGTCTCAAGTACTCAAATGTGTCATATTTGTCCCATGGGCAAGTCACACAGCCTTCCTTTTGTCATCCGTAATTTTAACTCTTTGCAACCATTAGATTTGTTGCACTTGGATGTTTGGGGTCCTTCTCCTGTAATTTCAAATTCTGGTTTTCGTTTCTATTTAAGTATCATGGACGATTTTTCTCGATATGCTTGGATTTTTCCTTTGGTTCATAAATCCGATGTTACTACTGTTTTTGCCGATTTCAAAACACAAGTAGAAAATCAGCTTTCTAGAAAAATCTCAGCTATTCATACAGTGAAAACAGTTCAAACAGATGGGGGAGGGGAATTCATGAATAAAATTTTTGAACTTTTTCTCAAAACTCATGGGATCCGACATCAGTCGACTTGTCCTTACACACCTCAACAAAATGGTGTAGTTGAGTGTAAACATCGACACATCGTCGAGATGGGCCTATGTTTAATGGCTCAATCAAATGTACCACAGAAATTTTGGCTTGAAGCTTTTATGACAGCAGTTTTCTTGATCAATAGGCTTCCCATGCGTCAACTTCAGTTCATATCTCCTTATCAAACGTTATTGCATCGTGTGCCAAATTACCGACTATTAAAAACCTTTGGATGTCTATGTTTTCCCTACCTTGTGCCTTACAACAAACATAAACTTCTTCTCAAATCCACCCCTTGTGTTTTTTTTTGGGATATGATAATTTTCGAAAGGGATATCGTTGCCTTGATTGGTAGACTGGCAGGCTCTATGTCTCTCGACATGTATTTTTTGATGAGCATACTTTCCCTTTCACTAACAATCTACAGGAATCAGAATTCTCTGGCCCAAGCCAGCCTATTCAAAAATGGTCTTCATCTGCTTGGAGTGCAGGGACTTCTCAACCCCATATGAAGCCTTCAGCTCAGACAAAACACAGGGCAGCCTGCTGTCCTACTCAAGTCCAGCCTGATCAGTCACCTATCACTCCTTTTTTTCCTCGCTTGCAGCAAACAAATGAGGCCCATCAAAGAATCTTAATCCCTTCACCACACCGGCCTCGTCCTTGAGCTTTCCACCAGCTGCACCTGTTCAGGCTACTGATGAACTGTCGTCTCGGCCTAATTTTGCAAATAATCCAATTCCATGCCGTTTAAATGACTCGGGCAGCCAATCTGACTTATCCAACAATTCCTCACCATCCAGTGCCACATCTACACCACCACTACACTACAAAAGCATAAATGAGATTATGTCTAGGCATCCTCTGCCTAATGCTCTATCGGCTGTATCACCTTCTCATGAAGATTTTGAGCCAAGATCCTTTAAACAAGCTGCTAATTTACCACAATGGCAGCAGGCCATGCAAGAAGAACTAGGAGCATTGCACAAAAATCAAACATGGTCTTTGGTACCGCGTGATCCTAACATGAATGTGATTGGAAGTAAGTGGATTTACAAAATAAAGAAGGTATTGATTACGACGAGACATTCAGTCCCGTTGTGAAACCTCCTACTATTCGTACTCTCCTTGCTTTGGCTCATTCCCGGTCATGGAAAATTGAGCAACTCGACGTTCGTAATGCCTTCTTGAATGGGTTTCTAAATGAAGATGTGTACATGGCTCAACCACCGGGTTTCTCGGATCCAAGATTTCCGACACATGTATGTAAATTGCACCGCGCTCTCTATGGTCTCAAGCAATCTCCACGTGCGTGGTTCCAATGATTGCATGATTATTTACTGTCTATTGGGTTCTTCAACAGTAAATCCGATAGTTCTTTATTTATTCGACATACCAAAGGTTCGGTTCTTGCCATTTTGGTATATGTTGATGACATAATTGTAACTGGTTCTTCTTCCGATGACGTTACCCAAGTTCTTGATCACATTTGTACGACGTTTGATAGTCGTCGTTTGGGTCCACTTAGCTATTTTCTTGGAATAGAGGTTGTTCGTACTCCTCAAACTCTTCAACTTGGTCAAGCCAGGTATGCCGCCGAGCTCCTTCGCAAGTTCAATATGGCGGACTGTAAGCATGCTCGTACTTCAATGGTGCCCGGCTCACATCTCTCTTGTTTTGACGGTGATCTTATTGAGGATACAACCACTTATCGCAACATGGTGGGTGGGTTACAATATTTAACCTTGACCCGTCCAGACATTGCATTCTCGGTGAACCAAGTGTGCCAATTTATGCACTCCCCTAGAACCATTCATCTACAAGCTGTCAAGCGAATTCTTCGATATGTTAAAGGTACCATAATGTTGGGACTTCAGTTTCGACAATCAGCTGATACAACAATTACAACCTTTTCAGATTCGGATTGGGCTGGTTCCCCTGATGATCGACGTTCCACAACTGGCGCATGTGTTTTTATTGGTCCAAACTTAGTTTCTTGGACGTCCAAGAAACAATCTACTGTCTCGCGATCTAGCAGCGAAGCTGAATACCGAGCCATAGCGACAACAACTGCTGAACTACGTTGGTTTTCGTTCCTTTACCGTGAGCTCGGTTTATTCTTGCATGCTCCTATGCTTCATTGTGATAATGTTTCAGCAATTTACATGTCACGGAACCCTGTTTTTCATGCTCGCACTCGTCACATAGAGATAGACTATCACTTTGTTCGGGAACTTCAGCAACGGGGATTCCTGCGTCTATCGTACATTTCCACACGAGATCAACTGGCTGATGTATTTACTAAAAGTTTGGCTCAGCCTCGTCTTCACATCCTTTTGGACAAGCTGCAGCTCAAATCAACTCCGCTTGGCTTGAGAGGGGTGTAAATGTAATCATGCATCCCGCCACTTCGACTTCTCCCACATGAGTGTTTGGGTTCACACATGTTCACTGTACTGTACTAGTTTGATTAAATTCATTCCCTTTAGATAATGGGTAATTATTCATTGTATAATGGAGCACTTGATGTATATAAATATGATGAAGTAATCATCAGGCCACAGGCTGGTTGGTTCATTTTTCCTAGTCGAGTTCCTAATTTCACTTCCCTCTTAATACTCTTCTCTCTTCTTCTTAAGTCAGTAGGCCATTCAGTCTTTTTCTTTCTACTCTTACAGAAATGTTGTTTCCCAAGCAGGGAGGGGCTGAATCAAAGGCATCCTATGCAAAGAAACAGATAAATTAAGGTTTTTAAGAGAATATTTTTTGGGAAAAAATAATTAAAGATGGGTTAATTAATTGTGAATGATTAATGAGAGAGACAAGATGATGGAGTGAGGTGGTGGCGAGGAGGGGGGGATTGAAGATGGGTTACTCATTTATTTGTGAAAATAATGAATTGTGAATGTGAGATGATAAAAAAGACGACGGGGCGAGGTGGGTGGGAGGGGGGGTGACGGGGGGTTAAAGATGGCTCCCCATTTTTTTTACGAATTGTTCATTAGAATTATGGAGGGCAATTTGATATTTTTATAAAATATTTTACGTTTCATCCAAAGATAACGTCGACAGAAACTAACATGAAGCACAAAGTTGGGTTGAAGAGCCACTATAGGAAATCTTCAACATCAATTACTAGAGAGGTTAATCGGTCTAGCCCTAACGGTTTCGGTCCAACCCTAACGGTTCCGGTCCAGAATAGGTCCGGTTTAGTCGGTTTTCACTGTTGTCCGGTCAAAAACCTAACGGTTTCGGTCTAACCCTGTCGGTTTCGATTCAAACCTGCGGTTTCCGGCCAATGATTAAATTTGTACGTTTTTTTCCCAATTTCGAGGCTTGTACGCTTATTTTAGCGTATTATACGCATCTCATATATTATACTAACTATATTAAAACTGTTAATCAGTCCAACCCTAACGGTTTTGGTATTATACTCATCCCGTATATTACTAACTATACTAAACCGTATGCAAGTCGGCTTCCGGTTCAACCCTAACGGTTTTCGGTCTGGCCCTAACGGTTTCGGTCCCTAATCGGTTGCGGTTTAAACGGTCTGCTAAAATTGCAAACCTAACCCTGAAAAAACCCGGTTTAATAGGTTCAGACCTGTGGTTCTCGGCCCTATTAACATCTCTATCAATTACCATATAAATCAGAATTGGCAAGTTCAGAGACCAAATTTTATGTTAATCCTTAGTTTTTTTAATGACGGTTAGGCCAAAAGAAATACATTAGTACTTAATACAACACCTATAAAATACTTAAGGCATCACATTTTTTAAAAAATGACCAAAATGCTCTTAGCCATTTTTTTGAGTTAAAAAAAATTAATTATTTTTTTCGAGTTTAATTATGCATAATTACCAATCTAAATACTAATTAATGAAAATTATGAACTAATTAAGCACCTACTTAAATTTAATCCTAAGTTACATATGTATATAAAATATACTGCGAATAGGTCTATTAAGGAGTTGAAGTATGGAGATGGGCGATGATACATTTACCACTAATGTGGAATTTACGGTAATCCTTACTTCCAATTTTTCGATTTTTATCTGTAAATATTTTATTTTTATTTATCAAATCATTTTTTAAGTTACATTGTTTTATTGAAAAAAAAGAGAATTAAAATACATAATTATACATATGGACCGGTGCTGTAGAGTTTTCTAAGGTAAATGGGGTTGGGAACTGGGCTTGAGGCAGTCAGAGAAAGGGGGTCTGGGAACGGCCCAGACCAAAAGGGAGGGAGCGCACTCGTGGTTGTGTATTAGAAATTTAGAATTTAGAAACATTGAAGGGCAAATTTAGTTAATTTGAAAAAAGTGCAAATTTAGTTAATTTGAAAAAAGTGGGGGGCTGTTGTATATTAGAAACATTGAAGGGGCGGGTTGTTTAAAGGATTTTCGGGCGGGGGGGGAGTGCATTATAGTTAAAATTTTATATTTAGTTAGACTTTATTTGATTGTTAAAATTCGTTATTGAATACTAAATAATTGTTAATTATTGTTTAAATATTTTTTAGCACATGTGATGAATTTATGATATATATTTTTTAATTTTTTGATAATTTGAAAAAATATTGTTAATAAATTTTAGATAAATTTTTACGTGATTATATTAATTAACAATTTTTTAATTAATCTATAATTTTACATTGAATATAATTATTTTTAAATTAATTATATTCATTATATTCATACTTATTAACAATTAATTTTAACAATTGTTCACAAATAACACACAATTAATAACATATTAAAATTAATTAAACAGTACTCGTATCAAAGAGCAAGTGCTAATAATAACAAATAACAAAATTTTGAAGGACATAACAGAAAACTAAGAAAATAAACTTTAACAACCTAATGGAATCTGACTAAAACTAAGGAAATCTAACAAAAGTTAACACTACCAAGCTAGGTAGCTTGGTTTTGTGGCGGCCATTGCGACAACTGGTGATGGCAGCACGGTCGCGGCACAATGACCGGCGGTTTCAATTTGATTTTTTTTATTTTTTCATGAGCATAAATCAAAAATACACAAAATGAGATTAGAAAATATACTTTGTTTGAACTGAGGAAGAGAACTTAAAATAAACTACGCTAACATGCGTTATTTTAAACAACAATATTCGAGTATCGTGGGTCAGAGGTTCATCTCGATTTTGGTATGAAGATGCTTGCATTATTTTAAACAACATGAGTATCCTTAAATTGGACCGATGATATAAGAGATGCCCCTACACAAGCCAACCATGGGTTCACCAATAGATTCTAAGAATATTTGCAGCGGAATAACAAGCAACATGGTAGCAATCGACATCATGAACTTCGAACCGACTTGGTTGAGCATATATGAGCTCGTTTTTTGTGACAACTAATAATAACTAAATTTTCTTTCTGTTATGGGTAAAAAATTTATTTGTTATTTTAAGATGTGTTTGTTTGTTAGAAGTATTTGTTATTTGTATGAAATCTTTGTTTGATATGTAATAATTTAATGAAAATTATAAATTAATATCTTTGTTTTTAAAATTTATTTGTAATATTTAATATCACAATTAAAATTATAAACGGATTATAAATAATATTTGAAAATGCAATATATTCAATAAAATTATAAACTAATTAATTTATTTATAAAACAATATACGACTTAATTAATTTGTTTGAAAAATATAAAATAAAAAAAGTTGTGTAAATAAAGTAGATGATTTGGAAAGAGAATAATGAAAATCATCGAGAAAATAAATTTAAGAGAAGAAAATTCTCAAAATATATAAGTAAATGACAGTGGAACCCAATTAAGAAGTTAAAAATTTTGTGCTCTAACATACCAAAACACAAAATCAACAGGAAATTTTAAACTCCTACATAGCTCCCTCTTCTTTACTTCCTGATTAAACCCAAAAATATTAAACAAAATCCTAAGACATGCACAAACAAAAGTTTGTATTCCTTTTATCACTATAACACTGCTCCCTATCAGAACGAAGACAAATTTGAATATAAACTCTAATTATGTTAAAACTATTGAAAACAATGAACTCCCAGGGCTTCTACACTTCAAACAAAAGTCGGATAATTTAGAAATTATTCATATACTTGAAGTTGATTATAAAAATGTTTGAACATACCCAAAATAGGTATTTCGTAATTTAAAAAACTATTCATATTTGTAACGTAAAAATAAGGATATTTTACCGAATCAAATGAACACCGGAGCCACATCAAATTAAAATAGGACTTTGAATAGAACCCGTCTTGGACTTTGACAGTAAACTTATAATATACTAAAGTCGAAAAATAACCCACTAATAATATCAAAGTATATTGTAATGTATCACCTGCAAAAACAATTTATAACAAAACAATATAAATAATAAAATTAGTGCTATGAGTATCCTCGGCTCAACGGAGCCTAACTCGATCCGTCTAGGGCTTATGGTTGCCTAGGCTCAGATCCCCACTGCCTATACACAAAGTATAGCGGTCCAACCCAAAAGTTCACTACCGAAAGGGACAATATTCCAAGGATTTCACCCAACTGTGTAAATCACCCGGCCTTCCAACAAGAAATCCCACAACCCGAAAACCCCTCTCACAGAACTCTCAATCACAGTAATCTCAAGCTCACACACACACACACACAAATTGTATACCCAATGTACCGGCTCAAACCAGAGACGGAAAAAGAGAAATATATATATATTGCCACTGTGATGTTTTTGGTTGTTCACCCAACAACCATTCACTCATCCAAGGTTGCAGAAGGCGGCAAACTAAAGGGATGTATATATAGTGCATAGAGGATCAATCAAGCACCGAAGATTTCGGCCCAAGCAAGGAAGACACGGCTGATTGGAGAAAGGAAAAGGAAGGAACTGATGCAATTTTGGGAAATCTACAATGATTCTCCCAAAATTGCCAATCACCAACCGAAAGTCAAATAGGGAAGGGTGTAAGGTAAGTGGGTTTGGGTCTTGGGTTGCTGGGTTGGGTTTGGTGAAGTGGGCTGCCCCCGCCAACACTCACAATATTAAAGCCAACACTCACAATATTAAAGACGTAGTTTTTAACAGTGACCTCAGTTAATTAAAAGTTGTCTTTTACGGACTTAGCTCAGTTGGTTAAGAGCTAGTAGATTTGGATACAGTTAATTAAAAATAGAATACAAAAAGTTAAGAAACTGGATTGGTATGACTGAAATAAGATTTTTTGTCTCTATTTTCATATATTTGACATAAAAATTTTCAGAATTAATCATATATCAGTACTCAGTTTGAAAAACAAAAACCAGTCAATTATATACTCTACTAACTGGCAAAATTAATCTAGACAGAGTTTTCTCATATATATAATTAGTTTTTCGACGTGGTATCAATCAGTATCATTGAATGTATTTGATTCACCTGTCTGCGTTATGTGTACGAATAGGGTTCGTACGCTAGATGAGCAACGTAGTCTCTCCTCGTTCATGAAGTCCGATGCTCATGTCTGAAAGCTATGATCCGTATTAGGAAACCCATGCCGACACAAGGGACAATTATTCTTCTGATTAAGCCATGCGATAATGCAGTCCGTGTGAAACCAATGGCAGCAGGGTAATTGGTTAACTTCCTCGAGCAACTTGAATTCGTCTGAACAGACCGCACATGGCCCCGTTTTGATAAGCTGTTCTAAAATAGGGCAGGAGATAGTAAGTTTAACGGCTTTGAGAGAGTCGATGAACAGTTTGGAGGCTGGGGCCGGGCGGGGTTTGTCCGGTGGTGTTGGTAATTGGAATGGGCTAATTGGTGGTGATCGTCGTGGATAATCTCGAGCGACACAGTTTGAGGATTGGCAGTAAGAGCAGCGGAAGAAGGTTGTGGCGCGGGTGAAGGTTGTGGTGTGGGAGACAAAGGTGGAGGCTGTGGCGGAGGGGATGAAAGGATTTCTGCATCTATGGCACCTCATGTAGTCGGGGACATCAAGTAATTGCGGCTGCATCTCCATTCTCTCTCTCTCTCTCTTAATTTTTCTTTCTCTCTTTCTATGTTAGGGTAGGGTTTATTTTATATACGTAGTAGGCAGCCGCGCCCGTAGAAGAATGTCAAATTTAAGAATGCCCTTATTGACTGTATCACTTTTGATTGAGTAGTATATATATTAATGGGTAATATTTGACACTCAAATTTTGCATTCTTCAATGACTTGTACAACTCTAAGTCTCTAATCGACTCCAACTACTTTAGAAAGATTTCTTCTTGTACTTCCTTTCTCAAATAATTGTTTTTTGGAAAAATTACAAGTCAGTCCAATTTCTAAAGTTTTTATTCGCTTTAATGCCCCTTTTTTTTCAAAGTGAAAATTGGACACTTTTAGGGTAAAAAGACTATGATACCTTTCATAAGTATGATATGCGCTATGAAAATGAATCGCGATGTATCAATTTTATTGTATTAATATTTACACCATGATTAATAAGTTTAACTGCCTAGTCTATTTTTGCATCGCGATACATCAATATTTGAACCGTGTTTAATCAATTTAATTGGATGCATTGATTATTGAACTGCGATGCATTATTTTTAGGTAAATGATATTACGAGCTAGAGCTTGTAATTAATATTATTACAAGCTTTAGCGTTAAAGTCGTTAGATGATTAAGTTGGTGATCATTTGGAAAGTCCGTGTCATTACTTCAAAAAAGTATTTTTGATCTAACAGTGTAGAGATTTAAATAGATTTGATCAAACGGTACTAACACTAAAGCTTGTAATAATACTACAAGCTCTAGCTTGTAATATCATACATCTTATTTTTATTGCATTAAGTTTGCACCGCGATTCATCAGTTTAATTGTTTAGTTCATTTTTGCACAACGATACATCAATGTTTGAATCGTGATTCATCAATTTAATTGTCTAGTCTATTTTTGCATCGCGATACATTAATGTTTAAAGCGCGAAACATTAATATTTTAACCGTGATACATCAATGTTTGTAACGCAATACATTAATCATATATTTTTGCACCGCGATATAAAATCATAAAGAACCGGATCACGTCTTCCACCTTCTTCTTCCATCTCATCTGTAAGCTTTCTTCTTCCTCCTTCTTCTCCTCCTTCACCTTCGTCTCTACTGAAAAATCTCAACCCAGCACAGATCTATTACAGTTTCGTATTTTATAAATCAAAAAAATTGTTTACCTTTCGGTGGCGCCTCTGAACCCCCACGACGGGGCGCTGCCCCCTCGACCTGACCGGATAGGTCAATCCCCATTTCGTTACACAACAATGGTAATTTTTTAATCCAATATATTTATCAGAGCTATTGAAAGTGACGATAACATTTTCGAAACAATATTTCAAAAAGTAATCTTTTACACTTAAAAAAAAAAAAAGGTGAATTTTTAAGGTTACAAATTTTGAAAACGGGACGAACCATAATTTTACCCTTGTTTTTTTATAATACAATCAATAATTTTTTATTAAACGATATACATGCCAAAAATAACGATTATTTGATAACAAATGGAGTATATTTAACCCCTATTTCCTTATTCGATGAGGTGTAAATTAGGCATTAATTGTGTTTGCCTTGGAGTACAAGAAACTGATTGTAGCGTATACGAGCCCAGCCGGAGTGACTAGTGAGACAGAGCTGTTGTTTTGTTTATCCTCCAAGTACATATGTGTTTTTGGTTTTGGATAGGTCTCCTATAAGATAATTATATCGATATTAACTCATAAGACGAAGCTTATTTTCTATCTCAAACGAACATAACGTGAGTCAGATAAAAATACATTTGTTCTAGTTTATTTCAATTCTTGTTTGATTTGGTATTAGTCGTAGCCTCGTAGGCAAACACAACTAATGCCTAAATTACACCTCATCAAATAAGGATATGAAAGATACAATAGATAAAGAGAAATTTTTTTATCAAATCAACTTTTACTAGGTCTAACCTTTTCACCTATTTCATGTTAAGTCAGGCTTAAATGTGTAGTCTCGGCTCGAAATATTGGTGTATTTATCTTAATCAGTGATAAAACAGCATAATAATTAAACCATCCATTAGATAAAGATTTATTATTTAATACCAAAAAGTGAGTCATTTTTTCTCCAATAAGTGGGATCATAAATCTAATCATACTAGATCTTCGTGTTCGTTCCTATGACACGATATTTCGTCAATTGAAACGAAAGTGCCTAAATAAAATATGTGATTTAAAAAAATCTTACAGTTGAGGGGCGTTATTCGAACTCGATCCATAGTTGAAAGAGATTATTTGTAAGGAGTTATATGTAACTGACTCATGACCGTTGGATCTTGTGGCTGAAATAAATCCCCACCGCCAGAAATCCTCAGTCAATCAACTGAGATTTACATTTTATAAGGGGTGAATATGTGATTATTCAAAAGATTAATAATCATAAGGTGTGACTTTGTAATGTGGAGAGAAAATATTGGGAGAAGGAAAAACGATGATTGCTCATAATATTAATTGTAGGGGTGATTTTGTAATAATGAGAAAACAAATAAGGAGTTAGAAGTGGATAACTACTCTCACACATCTCAATGTGAGGGTGAATCTCAACCGTTAAATTTTTTAAAATAATTTAATCTCAATCTCTAAATAAATTTAATCAATTACACATGTATGAGTATGAGTATGAGTTATATTGTATATTAGACTAAATTATATGGGTAATACTTGGGCCACTCAAATTTTATACAAAAAAAAAAAAATGGATACTCAATGGCCGGAGGGGCTACCGCCATGGGCCCCCAATTTTTTAGGGCCCCAAATATTTGGGTATTACCTTTTATTTATTATATATATTAAAGTGTCAAAAATGTTAACAATTGATTTTCTTAATTTGTTGGTTAAGGTGCTCATGATTTAAGTTAAATGTTTTAGGCTCGAGTCCTGTGTAACTGTGTTGTTACTTGTTTTAATTTGTTACTTTTTTTAGTCAGTGAACTGTATATAAATTATAATGTGTTGACAATTATTATCTAAAATAGATTATCCATTGGTTAACATCTTTGGTAGATTGTGAGAGATCTAGAGTTCAATTCTTGCTATAAGTTTTTTTTTCCAATACTTTTAAAATTAAAATGATTTTATTTTTATAAATGACCCCTCCTTTTTTTTTTGCCATGGGCCTCTCGAAACTCAGAGCCAACCCTACTCAATGACTTGGGTCACTCTAATTGGTCAGAGTATTAGGACCTATAAAAAATACAACCAATGAAAGTATGCCAAGTGATTAAGTACCCATTTTTTAACGTAAAATTTGAGTCGTCCTAGCATTGAAACATACAAACTTCAACATCCAATCAAATTATTGAAAAAAAAAAACAGATTTAAAACTAATTAACCAATGCATAACTATGAGCCAAGCCAACCATAGACTTGTGAGTCGGTCCAATTCGTGTTAGGTTCATCAAACATATAACTCTAAAGGAGCTTATCATGCCAAACTCTATTGTTTCAGATTTAGCTCAATTTGAAATATGAGTTTGATTTTAAGCTTAAATTTGACTCATTTTCTAAAGAGGAGCATAGCCAAACTTCAGCGAGCTGAGTTCTAGCTGAATCAAGTAATTTTGATCAATTTATTGCCTTAAGATTAATTATAAAAGGCGCGCTCTTAAATTAATTTTTTTTTTTAATAAGGGAGTCCCGAGTCCTGAAAGGCTAAGATTAATCTGCAAGCCATATAGGACCACTAAGTGGCGATGAAAGCTCTCCTAATAACTATTTAAAACAGTTGGGTTGTATATCCCGAAGCTGAGACGTTGTTTAAGCTAGAACATCCACTTTCCAAGTTGATTTACGCTTGTTGGTGCCCTTTTGTCTTAGGAATTCATACCTCTTCAAATAAGAGAAAACTAATTTAGAGGTACCTTCCAATTAGTATTGTTACTGTTAGACCTCCCTCCCTCCATCTCAAATGGGAGTCCCCCGGTGCTCGTTTAAGATTTTAGGGGCCTTAGGTGAACTCAAAAAACAGGGCCCAAACTATATATATGTAAAAAATAGAACAAATTACAAGTCAGTACATCTTTTAAAACATGTTTTTAAAAAAATCCAGCTATTTTTTAGATATATTTTTTATATATAATTTTGAGTCGAAAGTACGTCACTGTCATTTATGTCTTATTGACGACGTTACTTCCCCAATTTCACTCATGTTCCTCTTCAACGAGTTCCTCCGTCGAATCCTCCCCCAAATTATCAGACTCTCTCTCAAATACGAACCCAATAAATCGTTTGGCGAGGAAGTTGTTGGTGGCGGATCGGATCTCTTGATAAATCGTAAACATGACAGTTTTTTGGCAAGGATTTGTGGAGACTGGAGAGAGAATTTTGACTTGAGACAGATACATTTCCGGTTGCGGTCGAGGTGTCCAGACGGTAGTTGGAGCCGCTGGAGCTATTGTAATCTCTTGTACTACTGATATTGCTCGTGGAGGGATTGAGTGGCGAATTCGGAATTCGATTTGAGCTTGTAAGTCTTAAAGGTGGATTTGTTGTAGCTGTTGATGGAAGTTGTGGTTGATTGTAGAAATTGGAGAAGAAGATGATTCAGGTCAATATAAATTTAGATTTCTGTTTTTTTTTTTTTTAAGGGAAATGGGAGCATGATTCTAAAAAAAGAGTTGTTTTCGATTTGGGCAGTGTTTTTTTTTTAAAGCCGTCTTGGTGGGTTGAAGACACTAAGACATTGACAAGAGTGTCATAAATTTTAAACTATGTTGCAGAAAGGTTGACCATTACTAATGGATGTGAGTATGGTTGCTTTTTAGGCCAAATTACAAAATTTTTCCCAGAAGTATACACTCAATCTCAGATTACTATTCTACATCATTTTATCCCAATTTGATACCTAATGTTTCCATTTATACCAAATAGCTACATAGTAACATTTTTTCACTAAAAAAGTTGGCCCTAGGTAGTTATTTAGCACAAATGACAACATCGGGTACCAAATTGATACAAATCTTATGTTGGGTAAGGATCTGGGATTTGGTGTATACTTTGGGGGAAAATTTGTAATTTGGCCTTGCTTTTTAAGTCGTCTTGACCAAAATCAATAATAAAAATAGAAACATATGTGTGGTATGAGATTCTTATTTTACCTATAAACACAACATGGTAAGATAATATAAAGTCAGGGGTCTCCGACCATTGGACTCTACTTGTATTTTTTGAAGGTGATAGTCCTGATGTCAAGTCTTGGCTTCAACATTTTTGGTTTTTTTTTTTTTTTTGCTTGAATAAACTCTGAAAACAGTCATGATGCCAAGCCTTGACATCAGCATTTTTGAATTTTTTTGGCTTGGATAAACTGTGAAAACAGTCCTGATGCCAAGCATTGGTATCAACATTTTTGGTTTTTTTTTTTTTTGCTTGAATAAACTGTGAAAATAGCCTTGAGCCAAGCATTGGCATCATTATTTTTGAATTTTTTTAGGCTTGAATAAACTGTGAAAATAGTCCTAATGGCAAATCTTGGCATCATCATTTTTTGGTTTTTTTTGGGTTTGGATAAACTGTGAAAACAGTCCTGATGCTAAGCCCTAGCATCAGCATTTTTGAATTTTTTGGGCTTGGATAAACTGTGAAAACAGTCCTGATGTCAAACCTTGGCATCAGCATTTTTTGTTTTTTTTTCTTGAATAAACTGTGAAAGCAGTCCTGATGCCAAGCCTTGGCATCAACATTTTTTGGTTTTTTTAGGTCGGATGAAAGTTGTCTTCATTAATGACATTTTTGTCATTTGGCAACCAATTTGTAGTTATATGAAATGTCCAAAAAATTGATGGACCTAGATGAAAACATGTTTCTAAAATTGTACCCAATTGAAATTTGCCCTAAAAATATTAAAAACTTTAATTCGAAATTAAATCAATTGTTTTTCTTTTTGTTTCTTTTTATTTCACATCCAAGTTTATAAGTTCTTTTAGAAGATAATAAAATATTAAGAACCTAGAAAAAAATTAAATCAATAAACTATATCATTCTTACATAGACAAGCTAACAAATAAATATTTAAACACAAAATTATTCATAATAAAAAATACTCCTTCCATTCGAAAATTACTGCTCTATTTGACCCGACATACGAATAAACGAAAAATATTTGACTTGATTATTAATATTGGTATAATATGTAGTTTCCAATACAACACACATTAATCTGGCTCATAATTAAAGTATGAAGAAAAAATAGGTGCAAAATGGTAAAAGTGTTGCCTTGAAAATTAGACTTTCAAACAAGAAAAACAAATTGGGATTGACAAAAAAAGAAAACAGGGCAAGAATTTTGGAACAGATGGAGCAAACAAAATCTAAAAACTAAACTATTCATTAATCGTTAAAATAACCATCCAAAGAAAATTAACAAATATGATATGCAAAACATAAATAAGATGTGAGCTTTATTTCTATAGAGATAAAACTTTTGTATATGAGATTAATTATCATGTGGCTTAAATCACTTTAAAATGTGGACTTATGATTTATGGGAGAAATTTGAACCGGTCCCCTATGATGAAATTATAACAAGAACAATCTTTTATATTTGTTTTAAATCGCTAAAGTACACTTTTGGGGGGAAGATACCCTTAATAAAGGAAAGGCTGAGAAACGGAATGAAAACATTGGGCAGCGCAAAACACAATTGAAATATGTCAAAATTTGGGTATCAGAATGAAAACATTGGACATCATAATTCACAATTGAAATCTATCAAAATATGGGCATCGAAATTCAAAGAGTCGCTGCCCAAATTTGGGTATCGCAATGTATAATTGAAATTTGTCAAAATTTGGGCATCGATTTGCAAAAATCTCAGCTCAAAACTGGGCATCAGAATGCAAAAATTGGGCATCGGAAAAGCTAAACGAACATCGATGAATTGATGGCTTGAAACACCTTGACTCAATGCTACAATCTATTATTGGATGTGGTACTCCGCGATCCAATTGCGAGATGAACACAAACCTCGATATAAGGATTAACACCACAATAAGTATGGGATCTCTATTGATAAGTTAGTTTTCAAACATAAAGGAATCACACCTAAGTATTCACAAGTTCACGAAGAACAAGGAGATTTTGAAGAAACTACTAAATGCTTTATTAATCAATAATCAAAAGTCTACCGTCTTTACAATGAAAGAAAAAACTTTTATATAGACTTACAAATAAACCGTAGTACTTAGAAGTAAAAAAGGAATCCCAGAATATGTAGGAAACAACTAAAATTAAGAAAACCCTTACAATCTCATTTTCTTACAAGGGCCTATTTTTCAAAGTTGCATTTTGGCTCCAAAAGTCTTCCAATAGTTATTAAAAGTTCCCCAAGTCATCTATGAACATATGAGTACTCTTTTGAAGGTTTTTCCTTCCAAAAGTAGTTGTTTTAATGTTGTTTCGGAACAAAGGTACAATGCAGTTGCATTATGATGAAGCAATGCGAACGCATTGAAGTCGGGTGCGATTGCATCGTCAGAGGATGCGGCCGCTTCGTTAAGGCTCTGAATTTGGTAAACTTTCTATGAATAATGTGGTCTCATTGTGGTATATAATGCGAGCGTATTACGTTGTGATGCATGATGCATCGTCTTGTTGAAGATCAATGTGGTCGCTCTTCGATACTTCATCAAATTCATCTGTTGGTCCTCGTGCCTCCCGGATCATAGACCAACCATATGTGAACTCTTGAGCCTCGACCTTTAAGCTTTCAAGTCTTGAGCTTGGCATCCATTACAGTCTTCAAGGCTCGTGACAGTCTTGAGTCTTTAGTGGTGCTTAGAATCGCGTCATTTATGATACGTTCCTGATAAGCCTTAAAAGTGTTCTCATAAGTTCAGGGGCCTATTTGTCAAGGTTGCAAGCTTGGGGAATGTTTTGGAGGTTTAAAATAATAGCTCTATATAAAGGCATTCTTAAACATTGTTTTGGAGGGTTGATTGATAAATAAAAATTGAGTTGATTTTCTAAATAGAAAATTGTGTTCTTATTTGAGTGTCATGGATTGGAAGCTCGGATTATAAACATCGTGGATTCGTTGTTTGGATTTGAGGTCGTTGGGTCGCGAAGTCATTCATCGTAAAACTTTTCTAGGGGATCTTGGGTTCTCATCATTTGGTATTAGAGCAATCCTAGTTATGGTAATTTCATTCTATCTTAATTTTCCGTATTATCGTTCTAGTTGTCAAACAATAATTCCGCTTGGGTTCGTGTTTAAAAAAAATGTTATTGTATTGTTTCGATTTTCTTCTAGTTGTCTTAAACTTGGATCATCGATCCTTGTAGTTTTTCAATTTTGAAATCCTAATTGTTCTAAAATTTGTTATTTAAAAAAAAATTACTTTGAACGAAAATCTGGCCTCACCATGTTTGAGGAAAATCGAGTTAACGTCGAATTTGATGAATCTATGCAAAACTTCATGGGGGCGTTATTCGTTGGTATCGAAGAGTTTGAGGGTAAGCTTGTTCAAATGTATGAGAGATTGGGTAGTATTGAAGAATGTTATAGCATCATTACTCATGTGCCTTCAACAACAAAATTATTTTCTATAAATACTCGAAGTTGCAAAAGAGAATGAGTGAATGGAAGATTGAAAATGAAATAATTGAAAAGGAAAAAAATTGAAAAAGAAAAAATTGAGAAAGAAAAAGTTGAAAAGGAAAGAATTGAATTAAAAGAGAAAATATTGAGAAAGAGAAAGTTGAGACATAACGAATTGAGAGAGAAGAATAAGAGAGGAAGTTGAAAGTGATTCGAAAAAACTTGAAGCTATCGCATACATATGAAGACCCGTTTACTTTCAAAGTTCCAAATCAATTTGTATCTTGGTTAGTCATGCGGCTTATCAATGATTATTTCTTCTCAACACAATGAGCTGATTGGATGGACCTCACTTCACGGGCGGATCGCCGAGTTCCATGTTCAGATTTGAGGACAAATCATTTTCAAGAGGAGGGGTATGATTCGATCCTGATAAGCTTTAAAAGTGTTCTCATAAGTTTGGGGGCCTATCAGTCAAGGTTGCAAGCTTGGGGAATGTTTTGGAGGTTTAAAATAATAGCTCTAAAAGTTAAGAGGGGCAGAAGTGACAAAAGTTGTAAGTTATTCAACAAATGGGGCGGATAATATGTAAGCGATGCACTCGCTTTATCCGAAAAAAGTGACCACATTGGGCAGAATGTGTTTTCATTTTGTTTACAGTTACTATTTTACTGTTTGGGTTTTTTTAGGGTTTTAGTTTCCTTTTAATTAGGTTTCTTTTTCCTAAAGTTTAAATTTTTTTAAAAAAAATTAGTTTTCTTTTCCGGCAAGAATTAGGTTTATTTTGTAAGCCAATTAAAAGGCATTCTTAAACATTGTTTGGGAGAGTTGATTGATGAATAAAAATTGAGTTGATTTTCTGGATAGAAAATTGTGTTCTTATTTGAGTGTCTTGGATGGGAAGCTCGGATTATAAACATCGTGGATTCGTTGTTTATAATTGAATTTGACTTATCTATTGGAGATTCATTCCAATTGTGGTGTCATTCACAATTCTAAGGTTTGCGTCATCTCGAGGATGTTGGGTCATGGAGTCATTTATCATAAAATCTTTCTAAAAGATATTGGGTTCTAATTAGATAATAGCAATAATAATTAATATAAAAAAAAATAGAATAATAATTAATAATAATTCTATTAATAATAATAAAGTAATATTAATAATAATAAAATCAATAATAATAAGTAATAATAATATTAATAAAAATTATATTAATAAGTAATAAGTAATAAGTAATACTAATAATAATAAAAGTAATATCAATGTTAATAAATTAATCATAATAAAAATAAAGGCAATAATAATGATAATAACAATAATAATAAAATTACTATTAATTAATAAAATAATAATAATTAATAATAATAATACTCCCTCCATCCCGAAATTATTGTCCTAGTTGATTCGACGTACGAATTAAAAAAAAAAGGATTGAGTTGATTATATATATTGGTTTAATGTGTAGTTTCCTTTAAAGCACATGCATATGTGACCCATAATTAAAGTAGAGTGAAAAAATAAGGGTAAAGTGGTAAAAGTGATGTTTTAAAAAGATAAGTTTCAAATTGGACAATTATTTTGGGATTGACGAAAAAGGAAAGGATGGACGATAATTTAGGGTCCGGGGAGTAATAAAAAAATAACAATGATAATTAATGCATCCAAAATAAATCATACCAAGGGTGCTAAAGGTAGCGTAGATATGTGATTCACCGAAGTTGTCGTCGGCAGTGATGGTGTCGTCGATGATGGATATCTGGCTATATTATCTGTAAAATAAGCATCGTAAGTCGGCGGGGCAGACCCCCACCGAAAACCCCTGGCGTGTTTGCACTGAATATAAAAGAGAAGGTACTTAGCCCCCAAGTGTGTATGCATGTGTGTGTGATTCTCGATTACAAAGAGAGAGAGAGAGAGAGAGAGAGAGAGAGAGACTCCCACTTTTTGAACTAGAGGGACTTATTTATACCTGAGGGAATGAGTTCAGCCCGTTGTGCATGAGCTCGACTCAATCCTTCGAACATCATATAAAATACAGTTGGCCATTAAACGAGACCCAAAACGTCGTTGAGGCGAATCCAAAATATGCACATCAGTAGCCCCTACTCATTATTATTTGAGATTCATCTTGAGGGTAAGGAGTACTATTCGCTCGTGATTCTTTTTAATTTCTTGGGATGGCTGAGGCTTAATCAATTTCATCTAGGAAGACAAGATAAAAGAAGTACGGGGATGAGTCACGACTTTTGTCACTTTTGACCGCCATTGTATATTTTGATTAACCAGTAAGCCTTATAACTTGATTCTATAAGTTACTTTCTATAGCAAGCAGAGCGTCACTTGGGCCAAGGTCAAGTCATTTTACTCGACTTTGCAAGCGGGACTACCTTTAAAAAGCTAGCAAACAAAACGTCATTTGGGCCAAGGTCGTCAAGTCCTTTTATTCGATTTTGCGAGCAGAACTACCTTTAAAAAATTAGTGAGCAGAGCGCCAATTAGGCCAATGTCAAGTCCTACCACGATACATCATGAAACCAGATCTTCATCTACCTTATTTTCAGTAGATAATCAACAAATAATTCAAATTTATACGAATATTTCTTACATTTTAAATCCAAATCGATGTATTACGATTAACAGATAATGTATTTGATGTGGCAAAATCACAGCTTGGGCCATCCGTATGTTGGGTAGGATATCTAGGCTTGGATCAGCTTCCTTGAACCTGGTTAAGAACACAAGAAAACCTGAGTGGATGTGCAAGGCAGGGCCTCGCGAAACCCCTCCGGCGTGAGAGTAAGTATCGTGTGTGAATGTCAAGAAGCAAATTGACAGAGTGCCGAGGCTCAAGAAAGTGTGTACCTCATTATGGTTTATGGAGAGGTATTTATAGGCCTTTAATGTGGTTGAATCCGTCTAGGATTCAGTTTCCTTAGATACCTAATCAATCAATGAGAGAATCCCTTGATTTTAGGCATGATAGGCGGCTGGCCGCATGGATGTAGGAGCAGATATGGTAAGTGTCCTGCTCAAACATGGAAACCTTTGACTTGTCTTGAGGAGCAAGCCTCTGGTGTTTCCTGCTCAATATGTACCCGGGCAAGCAAGGCTCTGCCCGGTTGCTTGATGTGCACTACTTTGAAGTTGGTGTAGATCCAAGGGATGGCCCCTGGTCGGGCAGGCAGGGCCCATGCTCGACCAGGTTCGGAGGAGATGAATCTCGTTCCTCTGCTAGATATGAGTGTGGTGTCCGGGTATGGCCCCTGGTCGGACAGGCAAGGCACCGTGCCGGCCAGTTTGGGCGGAACCGTTGCTACTTACTGCTTCTATCGTTTTTCTCGCTAGGAGGATGGGCCCCATATTGATCGCGCTCGTGATTGGCAAGTGATAGTAGCTTGTGCCTTGCTCGTGACCCAGCTTGGTCCGGGCATATCAGTGGCCCCTAGCTCCCTTGTCTGGCGAGCATTCATGCTCGGAGCGGGGAGCATTCGTGCTGGAGGGTGCTCGCGCGGGCTTCAACACTTGTGAATTTTCAGAGGATTGCAAGGCTTTGGGGATTATGTGTGTGGGGGGGCACTAGAAGCTTGGCGGGATACACCTGGAGCGTGTCAAGGAAGCTTGTTACTGAGGGCGTGTCGGGCGAGTGGAGATAGAGGCGCGTGAGCCGTCACAAGCGGAGGTGATTTGATGGGGCACGAAGCATGAAGCGGTGCATTTAATGCGTTGTGATAATGGGCCGCCAGCTTCTAGGCGTCGCTTCGGGCTCCGCCCTTTTCCCCCCAAAACCGTACGGCCCCAGCCTATAAAAGGCACACTCCTCTCCCCTTTTTTCCCTTTACTGCTTCCAAGTGTTTAGAGAGAGATATCTTGGAGAGCTCCTGCTGCTGCTGCCTTGCTTATTCCCAGATTCCGGCGAAATCATTCAACCGTTTCCAGCATTCATTCACTCCCGCTGTTTGCCGTCTTTACATCGGTTCAGATCTTCCCCTTGATTGCTTTTAGAAGATGCATTGTCCCAGAAATAACAGTAAGTTTCTGACCTTTCTCTCATTCTGTTTTTTATTTTTCTGGGTTTAGTGAGGGTTTTCTGTACTCCCTTCCTTTTCTCATGCTTCTGTTAGGGTTTAAGAGGGTATGACCGCCCTTAGGTAGAGATCGAGGAAAAAACCATGTGGTCTTGCTCGCTAGGCGGGCAGGGCCCCTTTGGTGTACCTAGACTTAGGGTTTCTTTCCCTTCTTTATTTTGTCAGTTACCCGGGCACAAGACTGATACCCCTCTTCCTCGATCTCTTTGTAGATGTCTGATATTTCCGAAAAATGTCCGCGAGGCCTTCAGCTATGGCGGGAAGAACGACTCCTTCAGCAGCGAGAAAACTCCTCCTGTTGACTACGAATCGGATGAGGGAGCTACATTCGTGGTCGGGCCAACAGTTCAAAGGCGTGTAACTGCCCCCGTGGTTGACTTAGTTGATTCCTCCAGCGAGGAAGACTCCGAAGAGGAGAGTGTGATAGGTGGCTTTGCTGTCGGGCAGGGCCTCGACCAACAGGCAACCAATGTTGATAATACGGTCGGACAAGTGAGGGCCGAGCAAGGAGGAGTGGCCGGAGAGGCCTCAGATGCCGACGAGGCAGACGACATGCCACTTGCCCGGCGCTTGAAGAAAACGGGTCGTACTCAGGTGGAAGCCACTCCTGAGGAAGAAGCAAATGATCGAGATCATATTCCCCTTGCTCGCTGCTATAGCATGGTCGGTAGCTCTCGAGTGGAGGTCACACTCGATCAAGTTGTTGAGGAGGAAAAAGAGGAAGAGCCCGACTGGTATGTTAATACGGATGAGAGCTGGTATGCCGCTCACTGGGCTACGCTGGACACAGCAGACAAAGTAACTGCGTGGCTCACATCTCTCGGCATCGACTCTGCCTACTATCGGGCCAGCAAGATGGTCGTGCCCACTGGGGTCAAGCTTTCCCGCGAGCACGGGAACGAGCTTCAGTTCTTCGCTGACTTCTTCAGGGTTGGACTTCGCCTTCCGTTAGAGCCCTTCCTAGTAGACTTTCTGCTCGAGACGAAGGCCGTGCCATGCGACCTGATTCTGAATACTGTCCGAGCCATTAGGGCCTTCACGGTGGCAAACCGACTGCTAGGGTCCGAACCGGATATGTACTTGCTTCGCAAGTTGTTCATTTTTACCCCGAGTACCGGCAAGAGAATCGAGTGAGGGCCAACCTCAAACTTTTTGAGGTTGCTGTCTGATGTCCCCGAGAAGGTAGAGTCTTGGGACAAGAGAGTCCTATTTATTGAGTCCCGGGTCGGCTGGCCATTCGCGCCCAAAGCGACCAACGAAATCAAGATCCCTAACGCCTCTAAACATGACTTCAGCTTGGGGGAGATTGCCCGGCCGGCGGCGTTAAAGGCTGCCGTTGAAGTCATTGAAGAAAATGAGAAACGCGTCGGCCAGCAATTTTTGCTCGATTGGAAAGAGATGGTCTGTAATCTGCGAAACTTATGCTTGGCTAGGGTGATGCGGGCAGAAGTCCCTGAGGTAGAGCCCCTTTTGATTCACGTGCCTGAGAGCCCTCATCCATACTGGGATGACTGCCACAGAAAGATGTTCAAGTGCGAATGCGTTGAGTGCCAACGGCTGGCCCCGGGTGCAGATTGCTGGCCAGTCTATGAAGATCGGAATGGTTGTCTACTAAAAATATGTTTTCATTTCTGCCTTAGTCATCTTTTGCCTGTAGCAGTACTGATTTTGTCTTGCTTTTTCTCGTTTCAGGGATGAAGAATCTGGCCGTGTTGAAGATGAGGAAGCTGCAGGCTGACCAGCGGGCAGCCGACCTAAAGGCTAACGAGCCGGTAGCCTTGCCTAAGGTGTCATTCGATCCTCCTACCAAGAAATCACCGGGCTTGGGCAAGGCCACAATCCCAGTCAAAAAAGTGCCGGCACAGAAATTCATCATCCCCCTCCAAAAAGAGGTCGTGCCAAAAGAGGCCGCGGTGACCGTTGTTGATAATGCCGCCGAGCAGCCTGATGCCAATATCTCCGTGGTGCCCCCTGCCAAGGATGCCAAGGCAAAGGGCAAAAGGAAGAAAAGCCTTTCTCCTCCTCCTGCCTGGGAAGTCCGCCGTTGGGGCTCGAATCGTAGTCCTGTCTTATTTATCCCCGTTTAGGGCGAGGGGGCCAGCTGGAGGCAGGCCGGATTTATGATGCCCACTACTACCAGTGCTGCCCGAGCACTGGTAAAAGAAATATCTGGGGATGCTCCTCTGCTAGGGGGAATCGATCTGCATGCCCGCGGAAGCCCTGGAGGCCTGGTGGGCAAGGGCGTCATTGAAAGGGCCATGCATGATGACCTAGCCAAGCATTGAGATACTGCCGGCCATGTTTTGGTCGAGAATGTGGGGCTCTACCGTGGTACTAGTCTGAAGCTTGTCCTTATTTTTCTTTTATGTTGTTTATATGACTACTTGTCTTCTACTCGCAGATTGCTTCCACCTGTACCAATCTTTACGATCGGTATAATGAAGAAAAGGAAGCTCGCAAGAAAGCGAAGGCCGACCATAAGGCTCGCGAGAGCATGGTAAAGGAGAAAGTTGAGCAGGTGGCTCGTCTGGCCGACCAACTGGAAGCTAACACTACGGCGGCCCAAAAGAAAGAAGTTGAATTGCTTGAACATAATTTGAAGCTGGTCGCCCAAAACGGCGCTCTGGTCGCCAAGAAAAAAGAGTTGGTGGGCCAGATGAAGAAGGATCAGGCTGCTCTGGAGAAGGGGGAGGTTGCTTTGGCCGTGGTCACCCAACAAAGGGAGAAACTGCAAGTGGAGCGGGTCTCCCTGAAAATGCAGGCCATCAAGGATGGGAAACTGATAGAGGAGCTGCTCCAAAAACTGAAAGATGCTGAGGAGGTCGTTGTGGAGGACTATAAGAAATCCCAGGCTTTCGAGGACGACTTCAAGAGCACCGCTGCCTTCGATGAAGCAGTGGATGAGGCCATTGTGCCCTATTTTGCACATGGCACCAACCATATTCTTCGACTGCTCGCTGGCCGCGGGGTTGTAGATATGAAGACCATGGCCGAGTGGGTTGTATCTGATGTCTACTCCGATGCTACCCGCCAGTCCCATCACTTGGTTCCATACACTGAGTCGGAGCTGGAGGCCCTGGCGAAAGCTGACGCTGAAGCTGGCCATGAGCCTTGGGTCCCCCCTACTCCTCTAGGCCGAAAATGTGTGCTCCCTGATTGATGCGCTGGAGGGTTAGAAGGTCGTGCAAATGATGGCAGAGGACGACACGAAACAGGCTGAGAAGGAAGCTGCCCGCAAAGCTTTAAACTCAGAATATGCCGAGCAGTTCTAGGCTTCAGCTCAAGATCCTCCACCCCTTCAAGAGCAAACTCCTCCACCCCCTCAAGGGCAGACCCTTGACCAGGCTTAGGCTAGGATTTATTTATTTTCGCTCGGCCTGCGCGCCACTATTTCCAACTTTTTGCTTGTAACTATTTATCCATTATGAAATATAGCGCCATTTTGATTTAATGAATGCTTGCTCGTATTAACTTTCCATTCCGTTTTTTATTTTGCTCGATAACTGTTTCCTTACTTGTATTACTCCTTCCATATATTAGTACAAGTACCGGTGCTCCTCAGAAAACATGTGTAGACACCCCAATTTCGTACCCTTGATATGTAACTCTGGCATGTGATATCAAGAACTGTTTAAACTTAACAAAATGTCAAGTTACAGGGTTGAAAATGCAAAAGGAGAAAGTAGGATGCATGAATAGTGAACTGCAGGGGGGAAAGTGTCAAAAAATTGAGGAAGTTTGAACAGTTGGCGCCGCGCCCAACTTGTTGTTTGGCCGCGCCAAGGTCCTGAATAGTGCACGATCGTTAACTCATTGTACAAAATGTCAAAGCGCGCGGTACAAGCCGATGAAGCATGAATCCAACTATAAATAGAGGTGCCCGACTACGCTTTGAGAGAGAGTTTTTCGACGAAGGCTTGAAGCCCAGAGTTACTCTGCGTAATTTTTACGCAGTGTGCGATCCCCTCCTCTCATAAAGCCTCAAAACCCTGCCAAACTTCCTCCAAACACAAATCCAACCGGTTAAAGTGATCCCTAGCCCTTTAGTTAGATATCCACCCTAATTCCCCGGTCCAAAAACTATAAAGTAAGTCGTTACTCTGCCCGATTAAATAGGCTGAAATCATCAGAAATAAGCCGTTATTCCGCCCAACCAAATAAGTCAAAACCACCGAAACTAAGCGGTCATTCTGCCTGAGTGAGTAAGTCAAAACTACCATAAATACGCCGTCACTCTGCCCAAATCACAATAGCAGCAACAATAAAAGTCTTCCTCTCCCGAGAATGACAGAGTGAGCACACTCCGCTCTAAAAGGTAATAGTCTTTAAGGGCATTTGTTTTTTATTTATTTATAAAAGTTATTATTTAAAATCCGGCCGAATGTAGTCAATATAAGCCGTTGTGTTGCCCGGATTAGATTAGGAAATATTAGGTAAAAGAGCCGTTATGATGGCCAAATATTTTTACATATATTTGTAATTATTGTATGGAAATGGCTACAAGTCCGTAAATAATGTAGTCACAGATGTATTTGTTTTATTTTCCTGTCTTTTAATGCTTTATTTATCTGCTAAGTAAATATAACAATAAGCATACTTTAGCCAAAAACTATTTTTTAGACCGAAAGGGCGAGTTGGGTGCCTTGCACCTTCCGAACTCGTAACTTAGCCTCCGAACCCGTTTTCTTTTTCTCTAGTTTATTTATTTATTTATTTATTTATTTTTGTTTTGCTTTATTTTGCCTTAAAATAAGGATGACGACTTTAAAACTTTTTGGATCCAGTGGGGCCTCACATCACCTCTTTCTTGCACTTTTCCGCTTTCCTCTAAAAAAGGGAAAATGGAAATGAAAGGGTGGTGTATTCCCATATCATGGTATCCCCTAAAAAGGAATAACTTGATGCGGGAAACCCAAAGCTCCCATAGTGATCCGAAATGAGCCATAAGGCTATTTTTAGAAAATCTATAGAGGGGGCCCCGCAACATCCTTTTTTGCGCTTTTCCGTTGTCCTCTAAAAAAGGGAGAATGAGAATGAAAGGGTGATGCATTCCCATATCCTGGTATCCCCAAAAAAGGGATAACTTGATGCGGGAAACCCAAAGTTCCCATATTGGATCAAAAATCCATTAAAGTCAACCGAGGCGCATTCCAACGCGCTATTTTAGACAGCACTCCTCTCGCACTTTTGATTTTGTCATCCCATAAAAAATGGAGGGTGGAACGAGAGCAGTGGTGTCCCGCATCCGCACGTACGCGCACCCCTATCCAAGGGCGTGCGGGGCGCGGGCGCACGACCCGGGCGACCCACAGTGGCGACTCTGCTGGGGAGTTGTTTTATTTTAAATAAAATGGAGGGCTAGACTTTTAAAACAAAAACTTTTATGCTTGTTATATTAATTTATGCATTTCAATATTGCGTTCCTATACATCCGTATCTATATTTGTGGATATGATCCTTCATCTTGCAGCAGTTTCGTTCCGATAACTGTTACATGTATATTTAAAAATATTCATTAAAAAAAAAGAGGCAAAAAAATTCGAAAAAAAACTTTCAAAATAAATAAATATATATATATATATATATATATATATATATATATATATGTTATATATATGTTTGCAATAAAATTCCGGGCAGCACAATAAAAGGGTCGGGGCTTCATTTTTAATATTGTTTTATCTTCGGCTCTGTATTATTATTTCTTTCTATTTATTATTCCTTTTCATTACTCTGCTCAATTTGTACATATTTACATTTATTATGTCATTTTATTTTGGGGACATAGGACAAATTTGTAATTAATAGATAGATAGTTTCGTGATGTGCAAATCCATGCAGAGTACGCAGATCCGCACACACGTGCAATCGAAACACCATGTAATGAGCCAACGTTAGAATGCATATAGATTCTCGGGACACTTCATTGGGTATCAAATTGTGAGTCACGCAAGTCGCGCGAATTTATCATTCTTTGATACTCGACCTAGACCATTTCAAATGGTGGATCTCAGGAATGAGTTGGAATCGTTGGTCCTATACTAGAAAGAATTGGGTGCCAAAATAAAGAATAGGGAACATAAATAAATAATAATAATAAATACTAATAAAAGCGTTGTACTCCAAATTTAGCCCCGAATTTGGTAGTTGAATAAGTTTATCCGAATCCAGAGTGATTGGCTTCCGCCAAATGTAAGGGCTCCAAGATTCCGACTCGAATGCAACAACAATGAGCCAAATGGCTAGCAAAGTTTGAAATCCTCTTCAACATCAACATCTCAAAACCCAACTCCTCAACCAAACACTAACCCACCAAATATGGCCACTACCCCAAATCCCAATCCTCCACCAAGTCCCTACTATCCAAATGCCAACCCTTACCCGTCGTATCCTTCATATCCTTCCCCAAGCACCAATATTCCCCAAAGCCCAAATGACCTCCCTTTTCCCATAACCAACCCATTCCAGAATAGCCCACATATAGACCCATAAAGTTATAACTCGCCAGACCAAGTTACCACTTATTTACCTTATAATGATCCTGGCCGCCAAGCCGAAACCATCAATAATCCTTATCCAGCCCAAAATCCACCAGCCCAAGTTCCACCAGCCCAAAATCCTTATCCTACCCAAGTTCCACGGCCAAAATCCAAAAAATCCTTACCAAACACCATAGCCAGAAATTAACCCAGCATTCCCTAATCCTGACAGTATATACCAAAAGCCAACTCCACCAGCCACCAAAATAGAGGCCGATATGGAAAATATGAAAGCCATGATGCTCAAACTTCTCAATAAAGGGGAATTTTCTACGCGGGCACTGGCATTACAACCGGCAGCAGTATTGCCCTCAAAATTCAAAATGCCCGACATAGAAAAATTTGATGGAACTGGATGCCCTATATCCCACTTAAAGTCTTATGCCACTGGCATGCAGTCAAGGGGATCTAGCTTTGAGGCTATGGCTGCCAATTTTCACCTCACCTTAATAGGGGCTGCCAAGCAATGGCTAATGTTGTCTGATAGTGGCACCATGAATACTTGGGACCAGATAGCTGAAGGGTTCCTTGAAAGGTATAAAGACAACACCGACCCTGAAAATAGAAAGGACCTTGAGTCGTGCACCCAACGGGAGAAAGAAACCGTCCGAGTTCGCATCGGTGGAAAAGAAAGTTGGCTCGACCTTTGACGCAGACTGATCCGGCCGAGTCATGCAGAATGTTCATCAAAAACCTCCAGCCCATTTACCTGGAACACATGTGGTATCTCCCCTACACCAATTTTAAAGAAATAGTGGAGATAGGAGCCCGTATTGATGAAGATATACAGACAGGGCAATTTCAAGTCAATACGCCTCCTACCTCTTTCCGTTACTCTAAAGGAAAGACAGCCGCAGCCTCACCAGCACCAGCCGTCAATATGGTAGGGAATGCATCAGCCACTTTTCCTACCCAAAGTTATGGCACTGTTCCATGGTCCTATGGAGCGGACAGGTCTGACAACACAGTCGAAGGGAATAATGGCCCGAACATAAATTTCAGAAATCAAAACCGGCATTATGATGAACTGCAAGCCTCCCAGTCTGTGATCCTGCAGGGGTTAATGGCACAAGGAGTGTTAAAAGCCTATGGAAAATTATAAGCCACCAAACCCCCTGCCAGGACTTGGAATCATGCCCAGTACTGTGAATACCATCGCTGTAGTGGTCATCTCACCGATAAATATTATATGCTCAGAGATGGTATCCAGGATCTTATAGATGAGAAGGTTATTGAAAAGCCTCCTCCCAGACCAAATATAGTCAATAACCCTCTACCTCAAATCAACATGATTGAGGTTGGTGAGAATTTTTGTGTACCCAAGTTTGAAACAAATAAACACCCATTACCATATATCATTGTTCCTTTCTTTCCATCCCCATCCATAAAAGAGCCTAGCTGCAATATGCTCTCTTGGGACACTATCCTGGATAGCCGAAGTACTTGCAATATTGAAAAAGCCGCTTGGGTCGATGGGGATGTTAGCCACCTTACCCGATCTGGCCGAGCCTACCAACCAAACCTGAAAAGAGGTGATCACTCTAACAAAGACGAAGTGATAGCTTCCTGGGTATGATAGGCAGAGGCACTGATTATGAGAAGCTCCTCCCTGCTGAGTTTGAGTCTATTTCTAATAATCCTCTGCAGAACTAGTATACTACGACCGGCCCGCTTTTGACGCCCGCATATCTGGTGGACCGCTTCAGATATATTATCCATATTCCTTTCCCTAGCCTTACGGATTGGTCATCTACCGATCCACTCCCTAAAGTTGAGGATCTCAAACCCCAGGTCCTCAATAATGTAATAAACCTTGTACGGTTTGCTTTTAATGATAATCTAAATGTCTTTGCTTATTCCTTAGTTGCACCTACATTAAAAGACGCATTAAATAATAATAATTATGATAATGAGTCATTTAATGAAAAGGATCCAAAAGATAAAAATTATTTGCTTGAGCTTGTAAAGTCAGTTGAGCACCAGGAACAACATCATTCATCAACGGCAACTGAAGACTTATCCACTATCAATCTGGGGCTGGACAATGAAATCAAAGAAATCAAAATCGGCAACTACCTGCAATGCTCTGAAAAGGGAGCACTCATTGATCTCCTCAAAGAGTTCGTGGACATATTTGCCTGGTCCTATGAAGATATGCTCGGGACTGGACCCAACCATAGTCGAACACCGGACCCCCATATATTCGGGTGCTCGGCCAATCAGACAAAAGTTCCCCCAGATTAAGCCGAAATGGTCACTACGAGTTAAAGAAGAAATCATGAAGCAGCTGCACGTCAATTTCATTCGGGTAGCAAAATACCCGAACTGATTGTCCAATATAGTGACCGTTCCCAAGCCCAACAGGAAGGTCCGAATCTGCGTAGACTTTCGCGACCTCAACAAGGCGTCGCCCAAAGATGACTTCTCTCTACCCAATATCAATATTGTGGTAGACGCCATTGCTGCTCATGAAATCAGATCCTTCGTCGACGGCATGCTGGGCTATAGTCAAATCAAAATGGCAGCAGAGGACCAAGAAAAGACCTCATTCACCACCCATTGGGGGACCTACTGCTATCATGTCATGCCATCTGGGCTAAAAAAAATGCTGGGGCTACTTATCAAAAGGCTGCCACCACTCTCTTCCACGATGTGTCGTATATTGTCAAAGAGATCCGGTTAGGAGGTGCCGTACTCCTCACAAACCAGGAAAAAGAAGACCTTGTTCAGCCCTCCAATCTCAACAAGTTCAAAAGGTATTATGCTTGAGCCACCCTATCTGGCAAGTGCTTTCTCTCTAGCTCGCTAGGCTGAAAACCCGAAAGGGCGACCTAAACAAAAATTAGAGCAAATAAAAAATCATAAAAAAAATAAAAAGGAGAAATAACTGACAGGAAAGAGAAAAACCACGACAGGAAGCTCGCAATAAAGCACTAAAATATAAAAAATTTCAGGTCCTAAGGTGCAACTTAGGAATAATTGCTAAAGAAATTTATGTTATACATTAATTGCCTGTACATATCTATTTATTGCCTATATCCCCCCTTGTTTCCCCAAAACTATCCCCTCTTTTGCAGCCTAAGCCCCAAGGTGGTCCATCAATGTCTACGGCGTCCACCCAGCCGGGCCCATATACTTCTTTTGCAAGGCACAGAAAAGGCTCGGTCTCATCAGAATGAGAAGCACCAGAAGTGTCCTCGTCCTATTCATTATCTGCACTGCCGTTGTCCTGAAACAGCTAAGACGACTTGGGTTCCGACCATTCACTACTGCCCTGTCTGATTGTGAAAAAAAAAAAAGCGGGGGCTATGAGAATAGCCTTATGCCGAGTATAGTCCTGCAGCAATTATATAGCCGAGAGCTAGAGGAAGTGGCTGCCTTTTTCCTCCCCGCGTATCATCAGAAAAGCTTGCTCGAGCCCGAAGGTATATTCCTTTAAAATCCGTTTCTGAGATACATCATGTCATTACCCATTAGATGTCGGTATAGCTTTACTTTGTGCGTGTGTTTTGAGTCTGCATTTTTAATTTATTGCATCATATAAAATTGTATTACATGGAATAATAAATATTTGTATATATATCATTTAAGAAAATAAAGAATAAAAAGAAAAAAAAAAGAGAAGTCCCTAGCTTGAAGAAAGCAAGAGTGGCAGAAATATCAAAATCATCTGAATCTGCAGCAGCCACCCAAACACAGTAAAGGTGAGTAAGGTAAGCTATTCTCATCATAACTTCAAATAAATAAATAAAATATATGTGAATAAACATTCAGTTTCCTTCATATAAAAACAAACAAACAAAAAGTGTGTATTTCGAAAATATATGTTGTATTCTTTTACATCCTTTTAATAAATAAAAATGTATTTTGTGCGTCTAAACATATATTTTAGCCATAAAAAAAAGAAGAAAAAACAAAGATTACGTGTATTGTTTTGCATCTAAATAGTTATTTTTGCATCCTAGGCATCATAAAAATGCATTTTAAGTATGTATACTGCATTTTGCATTTATCATGTGCATAATAAGATAAGAGAATGATCATGTATTATGTTAATAGATCATCCTATAATTGTTCTGCATTGCATTTTGCATCAAGTAAAAGTAGTATATGCATCCATTATTTGTATTTATTATCCAATAAGCTGCACTAGGGGTGCGCTAAAAAGAAAATAAAATGTCACCAATCATGAAAGTAAATATTCCCATGACATTTACTATGTCCCTGCAGTATAAGCATGCATGAAAAATAAATTTTAGGGCATAAAATATATCTGTTTTGTCCGTATTCATCTGAAAAATGTGCTGAAAAATGTGTTCAGAAAAATTTGAATTGTATTCCGAAAAGTCGTTTCGTGAACACATAGCATGCAAAAATATGTTTTAGCCTAGAACATGCATCATATAGCTCCAATTGCACTTATATTATAAATCATGCATAGTAGGGTCAAATAGTGACCATTAGTTCAATCATGCATCGCAAGAATAAGTTGCATAAATTTCATGCATCATTACCTAATTGCATCATTTTGGCATAGATAGGACATGCATAAGCATTATTAATAAAGTCAGGAATGCTTCAAAAGTGCCAAACAGTGCCAAAATCTAGCAATCTGAAGTATATCCAGACATAATAAAAAAAAGAGGAATAATATGAAAAAACAAAAAAAAAGAGCGAGAGAGAGAGAGAGAATAAACAGATAATAAGCATGCAAATAAAGAGAAATGGTGAGCATGCAGAATAAAGAAAAAAGAGAGAAAAGAAAAGAAAAGAAAAAATCGGGAGAGGGGAAAATGCATGTACAAGAAAAGAAAATGAAAAATTTATAAGTGCATGCAACAAAGGAAATGCGGCGGCAGAAGAAGAAATTTTCGGCTGAAGCTAGAAAATGGAGCGAAAAGAAAACAGCAGCAAAGAAAAGATGATTCCAGCTGGTACCAGAAGATGCGGCAGCAAGGAAAAGAAATTTCTAACCAAGGCTAGAAGGAGCAATAAAGTAAAATGTAGCAGCAACAAGAAAGATTTTCTAGCTAAAGCCGAAAATATAGCGGAACAGGGGAAAGAATTTTCCAGCAAAGGTTGGAACTGTGACAAAAGAAGAATCCCAGCAGAGTGCAGCAAGAGCATCAAAAAACAGCGTAAAGCAGCAAGAAGCAGCAAAGCAACAGCAGCAGCAGTTTGTGCATGGGCACGGCAAGGGTAAGAAAAGGAAGGTAGTTTTTCCTTTTTTCAGTGCATTTGTTTGATGTTTGCAAACTTTCCCTTAAGGGGCACGCAACCCCGGATCAGAGGGAAAGGCTTTGTTCTCCGACGAAGGCTGCGTTCCTGAGGAGGCAATGCATTCCATGCATTTTTAGCTGTGTTGGAAACTTTCCCTTAAGGGGCACGCAACCCCGGATCAGAGGGAAAGGTTTTGTCCTCCGACGAAGGCTGCGTTCCTGAGGAGACAATTCATGCTGCTTAGCCGCAGGCGAACTACGATTGGTCTGATTACTTGGCTAAGGATATGTAGGCAGTCTATCTCGGTAGACGCGACCATCACAGCACGTTATAATTACCCTTGCAGGACTCATTTGATAAAGCTTTGCATGCACTTGCTCATTTAGTATTGCCGTTGTGGGTCCCAATGGGCACAATAATAAGCTAGAAGGGGGGGTTGAATAGCTTATTAAACACTTAAAACTTTTAAGTAAATACTTTGAAAGGTACTTTCAATCTATCGAAAAGATTCAAGTAGCGGAAGACCTTCAAAGTAGTTGTTCCAGGTCTGCCGATAAGGACTACCGGTAGACCTTTACAAGTTACTTAAGTTCTGCTGTAAATGGATAAAGATAATCAACGTAATTTTGCAGTTCAAATATCAGACAAACAGTAAGGAATAACACAAGTATTTTGGGATGGTTCACACTATAATGAGTGCTACGTCCACCACCAAGGCAGTCAACCTTGGATTTAAATTGTGCACTATGTTTTCCACTTAGATCAATTACAAATAATATCCCTAATGGATCGTGTACAAAATATTGACTTGTGTTTGGGGTCTAGGGAATTAAATATCTGTAAATACAAGATATTTAATTAGATGCAATATAGTTAATGAAAGTAAACAACAAGAAGATAAAACAATAAATGTTGATGAGCTGCTTCTTGTTGTTGACGAGGACTTCTAGATCTGTTGAGGATCTCTTGATTGCACTGAGCTGAAAGACTTGGAGTTATGAAGTTTCAGAGCAATCCTTTTAGTGTTCGATTGATTCTGTACAGTGCTATGTGTTCCAGTCTTCAATGGCAGCATTTATAGCAGGTGCACTTCAAAAGATCCGTTGGAGAAGATGAATACTTCAACATCTCTTTTCATCAATGCATTAAATGCATGGGGCTGTCAGTCAAGTAATTTCGTCTTCTCAGATATCTAGAGCAGGGAATGATTTCTGAGATCTAAAAAAGGTGGTCGATTTAGGTGTCAGATATGAGAGTTGTTGCAGAAACTAGGGGACAGTCTGCTTTTCCTGCCTTCACTGTTCAGGACGAAAAGTCTTCCTGCTTTTCGGAAAGGTTGCTTTCGGCGGCTTGACATGTCAGGGAATGTCTTGGACTTAATTCAAATAAAGATGTAGAATAAGAATGAATTAATCCAATGAGTCGTTGCTGGATTGGACACGTCATAAGAGACCAGGTGGACACAAGGTCTGCCGTTCTTAAGCTAGCGAGTCTTCGGTGAAGGCGTGAAGAGGTCTTCCGAACTGTGAAGTCCTACAAAAACTATACAAGACAAAGTTCTATACACAGTTGTCACGCTAATCGATACGCAGCCCGATTAGCCACTGAAGTATAAAACTAATGTAATGTACTGAACAGATATAAATCTAACATAAGAATCAACAACCGCACTTGCACTGCAACACTTGCACCACAACATTTGGTCCCCGGCTGAATGAACTACGTCTCGGTTTGATTCCTTGTATAAGGATACGTAGGCAGCCTATTTCGGTAGGCACAACCTTTACGAGTGATAGTTTAGGTTTTGGCCTGAACTACGTTTGGTCTGATTTCCTTTATTAAGGAATACGTAGGCAGCCTACATTAGTAGGTCCGACCATCAGAGCACTTAATTTGAATATTTGCTTAAAAACTACGATAACCTGTTATAACCGACTAAATATGTCTAGGATATGTGAGGTTTGGTTTACATTATATACTATTGCATTATAACTACTACCTGTTGCATCTCTTCCCCGTTTTATAATTGAATGAAATTGGAGAGTCTATTGTTTATCAACGATGTTCGTCTACTCAGTAAGCCTTGGGTTACCCGTAGACTCCATCGTTGAGGGGCTCTATAGACACCCCAATTTCGTACCCCTGATATGTAACTCTTGCATGTGATATCAAGAACTGTTTAAACTTAACAAAATGTCAAGTTACAGGGTTGAAAATGCAAAAGGAGAAAGTAGGATTCATGAATAATAAACTACAGGGGGGAAAGTGTAAAAAAATTGAGGAAGTTTGAACAGTTGGCACCGTGCCACGTGGCCTTGGCGCCGTGCCCACCTTGCTGTTTGGCCGTGCCAAGGTCCTGAATAGTGCACGATCATTAACGCATTGTACAAAATGTCAAAGCGCGCGGTACAAGCCGATGAAGCACATATCCAACTATAAATAGAGGTGTCTGGCTACGCTTTGAGAGAGAGTTTTTCGACGAACGCTTGAAGCCCAGAGTTACTCTGCGTAATTTTTACGCAGTGTACGATCCCCTCCTCTCATAAAGCCTCAAAACCCTGCCCAACCTCCTCCAAACACAAATCCAACCGGTTAAAGTGATCCCTAGCCCTTTAGTTAAATATCCACCCTATTTCCCCGGCCTAAAAACTATAAAGTAAGTCGTTACTCTGCCCGAGTAAATAGGCTGAAATCATCTGAAATAAGCCGTTATTCCGCCCAACCAAATAGGCCAAAACCACCGACACTAAGCGGTCATTCTGCTCGAGTGAGTAAGCCAAAACTACCATAAATAAGCCGTCACTCTGCCCAAATCACAACAGCAGCAGCAATAAAAGTCTCCCTCTCCCGAGAAGGACAGAGCGAGTACACTTCGCTCTAAAAGGTAATAGCCTTTAAGGGCATTTGTTTTTTTTTTATTATTTATAAAAGTTATTATTTAAAATCCGGCCCAATGTAGTCACTATAAGTCGTTGTGCTGCCCGGATTAGATTAGGAAATATTAGGTAAAAGAGCCGTTATGATGGCCAAATATTTTTAAATATATTTGTAATTATTGTAAGGAAATGGCTGCAAGTCCGTAAATAATGTAGCCACGGATGTATTTGTTTTATTTTCCTGTCTTTTAATGCTTTATTTATCTGCTAAGTAAATATAACAATAAGCATACTTTAGCCAAAAATTATTTTTGAGACCAAAAGGTCGAGTTGGGTGCCTAGCACCTTCCCAACTCGTAACTTAGCCTCCGAACCCGTTTTCTTTTTCTCTGGTTTAATTATTTATTTATTTTTGGTTTTGCTTTATTTTGCCTTAAAATAAAGATGACGACTTTAAAACTTTTTGGATCCAGTGGGGCCTCACAGCACCTCTTTCTTGCACTTTTCCGCTTTCCTCTAAAAAAGGGAAAATGAGAATGAAAGGGTGGTGTATTCTCATATCCTGTTATCCCCTAAAAAAGGGATAACTTGATGCGGGAAACCCAAAGCTCTCATAGTGATCCGAAATGAGCCATAAGGCTATTTTTATAAAATTCATAGTGGGGGCGCCGCAACATCCTTTTTTGCACTTTTTCGTTTTTCCCTAGAAAAGGGAGAATGGGAATGAAAGGGTGATGCATTCCTATATCCTGGTATCCCCTAAAAAAGGGATAACTTGATGCGGGAAACCCAAAGTTCCCATATTGGATCAAAAATCCACTAAATTCAACTGATGCGCATTCTAACGCGCTATTTTAGACAGCACTCCTCTCGCACTTTTGATTTCGTCTTCCCCTAAAAAACGGAGGGTGGAACGAGAGCAGTGGTGTCCCGCATCCTGCACGTCTGGCGCACCCTATCAAAGGGCGCGGGCGGCGGCGACCGGGCGACCCACAACATGTCGATCATAAATGAATAAATAAACGAAATTAATCGAGCATTTGAACTCGTGATTATCTACTTAAAAATAATAAAGCTAAGGAAGCATGCTTATTACTTAAGTTTAGAGGTTACCCGAACAGATACCGGGTATGAATGCTTGGTTTTGGCCAAGGCTTTTATTGGGCCGGGCCCCTATCGCCTTGGGCGAGCTTCCAGAAGATTGCCTAGCGGGCAAGGCCCAACTCTGAGCGGCAACCAACAACCGGGCATGGCCCTTGTTCGACGTGGGTACCTCGAAGCGGTTGTTAGTATATCAACCGGCGTGAGATATACAACTAATAATTGCTGTTCTGGTCACTATAGGAACTGAGGTAGTTAGCCGCTATCTTGTAGGCATGGCCTCTATCACCCTGGGCGAGCATCCTAGTACGTGAACCGGGCATGGCCGCATCTCACCCACAGAGAGGATAAGTTCAATAATACTAGGGCGTTTGAGGATGGTTGACTGGGCATGGCCCTATCTGCTCGCCAGGCGAGCAGATTTTGCCTAACAATTTCGAAAAACAGTAGATGATAGACAACTGAACAACTGAAAAATCTGAATGGACAAATGTGGAAAAACTTGCCTTTTATTGATCAATAATTAGTGACCCTCAACAGGACTAAGGTCTTACCCGTTTGTGCCTTGACTTAAGGAAAATATTTTTTCAGGTGGTCTGCATGCCAGGAATGCTTCAAGTCTTTTCCTTCTTGAGTTTGAAGTGTGTAGGTACCCTCTCTGATTATACCAGTAACCTGAAAAGGACCTTCCCAATTAGTTGATAGTTTTCCCCATTCTTCTCGGTGACCCGTTACCTCAACTTTCCTGAGTACCCAGTCCCCGATAGAGAAAGCTCTACCTCGAACCCTTTTGTCATGATGAGCCTTTGCTCTCTGCTTGTAGTTGACCATCCTGAGTCGTGTATCCAGCCTTCTTTCTTCAAGTAGATCAAGATCTATGGCTCGGGCAAGCTGATTGTTATGCTCGTTGTAATGTGATACACGATAGCTAGGCAAGACCATTTCTACCGGGATCATAGCTTCAGATCCGTATGTGAGTGCAAACGGAGTTTCCCCGGTTGGTCCTCGTACAAAGGTTCTAACCGCCCACAGGGCTGATGGTAGTTCTTCTGCCCATTTTCCTACTCGCCCTTCTAAGTTTCTTTTGAGAGCGTGCAGTACTTGCTTGTTTCTGGCTTCGGCTTGGCCGTTACCCTATGGATAAGCTACAGATGACTGCCAGTGTTTGACACCCAAGCGAGCACATTCTGCAGTGAATTTTTTCGAGAACTAGGTGCCGTGATCGGAGATGATTGCTCGGGGGAGTCCAAATCTGCACCATACTTGATCGTGGAAAAACTTGATGACATTGGCCTCTGAAATCTTAGCCAAGGGCTTCGCTTTGATCCACTTAGTAAATTAGTCTATGGTGACCACTGCATATTTGTATTTGCCTTGTGCTATCGGGAATGGGCCAATCAAATCGATCCCCCACATGTTGAAGGGCCAGGCCGCAACGACTGGAGTTTGAAGGGTGGATGGAAGCCTTGGTATGTCCGCGTATCTTTAGCACTTGTCACATTCACGAACATATTTCTCTGCATCCCTTTTAAGGGTTATCCAGTAATATCCTGCGCGCAGAACCCTCTCTGTCAGAGCTCGTGTGCTCGGGTGGCCACCACACTCCCCTTCATGTACTTCATACAGAACGCCCTTAGTTAATTCTGGGGGTACACAACGAAGCATATGTCTGACCTTAGATCGCTTGTACAGGACTCCCCCTACCACTGAGTAACGACAGGCTTGGCTCCGGACTATTGTGGCTTTGACTTTGCCCGCGCGCCCTCGCCGATGTAGTTCAGTCATCAATCCAGCTTCTGGTCGCTGGTTCGATGTCCATTATGACTGGTCTATCAACGGTCAGAGTTTCCAAGTGCTCGATCATTACTAAAGGATTCAGCAATGCTAAGTTTGCCTCAGCCTATCTTGGACAAGTAGTTCGCCAAGCATGTCACCTGGCCAATTCTTATGATCTCCCAAAACTTGAAATTCTTCAAGATTTCTTTGACGAGCTCGCAATACCTGACCAGGGTAGGGTGATGCACCATATACTCCCCCTAGACTTGGTTCACAACTAGCTGTGAATCCGAGTACACTGTGACCGCTTCTACGCCCATATCAGATGCGAGCTCAAGACCACCGACCATCGCCAGACTCTGCAATGTTGTTCGAGGCAGGAACTTGAATCAAGTGCTAGCTCAAACTCGTGATTTCGCTTGAGGGATGCCGCCTCCGCCCCGACTTTGCTCGCTGCCCCATCCACACAGATCCCAACAATAGGGGCCGAGGTTGCAAAGCAGCTTGCTTGCCTGCCTTGGCTCGCTATCCGCTAGCTCCTCGTGGATCCTCCCGCTGAGTGAAACTTGTTTCAACCAAGAAATCAGCTAGAGCCTGAGCTTTGATTGCTCGCCTGGGTAAGTAGTCTATGTAGAACTCTGTGAGCTCGATCGACCGCTGTTAGCCGCTCGATGTCGCTTGTGCAGACTTACGCCAGTTGGTGCGCCTCTCGTATACTATGATTACATGTGCGTAAAAATAAGCCCTTAATTTTGGGCAACTATGACAAGCGAGTAGGCTAATTTTTCTACATTAAAATAACAACCCTCAATAGGGACCGAGGGCCTTAGATACATAGTACAATGTGTTTTGAATGTCCAATTCCTCCCTTAACTAAACAATGCCACTACCGATCCGTGGCTGCTAAATATACATATAAAGGCTCACCGGGCACGGGGCTTGATCGATGTTTTATTTAATCTTTTTCCTTGCAAGTGAACAAGACTATTATAGAATAGTTTTGGAAGCAAGGGTCGAACCCACGAGACAAGTGATCACGAACAAAAGGCAATTATTGATAGCAAATTATTAACCTAAGGGGGTTTTTATATTTTAATTCTACTCTAAACTACTATTTATAGATGTTTAACTAATTAGACAAGAATAACATATATGAAGATCTTATGGTGGGTGGAAATCTAGGATTCTCGGGTTTCACTTATATCTCCTTTATGTTCAATTCATAATAATGTCATTCAATGTCTTGGGTTCGTTCACTAAAAATAGATATAGTCTGTTGAACAATTGGTTCACCTCCATCCCCGCAAAATTCATCCATTCCTATATCCTAAGCACATGAACTGCTAATCTAGTCTGTCACCTAGATTTATGATCTATCTCGTCACCTAGATCATGTAAGAACCTGGTCCTAACTTATCACTCTCGTGCATCGATAGGTCCAATTTATTGTGTTGGTGAGCCATTGTACGACATATGCACTTGGTCATGCAGCTTATCCGCACCTCTAAGCCTTTATTATTTGCGATTACATTCATTTGTTCAAAGCAAAATAATATAGGGTTGATAAACAACACAATCAACAAGCATTGAATAGACATATATAAGAATCAAAACATAAATTCGATACAAGTTACCTCCCACCTCCTAGATTATGGATGATTTAGTTCATCATAGACAATGAACAACACATGGAGATGATTGGATACATGATTTGATCTTCAATACTTGAAATTACAAAGATTAACTATGTTATACAATCTAAAACTACCTAAAATCTATGCTCCTCCCTTGCATTGGCTCGGCCTTCCGGCTTCTATATATACTCTGAGTTGTAATCGATTGAATGATCATGTGAAAACCGACTTTTGATCATTCCGACCTCCACCTGGCGGTCGCTTAGCGGTGCTGGTACCTTTGCGTCCGCAGGTCTCCCCAATGTGTCCCCCTCGAAATCTTTGACTTGAGCCCTTTCTACCCAGACGCCTACCTTGCGGTCGCAGAAATGAGGCACCTTTGCGTCCGCAAGGTGTCCGATTGTAGCTTTCATTGTTTCTTCAATTTTCCTTTTGGCCCTTTGAAATTTGCACTTAAAACCCCGGAGTTTCGCGTATTTTCACAATTAACCTGAAACTTACAAAACTCACCGAAAACATATATTAGTAACCAAAAGCCTCGTGAAATAGCATAATTTAAGTCATAGAAGTATATAAAATCGACGTATAAAATACATCGATCAGGGCTGCTGAGAGAGGTGGTTTGCCAAGATATTCCCTGAGCTGCTCAAGGGATTTGACACGGTCTGCATTCCACTCAAAACCCTTGTTGCCGCACAGAACCTTGAAGAAAGGGAGGCACTTTTCCGCTGACCGGGAGATGAAGCGACCCAAGGCAATGACCCTACCATTTAACTGTTGTATGTGCTTGATGTAGTAAGGCTGTTCCATGTCGAGTAAGGCTTGGATCTTCTCCGGGTTCGCCTCTATTCCTCGCTGATTGACCATGAACCCGAGAAACTTTCCTACTCGGACCCCAAAGGCGCACTTGCTCGGGTTCAGCTTCATGTTATGTTTGCGCAGATTGGGAAACGTTTCTGCCAGGTCAAGAGTGTGATCGCAGCCCTTTGTCTTGATGACCATGTCATCTATATATATATGCCTCCATGTTTCTACCGAGCTGAGAGCCAAAGACTTTGTTGACCATTCGTTGGTAAGTGGCCCCTGCATTCTTCAGCCCGAAGGGCATCATTTTGTAACACTAGAGGCCCCCCGCTGCCTGGAAGGCGGTATTCGTCTTGTCTTGCTCATTCGTTCTGACCTGGTGATATCCCGAGTATCCGTCCAGGAAACTGAGCATTTCGAACCCGGCTATGGAATCGACGAGCACGTCTATGCGGGGCAGAGGGTAGCAGTCCTTTGGGCAGGCTTTGTTGAGACCCGTGAAGTCAACACACATTCGCCATTTGTCATTGGATTTCTTCACCATTACCACGTTCGCCAACTCGGGTACTGAATCTCCTCGATGATGTGAATGATGTCGCCAGAGCCACCTCTCGCTTTGATAGCCGCGTTCTTTTCTGGGGAATATTGTCTTGGCCGCTGCTAGATAGGTTGAAAAGTAGGATCAACGTTCAGGTCGTGGCGCGCAATATTCTCACTGATACCCGGCATGTCCTCAACTGTCCAGGTGAACACATCCAGACTGTTCTTCAACAGCTCAATCAATATATCCCGAGCTTCATGAGGCATGGCCTTCCCGATTTTGATTTTCTGCTCGGGGTAGGCTGGATTGATAACCACCTCTTCCAGCTCGCCCTCTGGTTGAATATCTGGCTCATCACGGACCTGCAAAGTGTCCTTTTCGATGTCTTCTGACTTGGGGCACTTAGCCTTAAGCCTAGAGGGCTCTGGTGCCGGGGCTTGCTCGGGGACCTCAATTTCCATGGGATCTGGCCAAGTTTCCCGAGCTCGATGTTGTTTACTGGGACGAGGTCGGCAAGGGTTGCCTGTGGGAACCTCTTTTCATGAGTCGCTATAGCTTGATCGAAGGTCCACGATCAAGAACCGCTATTACCGGGTCGAGAATATCCACGATCGCTTATTCTTTCGTTTTTCGCTAGATTCCTGACATACTCCCACATTGCCCTGGCTTATCAAGTTAAGGATGCCCACTCCATTCTCGGTGTAGAATTTTGGCTTCTGGTGGGGAATGGAGATGACCATCTGGAATTTGGCCATTGCTGGAGTGTCCAAAATACAGTTGTACGCTGATTTTAGGTCGATCACTAGGAACGAGATCATTTCAATCAGGGTTTGAGCTCCATCGCCCATGAATACCTCCAGCTCGATGGTACCCTTGACACTCACCTGGTGATTGGTGAACCCCTCCAGCTTTCCCAGATAAGGCTTGAGGCTGGTGTCTGGAAGTTCCAGTCCCTTGAAGCAAGAGTAGTACATGATGTCTCTGCATGCTCCAGAAAATAACCAGCGGTTGTTAGGATGCCAAAAGGGTGCTTGCCAACTCGCTGCGGGTAAAACAGATGCTCTGCTCTCCTGCCCGCTGTATCGCTGGCGTGTTGACAGCCTTGGACAAGGAATAGATATGTTTCCCGAGTTGTGTGTTGGACGGGAGATCCTCTTAAACCATGTTTATCACGCCTCGAATCTGAGGGGCCTGGTCGCCTCTTCCTCTTGGGTGTCTTCCCTGGTCATTGTTGGCGTTATTTCCCATGCCTTGATCCCTTTTAAAGCGATCCAATTTGCCCGCGTTGATCAGCTTTTGAATTTCTCGTTTCAACACAAAGCATTCTTCTGTGGTGTGACCGTTACCATGATGGTAATCACAGTACTTTGTGTTGTCCCGGGTATGAGCAAGCTCAAGATCGAGTGGATACGGACAGGCAGTGCGTCCCCCACCTGGAACATGATGTCTTCCCGAGTAGTGTTCAACAGGGTGAACTGTGTCTCCCTGAATCTTTGCCTGGGGGTAGTCGTTCTTTTCCTGTCTCTGTTCGAGCGGTGGTTGCCCTCCGGGCTCTGGTTAGCTGGCGTGGCCGAGCTTCCCTGACCCTTGTCTTTATTCTTGGCTTTATCGGCCTTGACGCTCTCAGTCGAGCAGAAGAGGTGTGAATTCGCTAGCAGCTCTGCTTTGGAAGCCCCCGGGATCATTGCTAGCATTCTCTTCAGTGGCCCTGCCCTCATGTTGTTGAGATAGCAGAACGTTATCTCTGGGTCACTGGTCGCGGTCACCTGGTCAAGCATCTCCTAGAATCTCTTCAAGTAGCTGCTGTAAGACTCATTGTCACCTTGCTTAATTTTGGCAAGGTCGAAACGATTCTTGGGGGTTGGGCCTACAGTGCCGAATTCTTCTAAAAAATTGGAAGTAAGGATTACCGTAAATTCCACATTAGTGGTAAATGTATCATCGCCCATCTCCATACTTCAACTCCTTAATAGACCCATTCGCAATATATTTTATATACATATGTAACTTAGGATTAAATTTAAGTAGGTGCTTAATTAGTTCATAATTTTCATTAATTAGTATTTAGATCGGTAATTATACATAATTAAACTCGAAAAAAATAATTAATTTTTTTAAACTCAGAAAAATGGCTAAGGGCATTTTGGTCATTTTTTTAAAATGTGATGCCTTAAGTATTTTATAGGTGTTGTATTAAGTACTAATGTATTTCTTTTGGCCCAACCGTCATTAAAAAAACTAAGGATTAACATAAAATTTGGTCTCTGAACTTGCCAATTCTGATTTATATGGTAATTGATAGAGATGTTAATAGGGCCGAGAACCGCAGGTCTGAACCTATTAAACCGGGTTTTTTCAGGGTTAGGTTTGCAATTTTAGCAGACCGTTTAAACCGCAACCGATTAGGGACCGAAAACCGTTAGGGTTGAACCGGAAGCTGACTTGCATACGGTTTAGTATAGTTAGTAATATACGGGATGAGTATAATACCCAAAACCGTTAGGGTTGGACCGATTAACAGCTTTAATATAGTTAGTATAATATATGAGACGCGTATAATACACTAAAATAAGCGTACAAGCCTCGAAATTGGGAAAAAACGTACAAATTTAATCATTGGCCGGAAAATGCAGGTTTGAATCGAAATCGACAGGGTTAGACCGAAACCGTTAGGTTTTTGATCGGACAACAGTGAAAACCGACTAAACCGGACCTATTATGGACCGGAACCGTTAGGGTTGGACCGAAACCATTAGGGCTAGACCGATTAACCTCTCTAGTAATTGATGTTGAAGATTTCCTATAGTGGCTCTTCAACCCAACTCTGTGCTTCATGTTAGTTTCTGGCGACGTTATCTTTGGATGAAATGTAAAATATTTTATAAAAATATCAAATTGCCCTCCATAATTCTAATAAACAATTCGTAAAAAAAATGGGGAGCCATCTTTAACCCCCCGCCCCCCTCCCACCCACCTCACCCCGTCGTCTTTTTTATCATCTCACATTCACAATTCATTATTTTCACAAATAAATGAGTAACCCATCTTCAATCCCCCCCTCCTCGCCACCACCTCACTCCATCATCTTGTCTCTCTCATTAATCATTCACAATTAATTAACCCATCTTTAATTATTTTTTCCCTAAAAATATTCTCTTAAAAACCTTAATTTATCTGTTTCTTTGCATAAGATGCCTTTGATTTAGCCCCTCCCTGCTTGGGAAACAACATTTCTGTAAGAGTAGAAAGAAAAAGACTGAATGGCCTACTGACTTAAGAAGAAGAGAGAAGAGTATTAAGAGGGAAGTGAAATTAGGAACTCGACTAGGAAAAATGAACCAACCTACCTGTGGCCTGATGATTACTTCATCATATTTATATACATCAAGTGCTCCATTATACAATGAATAATTACCCATTATCTAAAGGGAATGAATTTAATCAAACTAGTACAGTACAGTGAACATGTGTGAACCCAAACACTCATGTGGGAGAAGTCGAAGTGGCAGGATGCATGATTCTGTTTACACCCCCTCTCAAGCCAAGCAGAGTTGATTTGAGCTGCAGCTTGTCCAAAAGGATGTGAAGACGAGGCTGAGCCAAACTTTTAGTAAATACATCGGCCAGTTGATCTCGTGTGGAAATGTACGATAGACGCAGGAATCCCTGTTGCTGAAGTTCTCGAACAAAGTGATAGTCTATCTTTATGTGACGAGTGCGAGCATGAAAAACAGGGTTCCGTGACATGTAAATTGCTGAAACATTATCACAATGAAGCATAGGAGCATGCAAGAATAAACCGAGCTCACGATAAAGGAACGAAAACCAACGTAGTTCAGCAGATGTTGTCGCGATGGCTCGGTATTCAGCTTCGCTGCTAGATCGCGAGACAGTAGATTGTTTCTTGGCCGTCCAAGAAACTAAGTTTGGACCAATAAAAACACATGCGCCAGTTGTGGAACGCCGATCATCAGGGGAACCAGCCCAATCCGAATCTAAAAAGGTTGTAATTGTTGTATCAGCTGATTGTCGAAACTGAAGTCCCAACATTATGGTACCTTTAACATATTGAAGAATTCGCTTGACAGCTTGTAGATGAATGGTTCTAGGGGAGTGCATAAATTGGCACACTTGGTTCACCGAGAATGCAATGTCTGGACGGGTCAAGGTTAAATATTGTAACCCACCCACCATGCTGCGATAAGTGGTTGTATCCTCAATAGGATCACCGTCTAAACAAGAGAGATGTGAGCCGGGCACCATTGGAGTACGAGCAGGTTTACAGTCCGCCATATTGAACTTGTGAAGGAGCTCGGCGGCATACCTGGCTTGACCAAGTTGAAGAGTTTGAGGAGTACGAACAACCTCTATTCCAAGAAAATAGCTAAGTGGACCCAAACGACGACTATCAAACGTCGTACAAATGTGATCAAGAACTTGGGTAACGTCATCGAAAGAAGAACCAGTTACAATTATCTCATCAACATATACCAAAATGGCAAGAACCGAACCTTTGGTATGTCAAATAAATAAAGAACTATCGGATTTACTGTTGAAGAACCCAATAGACAGTAAATAATCATGCAATCGTTGGAACCACGCACGTGGAGATTGCTTGAGACCATAGAGAGCGCAGTGCAATTTACATACATGTGTCGGAAATCTTGGATCCGAGAGACCCGGTGGTTGAGCCATGTACACATCTTCATTTAGAAACCCATTCAAGAAGGCATTACGAACGTCGAGTTGCTCAATTTTCCATGACCGGGAATGAGCCAAAGCAAGGAGAGTACGAATAGTAGGAGGTTTCACAACGGACTGAATGTCTCGTCGTAATTAATACCTTCTTGTTGTCTGAAGCCCTGAGCCACTAGACGAGCTTTGTAACGTTCCAACGTACCATCAGCTCGTCTCTTTATTTCGTAAATCCACTTAGTTCCAATCACATTCATATTAGGATCACACGGTACCAAAGACCGCGTTTGATTTTTTTGCAATGCTCCTAGTTCTTCTTGCATGGCCTACTGCCATTGTGGTAAATTAGCAGCTTGTTTAAAGGATCTTGGCTCAAAATCTTCATGAGAAGGTGATACAATACCCGATAGAGCATTAGCGCAGGATGCCTAGACATAATCTCATTTATGCTTTTGTAGTGTAGTGGTGGTGTAGATGTGGCAATCGGATGGTGAGGAATTGCCGGATGAAGTCGATTGGTCGCCCGAGTCATTTAAACGGCATGGAATTGGACTATTTGCAAAATTAGGCCGAGACGACACCATCAAGAGTTCGAACAAAGCACTGGTGGAAAGCTCAAGGACGAGGCCGGTTGTGGTGAAGGGATTAAGATTCTTTGCTGGGCCTCATTTGTTTGCTGCAAGCGAGGCAAAAAAGGAGTGATAGGTGACCGACAGTCGATTTTGAGTAGACAACAGCCGCCTGTTTTGTCTCGAACCGAAGGCTTCATATGGGTTGAGAAGTCCCTCGCACTCCAAGCGATGAAGACCATTTTTGAATAGACTGGCTTGGGCCAGAGAATTCTGATTCCTATAGATTGTTAGTGAAAGGGAAAGTATGCTCATCAAAAAATACATGTCGAGAGACAGAGTCCCGCAGCCTTCCAATCAAGGCAACGATATCCCTTTCGAAAATTATCATATCCCAAAAAAACACAAGGGGTGGATTTGAGAAGAAGTTTATGTTTGTTGTAAGGCACAAGGTAGGGAAAACATAGACATCCAAAGGTTTTTAATAGTCGGTAATTTGGCACACTATGCAATAACTTTTGATAAGGAGATATGAACTGAAGTTGACGCATGGGAAGCCTATTGATCAAGAAAACTGCTATCATGAAAGCTTCAAGCCAAAATTTATGCGATACATTTGATTGAGCCATTAAACATAGGCCCATCTCGACGATGTGTCGATGTTTACACTCAACTACGCCATTTTGTTGAGGTGTGTAAGGACAAGTCGATCGATGTCTGATCCCATGAGTTTTGAGAAAAAGTTCAAAAATTTTATTCATGAATTCCTCCCCCATCTGCTTGAATTGCCACCGTATGAATAGCCGAGATTTTTCTAGAAAGTGATTTTCTACTTGTGTTTTGAAATCGAAAAACAAGTAGTAACATCGATTTATGAACCAAAGGAAAAATCCAAGCATATCGAGAAAAATCGCCCACGATACTTAAATAGAAACGAAAACCGAATTTGAAATTACAGAGAAGGACCCAAACATCCAAGTGCAACAAATCTAATGGTTGCAAAGAGTTAAAATTACGATGACAAAAGGAAGGTCGTGGTGACTTGCCCATGGGACAAATATGACACATTTGAGTACTTGAGACGCATCCACTAACCTGAATCCTGACTGATTTATTAATGACTTGAAAACTCATGACGGCGATGGCCTAGACGAGCATGCCAAGTTGAGGATGAAACGCTGCTCACCAATGAGAGCGACGGGGCCGACCGAGCACTAGAAGAAAATTTTAATCGATAGAGGCCGTCGAACTACGCCGTAAAGAATGATCCGCTTCGTATGGTTGTCCTTTACACGAAAAACCGATGCATTAAATTCAAAAAACAAGTTATTATCCAATGAAAATTTACTAATTGACAAGAGGTTTTTATGAATATTTGGCACACATAGAATATCACGAATATGAAATTTACGATTTTTATTGACAAAGGACGATTGATCGACAAAGGATATTGGAACACGAGACCCATTTGCAACAATAATGGAATCAGTACCTGTGTATGGAGAAATATTGTCCATACTATCCAACGAAGATGAAACATGACCGTTGCTCCGCAGTCCGTGACATATGGGAGCCATAGGAGAGAATCGCTATCCGTTGATTGCCACCGTGCCGTGTGGGGGGTTTTGTTGGAAACCGACGGGTAGAGGACGGATAGAGTATGGAGAAGGATTTGGTACGGTGTTGCAACATTTTGGACACCATAAGCATAATTGGTTCGGTTATTACAATGGGGTGCAAGGTGTCCAATTTTGTTGCAAAGTTGACAGTGGGATTTGGGTCCATGTGACTAGGATTATTGGGTGGTGTATATGTTTGCAAAAATTGAGGTTGATTTTGGGTTTGGAAAACACGATTTTGTCCAAAAAGCTGGGGCACATTTGACTCTACAGGAAACTGTTGGGGTGGATTTGGAAGTATACCACCACCTTGATTACCACGACTACCCATTTTTCCACCAATGTTTACCCCTACCGCGACTACCACCCCCATTTCCACATCCTGACCATAATAGCCGCTGTGGGTTTGAATAGAAATCCCATTGGTTTGGTTCGTGAATGGATGTGAGAAGCGGTTATGAGAATGGATTTGATCGTTGTTTTGCCGATTTGGCCTGAAGACGCAGCTAAGGCGCAAAAGAGTAGGATGAAGAGAAAGGGTAGAAGAAATCTTGAGTTGCAATGCTTCTTCTTGAAGCAAGAGATCTTGAAATTCATCCATGGACAC
>CM028382.1:93167482-93217976 GCA_013146195.2 Codonopsis lanceolata
TTACGTTAAGTTAAGTTATGTTCGTTCCATTATAAGTTAGAAGTTAAGTTAGGTTTATGTTAAATGTTAAGTTAAATTATACCTAAGTTGAAGTTAAGAAGTTAAGTTAAGTTAAGTTAAGTTACGTTATGTTACGATAAGTTAAGTTAGTAAGTTAAGTTAGAAGTTAAGTTAGTAAGTTAAAGTTAAGTTAAGTTAAATTAAGTTACGTTAGATTGAAGTTAAGAAGTTAAGTAAGTTATGTTACGTTAAGTTAAGTTTCGTGCGTTACGTTAAGCTAAGTTAAGTTATGTTACGTTAAGTTGGATATGTTACGTTAAGTTAAGTTATGTTACGTTATGTTAAGGTAAGTTACGTTATATTGCGTTAAGTTAGAGATTACGTTTAGATTAAGTTGCGTTAAGTTAGCGTTGCGTTGCGTTACGTTAAGTTAAGGGGATTGGCACGTTGCGTTAAGTTAAGTTAAGGTTAAATTACGTTAAGTTAAGTAAGATTAAGTTATGTTAGTTAGCTGCATTACGTTACGTTAAGTTATTAACATTTCTTCAATAGGAATTACGTTAATTTTCATGTTATAATGGTTCATCGTAGTCCATTATAACATTTTGCCCGATAGGCGTAGCGTGTTTTCATGTTATAATGGGTCCATCGTGCTCCATTATACCATTTACGTCAATAGGAGTAGCGTGTTTTCATGTTATAATGAATCGTCCAGTCGTTCTCCATTAAACCAAATTTAGATTATTAGCGTAAGTTAAGTTAAGCTAAGTTAAGTTAAGTTAAGTTAAGTTAAAAAGTTAAGTTAGAGATTTTTATATTAAGTTAGTTAAGTTAAGTTAAAGTTAAGTTGCGTTACGTTAAGTTACGTTAAGTTAAGTTAAGTTAAAGATTTAGATTTAAGTTAAGTTAGGATTAAGAAGTGTTATGTTACGTTAAGTTAAGTTAAAGTTAAATTGAAGTTACGTTAGAAGTTAAGAGTTAGGATTAAGTTAAGTTGCGTTAAGGATAAGTTAAAGTTAAAAGTTAAGTTAAGTAAGTTAAGTTAAGTTAAGTTAGAAGTTAAAGTTAAGTTAAGTTAAGTTAGAAGTTAAGTTAAGTTAGAAGTTAAGTTAAGTTAAGTTAAGTTAAGTTAAGAATTAAGTTATGCGTTAAGTTAAAGTTAAGTTAAGAAGTTAAGTTAAGTTAAGTTAAGTTAAGTTGAGTTAAGTTGCGTTAAGTTAAAGTTAAGTTAGTTATGTTAATTAAGTTAAGATTAAGTTGCGTTGCGTTAAGTTACGTTAAGTTAAGTTAAGTTAAGTTGTATTTAAGTTAAGTTAAGTTACGTTACGTTACGTTTAGTTAAGTTACGTTACGTTAAGTTAAATTACGTTACGTTACGTTAAGTTAAGTTAACTTATGTTACGTTAAGTTAAGTTATGTTACTCTAAGTAACGTTACGTTACGTTACGTTAAGTTATAACATTTTGCTAATAGGCATTGTGTGTTTTTATGTTATAATGGTTCATCGTAGTCCATTATAAGATTTTACCAATAGACGTTGCGTGTTTTCATCATATAATGGTCCATCGTACTCCATTATACCATTTCATCAATAGAAATAGCGTGTTTTCATGTTATAATGGTCCATCTGTCGTACTCCATTATACAATTTCGTCAATAGGCGTAGCGTGTTTTCATGTTATAATGGTCCATCGTACTCATTTATAACATTTCGCTTGATATAAGCGTAGCTTGTTTTCATGTTATAATGGTCCATCGTACTCCATTATACCATTTCGCCAATAGGCGTATCGTGTTTCATGTTATAATGGTCCATCGTACTCCATTATACCATTTTGTCAATAGGCGTAGCGTGTTTTCATGTTATAATGGTCCATCGTACTCCATTATACAATTTCGTCTATAGGCGTAGCGTGTTTTCATGTTATAATGGTCCATCGTACTCCATTATACTATTTCATCAATAGGCGTAGCGTGTTTTCATGTTATATTGGTCAATCCGTCGTACTCCATTATACCATTTCATCAATAGGCATAGCGTGTTTTCATGTTATAATGGTCCATCGTACTCTATTATAACATTTCGCTAATAGGCATAGCGTGTTTTCATGTTATAATGGTCCAGCGTACTCCATTATACCATTTCGCCAATAGGCGTATCGTGTTTTTCATGTTATAATGGTTCATCGTACTCCATTATACCATTTCGCCAATAGGCGTAGCGTGTTTTCATGTTATAATGGTCCATCGTAGTCCATTATACCATTTCGCCAATAGGCGTAGCATGTTTTCATGTTAAGTTACGTTAAGTTAAGTTATGTTAAGTTATGTTAACTTAAGTTAAGTTAAGTTAAGGATTGCGTTGCGTTGCGTTACATGTTATGTTGCGTTGCGCGTTAAGTTAAGTTTTACTTTTAAGTTGCGTTACGTAGCGTTGTTTAGTTTAAGTTACATTAAGTTAAGTTACGTTACGTTACGTTAAGTTAAATTAAGTTGTAATGTGAATGTTTTAATTTTTGTAATTATATTGATGCTAACCATTTTAATTATTGATATAATATTATTAAATTAACATTCCAAATATTAATTTAATTTAATTTCAATTTAATTTCAAATATTATTGATATTTTATCATTCATTAGAATTTAATTTCAGTTTATTTTCAGCGACGGAATTTTCCGTCGCTAAAGTTCACCTTTAGCGAAGGAATATTCCGTTCTTGCATATAATTAAAAGGCTCAATATTCGGCGAATTTTAAAATAGCAAATAAGCGAAATTAAATTCGAAGAAATATTCAGCGACGGAATAAGATGAATCATTTCACGAATTCATCAAAGATTGTCTTCAACCAAATGTTATGAGTGGATGCCAGCCCAAAGGATTTTTTGAATGGACGGGCTGCCACTAGCCGCCTTATACCCTCACACAGGCACATTCCCCAAGGAATTATTAAATGCATCGCCTCGGCTTCCGTGCCTTAATGATGACAGTTCTCGGGACAGCCTCCAAACGACGGCTTCTCTTGGTATAAAAGCATAGATTCACCCTCATTTTGAATTTTCCCAATCTTGGTGTAAAATCAAAGCCAGAGCCACTCATCTCTGCATTCAACCACACAAATAGGATTCCCCAGATTTTCCTCCAGGCAACCCTTCATCATTGACAGGTATTCCTCAAACCTTACTGTAATTTTTGCTGCAATTTCATTTCTTCTCTACTAGAACCCCCATTTTAGGGTTCGATGATGCCGTTTGGGTACATGATGAGTTCTGTTACAATCTGAATAATCAATCTGTCGTAAACTAGGACGTCTGATACTCTGCTTTCCTTCTAACCATCTTAAATTGTCTGCTCCCAAATATTCATACAATATCATGACCCTTTCCAGGGGTCCAGCTGTTTCACAAGAACCCCACCTATAAATGGGACTCGAGGAATAGCCGACTGGTTGTGGGTTCCCAATGCGCTGTCCGCGCGCCACTTGGATAGGGGTGCGTGCGTGCTGAGACACTGCGCTCTCATTCCATCCTCCCTTGTTTAGGGGAAAACGAAATTAAAAGTACGAGATGAGTGGTGTCTAAAATAACGCGTTTGAATACGTCTCGGTTGCCTTTAGTGGATTTTTGATCCAATATGAGAACTTTGGATTTCCTGCATCAAGTTATCCCTTGTTTAGGGGATACCAGAATATGGGAATGCATCACCCTTTCATTCCCATTTTCTCTTTTTTAGGGGAAAGCGAAAAAGTGCAAAAAAGGATGTTGCGACGCCCCCACTATGAATTTTATAAAAATAGCCTTATGGCCCATTTCGAATCACTATGGGAGCTTTGGGTTTCCCGCATCAAGTTATCCCTTGTTTAGGGGATACCAGGATATGGGAATACATTACCACCCTTTCATTCCCATTTTTCCCTTTTTTAGGGGAAAACGGAAAAGTGCAAGAAAGGAGTGCTGCGAGGCCCCACTGGATCCAAAAAGTTTTAGAATCGCCAACTTTAATTTAAGGCAAAAATAAAGCAAAACCAAAAAAAAAAAAAGAGAAAAAACCAGAGATTATGAAAACAGATTCGGAGGCTAAGTTACGAGTTAGACACCCAACTCACCCTTTCGGTCTCAAAAATGGTTTTTGGCTAAAGTATGCTTATTGTTATATTTATCTAGCAAATAAATAAAGTATTTAAAGACAGGAAAATAAAAACAAATACATCCGCGGCTGCATTATTTACGGACTTGCAGCCATTTCCTTACATAATTACAAATATATTTAAAAATATTTGGCCATTATAACGGCTCTTTTTACATAATTTTTCTAACTAAATCCGGGCAGCACAACAGCTTATATTAGCTACATTGGGCCGGATTTTAAAGAACAACTTAAAGAAAAAACAACGCCCTTAAAGGCTATTACCTTTTAGAGCGAGATGTGCTCGCTCTGTCCTTCAGGGAGAGGGAGTCTTTTTTGTTGTTGTTATGTTGTCGTTGTTGTGATTCGGGCAGAGTGACTGCTTAGTTGTGGTGTTTTTGGCTCGCTCACTCGGGCAGAGTGACGGCTTATTTGTGGTTGTTTTGGCCTTTTTGGTTGGGCGGAACAACGATTTATTTTGGGTGTTTTTCAACCTATTACTCGGACAAAGTAACGGCTTACTTTATGGATTTTGGGCCAGGGAAATGAGGTGGATACCTAACTAAAAGGCTAGTGATCACTTTTAACCGGTGGATTTTTGTTTTGGCGGAGTTTGGACGGGGTTTCGAGGCTTTATGAGAGGGGAGGGATCACTCTCGCTCACTGCGTTAAAAATACATAGCGTAACTTTGGGCTTCAAGCCTTCATCGAATAATGTCTCCCAAAGCATAGCCAGGCACCTGTATTTATAGTTGGATTTGTGTTTCATCGGCTTGTACCACACGCTTGACAAGTTGCACAATGCGTTAACTCTTTGGGTACTATTAGGAGCATGGCACGGAATAAACCTCCCCTTGGCACGACGCCAGATGTCCCTTAAGGTCGCGCCAAGTGACTATTCAAGTTCCAATTTTGTCACTTTTATCCCTCGCACTTTACTGTTTTGCGCATCCTGCTTTTCCTTTCGCATCTTTGACTCCTGTAACTTGACATTTGTTAAGTTTAAGCAGTTCTTGATATCACATGTCAGAGTCACATATTAGGGGTACGAAATTGCTGTGTCTACACTGGTGCCCTGTTCATCAGTCTTGAAATAATCCATAACCAAGGGTTCTTACTTCCCTGCTATTGCTTACTTTTACGAGGAAGGATTAACACATATTCATCGATTCATGTTTCCTATAGGATGTCTTCCAGCGACGACACCCATTCTGAAATCGAAGGCCGTAGCTACGATCATGGAGCCCCCACTGAAACCGAGGAGAGCACGGAAACATGATCTTCTAGTTCTGAGGAAACCGAGCTGGAGGAGATTCCATTAAACCTTCGAGAGCCTAACTACTTTACGGAAAAAACCTTAGATTCCTCAAGTGCAGTAAAGGATAAAATGATCAGGGACGAGCAAACCACTCTCGAGGAAGAGGAACAATCTGAAGATAAACTCCCTAGCTCAAGCATTCCCCGTGCGAAGAAGAAAAAAGACACTTTAAAAGGCAAACAGATCACCACCGATGTTCCCCCCCAACTCAAATGGGACGACTTAAACTGCGAGGATGATGTATCTCTTGGTTTTATTCGTTGGGTATGGACCCCAAGAATTACCTAGTTAAAGCCTTTGATCTGGATATCGAGAAGAACGGGCATAACTTCCAAGGAGACCACATGGTCTTCTGTTTTGATTTCTTCCTCGTCGGCCTTAGGCTTCCTCTTGACCCTTTCTTCTCCGAATTTTTGAACTTAAACAATGCCCTTCCTTATGATCTAACCCTTACAACTGTGAGGTTTTTGGTCGCCTACATCGTTGCTTGTCGGCTACTTGGATTTGAACCCAGCATGGCCCTATTCAGAAAATTCTTTTTCTTTTCTTTAGATAAGAAGAGTGGCCGTCTAACTGGTCGATCCAACCCTAATTACTTCTAACTCCTCACTGACGGGCCCAACATAGTCGATGCCTAGGATGGAAAAGCTCTACTCGTTGAATCTCGAGTCGGGTGGCCTTTTGCTCCATATTTAGAAGAATTAGAAATCGCCAAGTATGATAAAAATTCATTCCGAGTAGGAGAACCCTAGCTCGCAAAAGCTTTTAGGAAACTGCTTGGTGTTAAGGAAGGGAAGAATGGTCAAGACTGGGTGTTAGATTGGGTATCCCTTACCTCTGATTCCTCTTTACTTCAACTAGCCGAGATATTAAGCTGGCCTGTAGAAGGAATTGAACCCGGGGTCATCATGGATGCCGAAGAACCTCACCCATACTGGGGTAGCTGCCATGGAGGTAGATTCCCCGGCGAGTGCCCGGACTGCGAGCTGACTGGAACCAATTGCACCCCTGCTTTTTCACTGAATGGTTTGCATATCTTTCAATCTAACTTTCCTTTACTTCTCATTTCAACCAAGGTTTTTACAGAGTCTTCATGATTTTTCCTGTAGATATGAGGCAGCTTGAAGATTCCAACTGATTCCTCCAAGCTATGAAGAGGGACGCCACAAAGAGAAACACCCAACTGACCACCCTAGAGCCTGCTCACCTTCCCACCGTTCCTGTTGCAAACATAGGACGTGGAACTAGCCGAGGGCATGAACCAAGCCAGGCTGCCACTCTGATCCCTACTACTGTTCCTTCCACTACAATTCCTGCTGCTTCCAATCCAACTATTCTTGCCACACAAACAGCCAAACGGCCTACCCCTGAACTTCTTACAGACAGAAGAACCAGATCGCGAACAGAAAAGGACGATCAGGTTGAAACGTCGAGCTCTCAAGAACCTATGTGGCAAAGGGACAACTTTGAAATTTCAGAAACCCAGGAGCTTGCTGCCAAGATAATTACTAAGGTGGCCAATGTGCCCGACCTAGCCAACATCAATAAAAACAGACGGGGCGGGCATGCTGCCACTGTAGGACTAGGAATAGTGAAGAGGCTCCACCATACAAGCATCTGAAAGAGAAGTATAGAACATTCCTGCTCGGTCCTCATCGGCGAGATAGGGATGTGTATGGACGAGGTAAGTAACTATCTATTTATAAAGGAAAATGACTGAATGCTATGTGTTCTGTTTTTGACTTTATATTTTGCTTTCAGGCGGCCACCAAAACTGAACTTTCATACGATCGACTGCTCGACAACCTCAAGTCCTCCAGCTCTCTATCCTCAAAGAAGAACCATCTTGAAGAGCAAATCAACACCCTCCGAGCTGAGCTCAAAGAGAACGAAGAAGCCATGACTACCAAAGTTACTGAGCTCTCCAAGTTGGAAGAGGAGAAGAAAACCTTGGAAGCACACCTCAATTTTTCCAAGAAATCCGAGGAGATTGCACTAAAAAACATTAGTCAGGTAAGAAAGGAACTCAAAGAAGCCCTCAACAAATTGCAGCGAGTAGAAGAGGAGGCAGCCGAGAAAGAAAAGAAAATGAAGGAAGAACTGTCCCAGCCCAATGAAGAACAACAGCAAGCAATAATTGCCAACTACAAGAGCTCTGATGACTTCCATGCGAGTATTGAGGACGAAGCCTATCCCTTCTTCATTCAAGGGGTACACCACGTCCTTAGGCAACTAGCGTCCAATGGGATGGATATCCGACCAGAACAACTCTTTGAATGGGGAACAAACACCCTCTTCTGCCCTTCTGCACACCCATGGCATGCCTTGGTGCCCTTCAATAAAGACGAGCTGATTTCTTTGGCTTAATCAGATGCTCAAAAAGGGCTCGCTGCTTTGACCCCTCCAAAAACTGCTGAAGTGTCCATTACAGATCTAATGACCCAGATCTGGATGGCTAAATCGCAAGAGGCTTCAACCTTGGCTGCTCATTCCGCTAGTGACGACGGGGATGTGATCGTGATTGAAGAGACTACCCCCAATGAAATGGCTAACCCTGGCCAAGACACCGCTCAAACAGTTCCCGCCGATCCTTAAATTTCTCCTGGCCTGCATGCCAAAGCTGAACTTTTCATTACTATTTCCCTGCAAGACAATTTACACTATCCCTGGGCCTGTAATATTAACATTTCTACACTTAATATCAATGTTTGTTATTTTCTCAAAAATGCTTCAACTGTTTTAAAACCCCATCTTTTAAATCGAGCAAGTTCATCCCGGGTTTGATGAGAGATAAAAAATGCATAGCCTTCGAACACCAACCCCTTCACCCGAGCTGAGATAGCTGGCACTCGTGAAGGAGAATAATCGAGATAACTGGCTCAAACACCAACCATTTTTCACGAGCAGAGATACCTCGTACTCGTGAAAAAGAGAATTATCGAGATAACCTTATACCACACTCAAACACCAACTTTTAAAACAAGAAGGAAAAACCCATGCCCGCCAAAAGCATGATCGAGTCCGTGCACAATGGCACAAACGGGACACTCAAAAAACAACATACATAATGAGAAGCAATGTATGTTCATTTATTTCATCCCAATTACATCAAAGCAAAAGAAAACATAACCCGCACAATACCAATTAACGGTAATGCTTCTTCAAATGATCTGCATGCCATAGATGTTTAAGCTTGAAGCCTTCCTCTGTTCGCAACATATAAGTCCCCTCCTTGACAATTCTGACTTCTTGGAACGGACCCTCCCAATTAGGAGAAAGCTTCCCCCACTCTACTCGATGGCCGGTTGCCTCGACTTTTCGGAGAACCCACTCGCCCACAGCAAATGACCGACCATGAACCCTTTTATCGTGGTGGGCCTTTGCTCGCTATTTATAATTGGCCATTCGCCTCTTATATTCCAACCGTTTCTCCTCCACCAAATGAAGGTCAGCTGCCCGAGCTACTGTGTTGGATTCTATACTATAGTGAGATACTCTATGATTTGGTAAGGTCATCTCCACCGGTGCCATGGCTGCAGATCCAAAGGCAAGAGAGAAAGTTGTTTCACCCATAGGCGCTCTAACTGTTGTTCTGACCGCCCACAAAGCTAATGACAACTCATTCACTTAAGGGCGTGCAGGACTTGCTTGTTAGCAGCTTCATCTTGCCCATTACCTTGAGGATATGCGACAGAAGACTGCCAATGTTTCACGTGCATCTGCTCGCAAGCTTTTGTAAACCTTTCTGAGAACTGAGTCCCATGATCAGAAACTATAGCCCGAGGTACCCCAAAACGGCACCATATATTCTCATGCACAAAGTCGATCACGTTGATCTCACTGATAGTTTCCAAAGGCTTAGCCTCAACCCACTTGGTGAAATAATCCACAGCAACTACCGCATACTTAAACTTAGAGCGAGCTAACGGGAAGGGATCGATTAGGTATATACCCTACATATCGAACGACCATGATGTCACCACAGGAGTCTGCTCGATAGAAGGTAACCAAGGTATATCGGCGTAGCGTTAACACTTATCACATCACCGAACATACATTTATGCATCTCGCCTCAAAGTAATCCAATAAAACCCGACAGCCAAAACCTTTTCTGCCAATGACCGTTGACCCGGATGCCCTCCACATTTTCCCTCATGAATTTCACCCAGTATGCCCTCGGTCATCTCTGGCCGCACGCACCTAAGCAAAGGCCTAGTATATGACCGCCGGTAAAGAACTTTATCCAAAATAACATACTGGTATGCTCGCTTCTAAATAGTCCAAGCTTCAGACTTGTCCTCGGGCAACGTTCCCTGCTCGATGTAGGCCTTCAGATCATCTATCCAACACTTCGCAGCAGGCTCAATGTCCATGATCACCTCTTTATCTATCACTGGGACCTCAATCATGACCCCTGGATGCAAAGATTGAATTTCATCTTCGGCCATCTTGGAAAGGTAATCCGCGCGCATATTATCCTCACGGCCAACTCGAACTAGCTCCCACTAATCAAAATCCTTCAAAACCTCATTCACCATGGTACAATATCGAACCAGAACTGGATGATGGACAACATAATCACCCTTTACCTGATTTACAACCTACTGCGAATCATAATAGATTACTATCTTGCGCACTCCTATGTCCTACGCGAGCTCGAGCCCCGCGATCAATGCCTCCTATTCTGCTTGGTTGCTTGATGCTAGAAAATTGAAACGCAAAGCCTTCTTAAACTCCACATCCTGCTCGGGTGGAACTAATATTAGACCTGCTCCGCTCCTGAGCCTGCTAGCTAAACCGTCGACGTGTAATTCCCAACAATACTCTGGGCGGGGCCGTTGAACAGGAACTTTCTTCAATGCAGTCTGGGTGGAAGTCTCCTCCTCACCTGAATTCTTGAAATTAGTGTCAGCCACAAAATCTACCAAAGTCTGTGCCTTAATAGCTCGTCGAGGCTGGTAATCGATTTCAAATTCGGTCAATTCAATTGACCAGGTGAGCAAGCGACTAGAGGAGTCCGGCTTGTGCAAAATTTTCCTGAGGGATGTGTATGTGTAAACAACGATGGGGTGTGCAGAAAAATAAGCTCGAAGTTTCCGAGCAGCAACAACAAGCGAATAAGCCAACTTTTATGCATTAAAATAACGCCCTTCCACCGCGGTGAGGGCCTTAGAAATATAATACACATGCTTTTGGAGATTACATTCTTCCCTAACAGCGACTATAGCCTGCTCTATAACCGCGAGATACACAAATAAATTTTCTCCAAGGACCGGGCTGCTTAACAATGGAGGTTGTCCCAAGTATTCCACCAACTGCTTGAAAGCCTCTTAACATTCCTTTGTTCATTCAAACCTTTTGTTTTCTCGAAGCACTTTGAAAAATGGCAGGCACCTTTCTGCCGACTTGGAAATAAAACGACCGAGGGCTATAACTCGACCATTAAGCTTATAGACATCCTTGATGCAACGAGGAGGCTTCATTGTGACCAATGCCTTAATTTTCTCAGGGTTAGCCTCAATACCTATTTCATTCACCATGAACCCCACGAATTTTCCCTCCTTCACCCCGAACACATACTTGCTCGGGTTAAGTTTCATGTTGTTCTTCCTGAGATTGTCTAAGGTTTCTTCCAAATCAACAGTGTGATCATGTCCTTTAGTCTTCACCACCATATCGTCAATGTATGCCTCCACATTCCTGTCGATCTGCGAGCTCAATACCTTGTTCACCATCCGTTGATAAGTAGCTCCTGCATTCTTTAAGCCGAATGACATCATCTTATAGCAGTAGAGCCCGCCCGCTGCCCGAAAGGCAGTCAAAGCTTTATCTTTTTCAATCATCTTCACTTGGTGATACCCCGAATACGCATCAATGAAGCTCAGGAACTCAAAGCCCACGCACATCCTCCATTTCCCGTTCGACTTTTTAACCATGACTACGTTAGCCAGCCAAGTCGGATATTGTATTTCCTGCACTAAGCAACTTTTCCACCTCCTCCTTGATCGCCTTGTCCTTTTTTTGTAGAGTACACTCTAGGCCGCTGTTGAATTGGCCTAAAATCTAGGTCCACGCTAAGGCAGTGAACTGCAACGTCCTCGCTAACCCCTTACATATCTTATAGTCTCCACGCGAACACATCCAAGCTCCTCTAGAGCTGCTTGACCAGGTTAGCCCGAGCTTCTGCCGACAGCGCTCTGCCAATCTTTATTTTTTGATCAGGATAAGCAGAGTTAATAACAACCTCTTTAAGCTCATCTTGGGCTGTAAATTCTGGCTCATCCCGCATTTAGAGTGTATCACATTCCACTTTTTCTTATTTTTCAGTATGAGTTTCCACCGCGTCAAGCTGGTCCAGCTCCATATCCATAGCCTGCTCGACTTGTATTGAACTCTCCCCAACCATAGCAATCGTCAAAGGACCCACAGATACGTGAGATTTTTCCTTGGTACTAACGGTGACTTTCTGCTCGCCATCTTCCAAAGTCAATTTTCGCTTTTTCCTTTGACTATCACGGACGTATTCCAGCACTGCCCAGGGGCTGGCTCTTCAAGACCCCCACACCTTGATCTGTATAAAACTTTGCTATATGGTGAAGGACCGATGCCACCATCTGAAATTTTTTCATGCTAGGCACCCCCAAAATTCTATTGTAGGGGGACTTCAGATCGATCACAAAGTAATCTTCTCCACCCTAGTGTGACTACCTTCACCAATGAAAACTTCAAGCTCAACTATGCCTTTGACCGACACCTTGTGATTGGTGAAGCCTTCCAGGGTCCCCGCATAAGGTTTGAGGCATTCATCTTTCAATTCCAAACCCTGAAAGCAAGAGTAATACATCACGTCCCTGCAAGCTCCAGTGTCCACTAGAATCCTATGCACCACCCAACTATCGATCAGAGCAGAAACAATCAAGGACTGCTCCCCAGCCATATTACTGGCCAATTCGCTGCGAGTAAACTGTATCGACTCTTCGCCTGCTTGCAAAGTGGTTGGGCGATCCACTTTTGACAATGAGTAAATCTGCTTGTCGAGCTGAGTAGGTGTGGGCTCCTCGTCCATAATTACATTTATTACTCCTCGAATTAGGGGTGCGTCTCTTCAGGGGGCATTCCCTTTGTTGTTGCCATCTCTCTTGAATCGGTCCATCCGACCTTCATTTATCAGCTTTTGAATGGCCTTTTTCAACGGTCAATATTCCTCTGTGGTATGCCTATAGTCATCATGATATGCACACCTCGTAGTCCAATCCCTAGAATCTGTAGTCTCAGGATTCATACATGGTGGGCGGGGAAGCTCATCTCGAACCTCATACATTATATCCTCCTGCAATGTGTTGAGCGGGGTGAGAACACTTTCTCGAAGAAATTCCCTAGGGCGATCATATCTTGACTTGCTTCAGTTATAACCGCCCCCTGCACCTTGGCCGCTACCCTTAGGATTAGCCTTAGCTTCCCCAATCTCGGCACTCTCTTTCCTCTTTTTTTTCTTTACGGTCTCCCCCGCATACCACTTTTGACCTCGCATTAACATCTCAGCCTGCGTCTTGGGCTCTCACATGCTCAACTATGATCGCAAACCACCTTCGCCCTCAAGCAACCTTGTTTCAAAGCACAAGGTAACCTCCTGCTCGGACAATCCAGGAACTTGCTCAAGCATTTTCATGAACCGCTCCAAGTAACTGGCAGTTGATTCATGGGCTCCCTGCTTAACCTTTGACAAGTTAGCTCTTGTCTTTGCAATAGCTCCCGAAGTACCAAAATCTGCCAAAAACTTTGCCCAGAGGTCGGCCCAATTGTTGATAGACTTGCGAGGCAGAGCTCCCATCCAGGCCAATGCTTTTCCTTGTAACGAGCCCACAAAAGCCCGAATTTTTAAAGCCTCATCTGATGTCACAAGACCAATCTGGGATTCGAATGACATCAACCAATCTCTCGCCTTTGTCTTCCCTGTGTACTCCTTAACATTTGGGAAGATGAGTCCTTGTGCTAGAGGTGCGTTCTCAATCCAAGAGGCCAAAGGACTAGCTGACGTTCCCAGGAAATTCTCATCCAAGGCCTTGCCCTGCTCCCATGCCTCCATACGACACTTCAAATCCTCAAACTCTTGCATGTTAAAGGTTGTAGGCAAACCACCTACGGGCTGAGGCTGCATCCCAGGCACAAGAGGGGTCTTACGGGGTCTCATAGCTCTCATAGCTTGAGTAACACCCACGGCCTGCGCCACCTGTACTTGGGTTGCACCTGCAAGCTAAGGCATTAGCTCATTAGCCATTAAACTTTTCTAGGCATTAGGTTGGTGCAGTTCCCGCCTGCCTCTAGAATGATGCGATAGATGGACTTGTGACCTTCCAAGTGAAGGTGTCCGATGACGGCGAGCATGGGACCTCTTAGGAGATGGAGTTCGATGATTGCGGGCATGCGATCTACGCGGAGATGGCGAACGAGGGCGACGAGGATACAACCTTCGTGGAGAAGGCGATCTTCAATGACGGTGAGACTGTGCTGAATCTTCTCCCGCCCTGGGTCCCAATCGAGAATGTACACTCAGAACAACCCTATAACTGGCTCGCCCCTCCTTCTGGCTTCGTCCCTTGTTGGATTCTCGTGCATGAGGTTGTGAAGGAACTTGCACTGGATGTAGAGGATTTCCCCCAGTCCTTGACCCACTTGCTGCTTAACTCGGTGCGGGCAAACCTGGTAGGGGCTCCAACTTAATGGGTAAAGGTGGCTTACCCATTGCGATTAGCTGCAAATTCAGCTGGTGCATTTGCCCCAGATATATCGCCCTCTGGCGTAAAACTTCCTCCTAAAACTCGTTGGCCAACCCAACAGCAGCTACATCACTCCTAGCCAAGGAATCTAAACCTCGCCGTTGATTGAGCTGATGACGGGCATCATGAGGTGGTGGATTATTGCCAGCCGGAAGGTTAAGACTAGGGGTAGCTGTATGTACCTCTTCCTCGTTACCGCCATTAACACAATTTTCCGCCATAATCAAAACTTGTGATTAGGAAACAAAATTGCACTTAAGAAAAATCATTTCCCGGCAATGGAACCAACTGATGCGTCCAAAATAATCCAAGGACTCACTGGGCTTAATATCTCGGATATCTGGCTTTCAATCTATCCCAAATCTTCAAGGCCCAATCATGTCACACAAATAACAATCGTAAACTAGGTAGGGGCTTTCCCTGCAAAAGCCCACCGGCGTGAAATTAGCTTAACACTCAATTAAGTAAGCAAACCAACAGAATTTAGCCTTAAAATATAAATCACGTGCCTCCCTCCTTTATTTTGAGGGGATTTTATAACCGTCTGGGGAAGTTGGATAACTCTCAATTAAATGTCAATGCGTGCTAGGCGAGTACATTAACTGCCACGTCCATTCTAACGGTTTGGTCATGAATGTGGAAGCAATCATCTCGGAGATAACTAACCACGTTCGAGATGACCGTTATTTGCTTAACCGAGCATGGTAAGTCTGCTCGCTAAATATTTGACTGCTTGGAAGGTGAGCCCCCAACTCGCTATGAACTTGCCCACTGGGTATCAAATCCCCAGCTCGCTATGCACCTCCTGACTTGGTATTTAGCCCCCAAATCCTATACTCATTATAATGATCATTGTGACATTGTCTGGCTGCTGCCCGCTTCAAAATCGAGTTTTAGAGTACACGTGCTCTGCTCGTGATGACAGGAAGTGTGCCAGTCACGTGACCTACGCTTGGGCCTTTTGGGCCATGCAGTTCAATAATAATAATAAATTAATAAAATAATAATAATTAATGATAATAATAATAATAATAATAAAGGAAATAACAATGATAATAATAACAACTATTATTTATATTAATAATAAATAAAATTAATATTAATAATAAAATAAAAATTAAAGTACTACTAATAATAATAATGTAAATCACATTTTGTGATGAGACTATTTTAGTCTTTATATTAGAATTTAACAGTTTTTCAACTTACGAATCAAACACACACACTAACTTATTAAAGCTAATCAACACTTTGAAAAAATTAAATCAAACAGTATTAGTTATTAATCATCAGTCATAAATCATAAATAATAAGTCATTATTCGTAAGTAATAAATCATCAACATGTATCAATTTGCGAACTTAAACTTTCTAAAACCTTTTATTAAGGCCACTTTTCTTAGATTATCTAAGATTTAAAGAACTCATGCCTCTTTAAATAAGGGGAAACTAATTTCCAGGTACTTTCCCATTTACTCCCTCCCTCCATTTAAAATGGGAAAGTCCCCTATCACTTTTTAAAAATTAATTTGACAAAAAAAAAAAATGGGTAAATTGGGGCAGGTCCCTTTTTCAAAGTTTTCAAGCACTTCAGTTCATTATGTTTTCTTAAAACCGAAAAAATAGTTTTTCAAGGGCGAAAAGACTACGATATTATTATTGAACCGAAGACGAGCTACAGAGATAACTTACTTAGTGTATCATGATACATTAATTTTCACACCTCAATGCATCAATTTAGGTTACCTAGTCCAATATCGCACCACGTTACATCAATTTATGCACCACGGTGCATCATGAAGTCAGGCCTTCATCTACCCTCTTTTAAGTACACAATCAATAAATAATTCAAATTTATATGAATATTTCTTGCATTCCAAATCTAAATCGATGTTTCACAATTAACAAATAATGTATTGTGCTTCAAACTTAATACATTCAGATTTTAAAAGGTGTACAACAACGGGGAAAAAAACATATGAATATTAGCCTAGTAAATAATTATATTTGTAATCAGTATTCTAAAACTCCCCGCCAAGGCGTTAGGTGTCTCTCCACTGCCGCGAGTTTCTTAGTTACCGCCTAATCGGTCAAATCAGGGCCTACGCCAAACCCCACCGACCTTAATTTATTTTTTGTAGCTTTGATTTTGTTGTGTGCGGTGACCGGAGAAGGAATGGAGGGCGAAATGGAGAATGAAGGGGGAGTGGTAATGGTGAGGAAGAGAAGGATGTAGAAAGAAAAGGGGTGTTTGAGTTTGTGGATATTTGGTGGGCTGAGAGAGGTGATAGATTAAAGGGTTAGATATAGGAGGAAAGAGATTGGAGGATGAAAAAATGAGAAGAGTCGGTCTACCGGAGAGAGAGGGAGAGAGAAGAAAAAAAAGAAAGAAAGAAAAATGAGTTGTCGGTCTGTCAGATAGAAAGAAGAAAGAAGAAAAAAAAAGATGAAGAAGAAGGGGGTTGTCTCGGGACTCAGAAGTTAGAATGAAAAGGGATTAGGGAGGATAAGTTACACTGTAAGTTGTAGGAGCAGTAGGTAGGTGGAATAATATATATATATTTTTTTCAAATTTGGCTGGTTTATTGCTTTGGGTTGTTAAGAATTAGGATTAGTGGTTGATTTATATATTTTTGTTCATTTTACAAATATAGACAAATGTTTGATAAAATGACAAACATAAAAAATTAAATTTATAGTCAATATATTTGATCTATGATGTAAATTATTTAAAAAATGGTAATTATGTTTTAATTTTAGGTCCCGCCTAGACCCCGATTACACGTCCTCTAAACGCTAGTGTGCCGCCTAACGATTTTTAAAACCTTATTTGTAATTACCTAATTCGTTTTAATTCGATAAAAGCGTACACATTTTAAGAAACGGGGGAAAAACCTTCACTAAAAGAAACCCAACTTTTCCTTTAAAAATAGGAATCCGATTAAAGAAAGGAACCAAAAGTATATTTTAATACCATTATATATATTCTTCTTTTTGATACACAATTCAGTAAGAGAGAGAGAGAGACGATCATGACGACGAGGACGAGTATATTTGATAGTCAGCAAATTGCCGATTTATACATCCATGAACTTATACGAAACCAAACCAAAAACAACAATCCAAACCCTACCTCAAACTCGTTCATCAACTACCTTAAAAACTTCAGAACCATCAAAGCCACCAAATCCATCGTGAGTACGACGTTGTCGCCTTGTCCGATATGTATGGACGATTTTGAACCTGATCAGAAGCTCCTCGAACTACCGTGCGGCCACTGGTTTCACTGCAACTGTATTCTCCCGTGGCTAAAAAGAACGAGTACTTGTCCGATGTGTCGATTCCAATTAGCTAAGCAGCCATTGTATTGGAAGGAGATGTTTGCAGATGGTTATAGGTTGATTATGTATGATTCATCCGGCAGGGTTACTACTCTAATTACGGTTTCTGAAGAGGGTACGGCGATTAGGATTTCCGAGGAGCAACTGTGTTTCCAATGATATATTACAGTCTTTGGGGATTTCTTCAAATTTTCTTTTATACCTTTATTTTTCGCTTTCTTTGTTCTTTTCCGAAGATGTAATAACTTTGTAGTTATGTGTTGGTTGATTTTAATGCAAGAACGGTATATTTTTAACTTCACTGTCTGTTTTGGTCAATACACTTTTGAGTGATTTAAATTTAGTTAATGCCCACGATGAATTTTTTTTCGTATTTAATGCATTAAACAAACTAGTTATTGGCATTTAATAAGTCTTGTGCAAGACGGTTTTCCAGAGTTTAATTCATTAGACGGAGTTTAACTCTCTCACAATTCAACCCACCAACACACGCTCTATCGAAGAAGGAAGATTCATCTTACAAAAAACATCAGTAAACCCGTCTAACCTAAATTTTTACCTTTGGCATTTTAAAATAATTTTGGTTTTAAAAGTTTGATTGTAAGTAAAATTTAGTTGTTTAAACATTTTATGTTTTCTTTTAGGCAAAAACTTATGTAGAACGATCTTACAAATCATAAATCCGTAAAATGAAGCCCCGAAAATGATAAAAAGAAAGCTAATTGAATGGATAACCCAACAACAAAAACAACGGATTATCTAGTAAAAAATTTGGTCAAAATGTAAGAAAACATATAAAAGAAATCAGACAAATGGGGCTGAAACCCGCGAATCAACCCAAATCCACCAACTTAAGCACACGGGTCACACACGGAGGGAGCGACACGAGCCAACACATTAATGAGATATTTCTTATTTTTCTCCGTTACCCCTGCAATTTCAAGGTTTGTTGTCGAAATTTTTCTTCTTCCCAAATTTTGCAGTTTCATCCTCTGTCATCTCTGTTAGCCCTCTGTAAGCCTCATTTGCCTTGGGATGTTTGACGGACCCTAACAGACTTTGACAAAATGATAAGTGACATATTTAAAGTCAAATGTGACACATTTAAAAGACAAAAGTGACACATTTTAAGGTCAAAAGGGACACATAAAGGGAAAAAATATTATATTTTTTTTATTAAAATGCAAAGTACCTGTCACGCCCCAAAATCAAACCCTCAAATTGGAGTCTAAAATCGGGCATGGTGTCTTTTCTACTAACACTAAACCACCTGTAAAACAGAAAAATCAACAATCACTGGAAAAACAGCAGCAATCAGGCTACGCTACTATATACAACAAACCAAAAGGAAGTATTATCCTAAGTTATACAAACTCCAACCAAATTATACACAATAAGAAGACATCCAATCTTCCATCAAAAGAAGGTTTACAACAGCTGAGAGTTCTATACAAAGGTAGGTCGACAAAACCCACAACTATCCAAAATAGTAACCATCTGCTCTCTGGCACTCCTGAACAACTCACGATCACTTCCTTGTCTGGCTGTGATCTAAGGAAAACAAATTAACAAACAGTGAAATTTAACTCAATAAGGTTTCACTATACTTATGCACGCTATGAATGGATGCAACATATCAAGCATGTCACGATGACAGTTAATATAGAGAGTTTATAACATGTTATTTAACATTTAATCAATAAGCTGTCACATAGATATATAAATACACAATTAAAGATATAAGATTGAGATACATTTACAATCATCCACTTCCGACCTTATAACTCATATTTGTTGTAGTTCTCATCAATCGATCACTTTCAAGACTATTAGATTATTAACAACACGGGCACTAAGTCGACACGAGGCCAAGTCTCTACAACCTCAGCAGTCGTGCCACTAAAGAATATTACCTCTTCTATAACCATTAGCGAATGATTGGATCACATAGAGCTCCACACTTGACTCACACTGCTCTTCACCCCATGTCAAGTTCGGGGTCACCCTACTCCTCCATAAAAGATTATTAATTATCACATATCAAACACCACCAGGTGTTTCAAGTATTGCTCACAAAGATTGTTCCTTTATTGACTATTCAAAACTGTAACAAATATGACGAGTTATAAAGTAAACTCGTCAACCATTTAACATCGATAATTCACGTATTTCAAATAAGCTTGTTAATCCCAACTCAGTCACAATCACAACTTGTTAACATATTCAAAAGCACGACTTATTGTCAAATAACCAACAATATAACCAATTAATTATAAGTTAACCACAAGTAACGAATCAATTCCACGTATAACGAATATTAATCACGAAAAATAGATTATTGACCATGCAACAATGAGCATACATAAGTAAGTAGTTCCTTACCAAAAAGATAGAAATTCACCTGATTAAATTACACTAAAATAGCTTTAAAGTAACTCACGAATTAAACCATAAGCTTTCCCGGTATTGAATTGAAAAAATAAGTTTGAATTATAAATTATATATAAAAAAAAAACCCCCGTATGTTTTCGTTCTTACAATGCTCTCCCCCGTATCTCTCGTACTATGGCTGAATGAAGAATGAAGAACCGTTTTAAAAAATGGTAAGAGGAATATTAGTGTGGCAGCACAATTTGGGAGTCAATAATTGCGGCCGAGTCACGCGGCTAAAAGAATGAAGTTTGTGTGAATTGTTTCAACTAATTAAACTAAGGAAGAATGATATAATAATAATATAATATATATTGCACATATCATACTAGTATAATAATATTATTATTATATTATGGTATTATTTTAAGATAAAGTTAAACATTGACCAGTCAATATTATACCAATTAATTTAAAACTAGTCTTACACCCGTGCGTTTAATGCACGAACATATATTTTTTTAATTAAATTTTATTCAGACAAAACAAAGACAATAAATAAAATTTAAAAAATGAATTGCAACTATCTAAATAGAAATACATCATTGTATCGGTAATATGATAGACTCTAAATTCATTATATACAATATTTGTTGTGTTATTTTGTTGGTTTTCCTTATTTATTTCATATCAATCAACATTTTTAAACCAGAACGATTTGTTAACCTAAAAATCATGATTTGCTTTGAACCATACTTCAAGAAGTGTCATATATCTGGCAATGATTGTCATTAACTATTGTTAATCATTATTGCATATGATAGTACCAATGATTGACCTTAACATTTGTTTGACCTACATGTTTGCTCTGGTTGAAATTAAGTATACGTAATGGTTTGTTACTTTTTTTTTCTTTCATGTTTCTAATATTTTAATAAATATACTTTTGCAGGGACTATCTTGGTTTTACATAAAAATAAAAATATATTTTTTTAGAATACACGTTGATTGAAGCCGATTGTTTAAGTTCATTATATTTTATCTTCTATAAGACCATAAATTTTTAACGTATAAAATATTATTAAAAAATTTGATTTCGATTTATTAAAATGTAAAATAGGCAATAAAATTAAGACATTGATGGTTTTAAAATATTTTTTCAATGGGTCCGATGGAGATGGGAAAAATATTTTTCTATTTATGCTTCTTTATATTTTTATAGATTTGTCAATGAATTGCTTTTACTTGTGGTCCATTTCATTAGATGTGCACTTTAATTTCAAATATGTCAGTAAGTTGTCTCAACAATTGTGATAATGATTTAGATTCGTTAAGTAGTATTTTTTCGATATTAATTATATTTTCGTGATCAAGTTTTTTTTTTCGTTTTGTAATTTTCTTGTCATCTAGATGTAATATTATTGTTTTTAATATTCTTATTTTTACTGATGGAGACAATGACATTCTTGTGAAAGGTCTCCAACATTACTTGCATTCGAATTTTAGCACTTACAATTTGATATCCAAGCCTTTTAATGGTTAGTTGGTAAAAAAATTTATAATAAAATATTAGTTGATTTTTTAAATACAATAATAATTAGATTTTGGGGATTGAGCATAAAAAACCGATCAAACATCAATATTTTTACAAAAAAATATAGTTCGGATTTGATGAAATTTGGTTCGTTGGTTAATATTCAAGGTTTTTTTGTTTGACCTACATGTTCGGATTGAAATTAAATCATAGTTTGTTATTTTATTTTTTTCTGTTTCGAATATTTGAATAAACACACTTTTGTTGGGACTCTTGATTTTTTAATATAAAAGTAAAAGTATAATTTTTTTATAATCTATGTTGGCAGAAACCGATTTTTAAGTTCATCATATTTTATCTTCTATAAGACAAAAAAATTCTTAATGTGTAGAATACTATAAAAAATTATGATCTCGATTTATAACATGTAAAATGAACAATAAAATTAAGATCTTGATGATGTTGAAATATTTTGTTAACTTTGTTTTCAATTCATTAGAAGTTTGTTCATATTCCAAGGCAATATTTGGTTTTCATATTCCAAGAGAGTATTTGATTTTCACTTATTAAGGTAGTATTTGATTAACTATAACATATGTAATCAATTAATGTATAATCAATTAATTTATGTTGTCAATACATGGCCCACAACTTTTATTACATATAAATGACTTTTTATTTTAGGTTGACAAATTTTGGAGGGATTTTCCTATTTTTAAACTACCTTGGCTTTTTATATATATATATATATATATATATATATATATATATAGATCAATTTCCAAATGTAAATAATTCGGTTATTACAATTATAGTATTTCGGTCATTATGACATTTTAATATTATAAAATAGTCAACGTAACTTAGTTAAATTTATTATAATATTAATATTTGTATTATTTAGTACCATATAATTAAGAAAAGTCAATAAAGCATTACCTAGTCAATTATGACATACACCAAAGTAGATAATTATAAGATAATTAAACTTATAAAAACCTCGGGTGTTACAATAACACTCTTAATACTAAAAAGTTATATTTTAAAATTAACAATGATTTCCAAATGTGACACATCTAATACTAAAACATGACACTTTCAATGTTATAAAGAGATAATTTCATCGTTTCATGCCAAAAAGTGATGGTTTTCATTTATAAGACAAAATAACACTTTTTAAAATAAAATTGACACATTTACGATTAAAAGTGACACATTTAAGGTTAAAAAGTAACATATTTTTAAGAAAAAAATGAAATTTTTTTATTAAAATCACAAAGTGACACATTTTATACTGAAAAGTGATACTTTTAATAATAAAAAGTGACACTTTTCATTTATACACATGAAGGGTGATACTATAATTTCAAAAGTCGAAGGGTTGTAGTAAGATTACTAAATCTTGGTCCATTTAACATTGATAGATCCATTTTACAAGAGACATACTCATTGTTTTAAACAAAAAAATTGATTTTTTCAAACAGTTTATAGCTTTTTTTTTAAATAACTTTTTAGACAATTTTTGTTTAAGTTTTTTTTTTTTGTATTGAGATTTTGTATTTTTTTTTCAAAAGTCACCAAAACAACCATTTTAAAAGCAAGGAATTCAAATTTTTTAAAGGTAAAAACTTAGGTCAGACGGTCATACGGTCTTCTTGTGTAACACAGATCATCTTTGTCCGACCAAACGGGTATTGGTTAATTGAACTGTGAGAAAATAAAACTCCGTCTTATGAATTAAAATCCATAAAATCAACTTATTAAAGACTTACTCTTTTTAAAAAGATTATTGCCCGAAATGGGCGACACTCTTAAATAAGGTTTTTTCTTAGTTTTTTTATTACTAAATTATCTACAATAAATGAACTTAGATAAGGGTGCATCAGTCTTTTTATAAAAAATTTAAATTTACATAAAAATTACTAAAACGAAACATATTTTAAAATCAAGTAAATAATAATTCCTACCCTATCCTTAACCCAATTGCGTCAATCCATCGGATTCTAGGAATAGGATTTACTCCAAAATAAGCAAGTAAATAATAATTCCTATCCTATCCTTAACCCAATTGCATCAATCCATCGGATTCTAGGAATAGGATTTACTCCCTTATAAAACTCTTGAACTCATAGAATAGAACCCGCAGATTGTCTAGCAGATAGATAGACAGAGAGAAGTAGAAACTGAGAGAGAGACAATGGAGATGCCGCCGCAAGTACACCTTCTAGAATATCCTCCACCACCACCACCACACATTGTCTCCGGCCCTATTTTAAAACAGCTGATTAATGCAGGGCCGTGTGCCATCTGTACATACGAATTTAAGTCATTGGAGAAGGTCAACCAATTGCCCTGCCGCCATTGGTTTCATACCGACTGCATCATCCCGTGGCTTAAGCAGAAGTATAATTGTCCGTTGTGTCGGCATGAGTTTCCTAATACAAATCATAGCTTAGGAATCGAGCATCGAACTACATCAGCAATGACATCGAGGAATTCTTCACCGACACTGTCGGAGTCGCAGCCCGTCCCATCACCTAGAATACTAACCACAGCTAGAATGTTAACCCTGTTCGCACACAGAACCTAATAATAGAGGAATTGTAACAGAAAAGGAACCTATCCAAGAAGCAAGAGGAGATCGAGAGATCGTCAATCTGAAATCGCGTGACTCGCGAATAGGTGAATCAAAAACATATGGTGAGACCCTGTAAAACAAATTATGAGCCAGCGCAAGCGAGTATACGTAGAGATTAATTTCGGCAGTTTCAAGTGTAGTAGATAGAGTATATAATTATCTGGTTTTGTTTTTCAAACTGAGTACTGAACTATGATTGATTCTTGTTTTGTTTTGTGCATGGATAATTAAGGATTCATGTTGATTTTGTGTATGTGAACTCTGTGGGGGGAAAGTATAGGTAATTGGGTTTGATCTCTGTTATGATAAAATGAGTTATGGATTAAAGAAGAAGACCTCGATTCTGGATTTCGTAGCGTCCAATCTTGGGGTGTTTATCAAAGGTGTCTTGGATATGGAATTGTACTCCCTCCATCCCAAAATTATTGTCATACATTTTCTGTTTCTCTCTTGTCTTGAAACTTTCATTTTTAAGATAATATATTTACCAATAATTACAATAAAATAATAACTAAATATTTTTCTACAATAATTAATACCCTTAGTACACCACCCACCGTTATGCCCCTGCTGACAAACACAAACAATTGAATAAAAATCTCATGGTTTAACGGCTTCTGGGATATGACATTGTTTGATTATACCGGCATTTACTCCGGAGAAAACACAGAAATATATCAACCTTTAAACCTAGATCAACATTAGCAGGAAAAAAATAAACTAGATTTAGATGGGAGTTTGGGTCTAATTCAAATCAAACCCAGATCAAATCAAATCGATCATCCTTTCTCTCTGGTACCAGAAGACTCTGACTAGAATCCTCATGGTGAATGGTAGCATCCCGAGAGTGAGAGAGGAGAGAAGAGGAAGACCGAAGACTAGAAGAGAAAAGAGAGTAGAGGCTGGACCCATGGTCCGTGAAGGCGTGCCGTGTGCGTGGAAGAACTGAGGAGGTCGGTGGCGATGGAAGCTGGGGTTGGAGGAGCTGGACTACTGCTGTCGCATGTCTGCTGGAGCGGTTAGGGCTAGGATGAGAGGGAGACAAGGTGAGGGAGCCGGATCTGTTAATCACGCGTCGGGTCAAATTGTCCTCCGATAGGAAATCAATGTATCCACCTAGTTCACTTGTGGCATTTTCCCCATCAGCAATGGCCCCATCGAACGTCGAATTTGGAAATCTGAAGCTTCGCTTCGTCAACTTTTCAACGATCTTCATTACACTCTATTCGACTACGAGAACATACCGATTGATGAGCTCGGTCCAAATCCTGGTCACGAGCTGGGCACATGTGCTCTCACGTGATAAGCACATGGTGGAGAGGACCAGGAAAAGGGTCACCCGAGTAGGATAACCCGGGAGAACATCCTACATATCCACCGAGAAGGAATCCTCCTACCAATCTGACCGAGCAGGGGGCAAGGCTGCTCGAATAAGCCAAATGTCTATTCCAAAGCTTAACTGTCATATAACTCTGAAGCCCGAGATTTAAGCCATGACCTCGTCAGTTACGCTGTCAACCGCATTTATGGTCATAAAGGCCTATGATCTCTCCATAATAATGACTCAGCCCGAATTTCACTCCCAGAAGGACTATATATACCTCACAATACTTCATTTCAAGGGTACGCTCACTTTTAGACATCGAAACTCTGTCACTTTGCTTTCTACAAGCTAAAGACTTACTCTCACGCCTGAGGGTTTTCGCGAGGCCCTGCCTTACAATCCTTCTAAGGTTTTCTTCTTTTGACAAGGTTTTCACAAGATCATACCTTTACATAAGCCCAGATATCCTACAAACCACAAGGAACGGCTCAAGACCAAATTGTGTGGCATCACCGATAAAGCAAAAAAAAATGCAGTAAAGTGCGGAGTTCTCGTTTAGGTTCTTTTAGTGGAGGCTGTAAATGGAGGTGTTCAGGATTCTTTCATGAACAAGAAACGAAACGAGATCAAAATTCGAGCATTGACGACAACTGCAATACGATTCTCAAAGCAGACCGATCAATGGCTTATTGCTTCACATTCTAGCAATACCGCTCTTAAGGAAATTGGAGACTTTGAGAACTGGACGAAGACAATGGAATTTGATTGTAAAAGCATCACTGCTACTATTTCTAACATTCACCCGGGCATGTTTGATTTGACTTATCTGGAAGTGCTTATGACTTATGACTTACCATAAGTTGTTTTTAAATGTGTTTAATTTCACTTATGTTAAGATAAGTCATAAGTCATGTAAGGCCATAAGTTGTAAGCACTAAGTCTAGTCCTTAATTCTACTTTTCAAAAACATGTGAGTCTTCTTCTTTATTGAAATTTTATATATTCCAAGATTACCCTTCTTAATAATAATAATAAAAAGAAAAAGTAATAATAATTATAATTATAATTATTATAAATAATAATAATAAAAGGAATTATAATAATATTAATAAATAATAATATGAATAATGATAATAATAATAAATATAGTATTAATAATGATAAATATAATAATAATAATAATTATTATTATTATTATTATTATTATTACTAATAATAATAATACTAAAAAGTAATATTAATAATAATATAGTAAAAATAATTGTAATAATAATAATAAAAGTAATATTAATATCAATATTATAATAATAAAATATAATATTAATAGTAATAAAATCAATAATAATATAAATATAAATATAATTAATAATATAAATAACATTAATAATAATATTATTATAATAAAATAAATACAAAAATTAACAAGTAATAATAATAATAAAAGTAATATTAATGTTAATAAAATAATACTAATAATAAAGGCAATAATAATGATACTAATAATAATAGTAATAATTAATAATAGTGATAATTTTTGTATTAATAAGAATAATAATAATAATAATAATAATAATAATAATAATAATAATAATAATAATAATAATAATAATAATAATAATAATAATAATAATAATAATAATGTAAATCACATTTTGTGATGATGCTATTTTAGTCTTTATATTTTATTTCAGCAATATTTCAACTTATTAATCAAACACACACACTAACTTATAAAAGTTAATCAACACTTTTAAAAAGCTAAATCAAATATCACCAGTTATTACTCATCATTCATAAGTCATAAGTAATAAGTTATCAGTCATAATTAATAAGTTATCACCACATATCAATAAGCTAAATCAAATAGGCCCGTAATGTAACAGACACTTGACCCAAATTAAATATGGGGTTATGGTTGAATAAATGAAAATATAAATTAAATTAAGGAAAATATAAATTAAAGAAAAAAATATTTAAGATGGGTTGTTGAATAAATTAATGAAAATATAAATTAAATATAGGTAATTTGATCTTTTAGTTTGACCCATTAACCATTAACATTTTGAACTAAAAACATTTAACATTAGCAAAGGCATTTTAGTTATTTCAAACATTTTCATCCATCTAACTAACAGAAATGATCTACAGTGACCTTATTGACTTGATTGTTCAAGTATAGTCATTAAATTGAGGGGGAAAATAGTACAATGAACTTAACAAAAAAAAAGTGTGAAAGTAGGGTGACCAAATTGCTATTTAAGACTAATTATCTTGTTTGAAACTTTCTTTTTTAAGATAATATTTTTATTACTTTATCCTTACTTTTTTATTTTAGTTTAATTATGAGCCACATACACATTAGTTTTAAAGAAAACTATATATCAAATTAATATTACTCCCTATTTCCTGGATAAATATTCATACTTTCTATTTTGTAATATAATATCACAACTAATGTTCCTAATAACTTTTTGATAATAAATACCCTACAATTCTTCTCAATATACCTTTAAATATTCATTTAAGACCAACACGACATCCTAAAAACTCACTTATTTAGAATAGTGAGATTTAATTTATGTTAATCATAACAACTTTTAACCAAAAACCAAGAAAAATTAAAGAGAAATAGATGGGCATTATTGTCTGAATAAATTTTAAAGCACATCATTAATTGTAGTTATTGTGCGCAGTGGAAGACTTTGTAAACAAATACATAATATAGCAAGATCAATAACATAGAAGAGAGAAATTTGAACCAAAAGACTCTTGAAATTTTATTATGTCAACCTTAAACACGTTCTAGCGTTAAAAATTATATATAGGGATATAATATCAAACCCAAAATGTCTAAACAAGAAAACCGACAAAACAGAATTGTCGCACAAATGCGATCGCCTTCTACAACGACACGCGACTGCCTTGTTAATGGACACATTCGCCTTCACTCCTAAACGCAATTGCCTAAATTCCATAATCATTGTCCGGATATAACGTGATCGCTTTCACCTAGCACGTGACCGCCTTTGTAACGCGGTTGCCTTGTACGCTAAAGACACGGCCGCCTTTATGTCCAAAACCAAAAATTCCGTATCGATTTGGCCTGCTTGTCAGGGTAATTGAGTCATCTCGTTTACAATAATATTTATTAATCTTTGTATTTTGTCAATAAGGAACATTTATCTGGTATGGAGAGAGTAATAATATAATCAATTGTTATTTTCATAATTTGTGTACCGTATGCCTGACAATTACAACATGGAACCTATTAACTACCCGGTCTGACCTGAAAAGTATCTAACCCAACCCGTTAATATTTTTGGGTCGTAACGGGTAACTCACTCTAACACGAAAATGTTAGCAGTTAGGGTTAAAATGAGTCAAGCCCAGCCATAACTTGTTTTGAGCCATAGTTTATTTCTATAAATGTATGGATTCTTGGCCAAAAAAAAAAAGAAAAGAGGTTAAGGCGAGTTGACCCGCTACTCGTTATAACCCGACTCGATTATTTTGATATGTTTAATATTATGGTTCTAACAAATCTCGACCCACTTCATCCTATTGTGAGTGCCCCGTTTTTAACCGGATCCACACCTGTAATGACCCGAGGCCCGAGAGCCCGGTCCGCTACGTGTAGCCAACACACTGGCCCACTTAGCACGCAACACCTTGGGTTATCAGGCCCACCACAAGCCAACCCAAAAATCCATGGATGATTTTAGTGCCTAGTAGTAGCGTATGACTACCTTATAAATCACAAACAAGTCCCACATCTACCCAATGTGGGATTGGGGGGTATTACAATCTCTCCCACTTAAATCCTTGACGTCCTCATCAAGGCCAAATCGTACTCCGGGCGATGCATGATTCAAGAAGTGGCTCGTACAGGAATCAAGAGGTGGCTCCCACCTTTTGCGGTGTAGTACTTTGGCCGGCACATCACTTTGTTCCCACATTTCGGTCGGGACCCGCTCTGATACCATTTGTAACGACCCGAGCCCGAGAGTCCGGTCCGCTATGTGTAGCCAACACAATGGCCCACTGAGCACGCAACACCTTGGGTCATCAGGCCCACCACAAGCCAACTCAAAAGTCCATGGATGATGTTAGTGCCCAGTAGTAGCGCATGACTAACTTATAAATCACAAACAAGTCTCACATATACCCGATGTGGGATTGTGGAGTATTACAACGCCACTGAAAGGCGGGGTGGTTTTGAAACTTTAAAGTGCGTGGAATGCGCTCGGCCTCAATTGTGGACTCAAAATATAAATAATAGAGTCGTCATCATTATTTTAAGGATAAACAAAGAAAAACCAAATATATCAGATTTATAAGGGTTCGGAGGCTAAGTTACGAGCTGGGAAGGGTTAGACACCCAACTCGCCCTTTCGGACTCAAAATAGATTTTTGGCAAAATATAATCCTTTTATAAATTTAACAACTTAAATAAAGCATTTATATATATATATATATATATATATATATATATATATATATATATATATATATATGACAATAGAAATAAAGAAAATTACAGCAGTCTCACTTTAGAGTTGCAGATAATATTTTTTTAAAAGTAGGCTATAATAACGACTTATTTTAGTGTTATTTATACCAGAAATTACAACTGTTTGTTTTTGCTGGATTTGACATCTTGATTCGGGAAGAGCAACAGCTTGTTTCGGGATTTTGAAACCAGTGAAATAGGGTGGAAACCTAGTTGGGTAACTAAGGTTCACTTTGACCGGAGAGTTTAAGTGTTTAGGGGCGGTTTTGGCAACCTAACGGAGCTTTGGGGTTGATATGGAAACTATCAGCGTAACAGCACTCGTATATTTTCCCCCGTAAAATTTCTCTGTTGAGGCACTGGTTGAAGCCTTGTATTTATAGGCTGAGAGTGGGCTTCCTTAACAGTGAAGGATTATCAGATATTTTGTCATGTGCATAAAATGCTTGTACCTTACGTTGAAAGGGTTGCACTAAAAGCAAAGTGGAGCATTACTGTTAACAAAAGTAGGCGCACCCACATACATATATGGGCGCGGCACCCAAATATGTATGGGACTGCTCCCATTTTGTTTTTCTTTCATTTTTGGCCACTTTCACCACTACAATTCATTGTTTGTTAAATCTTCCGTCCTTTTGTACCTTTAACCCTGTAACTTGACATTCGTTAGTCTTTTTGACATGTCATGATATTTTATGGAATGTTATCAACATGGGTACGAAATTGGGTGTATACAAAGTCATTCAACGATGGAGTTTATGGGTAAACCGAAATTTACGAGTAAACAAACATCGTTGATAAAAACAGACTCCCTAATTTCGAGGAAATTATAATCGGGAAGAATTTAAAACAATAGTTTATGATGCAACATTTTATCTCATGCTATAATGCTACGATGGACTGATGAGAATGAAGCTAATATGATACAAATAAAAGTGCTCTGACAGTTGTGCCTACTGAGCAGGCTGCCTACGTATCTTTGTAAGAAATCAGACCAAACGTAGTTCGGCTCATGCCGACAAACTTAACAACAAACTCTAGGTGGGATATCGTGCTTCCAAAGCGAATCCTTCCTCGCAAAAGCACGATGGTGGGACGACACACGGTAACTACATCATATTCCGAGGACGAACCCTCCAAAAATATGATGGTGGGACAACTAAGAACTACATCATATTCCAATGACAAACCCTCCCAAAATATGATGGTGGAGCAGATGATAACTGTATCATATCCCGGGGACGAACCCTCCCAAGATATGATGGTGGAGCACATGAACTGTATCGTATTTTGGGGACGAACCCTCCCAAAATATGATGGTGGAGCACTTGCATGCCCCTAAATTAAATATTGGGTTATACTTAAATAAATAAAAATATAAATTAAATTAATGAAATTATAAATTAAAGAAAAATATTTAAGATGAGTTATTGAATAAATTAATGAAAATATAAATTAAATGTAGGTAATTTGGTCTTTTAGTTTGACCACTTAACCATTAACATTTTAAACTAAAATCATTTAACATTAGTAAAGACATTTTGGTTAAGGGTGTACAGCCGAACCATCGAACCATCGAACCAAGTCGAACCATGCAGTTTGGTTCAGTTTTGGTTTCTAAAATCTAAAACCCGAGTGGTTCGGTTCGATTTGTGGTTCCTGTCTCCGAATCGAGGTGGATATTATTTGATTATTAATTATAATGCATATATATATATATATATATATATATATCCGGTTGTTTAATGGTTTATAAGTTTATTGTATATATTGTTCTTCTTTCCAAAAAGGCAAATACCAAAAAGGCAAAAATATCGTTTCATTATTTCATTTAACTTTTTCCAAATCAAAGTTCAAATAGAGTCCAAGACAGTCAACCCTAACCCTTCACGTTCACGTCGCTGACTCGGCTCGCGCAGTTCACTTACCTTGTTTGATGATATTTGTAAAAAAGTTTGATTTGTTGTCTATTAATGTTTAATGTTAATTAGTGATTAGCCTAATTTACTGATTAAAATCTATTTGTCTAATTTTTAATGTTTTAAAAAATAATTATTTTACTTTTGTGTCGAACCCCGAAACCGAACCGAACCGAACCGAGTGGTTTGGTTTGGTTCTGTTCAAAGCATTGGATGGTTTGCTTCGATTTGAGATTTTTAGAGCTAAGGGATATGGTTCGGTTCACGATTTTGGCTTAAACCGAACCAAGCCTAAGTACACCCCTAATTTTGGTCATTTCAAACATTTTCATTCATCTAACTAATATAAATGAACCACAGTGACCTTACTAACTTGATTGACCAACTATAGTAAATAAATTTCGGGGGAAAAATAGTACATTGAACTTAACGGCGAAAAGAAAGTGTGAAAGTAGGTTGAACAAATTACTATTTAAGCAGAATTATCTTGTTTGAAACTTTCTTTTTTTAAGATACTCCCTCTGTCCCTAAATTATCGTCCTCCTTTCCTTTTTCGTCCGTCCCAAAATAATTGTCCACTTACCTTTTTACAACATCACTTTTACCACTTTACCCTTACTTTTTCACCATATTTTAATTATGAGCCACATACACGTGGGTTGTCAAGGAAACTACGCATTAAACCAATATTAATAATCCAGTTAAATAGATTTTCTTAAACGGTGCGCCGGATCAACCAAGACAATAAATTATTGACGGAGGGAGTAATATTTTTATTACTTTATCCTTACTTTTTCATTCTACTTTAATTATGAGTCATATACATATGTGTTTTAAAGGAAACTACAAATCAAATTAATATTACTCCCTATATCCCGGATAAACGTTCATACTTTCTATTTTGTAATGTAATATAATATCACAACTAATGTTCCTAATGACTTTTTGATAATAAATACTCTATCTTTCTTCTCAATATACCTTTAAATATTCATTTAAGACCAACACGACACCCTAAAAACTCACTTATTTAGAATAGAGAGACTCAATTAATGTTAATCCTAATAACTTTTATCCAAAAACCAAGAAAAAATTAAAGAGAAATAGATGGGTATTATCGTCTGAACAAATTTTATAGCACATCATTAATTGTAGTTGTTGTACACTACGGAAGACTTTCTAAACAAATATATAGTATAACAAGATTAATTACACAACCTTAAGCACGTTCTATGGTTAAAATTATATATAGGGATATAATATCAAATCCTAAAAGCCTAAACAAGAAAACCAACAAAACAGAATTATCGCACCAACGCGATCGCCTTCTACAACGACACGCAACTACCTTGTTAATGGACGTGTTTGACTTGACTCCTAAACGCAATTGCCTAAATTCCATAAACATATTGTCCGGATGTAACGCGGTCACTTTCACCTAACAAGCGATCGCCTTTGTAACGTGGTCGCCTTGTACGTTGAAGACACGACCGCCTTTATGTCCAAAACCAAAAAGTCCATACCGACTGACCTGAAAAGTACCTAACTCAACCCATTAATATTTTTGGATCCCAACAGGTAACTCGCTCTAACTCGAAAATGTTAGCATTTAGGGTTAAAATGAGTCGAGCCCAGCCACAACTTGTTTTGAACCATAGTTTTTTTTTTCTATAAATGCATGAATTCTTGGCCAAAAAAAAGAGGTTAAGGTGGGTTGACTCGTAACCAGTTATAACGCGACTCGATCATTTCAATCTGTTTAATATTTTGTTTCTAACAGACCTCGACCCGCTTCATCATGTGACCCGCCCCAACGCGACCCAAACCAAACTCATCAAATTGTCAGGCCTAGTGTAATAGGTCAAACTCGATAATAAATATAAAAACAGTATAATAATAATAATAATAAAGTAATATTAATAATAATATAGTAAAAATAATCATAATAATAATAAGTAGTAATAATACTAAAAAGTAATATTAATATTAATAAAATAATAATAATTAAAGTTATATTAATAATAATAAAATCAATAATAATAAGTAATAATAATAAAAATAAAAATAATATTAATAAGTAATAAGTAATACTAATAATAATCAAAGTTATATTAATGTTAATAAATTAATCATAAAAAAATGAAGGCAATAATAATGATAATAATAATAATAAGATAATTAAAATTAATGATAATAATAACAATTATTATTTATATTAATAAAAAATAAAATTAATATTAATAATAAAATAAAAATTAAAGTGATACTAATAATAATAATGAAAATCACATTTTGTGATGAGACTATTTTAGTCTTTATATTTGAATTTAACAGTTTTTCAACTTACGAATCAAACACATATACTAACTTATTAAAACTAATTAATACTTTGAAAAAGTTAAATCAAACAGTATTAGTTATTAATCATCGGTCATAAATAATAAACAATAAGTCATCATTCATAAATAATAAGTCATCAACATGTATCAATTTGCGAACATAAACTTTCTCAAACCTTTTATTAAGGCACTTTCTTAGATTATCTAAGATATAATGAACTCATACCTCTTTAAATAAGGGGAAACTAATTTCGAGGTACTTTCCCATTTTCTCCCACCCTCCATTTAAAATGGGAAAGTCCCCTATCACTTTTTAAAAATTAATTTGACAAAAAAAAGGGTAAATTGGGGCAGGAACTTTTTTCAAAGTTTTCAAGCACTTCAGTTCACTATGTTTTCTTAAAACCAGAAAAATAGTTTTTTAAGGACGAAAAGACTACGATACTCTTATTGAACCGAAGACGAGCTACGGAGATAACTTACTTAGTGCATCACGATACATCAATTTTCACACCTCAATGCATCAATTTAGGTTACCTAGTCCAATATCGCACCACGTTACATCAATTTATGCACCACGATGCATCATGAAGTCAAGCCTACATCTACCCTCTTTTAAGTGCACAATCAATAAAATAATTCAAATTTATAGGAATATTTTTTGCATTCTAAATCCAAATCGATGTTTCACGGTTAACAAATAATGTAATGTGTTTCAAACTTAATAGATTCAGATTTTAAAAGGTGTACAACAACGGGAAAAAAAATATAAATAATAACCTAATAAATAACTATATTTGTAATCAGTATTCTAAAACTCTTCGTCTAGGCGTTAGGCGCCTCTCCACTGCGGCGAGTTTCTTAGTCACCGTCTAATCGGTCAAGTCGGCGCCTACGCCAAACCCCACCTACCTTAATTTATTTTTGTAGCTTTGATTTTGTTGTGTGCGGTGACCGGAGAACGAAGGGATGGCGAACTGGAGAAGGAAGGAGGAGTGGTAATGGTGAGGAAGAGAATGTAGAAAGAAAAGGGGTGTTTGAGTTTGTGGATATTCGGTGGGCTGAGAGAGGTGATAGATTAAAGGGATAGATCTAGGAGGAAAGAGATTGAAGGATGAAAAAATGAGGAGAGTCGGTCTGTCGGAGAGAGAGAAAAGAAAAAAAAGAAAGAAAAAGGTGTTGTCGGTTTGTCAGATAGAGAAAAGAAAGAAGAAAAAAAATTAAGAAAAATGGGGTTGGCTCGGGACTCAGATTTTAGAATGAGGAGGGATTAGGGAGGATATGTTAGACTGTGGGTTGTAGTGGCAATAGATAGGTGGAGTAATATATATATATATATATATATATATATATATATATATATATATATATATATATATATATATATATATATATAGTTCTAAATTTGGCTAGTTTATTGTTTTAGGGTTGTTAGGAATTGAGATTAGTGGTAGATTTATATATTTTTGTTCATTTTACAAATATGGACAAATGTTTGATGAAATGACAAACATATATATATATATATATATATATATATATATATATATATATATATATATATATATATATATATATATATATATATATATATATATATAGTCAATGTATTTGATCTTTGATGTAAATTATTAAAAAAATGGTAATTATGTCTTGATTTTAGGCCCCGCCTAGGCCACGATTACATCCCGACTAGTCCTCTAAACGCTAGTGTGCCGCCTAACAATTTTTAGAACCTTGTTTGTGATTACCTAATTCGTTTTAATTCGATAAAAGCGTACACATTTTAAGAAACCAAAAAAATGATATGTTTTTAGATATCAGCAGTTTATATTTGTTTTCAAAATTGAAAACGAAAGAATTTTTACTAATATAAACAAACACAACAAAAAAAAAATTTAACTCCAAAACATCATTATAAAATGAAACAACGTAACAAAATTGTTTGATTTAGACATGATATTAATTGACATTTTACATTATAACAAAGTTGAAAAGTTAACTATGTATTTTTCAAGATAACTTGTAATACTAATAATAAAATTAATATTACTCATTTATAAAATAATAGTTTAATGACTAATTTGGACTTGTCCACCAAGACTTGAACGTGGGGGGATGAATGGCCAAACCCAATGACTTTGACTACATAATGAAAGACGTAATATTTACGTACCGTCTCCCTTTTTAAATAATTGTTTTTTATTATTTATTTTTTTCGTTCATTTTAAAATAATTATTTATTTTTAAAAATTTATTTTTAGGAAAATACTCTTATTATTTTACCACTATTTTTTTATATAGTTTAATTATGATCACATGTTTATGGATATTAAAAAAATTATATATTATATATCTATATTATAAAACACCTCAGAGTCTAACTGGTGGTCCTGATCGAATTGTGATAAACAGAATTGACGATCCAGATTGATTCATAAGTTTGTAAGTTACAAATGAACCACTCAGTTATAAGTTATATTTGAATTATCATTCTACAATTACATATACAATCTTAAGTTGTAGATTTTGTTTGAATTATCCTGTCAGTTATGAGTTTTATTTATCTCGGTCATTCATTGAATTGATCTCATACTGATATCGTGCCTATGACACGAACATATATTCTAGTATATTTATAATTCAGACAATTATTTTTTCTTAAATAGTAAACCAGACGATTATTTGAAAACTGATTGATGCGTGTGAGCAAGAAGCACGAGAATTTTCACAAAACGAAGGAATGACTAAAAATGCCACGACTTTGACAGTTTGACTACATGAAGAATGTCGTAAATTTTGGGCCAAAATATGATTAGATGGTTGGATTATGGGTGGATGGTGGAGCCGGTCATAAATCATAATCCAAAGAGAGAGGAAGCTTCCAAATCCAGGCGAGTGGCGACAGCAGCAACTAGCTTGCCAACTTCGTTTTAGTGATTAAGTGGATTGTACATAAAGCATCAGAACTTGAACATCTTCCAAAATTAGAAAAAAATAAATAAATTAAACCCAAAATGTTGCTTGGGTGGCACAATTTATTACTCTCTCCATCTCCAATTTATTGTCGCCCTTTAGTTTTCGTCTATTTCAAAAATAATTATTTTATTTGTAATTTTGTTTTTTAGAACAATATTTTTATTATTATATCCTTACTTTTTTTTTACTATTTAAATTATAGGTTAAATGCACAAGACTTATATAAAGGTGGTCTTCTGTAAGACGGTTTTACGTATTCTTATTCGTAAGACGGATTTATCCATGTTAAATGAGTCGAAATTCAGAAATCTCAATGCAATCCATTAGTTTTTGAAAATTACAACGCCACCCCCTCATGTTTATATATGAAGTCACTTTTTACTATTAACAATGTCATTTTAAAATATAAAATGTACCGCTTTTTGCTTTAGAAGTGTTACTTTACATTTTTAATGAAAATTATAATTTTTCCTAAAAAAATGTTACTTTTTGGGCTTAAATGTGTCATTTTTAGTTTTAAATGTGTTACTTTCACTTTGAAAAGAGTCATCTTTTTATAAATAAAAATCACTACGTTTGACATTAAAGTGTTACTTTATAAGATTAAAGTGTTACTTTATAACATTAAAAGTGTCATTTTTTTAGCATTAAATGTGTTACTTTTGACCGTACAAGTGTCATTTTGTCTTATAAATAAAAATCGTTGTTATTGACCTTAAAAGTGTCACTTTTTAGCATTGAAAATGACACGTTTTAGTATTAAATGTGTCACTTTTGACAGTCAACGTTAGTTTTAAATTTACACTTTTTAATATTAAATGTGATCATTTTAGTATTGAATGTGTCACTTTTTAGTATTAAGAGTGTCATTTTTTAGTATTAAGAGTGTCACTTTTTAGTTTTAAATGTGTCATTTTTTAGTATTAAGAGTATCACTTTTTAATATTAAGAGTGTCACTTTTTAGTATTAAGAGTATTACTTTGTATTTTAATGAGAATTATAATAAATTTTCTTTTATAGTGTCACTTTCAACCTTAAAATATATTACTTTTGTTTTTTCAATGTGTCACGTTTGGCTTTAAAGAAATGAACCAAAAGTATATTTTAATACCATCTACTATTCAATAGAGCTCAGTGGGATAAAAAGCGGCTGAGATTGATTATTTTTATTTATATCAAACGGCTGTAATTTATTCCCCGCACAACCCTTATCCCTCTGCATCCCCCTCTCCCTCTATGATTCCAACTCCCCTATGATTTCTCCAAAATCCCCTTAAATCAAGGAATCAATTATCTTACAAAAATATGTTCGTTTTATTATTCCCTCATAAAAGTGGTACCGTGCATGACCCATTGGTCACTAATTTCCACTCCAATAATGTTACTATTGGGGGGAGGGGCACCCAAATTAATCTCTGGTATAATGGAGCCATTGGGCCTTGTCGCTATATTGTTAGCACCTACTCGAGGAGCACACAAGTTAATCTATTCAGGCACGGGCTGTAATATATAAAACACAATTTTAGACTTTTTTTGAAACATGATTAAAATATATATTGATTTATTCTTCCTACTCGCACCGTATCATGGGCATGGGTACGGGCACAGGCATGGGCTGTAATTTATTTCCTGCACAACCTTTATTGGGTTTTTCTTATAAAATATGTTTGTTTTTTTATTTTGTTAAAACCACTCTAAAAGAAAAAATTGTTTTTATTCTGTTTTTATTTTAATTTTTAATATATTTTTTAATAAATCGTTCTCAATTATGGGACGTGTCAGTATTCGAATAAATGTCGATATATCCAAGAATGTTGTTAAGACCATTTCTTTATTGTTTAATACGTTTTTAATTATTTAATAAAAAATATATAAAACACAATTTTAGACTTTTTTTAAAATATGATTAAAATATATATTGATTTATTGTTTCTACTCGCACAGTGCCATGGGCACGGACACAAAGAGTAGTTATATATATAATATATAGCTCCTCACAATTCAGTAAGAGAGAGAGAGAGAGAAGATCATGACGACGAGGACGAGGACGAGTTTATTTGATAGTCAACAAATTGCCGATTTATACATCCATGAACTTATACGAAACCAAACCAAAAACAACAATCCAAACCCTACCTCAAACTCGTTCATCAACTACCTTAGAAACTTCAGAACCATCAAAGCCTCCAAATCCATCGTGAGTACGACGTTGTCGCCTTGTCCGATATGTATGGACGATTTTGAACCTGATCAGAAGCTCCTCGAACTACCGTGCGGCCACTGGTTTCACTGCAACTGCATTCTCCCATGGCTAAAAAGAACGAGCACTTGTCCGATGTGTCGATTCCAATTAGCTAAGCAGCCATTGTATTGGAAGGAGATGTTTGCAGATGGTTATAGGTTGATTATGTATGATTCATCCGGCAGGGTTACTACTCTAATTACGGTTTCTGAAGATGGTACGGCGACTAGGATTTCGGAGGAGCAACTGTGTTTCCAATGATATATTACAGTCTTTGGGGATTTCTTCAATTTTTCTTTTATACCTTTATTTTTCGCTTTTTTTGTTCTTTTCCGAAGATGTAATAACTTTGTAGTTATGTGTTAGTTGATTTTAATGCAAGAACGGTATATTTTTAACTTCATTGTCTGTTTTGGTCAATATTAGTTAATGCCCACGATGAGTTTTTTTTTGTATTTAATGCATTAAATAAACTAGTTTTTGACATTTATTAAGTCTTCTGTAAGACGGTTTTACAAAGTTTAATTCATTAAACGGAGTTTTACTCTCTCAAAATTTAACCGACCAACACGCGGTGTGTTGAAGAAGAAAGATTCATCTTACAAAAAAGGATAAATAACAGTTTGGTCCCTGGACATGTCGAAAATCAATGTTTTGGTCCCCGGACAAAAAAACAATAGAATTTGGTCCCTGAACATGTATTTTTGGACCAATTTGCCCCCTCCCTCCGTTACTGTTATATTTTCCGTCAAAAAAATTACAATATGACTAAATTACCCTTCTGGACACTTCTTAGTCAACAATCAACAGTCAACACTTTCTTATTTCCCTTCTCATTTGGATCTGGAAATGTAACATGCCTGCAATTTTGAAGCTTTCAATCACCCACAACAACTCAAACCACCAAATCATCATTGTTTCTTTTAACCCACCAATATTTTGTTCTCAACACAAATCGACGATGACGTCGTTGGCACCGGCAAAGCTGGAGGAAGCGAGGTCGTGGAGGGTGGTGAGGAAGAGGCGGCTGTGAAGGTATTTTATACCTGAAATTGACTTGAAAACTCAAATCCGAATCTCTCTATCAAATCCCATATATGACTCTCGATCTGGCTGATCTGGAGGTGAGGGGGAAGTCGGCAATAGAGAAGGAGGTTGTCGAAGCCGGAGCAGGAGCCGACAATTAAGATGGGAACTGGTGGAGGCTCGTCGGGAGGATGACGACTGAATAACCCACCAATATTTCACTACTAGAAAAATGACCTTTAGTGACGGAATTTTCCGTCGCTAAAGGCGAAATTCCGTCGCTAAAGGCCCCTAGCGACGGAATTTTTCCGTCGCCATTCCTGCCGCTAATTCTTGCCGCCACGGACCATTTCCGTCGCTAGCTAAGGCAGCCTTTAGCGACGGAATTTTCCGTCGCTAAAGGTTGATTTTCAGCGACGGAATTTTCCGTCACTGAAATTCAACCTTTAGCGACGGAAAATTCCGTCGCTAAAGGTGTTTAAAAATTAATTAAAATTGAATTTCAGCGACGGAAAATTCCGTCGCTAAACTGATTTTAGCGGGAATTTTCCGTCAAAATCAACCTTTAGCGACGGAAAATTCCGCCGCTAAAGGCGTTTTTAAATTAATTAAAATTGAATTTCAGCGACGGAAAATTCCGTCGCTAAAGGCTTTTAAAAATTAATTAAAATTGAATTTCAGCGACGGAAATTTCCGTCGCTAAAGGCGTTTAAAATTAATTAAAATTGAATTTCAGTGACGGAATTTTCCGTCGCTAAAGGCTATTTAAAATTAATTAAAATTGATTTTCAGCGACGGAATTTTCCGTCGCTAAAGGCTATTTAAAATTAATTAAATTTGAATTTCACGAAAATTCCGTCGCTAAAGGCTTGAAAATTTTATTAAATTTTAATTTCAATGACGGAAAATTCGTCGCTAATAATGTAAAAAAATTTAAAAAAAACCCCAAAAATACTATTATTATAAATTTTTGTACCTGATAATATAACAATTAATACAAAACTAAAGATACAAAATAAACAATAATATAAAACCAATTTAAAACATCAAACTGTAAATGTTATTACAACAATTCATGTAAATTATACATAACAATTAATACCAAAAACTTGTTTCTAGAGTTAACTTGTAAATTTAAACTTGTACAAATCCATGTAAACTATATCTAAATAAAAAACTAAAAATAAAATTAAAAAAATCCTACGACATGAGTTTAAAAAAAAACTTCATCTTCACGGCAATCGCCTAGAAAACCTGTTGTACAAAATAGTCGATGAGAACAGTTAAGGAAAAATAAATTTCATTAATAGCCATTCACAATGATGAAAACTTGTTTCAAGAATGATAACAAAGAGAATGAAGAGGAGAAAAGAAGGTGAACCTAACTAGACATGGAACCCCTAATCGCCAGAACCCAACTAGTCAGCATCGGTCACGACAAACCAAAGAAAAAGCCAATGGCGTATATGATAATAAACCCGCACAACGATCACCCGAGATAATCCTTTATAGGAATAATAGAACTGCGTTCCCAATTATAACAACAATAATAGTAGATTTGGGAAGGGATAGGAAAACTTGATTCCTCGTAACTTGATGCTTATCATTCTCATGACAAACTGTGCATTTCATGAAAATGAAGAAAAATAATCTCTTAAATATCTTACATGATAGACAATAAGCGAGAAGGTCCAATCGGATCATAGTTTATTAGAAGTGCGACCTTCAAGGGTTGACCTAGACATTATAAAACAAATTTGCGCTTATTTACCAAGATGCATAATAAGGAAGAAAGCGAAAATCATAAAATACAAACAGCAGAGTGAGCTTGCTCACCACTCACCAGAAGAACCAACGCTGCTTGATGCCCACTTGTCCCAATTTCTATGTATGGAAGTCCAGTCCATATTTTTTTATCTTCAATTGCAAACCACAGGGCCAACAACTATTAAAACAAGAACCAAATAACCTCTAGTATCAAAAAAATACACCTTCTAAGAATCAAATTTCATGAATACGTTGGGTTATTAGGCAAATCAAGATTAAACTTACATATATTCAATAAAAACATACATTGCAGAAAATTACCAACCATGAACACATAATTCAAGAAGTATTTCATCAAATTCTGAGTATGTAATAATGGCAATCAAATTCAAGTCGATTTTGGGTCTAAGACTACTTATCTTAAGCCAAAAATAGTAGATTGACAAAACCCTAACTCTTAAAGGGGAACCTACACTTGCAAGGGACTGGCGGTAGGCACAAGCTCACAACTTTATTCTAAAAAACTCAACTGCTCTCGTAATGCAACTAATAATAGTCATTGTGTTTCATGCTTAGTCTCAGCTTCAAAAAGTTAACAACATGCAGTCTTTTTCCATTTAATTGTCTGATCACTCAACATAAAACCTAAAACTATGTACCTGCATTACCCTCTAAGTTGTCCAAAGAACATTTGCAAGTTGCACTAGCAATGTCCTTTGCAGAAAGTTTCTTTTCAGCAATTTCTTTCGCTCTAGTAGCTTCATCTCTATTGCACTCCATCAATTAAGCCTATCTTCTTTACCAATTCCTCCATAATGCAATACAAAAGGCCAGTAAAGACTTAAAAGACCTCAATGACAGCACAATATGATCCCATATCTTCTGCATTTCCCCATACTAACCTCTGTATGGCGATTAGCACCCTGACTCACAAACAAATTGCAGATAAACCAAGTCCGTCCCAGAAAGAAACTTCAACGAACCCATATAAGCATAAAACTTATAACAAAAAATGAATGAAGTAACATATCAAATCACAACTCAATCCCCCATAAATATCAAGCTGATTTCCATCACTTCAAATAACTAACGTGTTAAATACTTAATTAAAGACGAGATCAAACGACATAAATTCAAACCCACAAAAGAAACTTCAAGAAGATGCAAATTAAACAAGCAATTAATTCAAAAACAGTACATAATCAAGCATGAACTCGAAATAACTAAAAACCATGTAATGCTTCAACTCATCCTAGCTTTATCCAAAACAAACTTGGGCCCTTTTTCTTCACTGGAAAGGGTCAAAGAGTTGTAGCCTAAATTTGTATCATGTCTTTTCTGCATATTCACTTATAATAAACTAAGATTATAAACCATTCTAAATCCAGTTTTGGCCTTGCAAATAAGTTCCCAGGCACTAGCTAAGGATTCATTTAATAATTTGCATTGAGAATCAACAACTATATAATGGGGAGTTTTCAGGACAATGCATATAGTTTTCCAATTTGCATTTGACCATATAGTTTTCCCATTTGCAGAAAATGCATTTTAATATACTAAGATAAATCAAGGCTCCAAAACATCAGAGGTGAGATATGGGGCATGCCATTCATAATACTAAACCAGGGACTTAGCTGAAGCCGCATTAAATCAGGCAGCAGAGCACTTGAGCAAGATGGATTGAACATCTGGGTGCAATTAAGTGAAATCTAAAACCACTATTAGTGGTAAGAGTATTATTCTCTAACTGTAACTATTTTATGGCTTCTCCCAAGTCACTTTTTTTACACAATCCAACTACAATTGGACAACACCAAACCAATCTTATTCACGTTTTTGTGGCTATTAATTGGCAATGATGCTTTACGGCTCAAAACATACACACAACACACCACAATCAAAACCCTTAGACCAATATATATGAGTGTCTCTGTGTATGTTTCAAAAATTAAATCAGTACAAGGAACTTACAGTTAGAGAGAGAGAGAGAGTCGACGGAGTTGGAACCTGACGGAGCGGGGAGACGATCAGCGGAGACGAAGAAGAAGGGGAGCTATGGTCGCTGGTCACTGGCGTTGAGGATGGCGGCCAGATTTGGGGTTATTTCATTTGGAGGTTTGGTGGAGGCTTTGGGCGAACGGGGTGGAGGAGAGAGATGGAGATGAAGCTTGGCCGGCTATGGCGGATTTGGTGAAGAGGTGAAGAGAAGAAGCGGTGAAGATTGGGAAGAGATGGAGGAGAGTGTACGGTGGGTTTGGGGAAAGATTCGCCGTTGGAGGTCGATTGACGGTGATCTTTGGTGCGGCTTGTCGGAGAGAGAGGAGCGATGCGCGATGACAGGGAGGGAGTGAGTGCGCGAGAGAGGACAGGGAGGGAGTGATCGAGTGCCGTGGGTATAGAAAATTAGAGTGTTTGCAATTTTAGGGAAACTTATATATGTGGAGAATTTGGGGAAAACTGGGCGGGAGAGGAAAACTGTGTGGGCGGGAGAGGAGAGCGGGAGAGTGAAATAAATAATTTTAATTTATTTGAATATTTTGTAAATTTATACTTTTAATTTATAGTTTTTATTTTGTTTGAATTTAATTCAATAAAACAAAGTGTGAGCGCGTTCTACGCACGGTTAAAACTAGTTAAATATTATTATATTTTATAATATAATATTATTAAATTATCAAATACAATTTATTTTAAAAATCAAAAAATTAACTACCACAATTATTTTTAAGTAAAAAAATTATTCAAAATCAAATTTATTTTGAAATATTTGTTTTGTAAAATCCCTTTGTAAATTTAAAATAAATAATTTTTTGAAATATTTTTGTTTTTGTAAAATAACTTTGTATATACATATATATATATATAGGAAATATTATAATTATTTTAATGAATGATATTTTATTATTAAATTAATATTTGAAATATTAATTTAATAATATAATATCATTCATTAAAACTAGTTAAATATTATTATATTTTATAATATAATATTATTAAATTATCAAATCCAATTTATTTTAAAAATCAAAAAATTAACTACCACAATTATTTTTAAGTAAAAAATTATTCAAAATCAAATTTATTTTGAAATATTTGTTTTGTAAAATCCCTTTGTAAATTTAAAATAAATACTTTTTTGAAATATTTTTGTTTTTGTAAAATCCCTTTGTATATATATATATATATATATATATATATATAGGAAATATTATAATTATTTTAATGAATGATATTTTATTATTAAATTAATATTTCAAATATTAATTTAATAATATAATATCATTCATTAAAACTAGTTAAATATTATTATATTTTATAATATAATATTATTAAATTATCAAATCCAATTTATTTTAAAAATAAAAAAATTAACTACCACGATTATTTTTAAGTAAAAAAATATTCAAAATCAAATTTATTTTGAAATATTTGTTTTGTAAAATACCTTTGTAAATTTAAAATAAATAATGTTTTGAAATATTTTTGTTTTTGTAAAATCCCTTTGTATATATATATATATATATATATATATATATATATATATAGGAAATATTATAATTATTTTAATGAATGATATTTTATTATTAAATTAATATTTAAAATATTAATTTAATAATATAATATCAATCATTAAAACTAGTTAAATATTATTATATTTTATAATATAATATTATTAAATTATCAAATCCAATTTATTTTAAAAATCAAAAAATTAACTACCACAGTTATTGTTAAGTAAAAAATTATTCAAAATCAAATTTATTTTGAAATATTTGTTTTGTAAAATCCCTTTGTAAATTTAAAATAAATAATTTTTTTAAATATTTTTGTTTTTGTCAAAATCCCTTTGTATATATATATATATATATATATATATATATATATATATATATAGGAAATATTATAATTATTTTAATGAATGATATTTTATTATTAAATTAATATTTGAAATATTAAGTTATGTTATGCTAAATTAAGTTACGTTAAGTTAAGTTAAGTTACCTTAAGCTAAGTTAAGTTACGTTAAGCTAAGTTAAGTTACATTACGTTAAGTTAAGCTAAGTTAAGTTAAGTTAAGTTACATTACGTTTAAGCTAAGTTAAGTTAAGTTACGCTAAGATAAGTTAAGTTAAGTTAAGTTACGTTACGTTAAGCTAAGTTAAGTTAAGTTAAGTTACATTTTAAGTTAAGTTACGTTAAGTTAAGTTAAGTTAAGTTAAGTTACGTTAAGTTAAGTTAAGTTAAGTTAAGTTACGTTAAGTTAAGTTAAGTTACGTTAAGTTAAGTTAAGTTAAGTTAAGTTAAGTTAAGTTACATTTAAGTTAAGTTAAGTTAAGTTAAGTTAAGTTACGTTAAGAAGTTAAGTTAATGTTACGTTAAGTTAAGTTAAGTTACGTTAAGTTAAGTTAAGTTAAGTTAAGTTAAGTTAAGTTACGTTAAGAAGTTAAGTTAAGTTAAGTTAAGTTAAGTTAAGTTAAGTTACATTTAAGTTAAGTTAAGTTAAGTTAAGTTACGTTAAGTTAAGTTAAGTTAAGTTAAGTTAAGTTAAGTTACATTTAAGTTAAGAGTTAAGTTAAGTTACGTTAAGTTAAGTTAAGTTAAGTTACGTTAAGTTAAGTTAAGTTAAGTTAAGTTAAGTTAAGTTTAAGTTAAGTTAAGCTAAGTTAAGTTAAGTTAAGTTACGTTATTTTAAGTTAAGTTACGTTAAGTTAAGTTAAGTTAAGTTACGTTAAGTTAAGTTAAGTTAAGTTACGTTAAGTTAAGTTAAGTTAAGTTAAGTTACATTGAAGTTAAGTTAAGTTAAGTTAAGTTAAGTTAAGTTAAGTTAAGTTAAGTTAAGTTAAGTTACATTTAAGTTAAGTTAAGTTAAGTTAACGTTAAGTTAAGTTAAGTTAAGTTAAGTTAATTTAAGTTAAGTTAAGTTAAGTTAAGTTAAGTTAAGTTAAGTTAAGTTAAGTTAAGTTAAGTTAAGTTAAGTTAAGTTAAGTTAAGTTAAGTTAAGTTAAGTTAAGTTAAGTTAAGTTGCATTAAGTTAAGTTAAGTTAAGTTAAGTTAAGTTAAGTTAAGTTAAGTTAAGTTAAGTTAAGTTAAGTTAAGTTAAGTTAAGTTACAGTTAAGTTAAGTTAAGTTAAGTTTAAGTTAAGTTAAGTTATGTTAAGTTAAGTTAAGTTAAGTTAAGTTAAGTTACGTTAAGAAGTTAAGTTAAGTTAAGTTAAGTTAAGTTAAGTTAAGTTAAGTTAAGTTAAGTTAAGTTAAGTTAAGTTAAGTTACGTTAAGTTAAGTTAAGTTAAGTTAAAGTTAAGTTAAGTTAAGTTACGTTAAGTTAAGTTAAGTTAAGTTAAGTTAAGTTAAGTTAAGTTAAGTTAAGTTAAGTTAAGTTAAGTTAAGTTAAGTTAAGTTAAGTTAAGTTAAGTTAAGCTAAGCTAAGTTAAGTTAAGTTAAGTTAAGTTAAGTTAAGTTAAGTTAAGTTAATTAAGTTACGTTAAGTTAAGTTAAGTTAAGTAAGTTAAATTTAAGTTTAAGTTAAGTTAGCTGTTAGAAGTTAAGTTAAGTTAAGTTAAGTTAAGTTAAAGTTAAGTTAAGAAGTTAAGTTAAGTTAAGTTAAGTTACATTACGTTAGTTAAAGTTAAGATTAGTTAAGTTAGAGTTAAGTTATACCATTAATAGGCGTAAGCGTGTTTTCATGTTATAATGGTCCATCGCTATTAGTTAACATTTAGCCAATAAGCGTAGCGTGTTTTCATGTTATAATGGTTCATCGTACTCCATTATACCATTTAAGTTAATAGTAACGTGTTTTCATGTTATAATGGTCCATCGTACTCCATTATACCATTTCGTTAATAGGCGTTAGTTGTTAAGTTCATGTTATAATGGTTATCGTACTCCATTATACCATTTCGCTAATAGGCGTATCATGTTTCATGTTATAATGGTCCATCGTACTCCATTATACCATTTCGCCAAGTTAATAAAGCGTGTTTTCATGTTATAATGGTGGTTTATCGTACTCCATTATACCATTTCGCAAAGTTATCATGTTTCATGTTATAATGGTCCATCGTACTCCATTATACCATTTAAGTTCAATAGGCGTAGCATGTTTTCATGTTATAATGGTCTATCGTACTCCATTATACCATTTCGCTAATAGACGTATCATGTTTCATGTTATAATGGTCCATCGTACTCCATTATACCATTTCGCCAATAGGCGTAGCGTGTTTCATGTTATAATGGTCTATCGTACTCCATTATACCATTTCGCTAATAAGCGTATCATGTTTCATGTTATAATGGTCCATCGTACTCCATTATACCATTTCGTAATAAGCGTAAGCGTGTTTTCATGTTATAATGGTTTATCGTACTCCATTATACAATTTCGCTAATAGGCGTATCATGCTTCATGTTATAATTATCGTATAATTTTAAGTAGCATGTTTTCATGGTATAATCGTACTCCATTATACCATTTTAATAGATGTATCGTGTTTCATGTTATAAGTTCATCATACTCCATTATACCATTTTGTCAATAGGCAAGTTTTCATGTTATAATGCTCCATCGTAGTCCATTATAACATTTCACCATTTAACGTGTTTTCATGTTATAATGGTCCATCGTACTTCATTATACCATTTCGCTAATAGCTTCATGTTATAAATCGTAGTCCATTATACCATTTCGCCAATAGGCGTTGTGTTTTCATGTTAAGTTAAGTTAAGTTAAGTTAAGTTGCTAAGTTAAGTTGGGTTAAGTTAAGTTAAGTTAAGTTAAGTTAAGTTAAGTTAAGTTACGTTAAGTTAAGTTAAGTTATGTTAGTTAAGCTAAGTTAAGTTAAGTTACGTTAAGCTAAGTTAAAGTTTAAGTTTACGTTACGTTAAGTTGTTAAGTTAAGTTAAGTTAACGTTAAGTTAAGTTAAGTTAAGTTGTAATGTGAATGTTTTAATTTTTGTAATTATATTGATGCTAATCATTTTAATTATTGATATTATATTATTAAATTAACATTTCAAATATTATTTTAATTTAATTTCAATTTAAGTTAACGTTACGTTAAGTTACATTAAGTTAAGTTGTAATATGAATGTTTTAATTTTTGTAATTATATTGATGCTAATCATTTTAATTATTGATATTATATTATTAATTTAAAATTTAAAATATTATTTTAATTTAATTTCAATTTAAGTTAACGTACGTTACGTTAAGTTAAGTTGTAATGTGAATGTTTTAATTTTTGTAATTATATTGATGCTAATCATTTTAATTATTGATATTATATTATTAATTTAACATTTCAAATATTATTTTAATTTAATTTCAATTTAAGTTAACGTTACGTTACGTTAAATTAAGTTGTAATGTGAATGTTTTAATTTTTATAATTATATTGATGCTAATCATTTTAATTATTGATATTATATTATTAAATTAACATTTCAAATATTATTTTAATTTAATTTCAATTTAAGTTAACGTACGTTACGTTAAGTTAAGTTGTAATGTGAATGTTTTAATTTTTGTAATTATATTGATGCTAATCATTTTAATTATTGATATTATATTATTAAATTAACATTTCAAATATTAATTTAATTTAATTTCAATTTAAGTTTATTACGTTAAGTTACATTGTTAAGTTAAGTTAAGTTGTAATGTGAATGTTTTATTTTTTGTAATTATATTGATGCTAATCATTTTAATTATTGATATTATATTATTAAATTAACATTTCAAATATTATTTTAATTTAATTTCAATTTAATTTCAATTTAAGTTTACGTTACGTTAAGTTAAGTTGTAATGTGAATGTTTTATTTTTTGTAATTATATTGATGTTAATCATTTTAATTATTGATATTATATTATTAAATTAACATTTCAAATATTATTTTAATTTAATTTCAATTTAAGTTAACGTTAAGTTGTAATTTGAATGTTTTATTTTTGTAATTATATTGATGCTAATCATTTTAATTATTGATATTATATTATTAAATTAACATTTCAAATATTAATTTAATTTAATTTCAAATTAATTTCATATATTTTTGATATTTTATATTAATTAGAATTCAATTTTATTTTTCATTATCAGTGACGGAAATTCAATTTTAAACGCCTTTAGCGTGAATTTTCGTCATTTGAAATAATTTTAATTAAATTTTAAATGCCTTTAGTGACGAATTTTCAAATGGCTGGTTCAATTTTAATTAATTTTTAAAAGCCTTTAGCGCGAATTTTCGTCATTGAAATTCAATTTTAATTAAATTTTAA
>CM028382.1:93218076-93268463 GCA_013146195.2 Codonopsis lanceolata
ACCAAATCTCCTTTTAGAAAGTTTTGAAAGATATTTAAAGTTCAAATGTGAAAGTCTTTTATGCAAAGCCATGAGGTTTTTGAAGTATTATTTGCTACCTGACAAATTTGAGCATTATTTAAGAGAGTAAATCAATAGCAAAAACATTTCTTTTCTAGAACAGTGAGTAAAATTTCATTTGTGATGCTATTCTTGATAAAAGCGATTAGTGTGGAAGAGAAATAAGCGGCTTATACCTTTATCACCAGTGAGAATACTTAGAAGATTGTGTTTCAAACCTTGTACCAATGAGACATTTTCAATTTTTACGGATCTCGATAATGGATCCATAACCTATAGTCTTTCCTTTTGAGTTGTCTCCAAAAATGACAGAAGGTCCTTTGGATGTAGTAATGTCGATAAGAGTTCGGTGACTTCGATCGTGTAATGCAGGAGCATCCTTGTCTAATATCCATATGTCGGTTTAATGCGATCATCGCCATTAAGCATACGAAATATGAATATTTTAAATCATGGTACCCTTTATACTTTTGGGTCCCGAGGGTTAGTTTTCTTAGGTAACAAACTTTGCTGAAATTTGCATCTTGATGTCGGTATATTTAAATCTATAAAAGCATTCGAGGCTGATGACGAAAGTAGAACAAATATTACACTTGTGATAACCGGTTTTATCAGATCATTTGAGGTGGTCTTTGATTCCTTATGACTCGGCTTAGGGTCTTGCTTACAACAAAATTTATTGGCTTGAACTTGTTAGTTCCTTTCTTACGAATCCTCTCTTTTTGGTGACATTGTCGGTGTTGATTGGCTTCTTGTTTGAGAGTTGTGACCGGAAAACAAGCTGTCATTGTTCAGCTTATCCTTTTTGTTAATGGACCTCTTGAGCTAATTCATGTTTTTGGGATATGTGAATGGCACAGCATTATAAACTAATCCCTTGTCCTTTTTGAGCAGAATCTTAGGTCCACTATTTGACTGTCTGATCTCACAGTCTTCATCTTCCTTTAAATATCCAAGACCATGTTGGTCTTCATGACTTTTCATTGGATCGATGATGGTTTCTCTGAGCTTTTGACTTTGAGTAAGTATCAACAACATTGGTCGGTCGAAGATTTCTTTCTACAAAGTCGACAATCGGGCATCCGAGATTTTTGCTTGAATCTCATGTTTTTCATTGAGGCTTTTAAGTTGCAGCAATTCTTTTTGCTAAACTTTGTAAAGCTCATTGATCTTTTGAAGCTCACAGTTTCCTTCAAAAATTCTTTTAAAATCTCCAGATAAAGAAACATGGATTCTTTTAAGTGTTTCAAACTTGGAATACATTTCTTGCATTTGTTCCAGCAAATCATCAACACTTGAGTCAGTAGCCTTCTCCTCCTACCTTTTTGACACATTGCTTATTTTGGTGTTAGCAGTCCTTGGAGAAGTTAACTTGACTTTTCTTTCAGACTGACTTATGATTCCTTGTCCATAAAATCCATTTCCTATTTTCTTAACCACAAACTGATCAGGTTTGATGACCTTGGTCAGTTTGGAATGTGTAATAGGTGAGCTTGGCAGCTCATTTTCAGACTCTTTTGAATATTTTGGACTAGGGCACTCATTTTCTGAATCATATATTGCTGATTCTGCAACAAGACACAGATTTGCTTCTTGCTCAAAATCAGCAAATTCATCTTCAGAATCTGTTTCAATCCATGTTGCAAGATTTTGATCTTCAGCAACCAAACCCTTTTGTTTTTCAAAATTTATGGGAGCTCTTTTATAATACTCATTTTTTGTAAAAGGACAATTTGAAGCAAAATGACCAGGCTTTCTACAATTGAAGCACAACAGTTTTTCTTTTTCAACCTTGTCTTCATTAGTTTTGAAGTAAGGCTTTTGAAAGTTTGAAGTAGAGGGTCTTTGGAAGCTTAAGGAAGGTTTTTGAGGATTTGAGGAAGGTTTTTCTTTTTCAACCTTGTCTTCAAGTCTCTTGCTTCCTTTATGGCAGTGACCTTAACATGCCATCTACTTCCCAAGCTACTAAGAAAACACATATTCAATTCTTTCATGCTATAGACTTTACCAAGAGAGGAAAATCTATTACTTACCTCAAGAAATCTATCGTAGGCATTCTTTAATGATTCTTTTGGGTCCTTCTTGAAGGCATCAAACTCTTGTATTCAATCATAGAGTTTGTTGTCCTTAGTGTTTTGGTCTCCTTCCACATATTCAACAAGAGCATCCCATATTTCTTTGGCTGTTACACAGTCATATATTTGTTTTTAGTTTTCATCAGGAACAGCACTTGATAGAATGTGTACAGCTCTGGCATCCAGTCCATCGGTAATTTTGTCTTCCTCAGTCCATTCTGATTGAGGTTTGAGAACATATTCATCGTCCACGGGAGCAAGAGGATTTATGGTGTCATCATCTGCAGTAGAAGATTTACCAACTTTAGTATTAATTTTCATAGGCTGCATAGGACCACCTTTCACACATTCCATCAATCGTTTATCTATATTGTTCATATATCTTATAATTCTTTCCTTCCAAATATCAAAGTGATCTTCATCAAAAATGGGTACTTGAGTAACATTGTTTGATTGAAAAGCTTTTAGAGTTGCCATAATCGAACTTTCAAGCTGCTAGGCTTGGAAAAATAGTTTTTCAGAAAGCAGGCTCTGATACCAATTGTAAGTCCAGTAGGCAACAAACAAGGCTAGAGAGGGGTGAATAGCATTTTAAAACTTTGAGGGTTGATTTGTAAATCTTGTAAAGTTTGCAGCGGAAAATTTGTTTTGTCAGTCAGCTGATATTGGTCAGCTGGCTGATACTTTCAGAATAACTTATACTAAAGAAGGTTGGTCAGTTGGCTGACACAACAGTTTTTAAAAGAGGTTGGTTTTTAACGAAGATCATTGTATACGAAGAGGGAACTGAAAGACAATTTACTAGAATAGGTAAGCAAACAATTGTTAGAAACTGGTTGACACTTAATCAGTTGAAAAACTTCTTAAGTGTTATGTCAGTTTGCAAGAGTATGAGTAATGGCTAACAAATCAGTTGAAGTGGTTCACAGATAAACTGCTACGTCCACTACCAAGTTGGTCAGACTTGGATTTTTGAAGTGCACTAATTTTATTAAAATCTATTTGATCTCTAATGGATCAGTGTACAACAAAAGACCGGTGTTTGTGGAGATTGATTGAGAAACAATCAAACTCGTGAGATAAACTGACTGATTTCAAAATGATATAAACAGGAGTCACTCAGTGTTTGTCTAAACAATAACTAGAAAGAATTATACAAGAAAGATTATCTAGCTATGGTTTTTAAGAAGACTAAAATGTAGAGAATTTCTTGAAAGTATGAGGCTTCAGACTTCTATATCTCTGCTTCAAGAATGCTTCTAGTGGGTATTTATAGATGAACTTCAAGAGTAACCCGTTAGGAACACATTTTGAATTTGAAAATGTGCTTGGCAGATTCAAGATCACAAAAGATCCTGGGAAAGAATATCTAGCAGAATATCTACCAAAAACATAAAGTAAGAAAGTGTCAGTACAAGTATTAGTTCAATCAAATAAGGAAAGCAAGCTGACACTAAAATCGTTATGGTCAAATGAAATGAATAACTGACAAATAATTGCAAGCTGACCAAAATAATTTTAAGTTCTTGGCTGACAATCAAGTGGAATGATTTTAAGCAAATTTAATTTTATGCAAGATTCAACAGTAATCTTTATCAAAAATAGGTACTTGAGTAACATTGTTTGATTGAAAAGCTTTTATGGTTGCCATGATCGAGCTTTTCAAGCTGTTAGACTTAGAAAAATAATTTTTTTAAAAAGCAAAGCTCTGATATCAATTGTAAGTCCAGTTGGCAACTGACAAGGTTAAAGGGGGGTGAATAGCCTTTTTAAAAACTTTGAAAATGGATTTGAAAAGCTTAAAAAGTTTGCAGCGGAGTTTGTAATTTTGTCAGTCAGCTGATACTGTGTCAACTGGCAGATGTCTTGAAGGAGCTGAAGCTGATGAATATTGGTCAGGTGACTGACACAATGGTTTTAAAAACTTTCTTTTAAAAATAGATCACAGAATACAAAGAAGAAACTGAAGAACAATTTATCAAAAAAAAATTAAGTGAACAATTTATGTAAGTAACTGGCTGACACTTAAGTAGATCAAGATTTCTTAAGTGTTAGATCAGTTTGTAAGAGCTAATAAAATAGTTGACAGAGAAATTGAAGTGGTTCACAATAAAACTACTACCTCCACTACCAAGTTGGTCAAACTTGGATTTTTAAAGTGCACTAATTTTATTAAAAATCTAAATGATCTCTAATGGATCAGTGTACAACAAAAGACCAGTGTTTATGGAGTATGATTTTATAACAATCAAACTCGTGAGACAAACTGACTAATTTCTAAAGAATATGAAGTAAAACACTCATTGTTTATCTAAACAATAACTAGATAGTAATCATCAAAGAAGAATTTCTAGCTAAGTTTTCAAGAAGACTAAGGCACAGAGAGAATTTCTTTGAGAGTAGAATGCTTCAGAATTTTGTATATGTGTGTCTTCTTCAAATGATTCCAGAGGGTATTTATAGATGATCTTGAAGTGTAGCCCGATAGGAACACATTTGAATTTGAAATGTGTTAAGCAAAACATACGTATCTTCTCACAAGATCACAGGGATCCTGTTATAGAGATGACGTACAAGATATCTATCAAAACACAAAATAGCAAAGTGTCTGTACTAGAAAATATTCAAGTAAATGAGGTAACTAAGCTGACACTTTAAAAACTATGGTCAGCTGATAGAAGTGACTAAAAAAGAATTATGCCACAAGCTGACCAACATGAAATAACTTAAGTTTTTTTTTTTTTTTGGCTGACAACGAGTGAAATGATTTTAAGTAAATTTATTTTAAGGCAAGATTCAACAACCTCCCTCAATGCTTTCCTCTCCAGAAGGGTCATGCTTGCTGGAGGAGGAATCGGCGAAGTCAACTATTGGAGCGGCCACGCACCCCGGAGCGGTCTCTCCGGCCATGGATCCCTCTCCATCTTCCAGCACATAATCGATGGAGGTAATCTTATATCGCTGCTTAAAGGGTCATTCTGCCCGCCGTAATTGAAGGCTTCCCTATCATTGTCTGAATCTCCAGACATATCTACAAAGAAGATCGAGGAAGTAAAGTCAAAATTATGTCTGGATAACCGGCAAAGCAAAAGGAAAATTCCTAAGTCTAACTACATCAAGGGGCCATGCCCGCCTAGCGAGCAAGACCACTTGGTCTTTTCCTCGATCTTTATCTAAGGGCTGATTCTAATCCTAAGAATCCTACCCAAAAATGCATGAAGATGAGGGAAAAGAACTCAGAAAACTTCATCAAACCCAGAAAAGTGAAGAACAAAACAAGGAAAAAGGAAGAGTACTAAACTTACTTTCAAAAGATGAATGGTGGATTTCTTCACAAATCTGGAAAACGAGACCGAAGTAGCCAAGAACTAGGAAAGATCATGAACTCTGGAAACAAACACCGACTGGAATCTGGGAATGAGAACGCCGGAATCAAGGGAGCTCAAGGCAGCAACAGCAGGAACGCATGATATTTCTCTCTCTAAAGGCTTAGAAACGGTAAAAGAGAAAAGAGGGAGAAGGGCTGGCCTTTTATCGGCAGGATTTTCTATTTTCGGGGGGAAAATGGATGCCCAAACGGTGCTCAAGAGGACGGCTGATGTCACCTCAGAATGCGTGCATTTAATGCGCCGCTTCGAAAACCACACATCTATCAAGTCACGCCATTCCTTGACGGCTCACACGCCTCCTCACCTACTCGCCCTAATATACTCTCAACGGCAAGCTTCCTCAGCACGCTCTAGCTGTGTTCTACTGAGTTTCCAGAATCTTTTACCAGTCTACCTCCCATACAGACCGAGAATTTCTCAAAATTCACAAGTGTTGAAGCCCGATGCAAAAGCTACATCAACGAGCATAAGTGTTTCCCGCTCCGAGTATGAATAATCGTCAGACAAGGAGCTAAGGGCCACTGATATGTCCAGCCCAAATCCGGTCACGAGCAAAGCACGAGCGACCACCACGTGCCAGTCACGAGCTCAATTGGATGGGATCTACCAACCTAGCGGGCAGAGCTAACAAGGCACCATGCAGAGAATCAGACATCCCGCCCAAGCCTAGCCGGGCATAGGCCTTGTCTACCCGACCAGGGGCCATGCTTGGGAATTATACTTATCAACTACAAGTCTACCACATGCAGCCGGGCAAAGCCTTGCTCGCCCAGGCAAGTATCGAGCAGGGAATCTCATAAACTTGTTCTCCAAGACAGGTCAAAGGTTTCCTTATCCGAGCAGACTCTTACCATATCTACTCCTACAATCACGTAGTCAGCCGTATATCACACCTACAATTTAGGGATTCTCTACTAATCCTCCTAGATATCTATGGCAATGAATCCTAGACGGATTCCATGGCATTAAGGGCCTATAAATACCCCTCCATAAACCTAAACAAGGTACACACTCTTTCTTGAGCCTAGAACCTCTGTCAAATTCTCTTTTTACTTCTCACACGATACTTACTCTCACGCCAGAGTGGTTTCACAAGGCCAAGCCTTACACTTCCACTAAGGTGTTTTTTGTGTTCTTGATCAGGTTCAAGGAAGCAAATCAAGCCCAGATATCCTACCAATCACACAGACAGCCCAAGCTGTATTTTTGCCACCTCTTCTTGTGATCTAACAAGTCCTAACGGGATTAACTATAAGTGATTAATTTCTCGTGATTCATAATCGTACTAATCTAGAAATTAGGGTCATGTGTTCTTCTTAGGTTGATTTTCTAGTTTTCATGGATATACTGTGAATACAAGTTTTTCATATTTTTCCAAGATTTTATTTTAAGAGATTTTACTTTATATTGGAAATTTTTTTGATGTTTTATAATTTCTTAATTTATTGTTTCCTTTGATGTCATGCTTGGTAATTTGTGCTAGTAATGGCTTTGAAAAAATTGCTCGTCAATAAATTTTTCCAAATATTTTTTCGCTACAATCCCTTGTTCTTTTTTTCAACTGATAAAGTCCATTTTTGAAATATTTTATATAAAATGAGCAGATTGACTTCTTCCACAGCTCCGGTCAATACTTTGGTGTCTGAAAATCACGATTGTTGCGCAATGAAACGGGAATTAGCATGCGTAGTCAGGTCACAGGGGTCGAGTGGGCAGCGCCTCATCGTGGGTATTCGAGGGCAACGTCATCAAAATGTAAATGATTTTTCCGATTCATTAAGTACGAAACTGTAATGAACATGTGTTGGTTTGGAGGATTTTTCAGTAGGAACAAAGGCGGAGGACATGAAAGTCTTGTTAAGTATTTGCAGCACGGTGCATCAATTGGGTTATTGACTTGGTGCAGCGCGATGCATAAGTTGGATTAGGTAATTTAAATGGATGCATCACGGTCAGTGTTCTAAAACTCCCCGCCTAGCTCCGCCTAGGCCCCCCCTAGGCGCTAGGCCCCTCTCTACCGCCACGACTTTCTTAGTCGCCGCCTAATCGACCAAGTCGGCGCTTACGTCAAACCTGGCCGACCTTAATTTATTTTTGTAGCTTTAATTTGATTTTGTGGCATGCGGTGATCGGAGAAGGAAGAGGGGGAGAACTGGAGAAAGAAGGGGGAGTGGTAATGGTGAGGCAGAGATGGAGGTAATGGGGGGCGAACTAGAGTAATATTTTTTTTTGTTTTTAGTTCTAAACTTGACTGATTTATTGTTTTGGGGTTGCTGAGAATTGAGATTAATGGTAGGTTTGTATATTTTTGTTCATTTTACAAATATAGATAAATGTTTGATAAAATGACAAACATAAAAAAAAAATTAAATTTGTAGTCAATGTGTTTGATCTTTGATGTAAATTATCAAAAAAATGGTAATTATGTCTTAATTCTAGGCCCCGCTTAGGCCCCGATTACGCCCCGACTAGTCCCCTAGGCGCTAGGCGCTAGTGTTCCGCCTAGCGGCCGCCTAACGATTTTTAGAACCTTGTATATTATTGTTTCAAAGCTTATGTTGGTACCTAAGAAGAAATCTTTAAATTGTTTGCAAAACAATGTCCGATCTCATTTAGTCAAGTTATCCATATAGCATGCTAGAATACATATTAGACACGTCAATGTTACTTGTTATGATGAAAAACAATATTCAAGCTACAGGTTTTCAAATTACCATAGATTTATATTTCCTTGAAAATTTGTTCATGCTAATCCAATGTGTTTTAGTAGTGATCATATTACCTTTGAGATGATTCTCACTTTAATTGATGGACTTCATTATCACATGGGTATCCTTAAAAAAAATACAGTCTTAAAATATTACTCCCCCCGTTTTCTAATTATTGTCTACCTTTCATTTTTTGTCCGTTCTTACATAATTGTTCTCTTTAAAAACTTTCCCTTTTAAGAAAACACTTTTACCTATTTACCCTTACTTTTTCTATCTACTTTAATTATGGCTACATACTCAAGTGTATTAAAGGAAATAACGCATTTCACCAATATTTATAATCCAGTCAATTTGTTTTTCTTAAACAGTGTGTCGGGTCAACCCAGATAATATTTTGAAAACGGAGTTGATCAATTATAGTACTCCGTCTGTTTTCAAATTATCGTTCTCCTTATCTTTTTCGTCCGTTCTAAAATAATTGTATTCTTTCAAAACTTTCTCTTTGAAGAAAACACTTTTACTACTTTACCATTTACTTTTTCTACATACTTTAATTATAACCACATGCTCAAATACATTAAAGAAAACTATACATTTCACCAATATTTATAATGCAGACAATTAATTTTTCTTAAACGGTGTGACGGGTCAAGAAGAACGATAATTTGAAAACGGATCAAGTTAGTAATTAATTTTGTAATAATTAGTAATTAATTTTGTAATAGCCCCTAAGGGGGTGGCCCAGTGGTAGACATGAGGCTTTACAAAGTGTGAGGTCTCAGGTTCGATCCCTTCCCATGCCCCCCTTAGGAGAAAAAAAAAATTAATTTTGTAATAAATAATTAGTAATTTCACATCAACCACTACATGTCCATTAGGTATATTTGCGATTGTTTATGTTTTAAAGGATTATAATAAAAATATATTTTAATCAGTGTTCTAAAACTCCCCGCCTAGCTCTGTCTAGGCCCCGCCTAGGCGCTAGGCCCCTCTCTACCACCACGACTTTCTTAGTCGCCGCCTAATCGACCAAGTCGGCACCTACATTGCCGGTTTGCCAGATACATAGAAGAAAGAAGAAGAAAAAAAAAATTAAGAAGAAGGGGGCTGTCTCGAGACTCATAATTTAGAATGAGAAGGGATTAGAGAGGATATGTTAGACTATGGGTTGTAGGAGCAGTAGGTAGGTGGAGTAATATTTTTTTTGTTTTTAGTTCTAAACTTGGCTGGTTTATTGCTTTGGGGTTGTTGAGAATTGAGATTAAAGGTAGGTTTGTATATTTTTGTTCATTTTACAAATATAGACAAGTGTTTGATAAAATGACAAACCTAAAAAAAATTAAATTTGTAGTCAATGTGTTTGATCTTTGATGTTATTATCAAAAAAAATGGTAATTATGTCTTAATTCTAGGTCCCGCCTAGGTCCCGATTACGCCCCGACTAGTCCCCTAGGCGCTAGGCACTAGTGTGCCGCCTAACGGCCACCTAACGATTTTTAGAACCTTGATCACGGTGCATAAATCTGTGCATCACGATGCAAAATTTGATTAGGTAATTTAAATTGATGCATCGCGGTGCAAATTTTGATGCAGCGCTTAGGTAATTAAATTGATGCATTGCGCTTCAAATACTGAATAAGACCTTAACTTGTTGTGTAACGAAACAGAGATCGACATATTGAATCACAATGCATCAATTGATTACTTGGCGTATTGTATTATGATGCATAAATTGGATTAGGTAATTTAAATTGACGTATCACGATACACAAAATTGTTGCATCGCGATGAATAAATTGAATTGGCTAATTAAATTGATGCATCGCGATACATAAAATTAATGTAGAACATAACACATCCTATCTTCATTAAGAGTATCGTAGTTTTTTCATCATAAAAATATTTTCTTTTTTCAATTGAAAAAAAAAAAAAACCCCCCAAAACGAAAGGAATCATAAACTTGAGAAACGAGACGAACCCGCATTTTCTCACATCTTAATGGTGCCTGGCCCATTAGGTCAAGTCACAATTATGAAGCCACTAACCCCTAAATGTTGGCCCATGGCCTTGTCCCTTTATAGTCAATGGGGAGCAGTTATCGCTCCTAATTTTTTTGTCGACCAAAAGTCTTCACCATTAATGACTTTGGAAAACTAATTTATGAAATTGAAAACAAATATTCCCTCCGTTCGTTAATAATTGTTCTGTTTGATTCGACTTACAATTTAAAAAAAATAATTAACTTAATTATTTATATTGATTTAATATGTAGTTTTTTTTAAAGCTCGTGTATATATGGCCCATGTATATATGGCTCATAATTAAAGTAGAGTGAAAAAATAAGGGTAAAGTGGTAAAAATGATATTTTAAAAAGGTAAATTTCAAACTGGACAATTATTTTGGGACGAACGAAAAAGGAAAGGAAGACGATAATTTAAGAACGAATGGAGTAATATTTCACAATTCTTCGATTGAGGAATCTTAGGGCAAGTCCATGATAGAGGTCAAAACCAAATTAATTTTGATACTTATGTAAAAGTATTAGGTTTTTCAATGGTTAAAATAAAAAGTATCAAAATTAGGTGTGATGCTAGGGAAGGTACCAAATTTGATACTTACCTTAATACCTCACCTAATTTTAATACTCTTTATTTTGGTACATATGATTGAAAATTATCATTTGATATCCATAAATAATAATCAATAGATATCAAAATTTAATTTTGATACCTATAATTAAATACCACCATTGAACTTCGCCTTAGAGAATATGGTTGATGATTGAGAAACCACTTTGATACGGACTAAAGTAAGAAAGGAGAGGAATAAAGTTTTCTGAGTATTGCAACTTGCAAGACTTTATATACCACTTTATCTAATTTTACCTACAAATTGACTGGTTTACATTATTTATAACAAATAAAGTAACGTAACTTTATTTTCGGGCTAAAATATGAAAAATATATAAAAATAACCACTCAATCCTATAATACATTTTTACCACACGCAAAATTCTCGGTTTCATCAAACTTCTGAACATCGTGTTTATAAATAGGGGTGCCTGATCCTGAAACAGACATGTAAATCTAAGCTCTGATATCAGTTGTTGTACATAATGAAAGACTTTGTAAATAATTAACAGAGTATATCAAGATCAATCACAGAGAAGAGAGAGTGAGATTAGGGGCCAATGAATTCTTGAAATTTTATTATGTCAACCTTAAGCACGTTCTAGTGTTACAATTATATATAGTGATACAATACCAAACCCTAAAAGTCTAAAAACGAAAACAGGCAAAACAAAATTGTCGCACCTACGCAATCGCCTTCCACAACCAGACGCGTCCGCTTAGTAATCGGACGCAGTCGCCTTCCATGTTGCATGCGATCGCCTAAATTCCAGAAACATTGTTTGAATTTCATCCTTGAAGACGCGATCGCCTTTGCCTAGCACGCGACCGCCTTTCCCAAAACCCAAAAGTCTGAGCCCCCCGGCTCGCACTCCCCTTTAAGATCGAACCAAGAATTTTAATCTGCCTCGGCCAAGTCCTTGAAGGATTTGATGTGTTTGTAAGAATAATCGAGTCATTTTGTTCTCAACATATATCATAACTAGAAAATTGATAAACTCCCTCCCCTCCGGGATCCGGGGTCATAGTTTCAATTTTGATTTACTACATCCTAGTCTTCATTTTCAAAAAACATTTTCTGAAGGCCGTTACATGCAATCAAATAGTGCATAATCAAATAAGACATAATTAACCAAACAAGGTATTAACCTTAACACCTACACAAACACATCACTACATGCTTCTAGTCCACCTATTGAGCACTAACCTTTACAAATTCAGCATAACTCGAAGAAATGAACTCATTATTGGATGAAGAAACGACACTAGAGTGTCTCTCATGCTTTGCCGCAGCATGCCAGCAGTCAATATTTGCCATTTGATCAGGATTCAAGTTTGGAATATCAAAACGACCAAATATTGATTCCATGATACCTTTAGTTTCTCCGAGAATACTTGCCGCAACTTTGACACTTTCCTCCCTCTTTTCTATTGCATCATCATGACACTTCATCGTTATGACACGAGGTAAGTTACTGAGGCAAGCGCCCAATACATCAGCAATCATAACAGATAGTTTCTCAAACAACATTTCGTCAGCCTCATAATCCTTGCTTTGATAGTCCAGTAGTATAGTATGGCTAATCATGTACATTGTATTGGCAGCAGCTATCTTTTGAAGAGCGTTATCGTCTAATTGTAACTCTCTATTCTTTTTATTCTCCAACTGCTTAACTACGCTTTTAGCTTTTTCGCCCAACCACTCAAGAACGTCCTTCGATGTTTTTCCTTTATGAGCCCTTTCATGGAGATTGTTGTCCAACCATTTACCATAAAGTTCAACTTCTAGCCAAACTTGACTAGCTGCCTTTATAATATTTCCCAAATCACTTTTGTTAATGTACAAGATTTCTTCGACAAGACTGACATAAGAAAGACTTTCGCTCACGCCTCGTGATATATGGTCAATGATGCCACTTCTAATGTTGGGAAGTGCTATGAGGATGCTTGTTAAGGTTACCACGACTAAGCTCCAACAATTTGAAGCTTGTAATTCTTGATGATATTGTAGAGGTGGAACTTCATCGTTTTCAAAGTCTGCCACTCCTTCAAATCCCATAGATTTCTCTAGAAGCTTCATGAGATTATTTGATTGTTGCTTCTCAGCCTTGTGGATCAATCTGGTCACAGCTTTAGAAATGCTTGTCAATGTTCTGCTAGAAATTTCCACATCATCTTGAAGTTGCAAAACATAATGGCTAAGATCCGACTTTGTAGAGACATGTTGATTAGACTCTGTTCCCTTGGGATTGTTTGAGGAACTAAGTTTGCCTTTTTGTAGATTATGTTTCAACCACTTGCAGCAGTGCCAAAAATACACGACCATGATAACCAAGAAAATGGGGATGAGATGAACAGTTTTGCATACTACAACTATTATCATTTGAAACCCTATAAGTAAATTCAGAAAAAGATTTCTAACATCATGGACAAGTCTTTTGCATTTGCGACCACCCATGTTTACATTCACACGGTTGTGCTTCCAGTCTACAAGCCTTTGCGTCCAGTATTTCTCTACCACATACACTTTTAGGTAGTTCTTGCGCCATTTTAGCGACAACTTGAAAGTCAAGGCGCTGAACGATCTGAACACCGGTGCGATAGTACCTACTAGAATCCCAACCGACTGTATCAGAACAATTGGAAGCATTGACCATTTATAGTCTGATTCACCATGATCAGGAGTCAAAGCCAGTGATACCACATCCGACACATATAAAATATGTATGACGGAAATAAGTGCAAGAATAATGCACATTAGTCCACAAGCAGAGCAAATTGGAGAAGAAGCCAACACAAACTGGGGACTACCAGTTTCTGCCATGATCCAATATTTACTCACCCGTTGCATCAATTTCTCAACAATTGACTTCCCAGGTTGCTCAGATTCTTCATCGAAGGCTCCTTTATGCATTCCACGGTACTTGATTTCTAAAATCTTTTTAGAGTCAGAAACTGTCAGAGCTAAGGAAAACAAGATTACCAACAGTGACAGCATGAAAGTCACAAGCATAACCACCGACTCTTCACCGATTAGAAAAGTAGAAACTTGGATGCAAATATTCACGGCAACGGTTATTACAAGAATACTCACTGCGATGACGTTACACAGAAGCTCACTGTTGCTCATAGGTCCCAAAGACGGCATAAAGTTAGCCAGCATGGTACACATGAAACATATTCCAATGAACTTTGAATTCTGATCGGTCTGGTTGGGCATGGGGTTATTGAGGTCAACGGGTAACTTCATTGCTATAGCTATCACGGTGAGAGAAGCGGCATTGAGAGTGAAATATTTGCAAGGGAACCAGAATTTACGGTGTCGAAAGCCATGAAAGAGATCAGCAGCCATAGCAAGGGTGCAAACTAGTGATGCTGCTGCGATGTAGAGTCCGATCCATGGCATGGGTTTGCTGTACCTTTCTTGTTCAAGCAAAGTTTGCTGGCACCTTTGCAAAGTTTGCTCGCAATCATAGTCAGTAAGAAGCATCATAGTGTTTGATTTTTCAGGGGAGAATTGAATATGATATTATGATGTATAACAACTCCCGTAGTCAAGTTAACCAAATGGGCACTCGAAACACAAAATTTGTGGATCCCTCAAAATTTGTTTTTTCTCTATTTAGTTTTTATTTTTCGTGGCTTCGGCCCTACTCCCATCTACCAAAAAAATTAAACAGTGTGTGAACTCATTGATTCTTTATTTCTCTTATGGGATAAGGTACAATTAAGTTTAGTTTTTTTGTTTTTCGTTTTTTTTTTTTTTTTTTGTCATTCCGACAATACAATCGTTTTGATCTCATGTGGTTATAGGTAATTAACACTCTTAATCATATGTGTTAATTTTATTTCTTTATTCACATTCAATTAAAAGTGACATCTTCAATGCACTTGTGGATTTGAGCTTATGTAGCGTGAGTCTAACCACCATAACAATAGAATTTACTCTGTCAAATCGGGTTATTTGTAGATATATATAGATGACGTTTAGCAGAAAAACAGTCCAATTTTTTTTAAAAAATAATCTTATGTACCACTCTTGTTTATGCGTATGTGCCACCCAATTAAACACGCTGCCCACACGATTCAAAACAGACACAAACTGTCTCGAAAAACCTCCTTCAAACAGCCCTCTTTAGGTTTGAATAATATACCAAAAACACACAAGCTGTCCACGCCAATTCAAACACCAATAAGACTGTCCGAACTGTTTCGAAAACAATCCCAAAGCTGGCCGAAATCTCTTTAAAACAGCCCTTCTTGAAAGCAGAAATTCTGCCCAAACTAACAATCTGGCCGAAAGATTAAAGGATGTATTAAACAGCACCAAAATTCTCTCTTAAAAGAAATAAAACCAAAAATAACAAGAATAAAAAAGATAGATCGGATTCACCAATTAAGATTCACTTGCTTGACATAAAGAATTCCGAACGATTCAATCTTTCTAGGCTTCACTCACCTTGGAAGAACAAACCGTCTTCTTTTAGGCTGTTTTCTTGAACGTCAAAAATCTGTTTTATTAATCAAAGTAAACGCCTTATAAAGGCTACAAGAATTCACCCTAATTTACTTACCAAATTTAAAATAACTCCTAACAACTAGAAAAGTAAAAGTCCTACTTTAATCTAGAAAAAGAAATCCTAATCTAAGTAAATCCTTGTGTCTCAAGGATTGACTCAACCAATTCCCTTTGCACCCAGGCTGCCTCCCTTGAACCCGTGCCATGCAAACCCTTGGGCCTCCAAGTTGGTTACTCCTTTCCACGAGCAAAGCCAGACCAACTCTCCTGCCGTGGCCGATGTTGTTTCCTCCTCCCATGTAACAGCCCCAACCAATGTATGGTATGAGCCAAACCTTTTGAACCATGTGTCTGTGCCCCCCTTTAACTACCCTTAGCTTGCCTTGACTCCTCCATGCCTTGTCTATCCAGCCCGTGCCTTCTTTATTTAATCTTTCCAGCCCTGTTTTAATCCCCCTATCCGCTTCCCTTTGATTAAGAGTGCACCCACCATTGGCTATCTTTGAACCGACTTCCCCTCTTGAGACGTAGACCTCCCTATACATATCACTTTTGTGCCCCACATATACTACTAACCATACTAGGACACATGTCTTACTTTAATCAGAGATTTTTAACACATGTTAGCTAAAGGGTGGGAAAAAAATAAGAAATTAATTTCTTTGTCGTATTTTCTTCAACATTTTCTTCAAGATTTTTTAATGCTTAATATTTTTCAAATCGGAATCTAAATCAATTCTATATTTTTTCTTCTCAGCCCACTAACTAACATGTGTTAAAAATTCTCGCCAAAGTTAGTCACGTGTCCTAATCTGATTAGTAGTATATAAAAGGGCACAAAAGAGTAATTCATGAGATCTAGACTACATTCGTCACATATTGCTTGGGAAATAGCAGGGCGATCCCACATTGGTGATACGTGAGAATCTGACAAGCATAATCGCAACACGAAAGATTGATGTGATCCTAGAATCCATAAAAGATGTTTCACAAGTACAGTGGCTCAAAGTGCCTCAAAGTGCAAATTCTGGAAGTTTATTCAAAACATCAGGGGTCAAAGTGTCAAAATTTTAAAGTTTATTCTAAATTCATCTTGTTAATATCTACACATTCTAGATCACCACCCACCCCCTCCCTTTTTTTCCTTTTCACATTCCATATATTGTATAAGAGTTCTTGAGTCATCCCCTACATTTATGATGATGTTATCCTTTTGTTTTGAGCACTATATAAACTCAAGTGCTCCTTCATTTGTATCATTCAAGTTAAAAGATAATTGAAGTATTATTCACTCTCAAATTGTGAGAGTATTGTGAGGTTCTTGAGACAAGAATTCTCCAACACCTGAACTTATCATGCTCGAGAGTCACAAGCTTGTTGCATTCCGTAATCAAAGTTCATAAGCAACTAGTTTTTGCACCCGTACATTAAACAAATGACATATATATTTTTAAATTAAACTATATATAAACAAAATGAATAGAAAAAACAAAATTAGAAGATGAACACGTACTTGAAATGAAAATCGATCAACACGTATTACAAAATGAAAATCAAATTATTTTGAATTTTTACAGATCCTTTTGTGATTTTACAAGTTTGTTTTAATATTTACACTGTCTTGTTTTGGAACTTCATCGAATCGATCCTTGGTAGGATTCACATCAAAGATTAACCATATACGGAATCTCATGATAGCCCTCCACTCATTGATATACCATCATTACCCAGGCAAGGAAATTCAAAAAGTGTCTTCTTTGGCTACCCGATTGTCAACTGTCTTCATTTTGTTCCACAACCAAGACTAAATAAAAGCACAAGAATCTAAAATATATTACTCCTACTATGATTTATTGCAATTAACAATACTTATTTCAACATGATCTTCATTCAATCAAACTCATTAATAGAAAGAAATAAGCAGTGCTATTTGAGGCATTGATAACAAAAATGCTTATGCAGAAGGACCACCTTAAAGGCATGAAAGTTGTTAAAAGCATGGAGTTTAAAGCTTCAATTTCAACAACTAAAGTGTAGATTCAATTCATTAGCTGATTATGTGAAAGAGTTAAACAGTGTTATTTGTGCAGCAGATTATAGCATGAAAACCTTGCTCGAGGCGGTCAATATACTATCCATTGGTATTTGACACTCGAGAATTGGTATGTTAGTCTACAACATCACTGGGTGTATTCTTCATTCGTATAAAGGTATCTCAGAAGTGCTGTGTAAACCAAACCTCAATTTTGAATACTGACAATATTTGTAACGATCCAAGATTTTTCATCATCAGCGTACCTTCTTCAAAAGTAAACCTTGACAAGTGCTATAGTCTCAGCAACGCTTTACAATTCAGAGGGAATGATAGTAGACGCTACCATGCAAGTCCACAAGTGGTACTCATCTCTGTATTGAAAAAACTACTGGGCTAGAGATATAGCCACTTCCACATAGATGACGAAGAACGTTCATTCATTTTTGACAGCATTATAGATATGTTGAACGAACATCCAGGAGGCACGAAAACTGACTGTGCCAAGCATCAGGAAGAATGCGTAGCAAAAGCAAGCATTATACCCGAAAAAGAATGTCAATTGCATGAAGCCACTCATGTTTGATTTGGCATAGAAATAGATACAATAACATAGCATAAAGATTGCTGTTGCGCCCCCACGCAAAATGGATCTGCATCAAACAGGCATGTCAACTGATTAATATCATAGTACAACAATAAAAAAAAAATAGGTTATTCGTCATTAAAAAGAGATATATAAATTGAAAAAAGGAGTTTGGAATTTTGTTTGGGGGGAGGGGGGGTGGCAAGGGGGCATGAAATCCGTAAAGTCAGTATGCAATACAGTAATTGAACTTAACAAACAAAACAGTATTTACTTATCAAAAAAAACAAACAAAACAGTATCTAGTGCAACACTCCTGCACATGAAGGTTCAACTGGAATAAGAACAGATGAGTTGCCAAGCTGCAGGACCAAGTTCAAACCGAAGTGAGACTTGTCGTAGCTTTCATTTACTGATGCCATCTTAAGACCAGATGAACTCGGAAATTAGCTGTGTAGTTCTTCGGGAAGCAGAATAAGGCTTTAATAGATTAATAGAACTAGAGTGGAATTATAACAATGTGCTCATTATATTATTTTAGTAGCTAGGGAAAATTCTTACGAAACTTGTAATAATGATACGACTAACAGTAAAACGTAGTATCTGCTACGGCGGGAATGATTGTTCAGATTAAATTATGAATTGTGAGGTACTTCGGATGTCTATGTTCTCCAAATACATATAGATGTTCCAAAAAGCCATTAGTAGTCACTTTTAAGCCTAATATGACAGAATGAAGGCAAAGCGAAAGGTCTACCATTCCAGAATAGGTTACAATACTTAAATTTGTGATTCTTGCCTGCATCTATACTGGAAAAGCCATAACTTTGTAGTTTCCGCTCATCTTTTATATGCTTAGAGTACTGAATTTGGTGTATATAGTGCAGTAATTCTTTTGGCTTGTGAATAAAGTGTGCCATTTAATAGAACAGAAAATGCTCATACTAGACTGCTCTGGTAATTCGGCCTCATTTCTAGAACCATGCATCAAAGTTGACTTCGTACTAGCATGTACTGTGAATGCACTAGAGGAAAGCACTATCTGGAGAGAGGGAGGAAGACAAAAAGTCAAAACAATAGGTCGGGTGGTTCCAAAGTCGAACCGTGAGCTGTTATTGGTGTAGATGTGCATGTGGATAGATCTTGTTCTACTAACAGCTTAAGCTTTTGGCCACTGTAAAGTGTTTTACTGAAACAATAAAGAATTGGGGCTAGTAAGGAACCCAGGCCTCTCATATGAGCGTGGATGCCTCATATAAGAAAAAAAACTCCACTGCAGCACTTGCGCACATGACATTAGCCCCGTTTGAGTGTTACACATGAACCTCCATCACGAAGTAATCATCTGTAAACTGCCTGACTAACTGATTGTGTCACCAGAAAAATATCTACTTCTATAATATAACTCCCAGTTGACATCTTCTTAGTTCTGATGATAATATACTAGAAGCATCGATCCCTTTCTTAAATATATCTATTCTGTGCTCCTCTTTGTAAATGGTAATCAGTAACATGACAGTAGACTGAGAATTAATCATTACCCTTTTCTAGTTTTAGCTAAATTTGAACAGCCAAGAGCCCACTAATATAAGAAATGAATGACATGCACCAAAAAAGTTCACCTTGTTTATCATAGGAATACACTTATACTCCCTCCGTTCCGGGCAAAGAGTCCATATTTTAAACTCAACCTTTTTAAGAAAAATTTGATAACCCAAAAATGTCTTTTGAAGGTTTGAACAAACAATGACACTGTTAAAATTTCTTTTCTGTATCATACACATAACATGTAATAATAAAAATACAATTACACATCAAATCCTGAATCAGAAATGTTGGAACATTCAAAAGCAGGGGAAAGGGAGAACCATGGAACCAAGAGGATAATCCCCTTTCCGAAGCCAAAATCCACCATTAACAAACCGATTAGCATCACTAATTCTTCTAAGAACATCAATCAGCAGCCCCACCACCAAATCCACAGCATCCTCTGAGAAGATTTGAGGGGCATTGAGATATTAATTAGTAATTCCATGGCAGCAGCACTCAGGGAGGTCAATGGGGTGTACGCCGCCGCTGGTGGTCACAATAAATCAAAGCTGCAATTTGTGGAGGATGTTGGCAGTGACCGACGTGAAGGCAGAGCAGATCAGACCTCGTGCAGAAGATGCATAGGTGGAGAGAAATTGGAGGAGGGAATGAAGATTCCCATGGTTTTAGGGAATTGAATTCCGCCGGGAATAGTTTTCTGTGGAGATGAAGATAAGGAGGTGGGCCCAGGACCATAATATTTGGATTCTGCTCTCCCTGACGATTGGATTGGGACCTCGGAATCGGGATTCAAACAAAGCATAAAATAGAAGTGAAGACTATACCAGTCTGATTATGCTACTATTATGGATTTGGAGAAAATTCAGGTATGTCCGGCAGAAGCCTGAGCCAATTTCCGGTGAAATCAAACAGATGGGAGTGATTTTTGGCGAACTTGGTTGATAGCTTTTTAATTGTATATAAATAAAATTGAAAAGAAGGGTATGTTTGTAAATTCAAAAAATGCTATGACTTGATTTTTGAAAGTAGACTAACTGAAACGTCCCAAAATGGAAATAGTGGAATCTTTGACCGAACAGAGGGAGTACTTGACTCCAACATGTTTGGAATAAACTATTATTCGTTCATGTTCCTTGCTATTCAATTACAAAAATTAGCATACGGTACTAACAATGAGAAATCCGTCCTTTAAGAAAAACAACTGTTATCTTATTCCTTTTCGCTGAAAATCAAGCACTGTACATGTAGAATGCTGACACATGCATCTTCAAAATAAGTTTGAATCATGGAGTACTTAAATTTGGTGCGCTCGTAAGGTTTACAATCAGGAATAGGCCAGAAGCGAAGTGAACATAAATGTGATGCACTGCACCTCAACTCCAAGTCTCTCATAAAAACGTTCATGGCCAAACTTTCCTCCACAACCCAACACGAAAGCTGATGCATGAGCAATTAACTTAAGTTTATTTATGTTGTGTATTTTTACATATTTTATACATTTAGGGATATTTTACTAGAGTTGTACAATTAAGGTTAGCATCTTAGGCCTATAAATTCAAGTACACTCCATCATTTAAATTCGAGTACACTCCATCATTTAAATTGCTTTATTTATTACTTTGGTTGAAAATTCTCATGGAACATGGAATCACCATAGACCCCAGCCGTGTAAATTTTTAGTGTAGGACTTCAAAGCCATTCTGCATCATTTTGGTTCTAGAGCAATGGTCAATCTACTCATCCTTGTTGCTTGGTATAGGTTATCTCAATGACACCACGGGCACCCATTCAATAATCAAATCTCAATAGAATCAAGATTGAACTAGATTGGTGGTCCATTAGAAATAACTAAAATAAATACCTAAGATGTGTTTTTCTTTGTCGCAGGGTTCTGCAATGGGCTAGGTTAAGGGAATATTGGCAAGAATGCATGTCCAATTGGAGCTTATAAAAGTTTATTTGAAAGTACCAAGTCCAGAACTTGTCGCTAGAAGAAGCAGGCTGTCTATAGAAGTAAACTTGAAGAGACCATGGAAGAAAAAAGTTGAGGTTCAACCATTACAATCAGGCCTCAGCATTTGTAATAACTTATTCGAGTCATTCACAAATTTGTGGTTCTTCCTACTGATTCATTTTCTACCCAAAAGTGTTTCACTGGAGATACAACATCAGAGTTTCAAGATAAAGTGGAAGACTTCTACGAACTCAGTATTGCTTGTTCCCTAGAATTATGAAACTTAAGGCACAGTTTTCTCACACATTGATGAGAATGGTGTGATGCACACTCACTCAAACAGAAAGGTTCAGGGTCAAACTTTCTTCCAGCTCTGGAGAAAGATTTAAGACCAGTTAGCATGAGTTTTTACATGTTTATTTTTATATAATTTTGGTTACTTAATATGTTTTAGTCACAATATTTTGGAAAAGATTACAATTCCATTAAGATTACAAGTATAAATTCATGGCTAATGTATCATCGAGATTAGGATAGATTCTGTGTCCTTAGGTTGCCTCACTTGTGGTAAACTGGTAACCCAACGGACTATTACCTTTCTCTTGAGTGTCAAATCAAGTTGTTCTGTATATACATGCGCTAGTATTGAAACATGTACTTATAAGAGAACATCATCATATGCAAACATACGGCCTCTGAGTTTATATATATAGGCCACAATCAAAAAGAAATGTGAAATCAAGAACATGTGAAGGTGAATTTACATATAAAAGAAGTGCAGCATAGGCGGAGAACTGATCACTAGAAACATCAATATTTAATACTCCCTCCGTCCCTAAATTATCGTCCTCCTTTCCTTTTTCGTCCGTCCCAAAATAATTGTCCACTTTGAAACTTACCTTTTTAGAACATCACTTTTACCACTTTACCCTTACTTTTTCACTCTACTTTAATTATGGGCCACATATACATGGATATTAATGGAAACTATACATTAAACCATTATAAATAATCAAGTCAATTACTTTTTCTTAAACTGTGCGCCGGGTCAAACAGGACAATTATTTAGGGACGGAGGGAGTAGCTAATTGCGATTTCGTAAGCACCTTAAACATGATACAAATTTCAGATTGTACCAACGGTAAGAGAATTGGGAAGTTTAATACCTGATTTTACATTTTGTTGGAATCAAGGGTCTACGTGGACAGCAATCAATTTATTGAGACGAAAGATGGTCATGTGCTACACATGCATTTTTTTTTATATGTAAGTGACCCCTTGTTGGTATGGGGATTGGAACCAAGGACCTCAAGATCATTTTGCCTGAGTGCCCTTGCCATCTCTCCCACACATGCATTTTCAAGGCTACATTGTTATATTTTATGTAAAAATGTCACATACATGGTTTCAGATCCATCTGATAGACATAACATGCCTACCATGGGGGAACCATAGATATTAACCTATAAATAGGGGGAATAAAGTCGCCGTTCAAGCTCAAGCCAATTGCATTATCCATACTCAGCAGTCAGCTCAAATTGTAACCTCAAAAATAAAGTCTCAGTTGAGCTTATTTAACAGGTGATGACATGGCATGCCCTTTCCTTTAATTGAGATTAACAACTTTTTTTCATTTAAGATTTATCGAGCTAAAGAAACTCTTAAGCGGATGAAGTTTAAGGTGTTCCCCTTCCCTATCTAACTGTGCAATTTGCTTGTGTCGAACTTTGAACTTTTCAAGGCAGATTCCAAATCTTCTAAAGGAAAGGCAACAATGAAATTATCTTGCTTAACCGTCCAAGAGCGCATATCATTATGGTCAACCATGCAAAAAATCCATACTTTCATAGAGGATATTATGATAATGCAATTGCTGAAAGTTCATGGAAAAGCAAAAAATAAGGCCATGTGCAAGAATAAGACCAGTGACTGAGATATGGCGATGATAGTAACTAGCATTTTGGACAAAAACACATTATGGGCAGAGATTTACAGGAAAAGTAAATAAAAACATGCATACATGTACGATATGCAAGAGCTGTGTATGGGAACATACCTCCACCACCATGTGTGATCTTCCACAGTTAGCTGAATATATGTCAAACCAATGCTTAATAGAGAGATAAGTACAAGAAGGATGATGAAGGTAATAAAGAGGATTCCAGGGAGAGTGAAGATTCTGTAGCCCCACAAGCTTGCATATACGTGGTGCAACTCAAGGACAATTGCACTGAAAGGTAAAAGACCCCCAAGAAACATTTGACCAGGTGTTTTCATGTACCAAGCCAATGATGGAATCTCCCTCGGGAATCTCTTTGTAGTAGAAGGTGCTTGAAATTGAGACCTAAACTGATACCCAATTACCCCACCTAAGGCAAGTAATGGGATGGCAACAAGAGCATATACTAGCAAAATTACAACCATTGTGCCAAATGGAAGTGCCGCAGTAGAGCCAACAGCAATGGCAATTATATTAAGGATGATCACTATTAAAAATAGTGGTCCGAGGTAGAGAATCCCAGTTAGTAGGACGCATTTTTCCTGAAAAAGAAAGAATCGGAAACTAAGCAAGTGGTGACAATCGTTAATGCAGTACAACTATGCAGAAGAAAGCAAAAAAACTATTACCCATCCAGTTTCAGCAAATTGGCCATAAAAGGAGGCCGCACTATATCCGGCAGCTGGAGCTGTAAGAATGTAAATCGCCACAAGAGAAGTTGAGAGAGCTCCCCGATTATAGGGGTACAAGACCCCTAGAAATGCCAAGATAAATAAGAAGGAAATGCTGTAGGAAACACAAAAATAGTAAAATAGGAGAAATGCAAGAATCAACATTTCAGAAATTCAACAGATGGGCGAATCAAAACTTCCCATAAAGGTCTTTATGATTAAAACAAGTATATAATACCCCATTAGTATTTTGATCAATAGGAAGATTACTTAACGATGAACATCCAAAAGCTGACATATGTGAAAAATCACAGCAACATATGGTGCTACAAAAGGACTTCCTAGAAACGACGATGCTAGAAGAAAACCTGAACAAATATGGAAATGCATATTTGCATGGAAATAACTTTCTTTTAATAACAAGAAAGCTATTTACTTCACAATTATCTTGGAAGAAATGCCTAAATAACAAACAAGAGGGAGAGAGAGAGGGAGAGAGAATTGAAGTTAAAGCAAAAAATTGACATGGTCCTCGACATTGAACCTTGATATACATTGTTGAACCCCTCTTTAACAACTTAAGCTTTTAGACGAGTCGGTAACTTAACATGGTATCAAAGCTCTGGTTTGGCAAGCTCTTGGGTTCAAATCATTCTGCTTGCATTTGTTACATGTAGCATTGTGAGTGCACATGTTGAGGCCATGTTTGGTTTTTGACGCACTTGGTGAGACATGTTTGTTTATCTCTCCACGTGTGGACTGGTCACACGTGAGGAGAAGTGTTAAGCTTGATACACATTGTTGAGCCCCACTTTAACGGCTTAAGCCTATAGACGAGTTGGTAACTTACCAGAGACAAAGTATGAGGTGTATAATTCTGCAACTAAAGAGGTTGGACCAAATACTTCTTATATACTTACGATGCAGCTCAAGGTCCTCTTAGTACTACATATCATGTAGCTACAAAGCGTCCTCTTAGTAATTATCTGAGAAGCACGGACTCTAACATCATAACACAACATGACATAAACATACTACACTCTGCCTTTTTCCCTATTAATCGGGGACGGCTACATGAATTCTTTTCCGCCATTCGATTCATTCCAAAACAAGGTCATCAAACACACCACAACATGACATAAACATGCCGGCACAAAATTTTCCAATATGTTAGACAACAATGTACCGAATATATCATATACACATGTACCGTGTAAATACGTGTGTGTGTGTGTGTATTTCACCTACAATTTATCATCAAGGAAAGAAAAAGATAAAAAAAATAAACAAGGCTTCAAGATTAATAAATAACAAAGATTATTCAAAACCGTGGTTATATAAGTTGGAAACTCTATGAGAATATGCAAGGCTTATCCCAAATCAGGAATGAAGGACTTCTTTCATCTTTCTTACATTTAGATCCATAAGATCTGGACCTTGAGCTTTTCATCTTGTTTCTATAAACTAATACTCTCTCCAACCCATGAAAAAGAAAACCCTTTCCTAATTGAAAAGTCAGCCTAAAATTTTCATTTAACATACGTTTATTATGTTTTAAGTTATAAAATTTCAATCATTGAAAGAATATTAAGAAAACTATTAACAGAATTTTGTAAGAACAAGTATCCTTTTATAAATCTTTGGTAAAAATTAAATAAGTCAATCAACTAAAGTCAAAGTAGGACTATTTTTTTCAGGGTGGAGGGAATATGTTATTTGACACTCAACCTATCCAGAAATATCCAATAATATAGGACAAAAAAATATACTAAGAGATAAGCTTTATCTTCTTTCGAACCCCATTATATGCATTTAAATACAAAATCTTGTAAGCTTTCATGTTTATCTTGGGTTGCATAGTTAAACTTATTGTACTATGTGAATATATTCCATTTGTCATACTTTAAGAAAAATTTTAAAATGTCACCCAACTTCACCATTTTGTCACTTTCCTCACTGTTCCCAACACAGTTGACAATTTGAAGCAGAAAAATACTAAACAACATGAAATTATCAAAATAACCGGACAACATCATGGACAAGGACTTATTCAAGCTTGCGGTCACCCAAAATTTATAGCCAAACATCCTTGATCCAATTCTAAGTACCAGGCAAACAAATATCCCAACACATCTCCTTCTCCATTTCTTTCCTCCATCTCATCCAAACCCAGTCCAGAATGCCATCCCATCAACTAACTCAAAACCAACCCCCACCTCTTCTTCAGGTAGTAAAGGCTTAAATTACATCATCAGTAAAAACAATCCAGAACACAATTTTAATGCCAGAAACATTGTTTCACCATATAGTAGATCGCAGTGACTAAACCAGAAACCAATGAAAAACGTTCAATCAATATCAAGAAAAAGCGCACAAAAATACACTTCAAACTTAAACCTTTTCTCTACTGGAGTTCTGAAAAGCTAAAATGAAGAAGAAAAGTACCCATTACAACTTCATATGTATAACCCTCCCTCTTTCTCTCCATTGCCAGTCCATAAGTAAGTGCCATCCCTTCCACATTGCTTTTTCTTTGCCAGAGATTCGACGAAGGGGATTATGGCCAGTGCGGTAGTTTCATGTGTTTGTGTGCGAGTGTGTGTCTATGTCTTTGTCTGTGTTTGTGTTGTGTCCGTTTTTGAGCTTGATGCGGCAGAAGGATAGGAAGAAGAACAATGAAAAAGTAAAATATTAGTGGAGTGAAAATATCTTCTATGTTAAGTTGTACATATAAAATAACCCTCTAAGGATGTGGAATTGGCAGACTGCTTCTAGCAGCAGATCATGTAGTGAGGATCACTTATTGTACAAAAGATAATTACCTCACAACTAACACCCATAACATGCACCCTCGGTCATTCACAACATTATATTAAATTACAGAATATTTGAAGAATAATTAATGAAGCTGTACTGAGATTATCATGAAATATATCATTTAAGTTCAATCATACTGGAGCAGCTTACATTATCAATAAATGGGTGCCAGTGCCGATGACAGCACAAAACAAAGGCATTTGCGGAGGACACCTGAATACATCACTGTGAATATACTTCCAACCAACTTCTTTGTCTTCTTCGTCTCCAACAGTATATCTGCAATAAAAATATTAAAAAAAACATATAAATGTGAATCCTTCTTTCAGGTACACACTCGAAATGAGAGCATTGGAAGCAATCACACTAACAACAGAAACTCTAGCAATCAAATTAATCATGCAGCATTACTTTCTCAGATCATTCTTAAGATAGCGCATAAAGAGCACTATAAGCAGTCCCATCAAGAGCACAATGATGACAACCGAATTAATAAATGAGAACCAATGAATTTTCCGGTGTGCAGGCAGTAATGAAGCCTTTGAATATTTGTCCATTCTGTTCACATAATCAATGGAGGTTGCATTCCATAAAACTGAATAAGTAAATTTCACGTTGATTTCAACATCGTCCGTGATATCGACAGCATGATTTGGATCGCTGAAAGCCTTTATTTCTATGACTTGGTTGCCGCTGTAAAGGACATCAAACTGAACGTGTTCAAATAAGTAATACTTAGGCCCCTTTCCATCAACCGTCTGACTCTCCTCTTCCATTTTACCAATGAATCCCCACAATGGAAGATCATCGAAGTACATCTGGAAGTAAAAATCACTACTCACAGCATTCCTGAACTTCGTCATGTCATCCTTTTTTAGCTTTTTCTTACACAGAATATACTCGATCTTTTCCTCCCGGAATTTCAACGAATACAAAGCGTTGGCCAATCGATCGCCCATTAATACTTCCCCAAGTGTTTCCTTCTTTGGGACCAGTTGATCTGCAAAAGGAAAGATGTTGTCAACCCATCTGCTGTAAACCAAGTATAGAAACTAGTAGATAACAGGCTGATTGCTATCTTTGTTGAACACACACATCTGCACTCCAAAAAATCATTCTCCTAGCCTGACATGGAGTGTTGTGAGCACTTAAGAGTTTTTTATGTGAGAAACAAGTTCAAATCATGTAATAACATTCATTATTCATTTGGTAAATGGTGATATATATTTCAATTTGCCAAAGGATTGATTGTCCTTCACGCAACCTTTCTGCCAATAATTACTTGATGCTCAAATTATTAATGTGAGCCTAATGCTCACCTGGGCGGCAGAATGGCAAATCATAATAATGGTAGGTTTCACTGCAAAAGAATAGCAAGTAAAAAATCATTAAAATTGCAACCAATGAATTCTACCATGAAAATCACAGACAAAATCGACCCGCTCCATGCTATCATTCTTAGATTCAACCTACCAATGATACTTTTAGCAATTATGACATTTCTTCATACTAATCTTAACATATTTTCAGAAAAACAGTATTAAAGAACATCATTTTTATGGTCAGAAACGGCATTCCCGTCTAGATATAAAAAGGACCAAGCATTAGCCTTCAATTCGGTAAGGTACCTCAGTATTCTAGATAAAGGAAGCCAAAAGTAAATGATGGGGTAAGACATGAACCAAAGTGTGGCATAAAGTACCGAGTACCATATGTAACTTCGAACTCCAACAGCTAAGATCTCCAATTGAGAATATCACAGAATGACGAGAAAGTAAAGCTGCATGCAATCTTTCAGAAGGCTTAAGCTTAAGAAGAATATTAATAACCTTTTCAGATTTTCTTTTTTGATTTTAGTTTCCATATCTATACAAAAGCTGAAAATAGACTTAAAATTTATAGAATTAAATAATAGAGGAGTAATTCTGAAATTTTCTGGCATAATGGTTTAGTTTAAACACAATAAGTTGCAGATAACACAAACAGACTTACTTGATTAAGGAATACTCTTCAAACTAAGTAAACCTTCACGGTTAAAGTCCCCCGTTTGAGTGCAATATATACACGAGTAAGAGAAACCCAATGTTAAGAAAGAGAAGCCAAGGGGAAAAAGTATTTGGATAAGAAAAACTTAAATATATATATTACAATATAACCAGATAACAAGAAAATGGATGAGAAATCCATTAAGATTCACGAAGGCAGAAAAAAATGAAACAAGCTAAACTTCTAAAGTACTTAGACTAGAAAAAGTAAAGCCTTCCAATCTCTCTGAATAACCGAGGGGGGAACTGCACAACCGCCTCTTTCTGACGCCCATAGAGAAGCCAAATGGACCACCCTATCCCATAAAAGGGACCTTGAAAAACTCTCACTTTTAAAGAAGGGTGTTTCAATCCATTCAAGTGCACCATAAAACCGCAAAGACCTCACATTGACATAACAAACTTTTTATCTCATTTCTTCCGAAAACCTCGAAATTTAATCTTAAGGAAGAACAAGAAGGGTTCAAAGGCCCCAAGTTCTAGAATGGCAGATCCCTCATCTCCTCAAATACATTCTTCTTCCTTTTCTAATCTTCTTTAATTGTCATCGTCACTTCTGTTCTACTACTACACCTTGGCAAATAAAATCTAGGAGCCAATACCTTAATGTGTTCATGAATTTAAGAAGGTAGAGTAACTTAGATGAGGAAACATAGTGATGGAATGAAGACCTCTGACGGGTTGATCCAATAAAAACAGATAGTTCTAGAACTCGCAAAATTCTACAAATGACGATAATTCTGAAAGAATTAAATGTGACAAAACTAGGAGCCTCCTGAATGAAGAAATACCCCTTTCTCCCCCCCCCCCACCCAATCAAACAAAAAAACAGCTTTTCATGTAATCTAAACTGGTCCATAAATGGGAGTCAGTATAGATTCCTCTGATCACTCATGTCCTACCGTTCCCCATACAATTGTACGCTACCCCTGTTCATTAACTGATTCAAACTTCATGCCGAATACTGTATGTTATTTCTTTCATTATCATGCATGGTTTGTGTGTGCGTTGTTAATATTTTATTTGGATCCCAGAAATCATAAGCGGAATGAAAGGGAAGGAACCCATAAATAAAATGAAAATCTTAGATAGTAACTTTTGCAATGGCTCTTAACACTTTATTTCAACAGAACATTTCATATTGAGTAGTATTAAGTATAAATGGAAAGATTATCCTCCAAACAAAGATCTCATTCTAATTGTCCTTGTCATTTTCTGTTTTGTTTTCTCACACTTTCTAGGAACCAAACAAACCATAAAAATTAAAACGAACTTGATTGCAAAGCTAAAGAATCTATAATTACTAAGACCACCTGATGCGGGTGCATCGAGGATATCTTTAAACATGACCGCGAGCATAGTGGACGGACACGGAGAGGGCTTGTTTCTATCAAAGGAGGCGATGCATGGAGACATGCATGGGTTTCCTTTTGGGCACGGGATGCGCGGGTTCAATTTGGTCACGTGCATTACTTGGAGTGGCTAAGGAGGGGAATCGCTGTGGCTGGAGACAAATGGATCGCATGGACTGAACAACAAGCTGATCTAGTGGGCGGTCCAAGCTATTAGTTTGCAGTTCTTTTACTTTCTTTATTTCCTTGTTTTTTTTTTCTTGTTATTTCGGTTCTGTTCCAGTTGTCTTTGGTAAGGTTAGTTTTGGTATTCTTGCAAAGTAGGGTTTGAGATGTAACTATTTAATAGGATTTTATCAATGAAAGCGGCAGATTGAATGTTTGAGGAAACTCTCTATAGAATACAGTTGTATTTTTCTTTCGATATCTTCTTCATAGGCGAGTGAAGCTTAGGAGAATTAATCAAACGGACATCTTTACGTTGGACGAGTGAAACCTAACCGGTGAGTCCGATTTTATCGTTTATTTTGTGTTTGTTCTCTTGTCGATCTCCTACGAACTATCCAACTGTTTGGAATAAATTCGGTCAGCCCTTGTTTCCGAATTGTTAGTGTTTGATTTTTTTTGACTAGGTGATTTGATATCGTATCAAGTGGTATCAGAGCGCAGTTCATTACGAATCATAATTCGCAATTAATCATGGAGGAAACAGCCCACAGAGAAAGGATCTTCAAGACCCGCGGGTTGGTTCTTGGAAAAGTTTGCGTTATAGCTATCGACGGGGGAAGTTGTGTCAATGGGATCTCCAATTGTTTAATCGAAAGGTTGGGACTACCTACATCACCACACCCAAACCCGTATGAACTCTACGGATTATGGGAGGACGAAGGGGTCAAGGTTACTGCACAAGCAGTCGTCGCGTTTTCCATAAGTGGATATGAAGAAGAATTGGTTTTTGACGTCCTTCCTATCGATTCCTGTCACTTGCTCTTGGGACGACCTTGGCAGTTCGACAGATTCGTCGTACACGATGGGAGACAGAACACTTACATAGCGACTAAAGGGGGAAAGAGATTCAGATTAAAGCCGTCCAAAACGCTTTATGATGAAGGCAGTCCAGATTCAAGGCAAAGCAAACAGGAAGCGGAAAAGAAAAAGAAACAGGAACCAAGGTTATTGGCTAGTGAAAGAGAAGTTGAAGAAGCAATCGAAGCTGGATCAATGGCAGTACTGGTTACGCAAGGAATTCAGAAACTAAGTAGGGAAGAGACGCATCCATTGGCGAAGGGAATTATCGAAGAGTTTAGGGATGTATTCCCTGATGATTTACCACCGGGACTTCCACCCGATAGGGGGATCGAGCATCAAATCGACTTAATTCCGGGAGGGCAGTTACCTAACAAGCCAGCTTACCGCTGTAACCCAACGGAAACCAAGGAACTTCAACGACAGATTGAGGAATTAATTAACAAGGGATTCGTAGAGGAAAGCAAGAGTCCGTGTGCGGTGCCAGCTATCTTGGTACCGAAGAAGGATGGTACATGGCGAATGTGTATCGACAGCAGGGCAGTGAATAATATCACAGTGAAATATCGATTTCCCATCCCACGGATAGACGACATTATAGATGAGCTACACGGGGCTAAAATCTATTCGAAGATCGATTTACGGAGTGGGTATCATCAAGTTCGAATACAAAAAGGGGACGAATGGAAGACGGCTTTCAAAACAAAGCAAGGGGTTATATGAATGGAAGGTTATGCCCTTCGGGCTCACTAACGCCCCAAGTACGTTCATGAGACTCATGAACGAAGTACTACGACCGTTCTTGGGAAGATTCGTGGTAGTCTATTTAGACGACATTTTGATTTATAGTAAGAACGAAGTGGACCACATAGAACATCTAAGGAAAGTACTACGACTTTGAGGGAGAATAAGCTCTACGGGAAACTGGAGAAGTGCTCATTCATGCAATCGAGTGTCACTTTTTTGGGATATGTTTTCTCCAAGGAAGGAATTGCGGTGGACCAATCAAAGATCGACGCAATCAGGTCGTGGCCGACGCCCACCAGCATTACCGAGGTAAGGTCTTTCCATGGTTTGGCCTCGTTTTATAGACGTTTCATACATAATTTTAGTACCATCGCGAGTCCCATTACAGAAACTTTAAAAAAGGGAAAATTCGAATGGACCATGGCTGCACAGAAAGCTTTTGAATCACTCAAGAGAAAACTTTGTGAAACTCCTGTACTGGCCTTACCCAATTTCTCACAACCCTTTGAAGTTGAGTGTGATGCTAGCGGAGTGGGTATTGGGGCTGTTTTGATCCAAGGCGGACGACCCGTGGCTTATTTCAGCGAGAAGCTTGGTGGTGCAAGATTAAACTATTCGACGTATGATAAAGAGTTTTACGCCATTGTGCGAGCCCTTGACCATTGGAACCATTATTTGAGACCAAATCATTTTGTACTTCATTCTGATCACGAAGCTTTAAAATACATCCACGGCCAACATAAACTAAAGTCAAGACATGCAAAATGGGTGGAGTTTCTCCAGTCATTTAATTTCTCATCAAGGTTCAAAAACGGGAAAAGCAACGTAGTGGCGGATGCTTTGTCTAGAAGATATTCAATGTTGGCAGTCATGGAGGCAAGGCTGCTAGGATTTCAACTCATCCGAGAATATTACAAGGAAGACCCGGAATTTGAGGGCATTATGCGTGATTGTGAAAGGGGAACAGGAGGTTTATATGTTCTTCAGGAAGGTTTCATTTTCAAAGGGAATCACCTGTGCATTCCGAAGTGTTCCCTTAGGGAGCTGTTGGTTCGAGAGGCGCAGGGGGGGGGATTAGCTGGCCACTTTGGAGTTACTAAGACACTGGAATTATTACAGGAACACTTCTATTGGCCAAAAATGTTGGGAAGCGTTCAAGCCATCGTGTTACGGTGCGTCACGTGTCAGAAAATGAAGAGTACTTTTCATCAGGGACTTTATACGCCACTGCCAGTACCAGATCAGCCTTGGAGAGACCTCTCTATGGATTTTATCGTGGCCTTACCGAGAACTCCGAGAGGAAAGGATGCAATTATGGTTGTCGTTGACAGATTCTCCAAGATGGCACACTTCGTATCCTGCCACAAGACAGATGATGCTTCGTTGGTGGCGGAATTATTTTTCAAAGAAGTGGTACGTCTACATGGACTGCCCAAAACTATTGTTAGCGACCGAGATAGTAAGTTTCTTAGCCATTTTTGGAGGACGTTATGGAGATTGGTGGGCACGAAGTTGTTGTTCAGTACGTCTCACCATCCACAAACTGACGGGCAAACGGAGGTCACGAATAGAACCCTTGGAGCGCTGTTGAGGGGTTTGGTGGGAAAGACACAAAGAGACTGGGACGTGAAGTTGGCACACGCTGAATTCGCGTACAATAGAACACCAACATACGCGACGAAGCACTCGCCATTTGAAGTGGTTTATGGGGTGAATCCGTACCTGCCTATGGACTTGGCTCCAACGAGAGAAGGAGTGACAGATAATAATGACGCGCTGGAAAAATGGAAAGGATTGCAGAAGTTGCATGAAAAGGTTCGAAATAGAATTGAAAGGGTAAACGAAAATTACAAGAGAAGGGCGAACAAGAACAGAAGGCCAAGAAATTTTCAGGTGGGTGACTTAGTTTGGTTACATCTACGTAAGGAGCGGTTTCCGAATAAACGCAAGAATAAATTGATGCCACGGGCAGATGGTCCTTTTCGGGTTTTGGCGCGGATAGGGGACAACGCATATAAGTTGGACTTGCCTGGGGATTACACGGTCAGTGCCACCTTCAATGTGGGTGACCTATCGCCGTATGTTGAGGATGGAGAGTTGGAGGAATTGGGGCCAATTCTTTCCAAAGAGGGGGAGTATGATGCGGGTGCATTGAGGATATCTTTGAACATGACTGCGAGCATAGTGGATGGACACGGAGAGGGCTTGTTTCTATCAAAGGAGGCAATGCATGGAGACATGCATGGGTTTCCTTTTGGGCACGGGATGCGCGGGTTCAATTTGGTCACGTGCATTACTTGGAGTGGCTAAGGAGGGGAATCGCTGTGGCTGGAGACAAATGGATCGCATGGACTGAACAACAAGCTGATCTAGTGGGCGGTCCAAGCTATTAGTTTGTAGTTCTTTTACTTTCTTTATTTCCTAGTGTTTTTTTTTCTTGTTATTTCGGTTCTGTTCCAGTAGTCTTTGGTAAGGTTAGTTTTGGTATTCTTGCAAAGTAGGGTTTGAGATGTAACTATTTAATAGGATTTTATCAATGAAAGCGGCAGATTGAATGTTTGAGGAAACTCTCTATAGAATACAGTTGTATTCTTCTTTCGATTTCTTCTTCGTAGGCGAGTGAAGCTAAGGAGAATTAATCAAACAGACATCTTTACGTTGGGCGAGTGAAACCTAACCGGTGAGTCCGATTTTATCGTTTATTTTGTGTTTGTTCTCTTGTTGATCTCCTACGAACTATCCAACTGTTTGGAATAAATTCGGTCAGCCCTTGTTTCCGAATTGTTAGTGTTTGATTTTTTTTGACTAGGTGATTTGATATCGTATCACCACCTCAATCACATAGCTGACTACAGAACTTAGTCCTAGTTTAGTACGAAACAATGGTCATTCCATTCTAATTCAAATCAACAATCCGTTATACTTCAAATTAACATGGAAAGAAATTGCGAGTGTCGGGACCAAACTAGCACTTGATATTGATGCATTTGTGTCATTAACCAGCTGTGGGATCACTGTTTTTACAGAGCATTTGAAAACGCAAAGGCAATAACACTTTGTTTCAATTTTCTATATAAATTAATTTCTCTGGTCCAAGAATTTCAGTTTCAGTGTATCTATTTTCCCTTTACATTACAATCAAAATTCAAGACAAACCCCAAAAAGTCAATGGCCGTACGGAAACCCAAACAGAACAAATCTGAAGAATCAATAACAAAAATTAACAAATTTGTGGGAGGGTTTGAATAAAGGGAGGGGAAGGACCTACCTGGGATTGTTCAAGGGACCCACTTTGTTGACAAACAAGGGGACGTCGTCCCCTACATTGTATCGATGATGATCGGAGGATGAAGCGGTGGGTCGGGTAATTGAAAGGAGTAGACTTGTTGTTAGTGCCAACAAGAAGAGAGAGAGAGGAGCTGCGACAGCCATAGATGATGAGAGTAGAGAGGACGGAGAGTTGAGAGTTGAGAGTTGAAAGGGGGAGAGGAGCCGGAAATGGAATAAAGTCGGTAGGAAGAGTGGCACGCCGGTGACAGTACTTTGACCCAGGAAATATGTGGAGTATTTCTTAAATCCAGGATCAATGACACTACAAGTCACTTAACTTTGGCCGATTTCAACATTAATACCTTAAGAAATTTGCTTAACAATTTCATCCTAAAATTTTTAAATATTTATGTGGTCAGTTCTTTTGATAGACATTGTTTAAGAAATTCTTCTAAGTACCTCATGTACCTCCCTCGTATATTTAAGTAAGGACTAAAATAAAAAATTTCACACAAACAATATTACAATTTGCAATTGAGTTCTTAGAGTATACAAAAAGACCAAAGTTTTTTTCCCCAAATTATTTCACCCATATATAGTTATCCAATTTCTCTCGGTAGCGGTGGTGTTTTTGCCACTCGTGCTACCCAACGACAATGCTTTACTCGAAATTGGTGTCGCCAAGTATGTCAGTTTTACGAGCTTTGGCATCATGTTTAGAATCGTCGGTACCGACATCCAAGTCCTTCTCGCCTTCGTTGTTCTCGAGATAACCAGAAAGCGTTTAATAGGAGTAAAGTGACAACAATGCAAAATCTATGAGACCCAGCTCGCGGCTAAGTCACCGAATAGTTATGGAGCAGTAAATGTCACGACGACCTCTGTGCCGCCGACAACGGAGCATATAGTGCTGCTCTAGCCGTCATTTTGAGTTAATTTGGGAAACTGAGATTTAACTTGTTAAGTAGAAATGGAAATGGAAATGGAAATAGACGAAATGGGTAAGAGTTGTTGAATTGCTGATTGTTGTTGGTTCCAATGAATAAGTGGATTGAAAGATTGGTTCAGTTCAGGTTTGGTATTTATAGATGGTAAAAAAACAATTGTTTCTCTTTAGCGTGTGTGTTTGTAAGAGAGAGAGAGAGGTATAATTTGGTATTTTTGTTAAAAAAAATGACCGGCTTACTACAAAACTTGCAAGATTCCAAAATCTAATCTGAAATCCATGCTTCACAAAAAATCTTCTTCATCAAGCCAAATAGAGGGGGGAGAAAGTTTTAGAGTAAAATTCAAATTTTCCAATCCCATTTAAATAAAACAAAACCCTAACTTGTTTTTTTTAAGTTTTTAGAGAGAAAATGTTTTAAACGAAGCCAGAGGAGAGTTGGTGAGGAAAGATAGGGGAAAGGGGTGGGGTGGGGTAGGCGATAAGAGGAGAGTGATAAATGTGGGTGAAATAGTTTGGGAAAGAAGGCTTTATGGTCTTTTTCCAAATCCTGAGGACTCGATTGCATATTTTGATATAGTTTAGGTTCGAGAAATTTCATTTTATCTCTTACTTAAATGCATGTAGGAGACATGAGATACTTAACAGAATTTTCGCAACAACATCCATTTAAAACGACCGACCACGTGAACATTTAAAACTTTTAGGACGAAATTGTTACGAAATTTATTTAAGGGATTAATGAATTGTAAAACCCAAATTAGTATTCACCAAAAAAAGGAAAGAAAATTATACTTTTAATATTGACAAAAAAAAATACATTTAATACATTTATCTTCTAAATGCTTGGGTCTCTAGCATCAGGACGCCTAGGGGTCTAGGTGGGCCCAAACGGGCTGATAATAACAGATTAACGGTATAAAACAGAAAAAATAAATCTAACCCACCATAACTAGTGGTGGCAAATTCTGCTCATGTCTATATGCACCGCCCACTAGAATATGGATATGGGCACACTTAAATTTTAATCTGGACACAAATGGGCATGCCCACTTAGACCATTAAGTTTTATGGGAATAATATGGGCACAAATGGGCGCCCAAATTTTCACATCTCACTTTCACGATTAATTTTTTTTCTGCATACCTGATAATCCAAAGTTGTTTCTCTTTATATATTTACATTTCTATCAATAATCATTCATTAAGATAGAGAGAGTGTGTGGGTAGAGAGAGAAACTAGAGAGAGATGCATGGCTACCAATTATTCTACGGGTTTGGTTTTCAAAACCAAAGAAATAGTCAGTAATGGTGGGAGTAACCTTTATTTTTTAAGAATAAAAAATTGACCTTTTTTTTAATTTTTTTATATCATAGTACTTTTTATATACGGTCAATTACGCATTTTCTGATTATGAAAAAAAAATATTAGATTTTTATTTAAAAACAATCAATTTGACGTAAAAATTAGGAAACTAAGGGAGCAGTTTATTTCAATTAACATATGTCAAAAGTGAAAATATGTCCTTGTTTTGATATTATTAGTGGTTCTGTCAACACTAACACGTCATGTAAAGTTTTTGAGTTCTTTTTAGAAATTGGTTGCTTTGGAAATGGTGATAAAGGTTAAAATGTTATAAAAAATATGGGCATTTTCCAATTATTGTGGTTGTAATTATATATATATGGTTAGTTGTAACTTTTGATAATTTTTTGTAAAAAAATTGTAATTTTTGTATTTATTTGATAAGTGCATGTTAATGAGTAAATGGGTATCCATGAGCGCCCATGCTTATTTAGTGTCCGCTCATATATGTTCATGTTATTAAATGGGCGCTTACTTACCTATCCATTTAAACTCGTCGTCCATTTAGGCTCGCCCACACCCGCCCATTTTGCACCTCAAATCTTAACCATAGGGAAATGAGGTCATTAAACCGTATCTCAGAATTGTACTACATGTTTGTTCCAAACTCATGTTTGAAAATTAGCCTTGAATAGTAGTTCGAATCAAGTTCACCTTATCCAGCAATTGTCGAAGACTCACTCTCATTTCTTCAACTACAATAAGTTGTTCTTCAATAGTCTTTCTAACTCCCTTCACCAACGCCAGTAAATCCTCCCTGTCTACTCCTACATTTCTCTTTGCAACCTTATTTTCATTCAACTCTTCAGAAACAGCTGAATCACCTTCCATAGTATCGATTGAATCATCCACGGAGTGAGATGTTTCGGCACATGTGTTTATGTTCTTATGTTTTGCCTTTCTAACGCTTTGGTTTGGATTTTACTTTTAGATGCTTCCCCTTCCCCTTGCAACTCTATTATTATATTTTGTTTTTTGGTGACTACTTCTGCTGAGTTGGTTTTTAGTTCTTTTACTTCTGATGTAAGAAGTGTGTGTATATTTTGATTTTAATATAATAATAAAAATATGGCTGTTCACATAAGAAAAAATAAATGGTGTTAACAGCGTTGTGTCAAAATAAGTGATTAGGGAAAGTAAAAATGCATGATTTCCCAAATGAAGGAGGCAATGAGAAAAAATTAAGTAATATATGTGGTCGAGGTCAACATATTGTACCTTTTTAATATTGAGCCCGAGCCATGAACTTCTTCTGAGGGTGGTTCTTCCTCATCATCTTCCTCTGAACTCAAGTGAAGGACATCATCCTCGCTCTCCTCTTTTCCATCATTTTTCTTCAAACCCAATTCAAAGACATCTTCAAAACCTCCATCTCGTTCAAGAACAACGCCTTTAGAGAGGAGTGCCTCAACTGGCTCGGCCAACTCAACACCACCAGCTGTTGTTGCAGCCAAACCATCTTCCTCGACTACATAAAAGGAGGAGAATGACTTTTTCCTTGATAAAATTTCAAAAATTTGACTATTATATTGTGAAAATAGGTGCACCCACTAATGATCAATTAACATAACTCCCACAGTTACATAGATAAATTTTTCCATTTGACTCAAATGAACTTTCACACTCAGACATTTTTCAATAAAACGTACGAATATTTGTGGGCCTTTTGCAAGAAGATAGAGTGGTGGAACTGGCTGCCTTCTTAAGAGCAGCTCCAGTGGCCTTTTCATAAACCTTTTCCACAATTCATCAACCGGTTGAAATTTTTAAATGTCATTGGAGATGATGACATGGAATCAACCGGTTGTAAATTTACAACCGGTTGAAACATCACCTCATTATTACATTGTTGACTTTCCTCTCAACTTTCATTAAGTTTGTTACCGTTTTTTTTTTCTACCGTTTTTTTGTTACCGTTTTTTCTACCCTATTTTTTGTTATCGTTTTTTGTTTTGTTTTTCAAATTTATCCTATAAATTCTCCTATAAATAGATTTGTAAAAAAAAATCATTACATTCTTCCAAACTTACATTACTTCTATATTATCTCATTCTCATTAAATTACACAAATTCCTTTTCTCACTTCTTTTGTTATGGATAACAATTTTTTTACAAATTTATTAAACTATTCCAATGTCGAAGATTTTGCGAATGCCGAAACTACTCCAAATTTTCAAGGTCCGCCAAATTTTCCAACTGTGCCGAATTTTCAAGCTTCACCAAATTTTCCAACTCCACCGAATATTCAAGCTCCACCAAATGCTTAATCACCGGCAAATGTTCAAGCTCCATCAAATTTTCAAGTTACGGCAAATTTTCAAGCTCTACCAAATTTTCAAGTTCAGCCAAATTTTCGTTATCCAAAATTTCAAGGTATTTCAAGTGTTCCAAAATTTTCTTATCCTTCGTATTCTCAATTTCCCATATATTCGCAACATGAATATTTTAACCCGGCTACGGCAAATCAATATACATCTGGTTCTTATAAACCCACTATTAGTATTGGAAATCCAACAACACCATTTGATACAAGAAGGGATGGTGTCGGTGAGTCTGTAATTCCACCATTTTCTACCCAAGAAGGGTTGGAAAACATTATTCTTGATAATGAAGTGGACAACAAAACAAAAGATATGTAGAAAACAAAATGGAGCATTGAAGAGGATAAAGTGCTTGTAAGTGTTTGGCTTGTTATTTCAACAGATAGCGTGAAGGGGAACTCTCAACATGATAAGGAGTTTTTGAAGCGAATCACTGAGTACTACAACAACAACCGAAAGACGGGAATTCGAAGGAAGTTTAATGTCTTGAAGTCGCATTGGTACACAATTACTCCAATGGTTAATCAATTTAACCAATTTTTCATCCAAGTTAGAGATCAACATCGTAGTGGGTGGTTCGATAACCAAGTGAAGGAAACTGCACGTGGTCTTTATCACTCGGTAAGTAAAAAACATTTCAAATATGAGCATGTATGGCTAATGTTGAAAGATGAACCAAAGTGGAAAGGTGGGAAATCAAGTGAACATTCCTCTAAAAGGACAAATATATCTGAATCGGGGACATTCACTTCATCATCTGATGCACATACGAGCATCAACATCGAAGACAATGAAGTCGAAGTCCGCCTGATTGGTCAAAAGGCAACAAAGAGGAAAGGGATGCAAAAATCGTCGAGAAAAATGAAGTCAAAAGTGTTGATTTATGGGATAAGCATCGTGAAATTGAAGAAAGAAAGATTTCAGCATTCGAGGGAGTGACAATTGCGTTGAATTATGAAATCTTCTTTAAAGATATTAGTGACATGACGAATGAGCAACTGCAAATACATAAACACATTTGTGACTCGATCAAGGTCAAATATAATATTCCGTAGTTTATGTGTAGCTAATTTTAATTTATGAAGTTTCTAATTATTGTATTATAAGTTTATGTAATATTTTAATTAATGTATTTTTTTTCATATAACACATGTGTAATATTTTATGTTATGTAATTTTTAATTGTGTGAAGGAAAAACTTGTCGTTGCAAAAACTAGCCATTGCAAAATCTAGCCGTTGTAAAAACTAGCCGTTGCAAAAACTAGCCGTTATAAGAGGTCTATATATAAGAGGCTTGAGACTCTATATTTTCTCCAACCACAACCTCTTACACGTATACTTACAAATACACCAATCTCCACACTAAAAAATGTCTCAAGATCCCAATCACTTGTGACGACCCGACCCGGATCCCAAGACAAGATCCCAAGGTCGTGCCATCAGGACAAGCTAAGGGACAGACAAGCACCTGCTAAGCACAATGGTGCGAGTCAAAAGACGAGCCAACAAGCTCAAGACAAGAAGACATAGTCATAACGGCGATACAGGATAACAAAAACTAAAACCTGTGGAAGCAAAACCACAATGAGACCCAAGCTAACAAGCTCCTAAATATAAACAACCAAAGAGATAGTAAATCTCTCGGCCCAAAAATTCGACGCACGTGACGCAACATTAGACACGCGCAACAAACCATCGGCAACCATCAAAATCCCAACCTGATAAACACCACTCAACGGCTACCACATGCCAGAGGAACAATTCAACCATAACAATATAATAGCAATGCTAGACCACCAACCAAGATCTCACGACTAAAACTGTCGGAGATAGGAACAATAATAATACAAACTAGAATAAACGAGCCACACATGCTCGAAATGACAACGGAAATAAATTCTAAGGATACAAAGGCTTGGCTATACAACCGGCTCCCAAATACACAACCATAACATACTACTACAATCTACCCAAGTAAAGTCTACATAACTTTATATTCGAGCCTCACAAATAAATAACAACATTAATAATAAATAACTCCAAGCTTATGACTTGGAAGACCACCTGCTAGAAATCATTAACCGAAGTCGCCGCGCGTACTAACCGGATCGCTGCACACGCTAGGGAAAACAATCACACGGAGTGAGTCATAATGACCCAGTAAGTTTCTAAATGCAACTATATGGCATATTATGTCATGGCATGGCATAATGTGCAATCATATGAAAATCATGGTATCATGCTAGTATACCAACAAGAAACATGTACTTAATTTTTAAAGCACATAAACTCACATAAATCATGTAGCATAATATTTTTCATATAAATGCTCATAAATAAACATGTGTAACAAGAAACGTAAATCGAACCGTTACAACCAATCCGGGTCCAACACCCAACCAACTTACCATGAGATCCAATCTCGAACCAAGATCCGGGCTCAATACCCAATCAATCATACCCTGGGGTTTCGTCCCCAAATAATCACAACTCATCAGTTTCCCTTAATGAGTACTCGTTTCATTCATCCAATCTCCGGATGAGAAATGGGAGCTCGAAAGTAGGCTAGATGGCTCTCTCTCGAGACCACATCCCACTATTGGCCAAATAGTGAGGAGAAAAAGGACCCAATGCAACGATTCATAGCGATTGTTTCCAAAGACTATGAATCGTCCCATTGCCGACACAACAACCAAACCCGCCAGCTGGACTTTAAACCAAACGATTAAGTAGATATTTACTTGCATAAACCAATGAGACCAAATTCATTATTATCGGGCTCATTAAACCATGTAGGACATAATGCTCTACAACAATCTCATCAACCATGCACATAATTGCATATAACCACGTAGGACATAATGCTCTACGAAATCTCATAAACCATGCATATAATTGCATAAAAACAAGGAGGGCATAATGCTCCACAAAATCTCATAATCCATGCACATATTTGCATATAAACAAGTAGGGCAGAATGCTCCACAAAATATCATGAACAATGCATATATTTGCATATAACCGTTGTGTTCAACTAACTTACAAGTTTAGTTCAAGAAACTACATATTGAGGTACTCATTATTCCTCAAGTCATCTCCCAAATCAAGTATAGCATACAATCTTAATAAAACATAATGTGAGGTCTACCATAATCCTCAACTCATAATCAAACCAAAGACTACTACGTTAGTCTAAGGATATCCACAATTCAAGACTTAATATTTTAGTCTTTATTTTAAGTACACCGGACTCAATCATAGTCCCAATCGTCATACATGATCGACATCACCAATTCCATACGCAAAAACAACATGACTACTCCGTAGTCATTTTATCATAAGTGATTTCGTATACACGCAACCCAAAATTCTTAAGGAGAGAATTCTTTCTTATTCTTCACTTAATATACACGTGACCATACATAGGTCTCTATTGTCCCATGCTCTAACAAGCATGCTCAAGATATATTTCTAATAAGTCTCCATACCATGAGTGTCTCCATTGGACACAAACCAAAAACCCGGTGTGCACAAACATAACCCAAACAAACCCAAACATTGTAGGGTTTCAACCCAAGGCTCTTTATCATTTTATTAGCCTTATGACGACTCCGTTGAGTCTTACTAACACATTTCATTCCTTATGTGTTTTATAAATTCACACCGTAATGATTCATTAAAGTTTACAACCAAATCCCAATAGTCATTCGGGCTTAATTCCCAAGATTAAAAATCCAAAAATCCATCATAATTATAATTCCATATAAAGTTTGGAGACTATGCATTTCTCAACATTAATCAAACAAAATCCAATCGTCGTAGGATTTCAACCCAAGTTCGTTTAGCACATTATCGAACTTATAATGACTCCGTTGAGTCCAATCTACCCTTTCTAAAATTTAGGGCATAGAAGCCATGGGTCTCAATACCCCCTATGTTCAAAACTATCATCATTAGCCATCTTTCCAAGTTCATTCAACTCACATAAACCCAACAAAACACTTACCAAGGAATCATAGAACAAATTCATCAATTTGTGCATAACTTCATTTGGTTCACCTTACCAATCATATCCTCCAAAACATGATTTAATCATACAACATGGATTAATATGCTCTACTATACATGTACAACATAATAATCAAGCTTACCATCATAGTTAATAAGCCAAACACAATTAGGGCAAAAATCCCCTTCCAAGTATCTCTACCAATCAAGCTCAATACCCATGAACAATTCACATAGCCATGTTTAATAGACCATTTAACATGTGAATTTCATATAATTCAAGGTCTCACATAGGTTCAACCAAGTTCTATCAACAATTGGAAACCTAGGGTTCATGTCATCTCTACAAACCCTAACAATTGCATCCATTGACCTCACATAGCAAATATGTTTGTTTCCCTAGGGTCAATGGAGCCAAAAGAAGAAGAAAGATGGGTAGAAACTTACCTTGGTTCAGCCCCTTCAAGCCACAATCCCGAAATTCCAAGTGGTGGGTTGTGTTCTCCTCAATCTCCTCTTCAAATCTATGGTGTGGATTGAGAAATGGAGGCCCCAAGCTATGGAATCCATGGATGGACCTTCAAGAACCCTAAAAACTCTTCTCTCAAGCTCCCCAAGATGTCTCCCACGTTTTTGTGGAGTGGTGGCTGAATATGGGAGGCTTTAGTGGTGTATTTGTGGTTTATATTGGTTAGAAAGTAAGTGGGTGTAGTTTAGATGGGTGGGGTTGTTTCTCTTTAATTAACCACCTTAATCTACCTCCAAACCTCAATTAGATGCTTAGGATATGTCTTAGGTTAGATGAGAGGATTTAGGAGTGGTTTAGATTGGGTTTGGGTAGGGATAAGTTGGTAAACCTTTCAAATTTTCACCAAAATCACGTAACAGCATGACAGGGACCAATGCGGTCGCTTGGAGTCTCAATGATGCGAGCGCATCAAGCCATTCTACACTATACACTCCTTTGTTGATCCCTTACTCGATTTCGGTCGTTCCCGCATGCATCCTCGAGCCTTAAAGCTTCAAAATGGCTCACAATTGAACCCTTAAAGTCCTCAAACATTAAATTAATCCATCCAAGTCTCAAACCACTTTTAAAGTAGGTCTAAACTCCCATAAACAACACCCGAAACAACCCGGGGCAAAACCGACGCAAGACGTAACAACTTGCTATCGAAACGTCGAATGAAACCACAAACCGACGGGCAACAACCCATGATTATAAACACTTCAAAGGGCTATAGAATAGGCCTGAATACCTCTCAGATGGTGAACAACATATAGGAGAAAAGGACTCCCGAAGGGCGAGACGATCACCCGGTTCAATCTCGGACTACGCGATAAGGAGAATTGCTATCCTCGGAGCGTCAAAACTTCACGAGACTTAAGGAATTAATCCTACTAGGAGTATAACACATCTAAACATGTTATTTAATCATCATGTAAAGATCTAGGACCCAACCGAGGTCAAGAACACAAACGCAAGCGAATTCTCAATCGCGTCGCATTTCGACTATCGTCGAGTTATGACTTGTGACTTTAGCAAGTCCACAACTATATGGAATCTCTTAAAAGTATTTTGGGTCTTAATGTGATCTCTCATACACATCAAGACTCTCTCAGAACTCAACGAGCAATCAACCAAAGAAGAAATGCGAGCATTGCACGCAATTCAAGCTAACCGGGAATCGGGGTCTTACATCACTCCTATAAAAATGCACTTCTACAATTCGTGCATGATGAATTGACTGACGATTCAAGTTCAAAAATGATGATGATGATTATGGAAATGAAAATGAAGGAAGAAGAAGCAGAAACCTCCCACGAACGTAAACACAGTCGAAAGTACATAAATCGAGAACGTGAAGCTGGACATGAAAGACTTTTCAACGACTATTTCTCCAATGAGCTAGTTTACATAGATCAAATTTTCAGAAGAAGGTATTGAATGAGTAAGGAGTTATTCCTTCGAATTTTAGAAGCTCTTTCAAATCATACAGAGTATTTTCAGATGAGGTTACGCAATCCTAGAAAGGGACTTTCCCTTGAAAAAATGCATCGCCGCTATTCGCTGGCTTGGCATATGGCACGCCTGCCGATCATTATGACGAGTATGTACGAATTGGTGAAACCACTGCAATCGATTGTCTAATGAAATTTTGTCGATCTGTGATTGAGGTATTTGGAAGCATATACTTGAGAAGACCCAATGCTCACGACGCCCAACGCTTACTTCAACTACATTCTGAGGTCCATGGTTTTCCCAGTATGTTAGGAAGCATTGACTGCATACATTGGCCATGGAAAAATTGTCCAGTTGCATGGAAAGGTCAATTTACCCGAGGGGATCAAGGGTTCCAACAATAATGCTACAAGCGATCGCTTCTCAAGACCTTTTGGATATGACATGCATTTTTCGGCGTTGCAGGTTCTAATAACGACATTAATGTGCTCAGCCAATCTCCATTGTTCAACGATGTATTGCAAGGACACTCTCCTCAAGTTTAATTTACGGTAAATGACACACAATACACGAAAGGATATTATCTAGCAGATGATATCTACCCGGAGTGGGCTTCATTTGTCAAAAGCTTTACATATCCAGAAGATCCTAAAAGGATAAAGTTCAAACAGATGCAAGAAGCTGCAAGAAAGGACGTTGAGCGAGCGTTTGGAGTCCTCCAATCTCGTTGGGCAATAGTACGAGGTGCAGCCCGATTTTGGCACAAGGAAGCTTTGAAAGATATAATGTACGCGTGCATCATATTGCACAATATGATAGTGGAGAATGAAGGTAATGCAATAAGTAATTGGAGCGGTGAAGAAGTAGATCCACCAGTACCCACATCCTAGGGATTTATTCAAGAGTTTCAACAATACCTCCAAAGGCATGCGGAACTACGTGATTGAGAAATACATCAAAAACTTCGATCTGATTTGGTCGAACATATTTGGGAACGCTTTGGAGACAACAACAATGAAAATTAAGTTGTAACGATTTGATATTTCTTATTAGCATTTAATTACTTTGTTTTCCCATTGTATTATGCAACTTTAATTATAATTTGTATGATTTTATGTTGATTTAATTCAATAAAATCTATATTGTTACATCGGTATTTTGAATTACTAATAAATATTTATGAATAAAAATATTTTTTTCAAAGATAAAATTTAAAAATATATAAATTATTTTTTGGACATATTATATTTGTTTTATAAATATTTATGTTTTAAAATGATATATTTATTTTTGAAAATAAATGTATATTGGGAAATAATAAAATGTTTAGTTGTGGGCAAGGTTCTAAAAGTCGCTAGGCGGGCGCTAGGCGCCAGGCCAGTGCCTAGCGCCTAGGGGACTAGTCGGGGCCTAGGCGGAACCTAGAAATTAAGACATAATTACCATAGTCCGTAATTTTTTAGTGTAAATTTCAAAAATACATTAAACACTGACTACAATTTAGAATTTTGCAAAATTCTTATTTTTGACATTACGTCAAACACATTGACTATGATGCGTAAATTTGTAAAATCAACTAGAATTGAAAAATATGCAAACGGAAAATATAATTTTTTTGAATTTAAGGATTATTTATAAGTTTCTAAACTTAAGGGACCATACATGACACCGAAAAAATAGATAGAAAATGTCCAAAACTAATAAACAAGTATATAAATGTATACATCCTAATTTTGTACCTATCTAATAATTATCGTAAAATTGACTAACAATTATTTTTTACATGTTTCAAAAACAAGATAAGAAAATATTTTAAAAAATGAGGCAAAAGGAAATTAAGAAATGTAAAGAAAGAAATGATGGAGAACCGAAAAGAACAAAAAAGAAAACAAAAGTAAAAAAAAAAAACCATCAAGTCACCGCCCTCCTCTTATCTCTCACCCATTTTTCCACACTACCAACCTACGCCATAGGCCATAGCCAACCTACCCTTACCCAATCAAATCCCATAATTGTATCTCATCCTAACTTTGGGGCTTGGAAACTTTGGGAAATTTTTTTCTTTGAACGGTGGACGAAGCAGGCGGGAGTCTTTCTTTCTTTCATTTTGGGACTTTCAAATTTGATTATTTAATATTCAAAATTTCTCTCTCCCAGTCTCTCTTGAAGATGAAGAAGCAACTCGATTCTCTCTTTCACACTCTCTCTCCTCTCAGGTTATAATTCCCCTAAACGGTCGGTCTCCATCACTACTAGAAACATGACATTTACTAACAGAATATTACTGACGGAATTTTACCGTTGGTAATTACTGACGGAATTTTAAAATTACTAACGGAAATTAGTGGGTCATTAATTACTAACGGAATATTACTGACGGAGTCTTCCGTTGGTAATTACTGACAAAATTTTAAAATTACTAACGGAATTCCGTCGACAAAATCACTATAAAATGACACCATATTTAATGACAGAGTTTTCGTAGGTAATTTTTTTTCTGTTAGTAATCAGCCACGAAATAGCTCCGTCAGTAATTACTGACATAATTTCCATCGATAATAACGTTAAAATAAAAATATAAATAAATGGACCTTTTCGTTTTCGCTAAACGCGGAGTGAACAAAAGCTACCGCCCTTTCCTATGTCAAAACTCAAAAACCCTCTCTCAAAAAAGCCTCAAATTAACTCCCTCTTTCTCTCTTCGTCTTCGCATTACGCTCCCTACGACTGCACCTCCGATCAAGCTTAGATGCCCGCCAAGCGGTCGCAGTGCGCCCTTTCTCAGCCTCTTGATTTCCTTCCTCTCCTTCACTCGGCCTCCCAAATCCCTAGACTCTCACACTCTTCTCTCTTCATCGCCAGCAGCCACCGCCGGTTCTTTTCAACTCCACTGCCATACCAGGTCGATGCAGTGCGTATCTTTTCTCTTCCGTCTAAAGCCCTAGATTTTTAGAGAAATTTATACCTATTTTTGTATATAATTTTCCCCTTTTTTCAATCTCAATCCCTAATGTGTGTTTAAATGTATGTGTGAAGTGAACGAAAATGTGTGTTTCATAATTTTATTTAGAATGTTCTATTGTTTGAAGTTTGATAGTATGAATATTACTTTCTCAATTTGAGCCTTCATATTTTTTGCTATAGCCATGTACTGCAGTGACCATGAAGGTGGGAATGTTAGTGCTAGCACCGGTCATCTTGTAAGTGATTTCAATTCCAAAGTTACTACAGTCTTTATGCAATGTTAATGATTTTGATTTCTAGTAATTTTGTCTTATTGATTGTTTGGTACCATATCTGTAAGTTAATAAGGGCTTCAATTAGTCTTTTATGTTTTTTGGCGCTTGATCGAAACTCGAAAAGATTATTGTGAATGGGTTGCTGAGCTAAGAAAATTAAATGCTTGATTCAGGTTGCTAGTGATCTTTTAGATACATACCTTTCATTTGTAGCTGCTCTAAAGCCGGACCACTCAATGGTTTGGCTAATCAGGTATATATTTGTAAACACATTTTCCCTGCTACTTTTAGAGAAGCAATACTCAATTTGTTTATTTGGTGGTGCCTAAATTTTGTAATATTCAACCTGTATTCTCATGAATCCATGCGAGTATTTTGTGTTTTACATCTGTAGGCCGACAAATCTATTGCTCTCAACAGCCATACATTTTGAGTTATATAGTTGTATTATTGTTATATCAATTGCTCCTAGCAACAAGTTTATGTATTTAGTTTGTGCACCAATCATACATTAGTAGGCAGGAATCCATAAACAACTTGATTCAATCATATATTATGTTGTAGAAACTGATACAAAGTTTAGGAATAATGACATAGCTTTTCCATTGATATTGTGAACATATTTATAGGGATACAATACTTGCTACACAAGTTAGTCTAAATACAAGAGGGATTAGAAAACCTAAATACAAGAGGAACTAGGAAACCTAAATACAAGTAAATTAGGAAAGTATAATCTAAAGATAATTATAATATATTACAAATATATTATATTCACTAATACTATAAATATAATATATATTAAATATATTATATTCTCTTATATGCTCCTGCAAGATGGATCACCGTTAGGAGAGACAAATCTTATGAAGAATATACGGACAACGTGCGAGTGGAAAAAAATGAGAGGGTGATCGGCGGCGAGCTGGTGAGGGAGGGGTCGGCGAGCTGGGTCTTCCGAGGAAGACAAGTTGTTGAGGAGTGTCGCTCTGGCGAGTCGGGCGAGACCGGGTTGGCCGAGGAGTCCCGAGTTGCTCCTCGAGGAGCGAGCAGTGGCGAGGGTCTTCTAAGCGAGCCGTGAGAGCCTCGGGTTTGCCGAGGAGACATGG